>OW285235.1:109082409-109821835 GCA_935421215.2 Melolontha melolontha | reverse complement strand
CCCTATATAACTGGATTATCAGAAAAACTAAACAATATATTTAAACCATTTAATTTTAAATAGCACATCAAAGCAGAAAAAAACCTAAAATTCCTACACACAAAACTAAAAGACTCAACACCAACACTTAAACAATCACATACAATATATAACATACCCTGCAAAGACTGTCACAAAGTATACATAGGCCAAACAAAACAGCTACTACAGGAAAGATTAAAAGGACACAAATACGCAAAAAATCAGACAGCTTTAAAAAAACACCAGATACCATTAAAACATAATTTTGATTTTGAAAATACAATAATAATACCAAGTAAAAAAATACAAAGGGCTAGGGAGGTCTTAGAAATGATTCATATATTCAAAGACAACAAAACAATTAACGATCGTAACGAGATTGATGGACTTTCTAAACTTTATTATCCGCTCATTAAACAATAGAAGACAACCCCAGACACAAAAAAAAAAATTTCCCAATTGTAAATATACTGTATTTTCCCAAACACATGGCCTCACCAAACTAATTTTAAAACGAAATAAACAATTTTCATTTCTGCACAAAGACATTTAGTTACACTAAATATTCCGAGAAAGGCCGTCGACCCTATAAAAAGGTTCGACATGTCTGACCATACATGTTTCACAAAATATGTGTTTTGATACGAAATAAACTGGTGAGTTTTGTATCCTTAGTTTTCCTTACTTTAATTATTATTTTAATTTTAATTTTAATTCATTCATACAAATGTAAATATATTTCTTACCTTTCTTTGTATTAATTTTTTAGTTCTAATCACTTGAAAAAGACTTAATAATAAAAAAAGTCGAAACGTCGTAGTAAAAAATTGAAATTCATTAAAGGTCGCTAAACCAAGAAAAAGTCTATTATTTTAATATATATATATGTATATATATATATATATATATATATAAATATAATATTTTCGTGACCTTGGTATGATAAGGTAAACTTAATAAGTCGACGATTAAAGGTCTGGTTCATTACTTCAAAGTATATATATTTAAAACAACCCTATATGTTTCGGCAATGATGCCTTTGTCAAGGGAATAAAAAATACAGACAGAATATAAATGTCAAATAATTGAGTTGCTATGGTTTAAATTATTCAAAGATACATTCCAATAATAATAATAAGTCATGCCTTAGTATTCCAAAAAATAGATAGCAAGGTGTGAACATTAAAGTTTCACGATCTTCGTTAAAATTGTCAGATTCCAACGGGTCTAATTTCTGTGTATGTGTTAGTTTATGCTAAGTGACGTTTTACATGTGATTTCTTGGAATTTTTTAACGATATTTTACAAACTTTGCAATAAATTTCGGAATCACTGGCAATGGACATACAATCAGTATGACTATTAATCCAACTCGCCATTGTTTCACGATGCCATTCTCGACGTTGTTCCATATCATATCTGACAAAGTAACTTAAACAATGTTCTAGATCTAAATAAATGGAAATTAAAAATGTATGCGTAAGTTATTGAAGCTTAACGAATTTCACTGGACACTTACGTCAAAATAATTATAGATTCGATGAAAAGATATTAAACAGGATCTATTACAAAAATTACCAAGTATGTAATTAACAGTTAAAACAACTCATCGTACTTTATTTATCTTGCGAAATAAAATAAGTTATAAAAACTGGTCAAGCCCATGGAGAAAGGAATTTAACTGTAATATTGAAGTAATTGCGTCACAATTCACCGACAAGAAGCAGATGTGCGGTTAACTGTTTCTCTGTCAGAAAAACTTATTGAAAGTACTGGCTTTTTTCACTATTTTTAATTTTTTTAACAATTTCATTTAACAATAATTTTTTTAACGTAGTTTTATTTAACGTAGTTTTTGCACAATGAACTTTGTAATCCGAAAGTGAAAAAGAATCTGTCATTGACATTTCGCGATTTTGCTGTCGCCCAAATCATTGACATTGCAATATATTTACATATTGTTAAATAAAATTGTTAAAAAAATTAAAAATAGTGAAAAAGCTAGTACTTTCAATAAGTTTTTCTGACAGAGAAACGAGCATATCACTATGCAAAAAAGATTAATAAGGATTAATTGTAATTTGTCAACATTTATCAGTTGTTGCGAAAACTTTACGGGATACTTCGATTATTTTAGAGGAACCTTTAAGTATGATACAGCCTATAATTTAATTTCAGATATGAAATGTGGAGGAGGGGTGGTTACCATTTATAATCAATCCTGAGTTTGATTGTTATGGTTACAATCTAGTATTTTCGGTGCTCTATAATGCTTGCCCTACTTTTTTTGTCCACAGCAGAACATTTGAAATTTGTAGGTATATGTCATTCATTCTTAGAAAGGAGCAGATGGCGCTGTAATCTGAATACAATTTACGCAGGATCAATTTTGTAATAGAACAAATGGATGCTGTCATATCTTGAGGTTATACATGTACATATCCAATTAAAGATTATCTTTTACTTTTACATTTATTAACATATTTATTATTATGAAAAATTAGATATTCTTTAATAATTTTATTTCAGCAAAAAATATTTCAATTATTATCTTATTTGTTTGAAGGTGTTGCACCTACAACAAATTTGTGTCTAAATACAACGCCAATGTGACCAATGTGTTAAAACTACCTCAAAAAAATTTCTACTTATACAGCGTGTTTAAAAAAGAACTGCATCTCAGTAGGCACTTAGTAACTAGTACTTGCAAATTATTACAAACCACTTGCCTTTTATTTATAACTAACTATTTATCTAATGTCATTTTAACATCTGTTATTTTGTGACTAGCAATAAAATTTTAACAATACTACTAAATAATGTACTCATTTCAAAAAAATATTTTTATTATTGAAGCACATTTCCGAAGTGCACAATTTCTTAACAGAGAATGGCAATATTCCTACGCGGAATGTAAGCGACAGTTTCACTTGTAGTTTCTTAATACAGTTGTGGATAATATCGCTTTACATCATCACTAATTACCATGGACCATATGAATAGTCTATAACATCGCTAAGTACAACACGCAGTTATTGAATAGCACTATTCATACAGTTAACCGCACATCTGCTTCTTGTCGGTGAATTGTGACGCAATTACTTCAAGTTAAATTCCTTTCTCCATGGGCTTGACCAGTTTTTATAACTTATTTTATTTCGTAAGATAAATAAAGTACGATGAGTTGTTGTAACTGTTAATTACATACTTGGTAATTTTTGTAATAGATCCTGTTTAATATCTTTTCATCGAATCTATAATTATTTTGACGTAAGTGTCCAGTGAAATTCGTTAAGCTTCAATCACTTACGCATACATTTTTAATTTTCATTTATTTAGATCTAGAACATTGTTTAAGTTACTTTGTCAGATATGATATGAGACAACGTCGAGAATGGCATCGTGAAACAATGGCGAGTTGGATTAATGGTCATACTGATTATATGTCCATTGCCAGTGATTCCGAAATTTATTGCAAAGTTTGTAAAATATCGTTAAAAAATTCCTGAAATCACATGTAAAACGTCACTTAGCATAAACTAACACATACACAGAAATTAGACCCGTTGGAATCTGACAATTTTAACGAAGAACGTGAAACTTTAATGGTGGCAAATATTCCATTAAATAAACTTAACAATCCCACCTTCAAAACATTTCTCCAAAAATATACTGGTCGAAATGTTCCTGATGAATCCACCTTACGCAAATATTATGTTTCTAAGTGCTAAATCTTTCAAATCAGTAGCTATGGATAAGTTTCGGCGAAACTGTCGATATATTAGGACGCTGTGTAGTAAATGTTGTAGCTGGTGTACTACATCTAACTATTCAATATAACGCATATGTAATAGCAACAAAAGTTATAAATACATTTGATGCTGAAACAGTAGCTAAAACCATTTACGAGCATATATACCAAATGCTTCATTCGGATGACAGGTACAACGAAAAAATACTTTTGTTTGTCAGAACAGTGCTGCATAAATGTTAAAAACTGGCAGATTATTAAAGGAAACATATCCTAATATGATACGTATTATTTGTGTAGCATATGCTCTCCTCAGAATCAGTGAATATATCACAGACACCTTTCCGCAAGTTAATAGACCTTTATCTACTTTTAAAAAATGTTTTCAGAAAAGCACCATTGAGAATAGCTCTTTACAGGGAAAAACTTCCACCTTTGTCACTGCCTCCCTCTCCAGTAATAACGAGATGGGCAACATGGTTGGAAGCTACTAGTTTTCATGCAGAGGATTTCGATAGTTGATGAATACAATTACAATTAAATGTAATGAAACAACACCAAATGCATTGGAGAATATGTTTGACAACATGAAACGTCGTATTGCATTATGCATTCAACAGAAAATTACCATTTTAAACACTTGTTATAAATTATAATAATTAAAATATCTACAAATTAGTTATTTACCTTGGTTGCTTGATTAATATCTTTAAAGTTTTCATATTAAATAAATGAATTATCTAATTGTACTTGTTATTAATTTCATCACCATATCTCTCTATGATACATTTTGCCAGTGACAGGTAAATAACCTTCATATCATTTCATCTATATCCGCATTTCAAGAATGCAGATCATCATATTTTATACGAGAAATTCGTGCACAACTAGATGTAATTATTTTTGAAACAGTTATACTTTGATTTTACAACCGAACAAAATTATTTTAGACAATCCATGATGACCTCTATTTTTTGCAATAAGTCAAGTATCTGCATTTAAGTAAAATCTTAGAATTCCTTAATTCCTTAGAATTGGAAAACGGGAAAATTTTAGATTCGTTCGATGTAACGTCATTGCTTCCTACGGTTCCCACTCCAGAAACTTTGAAAAATTTAGAGAACTTGCTTTATAAGAATAACATTGAATATTTAAAAGTAAAGAAATACATGAGATTGACAACTCTTTGCATGACGCAAAATTGTTTCCAAGTTTATTTGAGTCAATTTGAAGTAAAATTTAATAATAACGATAAATATTTTTCAAGAGTCTAGATCAGGTACGTAGATGATGTCTTCGCGATTTTTGATACACGGGAATGTGAATTGGACATATTCGTTAAACAGTTAAATTTGAAATTTCCGACTATTAAATTTACGGTGGAAAAGGAAAACAATGATAGAATAATATTTTTAGATACATTACTAATTAGAAATAAACGTAAAATAGAAATCGATATTTTCCGGAAAGAAACCAATGTCAATAGATTCATCACCGCGGATTAAAATCATAGATTTCAACATAAAACAGCTTTTGTTAATTTCTTAGTCAATCGGTTACTAAACTTTCCGTTAACAAAAGACAGACACGAAATAGAACTAGATTTCATTATTAAATACCGCGAGGTATAATGGCTTCGACATAGAAATAATTAACAAAATAATTAGAAAATAGAATTTAAAAAAGACAATCCGCAAATCCACAAGTTTGATATCTCAACGTAACCAGTAGAAAAGTAGATGTACCATACCATTCAATCACGAAAAAATTAATAGAGTTATTAAAGAGCAAGATATCCAAGTTGCTTTTCTTTCTGAAAACCCCACCAAAAGTTTCCTACGTAATACCAAAGATTAAGTAAATTTGAATTTAAAACCAGGTATACAGGCTCATTCATTTTCGACCCTAACCATGGGGATCTCGCTTATTATTGGAGATTGAATATAGGTTTAAATTTGGCAAAGTTGTTAAATTTTGTGTTTGTTATAAATCCGTAAAGAGACTAGACCTGTGACAAATGACCTTCGTTATTTAAAAAAAAAACGCGAAAACCCCATTTTCTTCTTTTACCTGTAGCACCGACATTTGGCCTTCTAGAGAAAAAATAAAAATACTACCTTGTGGCCATTTCTAAACCCCTATCCAGTGGTGTACTCTAAATTTTTATACGACGTTTCGTTTCTTTCTGGCCATCATCAACTATCTAATTTCTTATAGGCGTCATATTGGATTTAGACATCTTCAGAAAGAGTTTTTTTTCTGATTTCAAACATGTACCAAATGCTGACTATGGTTTTTGAGATTGGGTTTTATTTGAAAGAATAAATTATAAGATTAAATAAGGTAGCCATGGAATTTCAATCCGTCAAACATTTCATTTATTGTTCATTAATAATACAAAAATGTCATACACTAACGAAGAGAAACGAGATATGATAAGTATTTTTTATTCTCCGAACCGAAATTCAACAGTAGCGAGTACAAGATATCTACAATTATATCCAGAACGACAACAGCCTCATCGTACCATTTTTCTAGATCGCGACAGCAATTTGGTCGAGAATGGATCGTTTACTAAGCCGCGTAATGGTCAAGACAACAGGAATTTAAATGAAAATCGACAAGATATTTTACAAATGGTAAATTAAAAGCGTGTTTTCAAATATCATGTTAATCTTGTATTTTTATAGATAAATAATAATCCATCAATTTCTACACGCGAAGTAGCATCAGAATTAAATTTGTGCCAGTCCAGAGTTTGGAGAACTTTACATAAAAGTAGGTTTAAACCATACAGGATCCATGTTAGTCACTCTTTACTGCCTGGAGATAATTTGAGAAGGCTAGAATATTGTAATTGGTTAATGGGAAGGATAGAAAATGACGAAAATTTTTTAAGCAAAATCATCTGATCAGATGAAACAAAATTTACAAATTCTGGAATGTTCAACAGAAATACGGAGCACTATTGGGCAGTACAAAATCCCCGACAAAACAGGGCTAGAAGACCACAACATCGTTTTGGAATAAACGTTTGGATGGGTATTTTGGCAAATCGTCTCTTAGGACCAGTTATGTATGAAGAACATTTAAATGGAGAAAGATATTTAAACATTTTACGTACATACGTATCTGACTATCTTGACGACAATATCCCATTAAATCAATTACAATATTTATGGTGGCAATAAGATGGCGCACCAGCACACAATGCAGCTGTTGTTAGAAATTTCTTAAATCAAGAGTTTGCAAACCGTTGGATTGGAAATAGGGGAGTTGTTGTTGGCCTGCGAGATCACCTGATTTAAGTCCGCTAGATTTTTTTTTAGGGGGATATGTTAAAAATAATATTTATAAAGTAGATGCGCCACAAAACATTGAAAAATTACGAGACAGACTTCAGAATGCCTTCGATGCAGTTCCTAGAAGAACTATACAAAGGGCAGTACAAAATGCCAGAAGGCGTGCCCAATTGTGCATTACCGAAGATGGCCAGATAATTGAACATTTACTGTAATTATTTATTGTTTACTTTTCTATGTACGGTGTGCGCCAAAATAAACAACACTGAAATGCGTGCCATTGTTATGCGCATGTCTGCTTTTTGACGTATGATACTAGCAGCGTTATGTGTTTTTAGTAGTGCAAAGAACGTTGTTATTGTGATGTTATAGTTGAGGATGGGTCTCACGACTGAGGAAAAAGTGTTTATCGCCGAGCATTATTTTCGATCGTACGGAAAAGGCAAACAAGGTGGACCGAGTTTGAAGTTAGGGACGGAAACATATCGCGATCAATTTCATAAAGAGGCACCTACCAACAAAGTTATGCTTTCTATTGTTGAGAAATTTCGTCGTTCTGGCAGTGTGTTGTGCCAACGGAAGGGAAGGTCTGGTAGGCCAGTAACTGTGAGAACGAATGGGAACCATTGACGTGTCCTCAATCAGGTTTTGCAATCACCGAACCGAAGTCTTCGGCGAACGGCATTTAAGTTGAATATCAGCAGTACGTCGATTCGGCATTCGTTCAAATATGTAGGTGGATTTCCGTACCGAATTCAAGTTGGGCAAAGATTGTCAAACCAAGATATGAATGCCAGGGTTGCGTGTTGTGGACAATTTTTGGCTATGTTGTACGAGGATCCAGATTTCTTGAATAATGTGTGGTTCTCAGACGAAAGTCATATTCACTTGGAGGGTTACATCAATAAACAAACAACTCGCTTCCTTGGTTTCGGTAAGCCAGACGTGATTATCCAAAAACCGCTACATAGTGCCCGTGTGACGATATGGTGTGCAGTGTCAGCACACGGTGTGATTGGTCCGTATTTCATTTAGGATGATGATGGCACACCTCTTACTGTTACCCAGGAACATTATAGAAACATTGTGGTAACGCCATTTGTCCAAGATCTCAGAGGGTTTTGTCGTGCCAGGGACCTTCGGATGGAAGAGCAGTGGTTTCAACAGGACGGGACGACCAGTCACACTGCTCGACAATCGATAGCATTGCTGCAGGAAACCTTTGAAGGACGCATCATTTCCCGCAATTCTAATTTCAACTACCCATCACATTCCCCCGATCTTACACCACCGGATGCCTACGTATGGGGTATGTTAAAGGAGCAAGTCTTCAGCGGTACAGACCCACCCAGAACTGTTAATCATTTACGTGAGAAGATCGTCTCCTTTTTCAGGAATATGCAGCAACCTGGGTTCTCGAATATGTTTGACAATCTGCGTAACCGTTATGAGCAGTGCCTACAACGCCATGGCGCACATTTTGAACATGTATTCTATAGACATAATAATGTATAAGTAATAAATAATATACTTCAGTAATTTCAGTGTTGTTTATTTTGGCGCATACCGTATTTCTATTAATGTTTTTGTTATCTTGTACTCGCTACTGTTGAATTTCGTTTCGAAGAATAAAAAAACTTATCATAATCTCGTTTCTCTTCGTTAGGTTATGACATTTTTCTATTATTAATGGACAATAAATGAAATGTTGGACAGATTGAAATTCCAAAGGCTACCTTATTTAATCTTATAATTTATTCTTTCAAATAAAACCTAATGTCAAAAACTATAGTCAGCATGTGGACATGGTTGAGATCAGAAAAAAAAAACTCTTTCTGAAGATGTCTTAATCCAATATGGCGCCTATAAGAAATTAGATAGTTGATGATGGCTAGAAAGAAACGAAACGTCGTATACAAATTTAAAAAATAAGGATGTGTTTTTATTTTTTCTCTACAAGGCCAAATGTCGGTGCTACAGGTAAAAAAAGAAAATGGGGTTTTCGCGTTTTTTTTTAAATAACGTCATTTGTCACAGGTCTATTTTCTTTACGGATTTATAACAAACACAAAATTTAACAACTTTGCCAAATTTAAACCTATACTCTATCTCCAATAATAAGAGAGATCCCCATGGTGAGGGCCGAAAATGAATCAGCCTGTATATGAAATTAATTGCGACGATTGTAATTTGAAATATATAGATCATACGCTCAATGATAAGCCGTTTTAAAGAACACATATCACATATTAAATTATATTGGCCAGAAAAATCGAGCGTCGCAAACCATGCATTGACCAGGGACTACAACGTTTTGGTTAAAGAGTTAAAACTTGTCAAAAACATAAGAAACTCCTGAGATCCCGACGCATATGAAAGCATTCATATCGTTAAAAACAAGTTTTATACGTTTAACTCGGACAACGGTGCTATCCCATACAGTTGCCTTGTTTCACTCTTAGAAAAGAGGTAGAAAAGGTTGAGGGCGTTGAGAATAAACACATGGTGTTGCCGTTTTCTTAAAAAGGGTAAGTTATCATAATTTTAATTTGTGTGTTCACTCTAAAGTCTGTGTATACGTGGACGCCGTGTAAAGTTGTGTGCGATTCTGTATGTTACCTTTACTGTGCCCCATGTGCAATACTTTGATTAGTGGTTTTACCTACTGATTATAACAACTTAGTTGTCGAAATATGTATTTAGGATACGATTATTAATGGTGGTAAGGGGTTTATACCTTTTTTGAGTTTTTAGGATAATGTTATCAGCGAAAATTCCTTTTATTAAAAAATATATATGTACATACATGCCTCATTTTTCGGTATGGTATAAGTGCCATTTCTCTTTTAATAGAATGGTAAGGCACACTATTCTTTACTATTACGCGACTGGACTAAAGAGAAGATAATATATTTCATATCCATACAATGAACACCTCACTATTCATATCTTCATGATAATCTCCCATTTTTTTGGATTGAAATAACAAATCACTATTCATAAAACTAGTTGCCAATACAAAGTACAATACCTTTCTCTTTTCAGATAGAAGTTTTAAGCCAGTAGAAAGATGTTTGACTTAAGTTAAGCACCTTAATTTCTATGCTTCTATATTTTTGCTTTTGTGAACCTACATTTATCTATGTTTTATCTAAATAATAGATTTTTCTACCTTCTGCACGAAACCTAAACTTTCTTATATTTGTCAAATAACGATATCTCCATAAGACAATATCATTTCGTTCAATTAATATGTTGTTTTATATACGTTTTCCCGACTTAAACCGTAATTTCTTTAGGATTTTCCAAAGCCATGTTTGCTTTATAAGAGGTAAGCTGGCATCCTAGAAATAAAATACTCATATTTGGTTTATATTATAACTTTAAAATTATGTTAATTACCTCATATATTTATATACAAGTTAGCAATTCATTTTTAAGAAAAATAAATACACGTGCTTTTTAATTGTACTTTTTAATGTTTCGTCCAACCTTGGTAACTTCGTTTGTGATTATGTGAAGAAAAAGATAATAAAAATAATCAAGTATCCTCAGAAAATGAGTATTTCACTTTATGATCTAATAATGAACTATTTTTAATTAATATTAATAATAAATAGCACAAAAAACAACTAATAAAACACGCAATTGAATAGTACTGACGGAAATAACTGAAATAACAAAATAAATTTGATTTTGCCGGCGTAAATTCGGCCCCTCTTTTAACCATTCACAAGCATTTATTTTAAGTTCTATTTTTCTCAACGCTCCTTTCTAAGACTGAATGGACCATAGTTATATTATGCTGCTTCAATGTTAATATTAAAGTTTTACTTCACTCGTGGCATACACTTGCTTATAAATCAAATAAAGTAATATAAGCTTACCTCTTGTGACAGGAAAGTGGCTCTGTACTTGAATTAATTATTCTATTGTTATTTTTATATTTATCGAGGCAGTAGCAAAATATTAAGACGTCAATGTTCCGACCGATAAAGGATATTTCCAAGTTATCCTTCTGAATCTAAATCCTGCTTTTATTGGGAATCCCGTCTTTAAATAAATATCTCGGAAATGGATTAATTATGAATTGATTTCGGCATATACTCAATTGCGGAAGTAATAAAAGTGAATTGGCAACGCCGGACAAAGCGCGCGCCCTATACTTCTAACAATAAGATAAGCACAGGACAATGAGACAGTCGTTAGGCCTTGTTCTAGCCCCGTCATTGTCATTATATAATATCATGACTGATACAATATGTGCCGAGAAGCAAACCATTATGTCACGTAAGTCGATTGGCCATTGTGCCACGTTCATTGTTCTTTATATTAAAGATGAGGACTCTCTTGTAAGTCTCCTCTCGCTCTCTTCCTCGATGCTGGTCTGCGTCCAGACGACTTGCTTAATAACTTCTTGAACTCCTTAAGCTAACTTACTTCAAAAGGCAAATAAATTTTGTTCCGAAAATGAAAATAATTTTTGTTAGCGCAAGTTATATCGCACAAATTGATTTAACTGAGAATTACTATTTATTATAAATTTACGAAACTGATATTTTAAATGCGTATTAATGATATTAATTAATAGGATGGAAATTACTCTCTTCTTAAATAATTGCAAACTAAAAATTTTCGCATTCGAGATAAACTCTGAGAAAATACTTTTAAATTATTACAAATAAAATTCTATTTGATTCTGTTCTTGAACCTTATTATAAAACTTCTCATCCAAAAAATAACCGGAATAAGTTTACAAAATTACAACAATGAAAAAATCTTCTCAAAAATTATTTTATTTATGCGTAATATTTTCCATCAGCCTAAGTATGTGCACGTCCAACAAGTGCAGAGTGAATTTTTTACGTTGCTGATTTCTTTTTTCTCAGATTGCTCGTTGCCAAGTATACGTCTTCAATTAACACAAGACGGTTTCCTTTAATTGCCAAATGCAGTTTAGGGATGAAATAACTTCCGAACCGAAAGAATACAGGCAATGTAAATTTAAAAAAATAGATTTTTGTCAAAACATCAGTGACAAGTGGCTAGGGAGCGGACACGAGAGGCCGATGATTCATCGCCCACGGGCTTACTAATGAAAATTTGTATTTTTAAAGAGTTTTTAATTTTATTTCTAAAATTGGAAAACAAACGCCTGGTGATCTATGAAATATAAAATACATTTTTATTTGTTCATTTGTTGTTCAAGTTGAGTAAAAGAGTATTAATATTAACTAGCAATACTTTGTCAAGGCTCTATTCTATAAAATTTGTTCTCTTTGAATGAAATGCGTCCTTGTAGATAGAAAACGTCCTTTCTACATCGCAACTAGTTATAGGTACATATGGAAATATTCCTGTGTTTCAGCTTATTTAGCAATTAGATTTTGAGGCATTGTCCCCGTACATAATTGCCGCAATGTTATTAAATCTAGATTTCTATCAAAAACTGCGTCAAACTTTTGAAGGCTACACTCGAAGTCAGTTGGAATATTTTTAAAATTATTAATAGCCACATCTAATGTGGTTAACCCATCATTTAACTTGAGATTTCGATTTTCAAAATAAGTGACTAGTTTTGCAAATTTACAAAGTGTTCCTGAAGAAAGTTCAACTGATTTTTGGAAATTGTATTAGTTCCTTGCACTCAGAAATACTTCGAGCATCGTCATTTAAACATGTAACGAAATTTTGTAAACTATCGAAATTCTCTGCATAAAAACTAGTAGCTTCCAACCATGTTCCCCATCTAGTTAATACTGGAGAGGAGGCAGTGACAACTCCCTGTAAAGAACTACTCTCAATGGTGCTTTTCTGAAAGCTTTTTTAAAAGCGGATACAAGTCTATCAACTTCCGGAAAGGTGTCTCTGATATAATCACTGATTCTGTGGAAAACATGTGCTACACAAATAATATGCACCACATTAGGATATGTTCCCTTTAATAGTCTACCTGTTTTTAACATATATGCAGCACTGTCACTGACAAATAAAAGTATATTTTCGTTGTACCTGTCGTCCGAATGAACCATGTGGTGCATATTCTCGTAAATGGTTTCAGCTGCTATTTCGGCATCAACTGTATTTATAAATTTTGTTGCTATTACATATGCGTCATATTGAATAGTTGGATGTAGTACACCAGCTACAACATTTATCATTCAGTACCCTAATATATCGACAGTTTTGTAGGCAGTTATCCATAGGTACTGGTTATTGAAAGATGGCTTCTAATGCGTTCTACTGCTTTCGTGTAGCATCAGGAACATTTCGATCAGTATATTTTTGGAGGAATGTTTTGAAGGTGGGATGTTAATCCCACCTTGTAAGTTTATTTAACGGAATATTTGCCGTCATTTAAGATTTAAAAAAATTTTAAGTTTAAAGTGTTTGTGATGTAACTAACGGTTTACATACGATTTCTTGGAATTTTTTACAATATTTTACCGACTTTGGAATAAATTTAGGAATCACTGGCAATGGACATATAATCAGTATGACCCTTAAACCAACTCGCCATTGTTTCACGATGCCATTCTCGACGTTGCTCCATATCATATCTGAAAAAGTAACTTATACAATATTCTAGATCAAAATAAATAAAAATTAAAAATGTATGCGTATTGAAGTGAAGTTATTGAAACTTAACGAAATTCACTGGACACTTATGTCAAAATAATTTGGAAAAGTAGATTCGATGAAGCAATATTAAACAGGATCTATTATAATAATTATGAAGTACCTATGTAATTAACAGTTAAAACAATGAAAAAAAGAAACTAACTCACCATACTTTATTTATCTTATGCAATATAAACTAATAAATAAAATAAATTATAAAAACTCCTCACGCTCTATCTACGCCCATGAAGAAAGGAATTTAAGTGTAATATTGAAGCAAGTGCGTCACAATTCAACGACAAAAACAGATGTGCGATTAACATAATTAATAGTGCTATTAAATAACTGCGTGTAGTACTTTGCGATGTTATAGACTATTTATATCATCCATCGTAATTTCGGCTTGACGCGTCCGATCTCTATAAATAACAAACTATAAGAAGGGGTATTATCGCACAACTGTCAACTACCTGTATGATTATTCAAGGAAAATACCACTAGCAATATCACTTAACAACCGCTGAAATACACCAAGACTATACTCATCATTAACTCTTGCATAACTTGGAACGAGTTCTTTGGGGATAATTGAAACGAAATCTTAAAAAGCAAGCGAGATCTTTTTTTAAATGTTCTTTATCGGGTAATCGCCATTCAGCTTATTGGCGCTTGATTTCTCAATCGTATTAAAAACACTATGTCTTATTTGAGTAGTTATTTGGATTATTTCTATCGTTTGTAGGATTTTAATATCCTGCGTTTCGGTAGTCAATTTACTGTCGTCTTCATAGTAGCCCTGAGTTCTTGTCAAACGTAATGTCTGATATTATGTCTTCCCAATTTTCCCAAGACATGTATGTCAGACATAAGTTTGGCAAGAACTGGCCATTCTCAGATCTATCCTAGAGACGGCAGTATATTGACTGCCGAAACGTTTATTTGAAACCTACAAACAATGGAAATGGCCCAAACTACTCAATCAATCATCCATCGTCAACAATTTCTCGTTACTCCTGTGTCTTATCACCACCTATATTTTTAATTGTATTTAAGCTACCTTCGTCTCTTCACGTTTCTCTAATAATGTGCTTACAATTCCCAATTCGGCCAAATTTTTTGACGTGGAATAAACTTTGAATTTAACTTTTTAAAATCAAGTCTTTCGATTCAAATATAAACAATTATTGTGTAAGATATTCCAAATTCCATTAGCATGAATCTCACTAAATGCTTTTTCGGCCTTCCTTCAATTATCGTTTTAATTGATTAGCCAGAGCGTTTATAATCTTCCAAATCCTGTGCCTCTAAATCATCGACAACACTTCCAAACATTATAGTGATTTTATGCATTTGGAGCGTTTCTTTTAAAGTTCTTACACACAATATACTGTCACGTAAACACGTCGTATCTAGCTTCTAGTTAACGAAATGCCATACATTTTTGCAGATACACAGTTTGTGACAAGGAAATTTTTAGATGTTTCTGACTACGGCACCCTAAAAACGAATTTAAAACCAGAAATTGACTATTACCAACGGATTTTTAATGACTAGCATTTATATTTTGCAACTATAAAATACAAGCATATTGCACTACTTTGTGTAATGTATCAGTAGTGACGAACGTACAATGTAAAAACTAGTTCTTTACTATTTATTACGTGCAAGAAGTACATACTCGAATCAGATATTGTGCATTACCGGCATTTACTAGCATAAGAAGTTACTGCATTTCTTACGTCGTGTCGTGAAACGTCGTTACTAAAGTGTTTATGCTCTATATACTTGGTTTATGTTTATTACTGTGATTTAACAAGTAAGTACAATGCCCAGGCAGTGTGTAAATAATGTCAACAGTTTTTATTATGTGTGTGGACAAGTAACATTTAAATCCCAAAAACGTACTTACACCGAACTTGTACGAAGAGGTTTTTACGAACCTTATTTCGGAATAAAAGTAGGAGATTAAAATAAGTCATGCCCCCCCTACATATATTGTAAGACTTGTATAAGATTTAACAATTAACAAAATCTAAATTGCGCTTTATAGTACCAATGGTGTGGAGAGAAACGAAAGACCATACCACAGTTTTTTACTTTTGCTTCACTAACATTCTGGGCACCTCAGCGTTAGACAACGTTTTTATCTTTCAATAGCATCATATGCTTGCTTGTAGAAGAGCAGAAGATCTAAGTTTAAATTTTATTCATGTGTATTTTGTTGGAGGTGTCTCATAATAAAGACTTTGTCCATGATTAATCTTCCTGCTTTGAAGCCCCTCTGGTACTTCCCTACTTCCCTGCTATGATCTAGGCGATTTTTAATTACCCTCGCTAAGACTTTATATGTTACATATACAAACGCTATTCGCTGATGATGATAATTATCGCAGTCTTCGCTTGTACCTTTCTTATATAAGAGCGTAATTAACTATTTATTTCAATTATTCGACAGTCTTTTACTCTCGCATTCTGCATATTCTTGTGATTAATGCTTCTCCACCATGTTAAAATTTCTGCTGGAATATTATTCTCACTGGCTCACTGTTTCATATTATCTTTTAATTCTTTTATAGAATTCTCGACTTCTTCTTTTTTTAGTGTTGTTACAGATTCCTTATCTTCTTCTACGTAACTTTGTTCCTCTTCCCACTTGCGCTCGGTTTCACTATGTTCTTCCTCAATTTTATTTCCAAATTCTCTAACATACTTGGCAATTTTTTTTCTTTTAATAATTAATTATCTTAAAATGATATTGAACATTTTAACACTAATAATTTAAAACGTTATTTAAACTATTAGCTAGTTAAGCTATTTAATTATACCGGGTCAGGCAAATGTGTGGGCAGACCAGATTTCTGGCAAAATTATGTTTTCTTTTAAAAAATAAATTTAATAAATGTTTTTGTGGTATTTTTATTCTACTCTGTCACATACTTTGATTTTCTACAACATTCACTTGTTTCGAGATATGGCCTCATAGGTAGTTTTTTTAAATGGATCATCATGTATATTTTAACATTTTTGGATAGACACATTTTCAAGAATTACAATATACGGTTTGGTTGGTGTGTAACTTGAAATATTAAAAAACAAACGTTGACTCTAAACATCTTCTTGTCAGATATATCTGATAAAAACTACTAGTATTTTTATGTTCCCATGCAAACCTCTTAAGCAAAAATAAATGTATTGTAATTACTTAGTATTGTCATACTCAATAGTGACAAATAGTTTACATTCAACAAAAATAGACGTTCATTATGGGTGAACTAACAGAACGTGAAAGAATTACTTAGAAGGATGCACTTTTTTGAAGAAATGATGAATATGGTTGATCGTAATGGAAACTTTATCAATAACATTTTATTTTCCGACGAAGCGACATTTTTCTTACATGGACATGTAAATCGACATAACTGTCGCTACTAGAGTGATCGGAATCCTCATTGGATGGAAGAAAATTACAGACAATATCCTCAAAAATTAAATGTGTGTGCAAGTTTAATCGGAGGATACATAATCGGACCTTTCATTTCATTATTATTGCCCGAGGAAATTGTTCCAGCATTAATTAATTTATTTCAAAACCCCATAAATCCTGCACTATTCTCAGATGCCATCTGGTATTAGCAAGATGAGGCCCCGCCGCATTATGGAATTGACGTGCGTGCATACCTAGATGAAGTATTTCCACAGCGTTGGATAGGTCGAAGAGGATATATTGAATGGCCTCCACGATCGCCCGATTTAAGACCTTTAGACTTTTTTCTTTGGGGGCATTTGAAACCCATTGTCTATAAGACTAAACCCCAGTCGCTCGAAGAGTTGGAAGATCGAATTAGGATGGCCTTTCAAGAGATAGCACAAGACGTGATTCAGAAGTCATTAAAGTCCTTCGTTCATAGACTAGGATACTGTCAGGCTGCAGAAGGCCATGAGTTTGAACATTTATTATGAATTGCCTTGTTTTCAATATTTTCTTGTTGCTAACCTTTTCCAATATGTTATAAGATATAAACCGTATATCATTGAAATTCTTGAAAATGTGTCTATCCAAAAATATTAAAATATATAGGATGAACTATTTAAAAAAACTACCGATGACGCCGTATCTCGAAACAAGTGAAAGTTGTAGAAAAACAATGTATGTGATATAGTAGAATAGAAATAGTACAAAAACATTAAGGTTATTTTTTAAAAGAATACATCATTTTGCCAGAAATCTGGTGTTCCCACACATTTGCCTGACTCTGTATAATATACAAAGGAAGCATAATAAAGAGTCCTTCAAATTAAGTGCCTTTTTTTAAAAATAACTAAAATCCATTATTTTCATTGATTTTAAAAAACTTTTATTGGTAACTGTAGTATCAGTTGTTACATTTAAACACGAAAAATATTATCTTCACAGCTGTTCACTATTTTATTAAACTTTTTAATTACATTTCGACATAATGGAGACTCTATTTCACCAATGACACGAATATTTTCATCCTTTAGTTCAGGAATCGATTGTGGTGTGTTCTTATAGATCTGGCTTTTTACGTAACCCCAAAGAAAATAGTCCAACTGTGTTAGATCACATGATTTTGCATCACTATTTCTTGAAATAATTCTTCCAGGAAATTTTTCTCTTGATAAAGCATTTGTTTCATTAGTAAAATGAGGTGTTGCACCGTCCTGTTGAAACCATCTATCCTATAGATCAATATCATTCAGTTCAGACCACAATAATTCAGTTAACATCTCACGATATCGAACACCATTCACTGTTACATCACCAGCAGTATTTTGAAAGAAATATAATTACACCACCTAACTATAATGCACACCAAGCAGTGACTCGTTTAGAATGTAAAGATTCTTCATGAATCACTCGTGGATTTTCCTCACTCCAAATTCGACAATTTTGTTTGTTAACAAAAGTACCAATTTCAAAATGTGCTTCATCAGTGAAAAATCAACTGGTTGTTGTTTAATCCAACTGACGAATGCGCGATATTTTGCATGGCCCAATGGCTTTAGTTCCTTTGTTATTTGAACGTTATATGCATTTAAAACTAAATACTTTCGTAAAATACGCCATTGTTGATTCACTGAATCCAACTTGTTGTGAACGTCGACTAATGGACATTTCAGGTGCTTCAGCAACACCTTCACGAATCAAATCAATATGCTTTTGTGGACGACCACTATGAATGTATCTTTCACTTTTTTAATATTCCACCGAACGGGTCTCTTTAAATTTTCTAATATTTCGACCTATAGTTTTCTCTGATGGACGATCATGTACACCATAAAATTCACGTAATTTTTCTCAGAACGCTGATTTTCATAAAATAATTTAAAAATTTGAACGCGTTGTTGTATCGTGTAAGAAGGGATTTTTATAAATGTCATACATCACACTTCGTAAATGTCAAAATACTCAGGTGAATTCAGTACGCCTTCTGTATTTTATTTATTTTTAAAATAAGGCGCTCAATTTGAAAGACCCATTACATAAAATATAATATTTTTACTTTTACCACCAGTGGTCGCTTTTAATTTATAAAAACAAAAAATAACATTAAGAAAAATACTTTAATTATGCGATATATTTGAATATTTAAAAATGTACATATTTTGTGAACATGTTTGTATCTTGAATATTATAAATTTGTGCGAAGATAAAAACTTGTTATTCGGGATTGATCTCATGTAGAGACCGAGGTGAATTCAAACGAAGAGACCAAAATGATAGCTTGAACTAGGAGATTGCTACAAGGAACTGCTACAATTATGACACAGTAATACAAAAATGTTAAAAAACATGTTGGTATATGTTACACATGTCTACACACTACGCATACTTATTTCGTATTCTACGTACAGACACATGTTTCGAACTTATCCTAGCTCTCGTCAATACGTGGATAAGAAGCGCACGAAGTTCTTGCCTTGCTGTTAATTCTGCTGTTTCTTCTTATTTAATAATTTAGTTTTGCGGTATTTCATACTTGATGTTAGCTAAACATTGATATGCT
Organism: Melolontha melolontha; assembly: GCA_935421215.2. Taxonomy (NCBI): domain Eukaryota; kingdom Metazoa; phylum Arthropoda; class Insecta; order Coleoptera; family Scarabaeidae; genus Melolontha; species Melolontha melolontha. The sequence continues at coordinate 109,802,111 of OW285235.1, read as the reverse complement.
ATATTTTACATGATAGGTACTGTTATGACATTGAGGATATTAAATATAGAAGAATAAAATATTTTTACCTTACAAATTAACTTCAAGGCTGATAATAACCTAATAATTACTATAATAACCTAGAATATTACAAAAAACATATAGAAAGCAATTCAGTTAAAGATAACCTTTAAAATTAATAATAGTTTAAAAATTTAAAAATAGAAACTTTAAGATATGTGCAATGACGTACAAAAATATGCAATGGCAATATTTTTCGAAAGAATGTATATAGAATTAAGAATACAGTGCTTTGATACGTTTATTGCATTTCTTCAATAACTAATTTTCAAATTCTTTGAATAATAGTCGAATAACACTTTAATTTATCGTATAGTCTACTTTAAGGTATTATGTACGCCGAAACCTTCAATCAAATACACAATCAAGACTAAAAGGTCCCAAAACAAAGACGGAAAAATCAACCTATGCGAAATCTAAGTGGGATTATGTCCATGGTCTTAAGTAGGTGATTTAAACAACGACAGATTTAATATTGACCCGTGGGGACCACGGCATTGAGCAACCAAAAAGACAAGTGACAAGCTAGGAGGATTAGTCCAACGGCGGTTCATTGCGCGTCCCAGGCTTACGCGGCTTACGAGAGGCGTTAGAAAACTCCGACGACGCGATGAGAAGGCAGAGACGCACACATGGACACCGGCATCACTGTATGCGTATCACCGGACATCCATTCATACTTCTTGCCATACCAGACGAAGTCATTCATGTTCGATGGAACTTGTCGCCTAGCTGTTGCTTGTATACGCGTTGTTCCATTATGAGGGTCTCTCTTCTCTAAGTGTAGTCCGGAGGCAACTCTAAAGTTGACATCATTTTCGTTTTGTGTACATTTGTGTACCCATTACATTAGCATACTACACAAAAACCACTAAAAAATAATTGTCGTAATAAATAAGACCTCGTTACCTATATTTTTTTCTTTCACTTAAGATTGTAGAACAGAAAGGAAACGTGATGTGAAGAATTGTTATGCAATATAAAATTATGTTAGTCACTTGTGAATAAATGATCTGCTAGGTTAAATTGTTTCTATATATGACATTGATATTCGATATCACTTACTTAGAATTGGAATTTGCTATATTTATTTATGTAATTTATATTGATAGGCACTGTTTAATGCACCATAAATTATATACATAAATAGATCAACTGTTTTTTGCTTTATGCTTTAAATAGAAAGAAACAAACTTGATATTATTATTTTGGTATAGTACAGAAAAGTTGAAGTAAATGTCGAATGCATTAAAGATATTGGTATCGAAGTAAATTGTACTATCACACTGACAGTCTTACGGACTCTAACAACATAGAATTCGGACGATATTAATTTTTACAGCTAATTGTCCCCAATTTCTGGTAGAAATACTAATTAGTGTTTTGACAAAGTTCATAAGTATACAGTGTAAAATCACTTCCGACACAATAAAATATTACTTAATATGAAACCTACCAACTTTACAAGAATAAAATGAGAAACCAACCATTTTACATTGGCAACTTAATGATCTGACGACTGTGATTGTGAATTAATTTTCATTAAAGCGGCCATGACAGTATGACAAATTTGACAGTTATCACTTCGATAACAGTTTATTTATTGTTGTGAACAATTTGTGCGCGAAAAAATGGGTCGTGTCACCTTTAAGAAAATACTTGAAATTTTGGTAAAATAGTATTATGAAGAAAAGAATATGCGCACAATCGCAAACCATTTAAACTTGGCGAAATCAACTCAGGCATTAACAAGTGTTCATTTGAAAAGTCAATCTAGTAGCATGTGATTTACTGAGAACATTTTGAAGTATGTCGTAAATTAAAATTTACTACTTAACCTACGAAGTCGTATATTTTTACAGTTTCATACATACAAATAAATAACAAATAATAGGTATTTATTGAAAACTATAACAAATGTTGAAAATGTTGTCCTTCAAGATCAATGCACTTTAAAATCCTCCGTTCAAAATTTCTGACATTCTGCAACATTACTGGATTGTTATTAATTTCCATGCATTTCTGTTCGATTCTCTGTAGCATATCATTCAAATTCTAAATTGGTGTTCGAAATATGTTATTTTTTAGATAAAGCCACAAAAAGAAGTCGCAATGTGTTAAATCGCATGAACGTGCAGGCCAGGCAATTTCAGTATTTCGACTAATTACACTTAAACCTTTTTTGTATAATTATACGCTCATCAAAAAATTCTCTTAAATAATCCAAAGATTTGGCGGTATAGTGACAAGGTGCTCCGTCTTGTTGGAAATATGCATTTTGAAGTTCATCATCATGCAACTGATTGACAATTGGTTGTAAAATTTCCGTACGGTACCTTTGAGCAGTTAACGTTCCCTGAAAAAATATTGGTCCAATGATTCGCCTTTGGCTTATCGCTGCCCAAACACCAATTTTCTCTGTATGTAGCGATTCTTAATTAATTACATCTGGATTTTCACTACTCCGAATTCTTGTATTTTGTGAATTTAGGTATCCCGTTTTATAAAACCATGCTTCATCAGTAAAGATGACTCTTTGCGAAAGTTCTCCATTATTGTACATATTTACAAACCAATTACAAAACTGTGGTCTACGTGGGTAATCAATTTCTAACAATTCTTGTACTTTGACACGGTATGGATAAAGTTGCATATCTTTTTTTAATAACTTGTGAGTTGTACCAACAGAAAGGTTTACTTGTTTACAAATGTCGAACAGGTGTTTGTGGTTTATTTTCCATTATTTCTTCAACACCATTGACAACTTGAGGTGTACGTTTCTTAACTGCTCCGCTGCCTGATTTTCTTAAGAGACTACCAGTTTCAGAAAAAAGTTTTAAAGTTCTTTCCAAAGTATTCTTAAATTGTATATAATCTATTACAAAATGTGGAAACTCAACTTGTAATTCTACCATGCAATCTTGAACTGAATAAACCCATAAACCATCAATTTTATTACCACTTCGAAAATAAACCTGGACTAAAAAAAATTTATGTTCTAAAGTGACTACATCTACATACGTATTTTATCGTTTCCCGTAGCAGCTTAGCTGTTCGAACGATAGGTAGCCCTCCAGACAAAGTCTCTTTCGCCCGTAAGATGTCAATTATTAAATAGCTGTCTTCTTATAGGACGGAACTTGCTTGATCTATGCGGGCTATTTCAGTAAATTTAAATACAGATACAAACCAGTTGTTTATAACAGGATTGTATTAATCTGTATACATTGCTTCACTATCTTAACTGAGGACGCCTAGATGGCAGAAACATATGTATTAAGCAGAAGTAAATGCTGAAAATACGAGGTGTATTGTCCATGTGCATAGTTACAGATATGTAAATTATTTACATGTTTGTTTCATATTGTACAAACGCTTAACGTATTGTCATACTTAAACAAAACCTTTTTGTATATATATAACCTTATGGAATAAGAATTAGTAACGTGGTTAGTTTTGTCTGGGGTAAATAGGTCCTAATGTTTGTATATTTTTATTATGGAAAGCATTATAGACGCAATGACACTTTATGGCACAAATGGTAAAAGTGTCGGACAACAGGTCACGTTTTCCGATTCCCGTTGGTCGAGGATTCGAATCTAGAGGCGGCGTGTGAGAAGTATTTTTCAGGATCGGTATTCTCTTTAGTTACACTTAAATGTTCAAGAAGTGAAAGTCAAATCAACATGTCTAGCCTCTTACTTCAAGGAGGTGTAGTAGCGAAGCCATGGAACAGTTTACTCACACCATACATACTCTTAGCGGTCCTGCGGTCTTGACAAACTTTCAGCTTAAGACGGGCACTTGGTTCATAGAAAACACAAGATAGCGATACTGTAGAATTACCAGCTAATTTTGAAAAATGCTTTTTAAATAAAAAACTGCTAGATTTTGTAATGCGTACTGCTTGATCAAGAGATCAAAGACCAATTTAGGAGTACACATAGATTATATTGGAAAACAATTAAGTTATATATATTTAAATTATTTAAATTCTCTTTTGTTTTTAGATATTCAGAACAAAAACACGTTTAATATAAAACTATAGTTTTCCACATTTAATGAGAAAAGAATTTTAGAGCATAAATTTAGACATGTGGATTATTTCGTTTTCAGCGCTATCATTGAATAGTTTCAAGTTATTGGCGATGCAATCGCCTTAAAAACAGAAGTCCACGTTCAAATTATACCTATTAGATTAGCAAAAATTCATTTGATTTTTGTTGTAGCATTTTATGTATAATATATATCAAAACTGTTCATAAGAACAACTCATTAATTACAGGTGCTAAAAGTTGAAACTATTACAATAACTGATTGATACATGTGCAACCTTACTTATAATGGAGTCAAGTAAAAACGTTACTTGCCCAATGTGTCCAAAGAGTTTTAATAGAATATCCTATAGGAATATGCATATTAGAGATATTCATAATCAAGAAGTGGAAACTACCAGAAAAAGTCATATAATTTTTGCTTTGTATGAAATCCAACAACGAACATACATAAATCTTAAACAACATTCACAGCAAGAACATTATATGCTTCTAACGGAATTAATTAAGTCAAGTAACTGCTGAAGTGTTGGTTAACAGTCTGACACACACTGAAGTCGAGATTGAAAAATGGTGCGATAGGAAAGTTTGATTTAAATGACATTTCATAATTAGTTTAGAAGAAGAGGAAAATGATATTTTAAGATCTTACGATTCACCCTTTTGGCCTCTTTGAGTTTTATTGACAAATTTCTCAGAACTTTTTGACATTTACTCATATGAAATAATTCTTTTTCGTGTAAACAAAAATAAAATCTAGAAAAAGGTATACTTCATTAATGATTAATGTATTTAGTGGTAGAGAAGTAACTATTGTGGTTGATATTGAAAATTAATAACATACGAATAGTGGTTTTAGATTTATAAGTTACGATTGCACTTTTACCTTTTTATCATAGATGTATCTATGAATTCTTTTGTTCGAGTGAAAATATTTGTGAAATTAAGAGTCAATATAGTGTTTTGATTTTAATTTCTATTTGAGTTTATATTACACCATATTTATATGCTTTAGAAGTACATTACTAGGCTACTTCGAATGCAGAACCAATTATTACCAGTGCCTAAGAGAAACTTGTGAGTGGTATGTGATAAAAACTAAAAAATATAAAACTTTTATATTCTATTGTTTAATTTAACATATATATTGTTATATCATACATGATTATTAATATTGACTATTATAAACTATTTACATTCCCTCTGTTTTTTATTCTCAAACATTTCACACACACACACAATATTTATTAAATTTTGCAAAATTAAAGTACTAATACAATTTCCTTTATTAATTAGCATAAACTATGTATTTTTTTAAATATATGATGATAAATATACAATATTAACATTCTAAACAGTTTAAGATATAATCTAAATGCCATCTGTAAAGAAGCAGATTTTTGAAGTTTGTTAGTGAACTATAACCTATAAACCAAATAACAATTATTTGCAAAATGAAAACAATAGATTTGTCAACGTTCTGTGGCGCACTAACGTGACTGATCTGTTATCGTGAAAAAATATATCTGTACAGTGAACCAGAAACATAAATATTTAAAAGATATAAAAGAGAATAAAGTATAGACTTATTATATTATTAAAAGTATTTTCAAAATTTGATAAATGTGTTTTCTTATGTATCTTGCCAGTTGAAGAAATTCATAAGCATACAATAAACTAAGTTCCTTGTATTTGTAATGTCTATTTTTTTTTAATTTGGCGCCTGTTTTAGGTTAAAAGTCCATTTGATATTTCGCGCCCAATTCCTGCATGAGGAGTGAATTTGGAGGATTAGCGATAATCGGAACGCGTTTAAAGAATCTGCATCAAATTTATTTCCATCTTAAAAATTTCCCGGTATTAGTAGCGCATGCGCAGTATACTTCGAGCCTTGTTCTTTTTAGTGTAGTTTCAAAATTTACACAAATTGAAAAACTATATTATCCTGACACCTATACGAAATGTATTTAAGGATGCAAATATTTACCACATGGGCCATGATATTCATTGAATTGAGGAATAAGCAACAGTATTTCACTTTTTGCTACATTATTAAAGGTAATTATAATCAAATCTATCAAACAGTTGTCACTGTTTCGTATTGAATTAAGTCCATAAAGTTTGTTAATAAAGGTATAGCAAACGCCAATTAAGTTGGCGCGAGGAGGGGTAAGTTCGCGCAGGATTAAAAGTAGTGGGGAGATTTGTGTTTGGTTTTACATCAAATGTCAGATAATTTTAACCTCTGAGTATGATCCCCTAGCAAAGACATTATATTCCGTCAAACGTCAATGACAAATGTATTCTGACAATTACTTGAGTAGTGGGGGTGGACGTTTTTAAAAACGGCTTCTACGCACCCCCTCCTCACGACATTGTACTGTCTTTTAATTAAACGAATGAGTAAGTGTAATGGGGGGGAACATAAATCGACATTCATCCCTTTATGTCTTAGAGATTATACAGCCAATTTAATTTATGTAATATTCAACTAACGTTTTTAATGAAACTAGGACTATAACATTGCATGGACAGTATATTTTATTTAATATATCCTTAAAAATCAATAAAAGTAATATTTAGTATACTGTTGTTTGCAACAAGTTATATCCTTTAAACTAAAAAAAAACTAATATTAATTAAAATTCTATTATAATTCAAGGCACCTCATTAGATAACAACTTCAAGTTTTCCGTGTTCTCATAGAGAATATACTGTTGGCAACATTACATAAACAAAGATATAAATATATAAATACACGCTTCGTTGAGTATATAAAAATAAGGATTCGTAAACTTTATAATTATCAAATGATAGAACTAGTGCGCCATAATACATACTGAAACTTATTTTAACAGCTACTTAATTTGCATGTACGTACATTTTATTGGTTTCAACTTTATTTTGTTTTTATATATATAGACAATACAGATATATATATATATATATATATATATATATATATAAATATATATATATATATATAAATATAATAATCGCCTACTGATTAGGTTTACCATATATATATATATATATATATATATATATATATATATATATATATATATATATATATAATACCTTCGTGACCTTGGTATGATAAGGTAAACTTAATAAGTCGGCGATTAAATGTCTGGTTCATTACTTCAAAGTATCTATATTTAAAACAACCCTACATGTTTCGGCAATGATGCCTTTGTCAAGGGAAGACAAAATATTTTGTCTTCCCTTGACAAAGGCATCATTGCCGAATCATGTAGGCGTGTTTTAAATATATATACTTTGAAGTAATGAACCAGACCTTTAATCGCGGACTTATTAAGTTTACCTTATATATATATATATATATATATATATATATATATATATATATATATATATATATATAGAGTAATCATAAAGTAAGGGGTATACTTTAAAGTCTTATATAATTTTAAGAAATCAAGCTAGTAGCAAAAAGTATATGGAATCTAGTTGCTTTTGGATTTGGATTTTACTGTATTTATGAAAAACAAAAGAGTTGTCATTACAATTGTCGACACGCGTGTCAAAACGAAATCATTCAATTTGGAGTTTTATTTTGCAATTAAAACTCAAGTAGACGTAGAGTTCAAACGACTCAAACTGTAATAGCATGGATTTACAAACAAGAATTGGTTTAGTTCAGTGTTATTATGAATGCGGCAGAAATTACACCGCTGGATTACGAAGATTTCGCACGAGAATTGGTTTGAGAGTGTGGTCCTGTCAAATGAAAGCGTACCGAAATTTGAAAGAGCAGGGTCTGTAACTGACCTACCAAGATCAGGAAGAGCAAGAATTAGTTATGTCCAAGTTGAAGAGGTTCTTCGTAAAAATCAGGACATAGCCAGAGGTAATCCACTAGCAATAGTAGTGGAAATGCTTTTTACAAGCGATTGCAAATACCACGGTTTGTAAAATTTTACGCAAAATTCTAAAAATGTATCAATATAAACTGGAAATGCTGGTAGAATTAAAGGAGGCAGATTTGGCTTCTAGATACGATTTCTCGTTGCGAGTAATGGCTCAATTGGAAGTTGAACCCGAATGGTTATCCCGTATTTTATGGACAGACGAGGCATATTTTACTCTGAATGGTGGAGTCAATATGTACTCAAAACTGTAGAATCTGTTCTGCAAAAAATCCACAAGAAATTGTTCAACAAGATCTTCATGACAATTTCATGACAATTGATCCGTATTTCTACAAGAAAACGCAGAATGGAGAAGCCGTATCTGTAACTGTAAACGGTGAGCGATACTTGAAATGTTAAGAGATTATGTTATTCTACATCTGTAAAACGAGCACCACGAAATTGAAAACATCATTTTCATGCAGGATGGAGCACGCTCGCACATTTTCCGACCAGTCAAAGAATTGTTAAACAAAGGTTTTTCAAGATCGTGTGTTAACCAGACATTTCGCAAATTCATGGCCACCAAGATCACCTGATCTTAGTCTGTGTTGTCTGCAGTATTTCCAAAAAGAACTTTAAATCTACTTTATAGAATTATCAGAACCGAAGCTAAAAAGGTTAACAGTAACTGTGGACTTTTCTGGTCTTGCAAAGTTGTCTTAGCTTTAGCACTGAGTTAGTAGAGTTAAGATCTATAATTGCCTCTCTTCAAGAGGAAATAAAATCATTAAAAGCTAAGCCTTCCGACTCTAATTTTGTTCCGTCTACTATGTTGGTGACTGAGGAAATTATACAAGAAGTATTGGAGAAAGATAATGTTATCATTCATGGTTTACCGGAAACTAACTGCAGTTCTAGAACAGAGAATGTTTCAGCTGATAAGGCTAAGGTTCGAGACTTATTACAGATTGTTGGTGTAGGAGTTTATGACCCTGAATTGAGGAGATAGGGGAGTTTTGACTCTTCAAAGCTGGAGAATAAGCGTCCTATTAAAGTTGCCCTTCAGCCCGGGATGGTCGTGAAGGTTTTGACAAAGGGTCGACTACTGAAAGATAACCCTATATTTGCTAGGGTGTGTATAACTCGCGACCGTACACGAATGGAGTCGCAGCTTTATAAAAAAGTTAGGGATGAACTCAAATCAAGAGGGGAAAGGGATATCAGAGTTAAATATAAAAATATATAAGTGACATTCCTAAAATTGTTTCAAGTTAAAACTAATTGAATCCAACAGGACCCATCTTCTGCATATTTACTATCAGAACGTTCGTGGGCTCCGAAGTAAAACACATTCAATCCTCACCAGTGTATATTCGTCCATTTTTTATGCTATTTTTTTTACTGAGACGTGGTTATGTGACTATCTCAAATAATGAACTTTCTCCACCTACTTACAGTGTTATAAGATGTGACAGAGAGGCAACCGTAACCGGTAAATCTTTTGGTAGTGGTGTTTTGCTGGCATTAGATGATTATTTTCTACATGAAGTGCTGGACACTAGTGATATTAAGATGGCGGTGCCTTCAATTGATGTAATTGTTTGCAAAGTGTGCTTGTGCAATATTTCTTCATACTTTGTTGTTATTTATATTCCACCTGATATTGGTGTTGGCGTCTTGGAACAGTTTCTTGATATGTTTGAGATACTCATGTTAAATAAGCCAGTGCTGTCGGAGATTTCAATCTTCCGACTTTTTGTGATATCTCCATGCGTAATGACGCTAAATCATTCTTATGTTATCATATATGGAATCTCTTGGTATGACGCAGTACAATGCTATACAAAATGCGAATAATAGAATTTTAGAATTAGTCCTATCTAATATAAATTATGAGCTGAATGTATTACATGATTCAGTGCCACTGGCTCCAGTTGATTTACACCATCCTGCGCTCGCAGTTGATTTATTATTGTACCAAAGTATTTTTAATAATATAAAAAATATTATTAAAAATGGGGTGTGAAGAACACAATACAAGTTCATTTATGTATTTCCAAAGACGTAGATACGTATTTCACATTTCTACATGATTATCAATACGCCCCTGTTGGAGAAGAGACACATTCAACAAAACATAACTACCTTGCTATCTCGCAGATATTATTAAGACAGAGCGTGAAGGAATATTCAGCGCTGACTATATAATAATCGCAGAACTAGCCGGGTGTAAATAAAGTAAAAAACGTCTTATTTATAAGAAAGCTTTTTGTTACAAAGTTTCGAATGCAAATATCTTCTGTAAAAGAGAGGGATTTTCTATGGCTATCCAAATTACAGAAAGTATATATTAAAAGCAACTACCAGTGATAAATCTAGAATGTGTAATTCAAAAATAAAAAGCGTTGATCACGTAGGAGATATTTGTATATATATATATATATATATATATATATATATATATATATAACGGCTAAGAAATTATCTAAACACTCATATAGCTATGGAGTAATAATTGGCATTTCCAACATTCAAATCTGACATCTGCTCTCAAAATACTGACATCTGCTTTCAATAACTCACATCTACTTTCAAAATAGGCATCTGCTTTCTAATCTGACGTTTGCTTTCATAACTTACACCTGCTTTCAAATCAGACATCTGCTTTCATTAACTGACATTTGCTTTCACTAACTGACATCTGCTATCGAAACTGACATGAGCTTTCAAAACTGACTTCTGCTTTCAACTTGACATCTACATTCAATAACTGACATCTGATTACACTGTTACTTTATAATGCATTTCTAAATAGCTTGAACCTGGGTCTATTGTGGCTTAGTGGTAAAAGCGACAGCCCGGCAAGCTGTAGACTTGGGTTCGAGTCCCAACGTAGACCATATTTTTCAATTAAAAATTTCCTATGATTTGCTTTGTAATTTGTAGACAGCAATGTTTACATGCCCATTTACTCTGCAATTACATACATTCTAATTTGATATTTGTAAATATTTCATATAAAAGCCGAAAAACTTCAATAATTTATCAATTGTTGTATATATATGGTAAATTCAATTTGTTATATACGTATATATATATATATATATATATATATATAAATATAATATTTTCGTGACCTTGGTATGATATGGTAAACTTAATAAGTCGGCGATTAAAGGTCTGGTTTATTACTTCAAAGTATATATATTTAAAACCCTACATGTTTCGGCAATGATGCCTTTGTCAAGGATATAAAAAGTATAAATGACAGAATATAAATTTATATTCTGTCATTTATATTTTTTATATATAGAAAACGTCCTTTCTACATCGCAACTGGTTATAGGTGCATACTGGAAATATTCTCTTATTTCAGCCTATATAGCAGTTAGATTTTGAGGCATTCTCCCCATTCACAATTGCCGTCATGTTATTAAATTTAGATTTCTATTAAAAACTGCGTCTAACTTTTACCGAGGGCCACATCCGAAATCACTTGAAATATTTTTCAAATTATTGATAGTGGTTAATGCATCATTTAATTTGAGATTTTGATTTTCAAAATAAGTTTTGGCAAATTTCCAAAGTGTTCCTGAAGAAAGTACAACTGATTTTTTAAATTTAGAATTTGTATTAGTTCCTTGCATTCAGAAATACTTCGAGCATCGTCATTTAAACATGAAACGAAATAATGTAAGCTATCGAAATTCTCTGCATGAAAACTAGTAGCTTCAAACTATGTTCCCCATCTAGTTATTACTGGAGAGGGAGGCAGTGACAAAGATGGAAGTTTTTCCCTGTAAAATCCTGCTCTCAATAGTGCTTTTCTGAAAACTTTTTTAAAATCGGATACATGTCTATCAACTTCCGGAAAGGTGTCTCTAAAATATTCACAGATTCTGTGAAGAGCATGTGCTACACAAGTAATATGCAGCATATTAGAATATGTTTCTTTTGATAGTCTGCCTGTTTTTAACATATATGCAGCACTGTCACTGACAAATAAAAGTATTTTTTCTTTGTACCTGCCGTCCGAATGAAGTATTTGGTGCATATTCTCGTAAATTATTTTAGCTACTGTTTGCGTATCAACTGTATTTATAACTTTTGTTGCTATTACATATGGGTTACATGGAATAGTTGGATCTAGTATACCAGCTACAACATTTACCACACAGCGTCCTAACAGTTATAACAATGAAAAAAAGAAACTTTATTTATCTTACGAAATATAAACTAATAAATAAAATAAATGATAAAAACTCCTCACGCTTCTATCTACGCTCATGAAGAACGGAATTTTACTGTAATATTGAAGTAATTGCGTCACAATTCAACGACAAAAACAGATGAACTGTACTGAACCGAATTAATAGTGCTATTCAATAACTGCATGTTGTATTATGGTCCATCGTAATTTCGGGTTGATGCGTCCGGTCTCTACTTATTACTTACTTATCCTCGACCTCTTCTACCATCGGTATTGAGGTAATAATTTTAATAAATTTTGCCCCAATTTTTTTCTATCTCTTGCCTCTCGCTTTGATGCCGGCCAGATCAGTCCTTTCCTTTTGAGTATCTCTGCTATTTCTTCTCGTCCTCCTTTTCTCTTCTTCTTGCATATATTTCTGCCCCCCCATACAGTTTACCCCCACTTCATCCATTTTCACTATTTATCCAAACGATCTCAGTCGTATTTTAGTTTTTTCGATAGCACTTTTTATTTGTAAATAATCGCTAATCATTTTACTTCTGATTTTATCTAGCCTAGCCAATCCCGCTATTTTTCTAAGGTTCTTCATTTCACACGCGTTTATCTTTTATTTGAAACGGTATGTTAAAGCCCACGATTCCCTCTCCTAAATGAGCATAAATACTAAGACTGACTCATAGATCTTCATTTTTTATGTGGTTTGACAGCTATTTCTTTCTTACTGAAGAATATTCTATGTTTGTATTGGCTAAATATGTCAATTATTTTAGGACTTCTGTCTCGAAAAAATGTATTTCCAAATAGTTATTTTAAATACAATCAAAAAATTTCTTATTAGTAATCATCCTTTTCGACAGACTTATTGAACATGGTGATCAATTATGAAAGTCATTGAATATAAGTAAAATTCGTAAAAGTAAACATTAAAATGCTATTGAAAAATTGATAATTTTATATACTTCGTTTTTTAACTATTTTTAAAGAAACTCATAATGGGTACATTGTTTGTTTTGTAAAAGTTACACAAAATTGCAAGAATATACAAATTAAATAAAAATCTTTTGACATCACGAAATGTAAAAAACTAGAAATATCCATATTTTCTAAAGATGTAAGCACATTAAACCGTTAATAAATTGGAATGACGGTCTCATTCAACGGTAACGCAATTATCCAATAAAGACGAGTGCAACTATAATGAATGAGACCCGTTCTGAAAATTGCATTACCTGCATGCACATAAACGCATCTCTTATTGTCGTTAGACGCTCATGAAACAACTAGAGGCAATCACATATATTTACTGGAACGGATTGTCGGTTCTTTAACTGCATAAACACGCCATTCCTGTGCCATCTTCACTTCCATGTTCTTGTAAGATGCAAATGCTTATGAGAATGTGTCTTTGTATATAGAGTTTTATGAAATTATAGGACATTATAAAACACAACATACAAGTCTTATAATTACTTTAATCCATTTTGTACGTAACCACACATTATGTATATAATACATGTTTAAAATAAAAATATTTTGCTAAAAATATATGTTGTATATATTTTAGTTTGTATTCTATAATTTGTTAGCGTATAATGGGAGCTACAATAAGTTCATTAGCGATGTCGTATGTATTTATAGTTATGCAGAAAGATTTCCCAACTTTAAAACTAGAGTAAAATCATTTTCGGATGAGACTGGCGCAGAAACACATTTTAGTAATTAGAAAGAGAGCCACTTCATAAATGAGAGAAACAGCTAATAGTATAAATCAGTGTACTATACGAGCCACAAACGTTTATCGATTATTTGTCAGTCGGTACCAGGCATTTGATCGGTGTGTTTCGTAGTGGTGTTGTACGTACATTAAGAGTTTTCCTATTTGTAATATTATTGTTGTGTTTGATCTATTAATTAATTTTTTTTCAAAGCTATTCAAGAGTAAGAATGCATCCTCTTGTAAGTAGAAATATAGTTATCATAAAATTCCTGAAAATTTAGTTGTATTTATTTACACAGGGTAAAATGTCTGATATGGCAACAAACTCTGTCCTGGAGGAAGTGAGCCCTTGTTCGAAAAAGAGAAAAGTTTTAATGTCTATAACTATTTTAAAAAACAAGGTGTGACAGGTAAATATATTTTCAAATTAGGTGGATACATAATATTTAACCTGTAATAATATTACCTTTTTAAATCAAATTCAAAATTAAAATTTATGTTGTTCATCATTTATAGGTCAGCTGCGAGATACAGTTTCAGAAGCAACAGGTATTTCTAGGAGCACTGTAGGTCGAATAATTAAAGAAGGTCATGCTGTTGAAACAAGAAAAGTAAATTCATTCTTATCGACAAAAATAAAACCACCAAAACCATCACCAAAATCTACTGTCGATAACTGTGGTGAAGAAATTATTTGCAGAATTATACATAATTTTCATGTGACTGCAAAGAGAAAACCCACAATAAAAGCCGTTTATAATAAAATTCACGATGATGAAGGAATCGGTTTTGCAGGAGGGCTATCATCTTTTAGGAAATTATTGCTGCGAATAGGATTCAGGTACTTTTTTTATTATTTTTAGTAATATCAGTCTAAACTTTTTATTTGCTAGATGGAAAAAAAGTACTGATAACCGTAAGATTTTAATGGAGCGGTTTTACATAAGAGAGCTGAGGTGTACTTACATCCGCAAAATAACAAATTATCGTACCCAAGGACGTCCAATAATATATACAGGTATAAAAAGCATTTAGAAAATCTATTTAGTACATATTTTAGGTACATAAGTAATTTTTAGATGAAACTTACATACATGCAGCACGTACATCTCCTTTTGGATGGGTCGATCAATCTAATGAAGGATTAAAGTGTCCAATTTCAAGAGGGAAGCGTTTAATAATTGTTCATGCTGGTTCTGCAGAGGGTTTTGTTAATGATGCGTTATTAATTTTCAAATCAGGTCAAAAAAGTGGCACCTACCATGACAACATGAACTTCATAAATTATAAAAAATGGTTAGAAACATCTTTAATTCCTAATTTGCCTGAGAATTATGTGATTGTTGTGGATAATGCCAGCTACCATAATGTTATGTCATATAAACATCCAACATCAGCCAGTGGAAAGTGTGATATGATACAGTGGCTAAACGAAAGGGGCATAACTTACGATGCAAATTGTACTAAACCGGAGTTGTACAATTTAGTAAAACTTCACAAGCCAAATAATATACAGTACAGCATAGATGCTATATTTGCAAAAAAAGGCCACACCGTCCTGAAATTGCCACCATACCACCCAGAACTAAACCCGATTGAAAAAATCAGGGGCATTGTAAAGAATCGGGTTGAATCAAGAATTGTTACATTTCATATAAATGATGTTGAAAAATTAGCGAGAGAAGAATTTTCAAACATCATGGTAGAGGAATGGTCAGAAATTTGTCAACATGTGGAAGGTGTAGAAAAAGATTACATTATGAAGGAGCACATAATGGATGATTTTTGTGAAGAATTTATTATTAATGTCAATAATGACTCTGAAGATGATTTCTACGATTTTTCAAGCGATGAAGACTGAAGATTTTAAATGTTTCAAAATATATTATATTAATTTTGTCATCAGCGAAAATAAATATTTGATTATACATTGTATGTATGTATATTTGTTTTAATAAATACAAAAATTTTTCTAGGCACATGCTTGTGTATTTATCTTCTTTTAATGTCTCTAAAGTGAGATTTTGGTTAGGAGTAAAATTATAATGAGAAAAACCAAAATTAAGGTTAATGAAAACCATATTACAAAATATGGATTAATATAATAATAATTTGTAAATACAAAGACTTAAATGTGAAAGCACTATAAAAAGAAATATTTCATTGTAAAATTCAATTTATAAAAAATTTGTTACATAATACCTTTTGATTTAATAATTATTTATTCTTCGCGAAGTAATAAGTTTATTTATAATCGACAACAAAACATAATTATTATGGTTTAATATAACTAAATATTATTTAAATTTAAAACTGCCGCCTATATTGTCAAGACTGCTCAATATTTTTAAGGTGTTCAGTATTTTTGTAACGTCATCGCTCGCGCATCTTCAGTCTCATCCAAAAGTAATTTTACTCTACTATCGTTTGTCAACGACCAAGCTATTGTTCACGGTATAGACTATTTATTCCGTAAATTTCCCTTATTTATGTTCACTAAATATTTATATTAAACTACTGAAATCTAGAACATCCAAATATATTAATATATTTAACTTATCTGACGTTTTTACCAATATGACCCACAACTATATACAATTTACTCAATTATAACCGTTTTTTTCACCAATAGACAAATTTCCCGATAGCTATTCTCAAATATACGTGATATACAAAAAATACATTTAAATTCCTTCACCAAAAATTCTAGTTCCTTATCCAGTAGATAAGTATCTGATGGTTAATGCAAATCATATCCAGTGATCGTTGTTAAATAGTGATGTTAGATGTATCTAACTTCTCTTTATTTACTTTTCTTAAACAAAAATAAAAAACTAATATATGTATGTATTTAAATTTTTATTGATTGGCTTAGCGAGTGAAAAGGCATCTCGAGTGAAGCATTTTATTGAGCTGATTTCATGAATGCCTTCTAGCCATTAGATTTATTATAAGACTTCCATCATTCATAAAAATAATAAAATATTCTGTAGCAACAAAAATTAAGCAACCTTCTATTGATTAGAAGATGAAAAAATCATATTCGCACAGGTTGAAGTTTCATTAAATATGAAAATAAAATAATTTTTTCCTAAATTTCATTACAGCACCACAATTATTATAATATTTTACTGTGATATATATTTATATATAAAAATATAGGTCACAGTAAAGGATTTCCGCCAAAAGTATCTTAATCTGCCAGTTACTTATACACAACTGCAAAAACATATTCAAGCTTGTGTTATTAAATTTGATGTGAAACAGGGACAATAACTCATAAACCTAGCAGTGGAGCACCTACAAAACGAACAGCAAATTGCATCGAGGGTATTCAACGTCGAATGGACAACTGACCCAAAAGATTAGTCGCAAAACTATTACAACAAATTCGTTTGTCAGTGGGAACATGTCACACTATTTCAAAAGAGGACTTAGAGTTGTTTCAATATAAAATTCAAGCAGTTTAGGGACTCAAACCGGTAGATTTTATTACGAGAACACAGTATCCGTGTATGGTTCTTGAATAACATAAATAATAATGACATTCTCGACAAATGCTTTTTTTCGGATGAGGCTTGGTTCCATCTTTCATGATATTTAAACAAGCAAAATATGATAATTTCATCCACAAAAATCCTCATGAATTTATGGAAACTACGCTACATCCACAAAAAAATAAGCGCCTGGCTAGCAGTTTCAAGAAGACGAATTATTGGGCCCATATTTTTTAATCAAACCATAACTGCTGAAAGATATCGAAATGAATTATTAGAGCCGTTTATTAATGCACTTCATGATGATTAACTTACGGAAGGATATTTCAAGCAAGATAATGCACTAGCGCACAAATTTCGGGAAATAATAGTTTTTTTGCAAGAATTTTTCGATACAGAATTATTAATTTTCCTCTAAGATCTCCAGGTTTGACAATTTTAGACTATTTTATTTTCCATATTTAAAGAACACTATTTTCAAGACCAAACATCACACAATCGAAGAGCTGCGTAGTGCTATTGTGAATTCTTGTGCTGACATAACCCAAGAAATCCTAATAAATGGCTTTGAAGGCATGAATCGTAGAGTTCAACTTTGTCTTCAAAATAATGGTCAACATTTCCAACATCTGCTTTAGTATTATTTTCTTTTAATTTTGACTATTGTAATAAATATTTTTTCAAAAACTAAACTATTAATTATTACACACATTTACATCACATAAGCAAACTATCAAAATTATGCCTTTGTGACAGATTACGTCCACTGTCGCCAGCCATTAAAAAAAGCATGGCCGTCTCTAATGAGTAAAGTTTTTGAAGGCACATTATGTTTATATTAAAATAATTCTCACTGATTGCATGCAAATTGTAAGTGGCCCTGTATTTATGGAAATAATTATTATCACTTATTTTTTTAAAAGGAAACGTGAATAAAATTCTACATAGTCCAAATTCAATACATTTTAGTAGAATGCATAAATATTAGCAAACACAAATTAGCACTGATTTTAACGATATGTTAATGCCAGATCAATGAAAAATGAAAACAACACTTACCTAACCTTTTTTAACATGCAACCCAGGCACACAGGAACATGCACACGCTATGAAATATATATTGAGGATTGTATTTGTCAAGAACATTTGCCTCAAATTTATCTTATGGATAAAATCTATCTCGAAGATAAGTAACTGATTTATGTGCTTCTCTTATAATTGTCTAGAAGATAACTTTATCCGCTCAATATGGAATGATGGAGAAAATGGACGTTAGAAATTAATGACTGAAACCAACTTTTAAATTAATAATTGCTTACTATTAATATATATATTTTTATTTAATATATATATTATTGTAATTATTAAGTACAATTTACGAATTTTTATAAAAGAATATCCTTTTCCTTGGATTACTTGGTAATATGTATATACCCTTGTGTGTATATCTAATGTCAGTATTTATTTTAGATTATTGTCTCACTACTTTTTATACCTACATATTTCTGTATCCTTTTAAAAATATAGAAATTGTTATGAATGACACAGCATACAATTTAATGTTTACAGTATTCAACAAGCGCGCACCGTTAAAGCGGTGCAGCACACTTTGCGTGAGCCACCATCATCGCGTTGATAAAATAATTCCATACTACTATCATTCATAGCGGAGGAGGAAATCTGCAATTTTTTTTTGTAATGACTAATTACGCAATTCTTTGTACTGGAAAAGCTTTCATACCTGTAAGTCGACAGCGTCGGAAAAAATGCTGCATCGTTAATTTCAGTAATGATATATTGAAAGGCATATTATATTCCATTATGTGTTATGGACCGTCATGCGATTTGCGGTAATGATACACGTGTTAGTTAAAATGTGTGATTGTTTGTGACGAGACTGACATTGTATTTGTCGTTCTTGTTAAAATGTGCAATTAATTTAATGTTCCAGGATATGCAAGAGCTAATGTTTGACTTTTCTGTTACCGGCCTACCTGTCATTCCTTTTATTAAATTACTTGCTTTGGTAAAAGTCATACAACTAAAGTTTGTATTATTATCTCCTCTTGCATGTAATATTAAACAAACAATTTCATTATAACGCTGAATTCCCCTCAATATTTTACAGAAAAAATAAACAAAATTGTTTTTACTAATAATAGTAGTACATTTTTATTGATCTGCGCCAATTAAAACCCACAATTAACACTCTTTGAAAGTATTATGATGGAAAGGAAGATAGTGGAAGGAGAAGAATTATACTTTCATAGATTTAAAGGTGTCATTCGATGGTAGATAGAGAGGAAATATAGAAATGCCTGAAGAAAAGCGAAATACCCACAGAATTAATAAAAATAATAAAAAGCGTATATGAAACAATAAGATGTAAGATACAGATAGGAGGAGAAAGATCCGAAGAATATAATGAGTAAGGGAATAAAACAAGGGGACAGTCTAAGTCCATTGCTATTCATACTGGATGTGGATAAAATAATTGAAAGAATAAAGGAAAAGGGAAAGCAATTAGAAACAATAATAAGGTATAGGAATTTGCAACCGGTCAGAATGAGTAGCCTGTTGTATGCAGATGATATAGTGTTGTTGGCAACCTCCAAAAATAAAATGCAGAAATTGGTAAATACATATATGGAAGAGTGAAATTGGAAGAAGCAGAATGGAGATTAACGTGAGTAAGACGAAAAAATCCACAAGAGTTAGTGTGAAAACAGCGAAAGGCGTAACAAACGAATTTGAAACAAATAAAGGTGTCATTCAGGGCGACTCCTTGTCCGCGACGTTATTCAATCTGGCTCTAGAACATCTTACAAGGAAAATAAACAACGCTAAGAACACGAGGAAGCCAGGTGGTTGCTTATGCGAATGATGTAGTAGTCATAACAAAAAGGAGAGAAATAATGGTCGAAATAGTACAAGAAATAATTAAAGAAGGGGAGAAATTAGGTCTTATAATCAATGAAACAAAGACGAAGTTCATGAGAGTTGAAAAAAGGGCAAAGAAAACAAAAGCAAATAGAAAATTTTACATTTGAGGAGGTCGAAAAATTCAAATATCTGGATATTATGATATCAAGCGATGGAAATAGAGATGCTGAAATAAAAGAATAAATTATGGCAACAAACAGAGCCTTTTATGCCAATAAGAAATTGTTAAAGAACACAAATCTTTCTAAAAACAATAAATTAAAAATATATAACACGATAATAAGACCAGTACTAATGTATTCGGCAGAAACGATGACAATGACTAACAAAGTTGAAGAAAATCTAAGAATACTCGAAAGGAAAATATTAAGAACAATAATGGGACCAATAAAGATAACGGACAATAAATTTAGAATAAGAACAAATGATGAGCTGCAACAAAAAATCAAAGGAGAAGATATTGTAAAAAAAAATAAAACAGCAAAGAATAAAATGGTTGGGGCACGTATGGAGGGCGGAAGAGGAATCCGTAATCAAATTACTATTGAATTGGAAGCCGCGAGGAAAAAAGAGAAGAGGTAGACCGAGATCAAAATAGCAGGAGGAGGTAGTGAAGGATTTACGAGGAGCAGGCGTTAACGACTGACAGGAAAAGACAAAGAACAGAAAACTCTGGGAGGAAATATGCCAGAAGATATGAAAAGTTAGGATGTGGACCGTTCCACAACGAAAATGAGGATTTAGAAAGCTTTCCGAAGCTGCTGTGCCCCGTTATGGGGTGTTTTGGCCGTTATATATATATATATATATATATATATATATATATAAGACGAAAGTAATGATAATTAACTAGAATAAAAATTATCAAAACAACAAGGAAATTAAATGTGAGGAAAAAATATTAGAAAGGATATCAACATACGAATATCTAGGCACAATAATATCAGAGGACGGGAAAATAGACGCAGAAATCACAAATAGAGGTAACAAAGCAACAAGACTGTATTACTCAATAAACAAAACAATATTGGGCCATAAAAATATAGATATGGAAATTAAAAGAATAGTACACAATAAAATAACTGTACAAATAATAACTTATAATAAAATAGAGGCAATAGAGATGAAACACTTAAATAATATATAAGGGAAAATAATATGGGACAAGTGTAAAAACGAGGAGATAATAGAAATGACAAAACAAACACCCTTATTGGGAAGAATAAGAAAGAAACAGCTGAAGCCGTAGGGACATATAGTAAGCATGAAGCAAGAAAGAATGGCAAAAAAAATAATGGAGGTGGGAAAAATAAGGAAAAGGCAACGAAAGAGGCCAAGAATAAAATGGATAAACCAAATAGAGGAAATAGGAAGGAAGAAATGGAAAACGATGGAAGAAATAAGAATGACGGCAAGAGATAGAAAGGAATGGAAGAAATGGGTAGAGGAGGACTGGGACTCCCAATCCGACGCCTGAAAAGGCATAAGGAGTAGGACAAAGAAGAAGAAGAAAGTATTATACAATAATTCACTCGTTAACAAAATTTACAATGATTTATCAATCAATTCTAAAATAATATGAGATACTCTGAACCCGGTCACACTTGAATGGAAATGTAAATAAAATTATAGTAGCGAACATAAATTCACCGAGAAAACACATCATTCAATTCAATACACTGCCTTGCGTTGCTGTGGCTATGTGGAACGAAAGGAAAGAAAGCAAATAGATGTTTTTCACAAAAAATATTTTCTTATTGCGAAGCTAGTAGATTTACTACATTTTTCGTTTGTCCGTTTTTTTTGCGAAAACATAAAGGTATCAGACAGTTTATCGACTCCAGAGCATGCGATGTATAATTGTCCATGAGAGAAGCAATCGTTTACTAAATTCAAACAGTACACTTCCAAAGGTTGCCCTTGCGCTCTGTGGATAGTCATGGCAAACGCAAAGCGTATTGGAAATTGAAGTCGTTTAAAATTTACGCCATGTCGGACGGAATGAGTGGTATTCGTAGAAGTAGTACGTCTTCACGTTTATGAGGTCCATTCAGAATTGTTGCTTCAATTACATTATTTATTAATTTTTTAACTACTAATCGCGTGCTTTGTACTTTGTTAATTTTTCCCAATTTGAACAAAATTACATGAGGTATTGTATTGCATATCCGGTTCGGATGAAGAAGCTATTTGGTGATATGAAGCTCGACCATTCAGATATTGCAACTGCATACGTCTTCGCTGTTGATCTAATTGTTTTTGGCATTGTTGAGACGACTGTGCTCTTCTTCTTCTCGATTCAACTCGTAAAACTTCAAGTCTTTCTTCCCGTTGATCTGCCAATTCTTCTGCTCACCTTTGAGAAGTTCTGACTCTAACACGTTAATTTTCATCTAAACGTTTTGATCATTGCAGTTTGATCTCCTTTGACATTCTGTGATTGTTTGTCGAGAGAAGCGGCCTATGTTCGAACGTGGGCGAGGCATCTCTACAAAATCAATAATAATTTCTCCTTTTTTTTCTTTCAAAAACCCAGCTACTTATTTAATGGTTTTCCAAATATCAATATCATTCATATTTTCGCCTTTTAAATTTGAAATTTGTTTGTCTAAGTTTTTTAAAAATAGCATCTTCTTGACATTTAAATCTAATCTATACACATTATTTTAAGTTTTCATACAAGACGATTCATTCAAGATTAAGTCAAAGTTATTTTCCTTTTTATAAATACGATTTCATAACAATACGTTAGCGTAAATAGAATATATGATTAGCAAACGTCAACTTGTAATAAAAAGGTACTACCAAATCAAGTATTTGAGAAATTTATGCGCCACTTATGTCTACTTATTTCACTGGTTCGGGAAGACTTGTCGTACCATGTTAAAAAAAATCATTTTACTATAAAAACACTCTCATATTCGAATGCAACTTTGTGTCGACCGACTACTTTTAGAATTTTGCCAGCGCAAACATACGCAGACTGAATTTTTATACAGAATGTTCTAGGATTATATGAAAAAAAAATAAAATTTGAGTTCAGGGCACCAAAATAAGTGAGAAACTTCCTATTAAGTTGTATCCGAAAACGCTTCGTTAAATAGTTACAGTTCTTCAAAGATAAGGACTTAAAGCTAGTTTTATAATTTTTCTCAAATTTTGGAACAGATTCAAAAATCATATTTGGTAATTTGGACCAGCTAAGGAAATAACTTCTTACAAGTAATTTTTATTGTAAAACCAGAAAATGTGAAAAACAGAATACATAATAAGAACGTATGAGATTATTAACAGTAACAAACAGTAACGATAATCCTAAATCCCTAATCCTAAGACAACCTGTATATATAGAGATAACCAAAATAATTTGTTACAGTTAATTATTTTCGACGTAAAACAGATATTATCCAAATATATAATTGATCGTCTGCCATACGTAGTCAAATATATATACATATTGGTATGTATTTTACTTTAAATTAAGTATAAAAACTAATTAGAAATCAAGAATCATATTTTCAACATCATAATGAGCTCATTTTCCTCAGGATCCTCAAGATTTTGCAAATGCATTGTGTGTGTAAACATCACATGAGCAGGTATGTGATATATATATATAACACATACGAGCTCATGTGATGTTTACACCCGCGACGCATTTGCAAAATCTTCTCACTGTATACTTATTTAGTAAACTTATATTCTAAACTAATATAAATGATATAAAAATTAAACAAAAAATTTCTGTTCAAACAGACTTCCATACCCTAAGTAATCATAAATATCAAAATAGCTTATATTTATGTTATCGAAGTTTTTCATATAAAGTTCAATACCACTTTAATACTAGAAAGTGGAGTTAAAATAATTTCATGTACGTTTAAATACACTTTATGTGATTTATAGTGATACCATACAAATTAATTTGTTATTGAAAACAATCCGTTGGTATCGTAAAATGTTGGACGAGAAAACTTTAACAACGAAATCACAGGATATGCTCGATGTTCCATAGAAGCCCGAAAGATTATCAATGTTTGGTGGGATATATCTCACAAAGCTGCTGTTTCTAGCCATTATTGGAACAAAAATACCGATTAGACCGATTGTATTAGAAGACCGTGATGGAAACTGTGATGAAGCCTCTAAAAACTTCGTTGTTTAGGGGAAAGAAATGAATATTCAAACAATATTTAACATCTGCACACAAAGCGAAGGCAACTGAAACACAGCTGGAAACACGTTTATGGAGTTATTAAGGTTTTCGATTGGCCATCCGGTAACCCTGACCATAACCGTTTGGATTATGGTATGTTCTAGAAGGTATGGCTTGAAAGTATATACTTGAAGCTACAACAAAAATATCACTAGAAATAGTGCGTAAATCGATAGACGAATGACCCAGTAGTTTGCACTTCTGTACCGACGCACAACGCGAACACCTCGAATAAAAGAAGTTTATTTTCAGTATTTTTTTTTAATATATGTGTACTACATGATATGGAAATTGCAACACCAAAAGAGGGTATGCATTTTTCGACCAAACTTAAAAAAGAAGAACAAAAGA
This sequence comes from Melolontha melolontha, assembly GCA_935421215.2. Taxonomy (NCBI): domain Eukaryota; kingdom Metazoa; phylum Arthropoda; class Insecta; order Coleoptera; family Scarabaeidae; genus Melolontha; species Melolontha melolontha. The sequence continues at coordinate 109,777,181 of OW285235.1, read as the reverse complement.
TTAATACAATTTTATTTTATTTTTATTTTGTTTAATAATGTGTTGGGATGCTCCTATTAGCTTCACATTTCCTCACTCATCCTGGGCTCCCACGGTTCGGTGCATACGTCTTTGAACAGAATATTCCCGACATCTTCGTCTGACCCTCATGCGATCATTGCGCATCCCTGTATCAAATCGAGATTCATCACTAAGTACCGTCCTATGCCACTCCACGTTACAGTGCATCCACAAGCTACATCACTCCAAACATTACTGTCGGTGTTCAGCCTTAAGTAGTAATACACGATGTGGCCGATAAGATGGAAAGCCGAAAGCCCAGATTTGGCGATAAACGGTTCGAAGGGTCGCAGGACGAGTTCTATTACCTGACCATAGACGAACGATTGATCTGGTACTAGATAATCGCTCTCTTAATGCCATTAGTCGAATGTGACGGTGCTGCACGTAATTAATTCTTCTTCAGTCCCCGGCTTCTCATCAACCCTATTCCTGGGGCCCACCCCAGCCCATCACTGATAATAGCGCATGATGGTGGATTTGTCCCTGCTAAGGTCCCTTACGAAAAACTACCTTCGCACAAGCCAACAATTCTACATCAATCAAATATGCTCAACTGGCGATAATTTCCACGTTGCCGCACTTTAAGCCTAATCAAAGCGTTAAAACACGTTAAACAAATGTGTAACAAGAGAATAGGGTAAAAATTGACGAAATGTGAATGTGAGATATAAATCTCAGGAAAAACTGCATGAAGTGTCATATATGCCATGACTCGATGTATTGTAACAAAATTATAATCAATCACCTTTCAATAGTTATTCGTTTCTGCCAAATTTATTTATACGCCATCAAAATACTAACAGTATTTATGACTAGACTGTGTAAGTGTTTTCAAAAATAAATAAACATTTAACATTTATATTACAGGCTTCTGAAAAAGTGATTATTTCATATTTAATTAAAGCAATGGGGTCTTTCAAATTGAGCGCCTTATTTTAAAACTAAATAAAATATGGATGGTGTAATGAATTCGTCTGGGTATTTTGACATTAATAAAAATGCTTTCTTATCTTAATCAGCGTTCTATAAAAAATGTTTTTAGAAAATTTCGTGAATTTTATGGTTTACATGATCGTCCATCTGAAGGAACTGTTGGTCGAATTATCAGAAAATTTCAAGAGACCGGTTGAAGATCGAAAAAGAGATAGATACAGTTGTAGTGGTCGTTCACAAGAGCATATTTATTTGATTCGTGAAAGTGTTGCTGAAGCACCTGAAATGTCCATTAGTCCGACATTTACAACAAGTTGGACTCAGTGAATCAACAACATGGCGTATTTTACGAAAAGACTTAGCTTTAAAGGCATATAAAGTTCAAATAACACAGGAACTGAAGTCATTGGACCATGCAAAACGGCGTGCTTTCGTCAGTTGGATTAAAGAACAACCAGATTATTTTTCACAAAAAGCATCTTTACTGATGAAGCACATTTAGAAGTTGGTGGCTTTGTTAACAAATAAAATTGTCGAATTTGCGGTGAGTAAAATCCTCGAGTGATTCATGAAGGATCTTTACATCCTCAACTTGTCACTGCTTGGTGTGCATTATGGTCAGGTGGTGTAATTTAACCATATTTCTTTCAAGATGCTGTAACAGTGAATAGTGTTCGATATCGTGAGAGGTTAACTGAATTTTTGTGGCCTGAACAGAATGATATTGATTTAGAGGATAGATTGTTTCAACAGGATGGTGCAACACCTAATTTTACTAATGAAACAAATTCTTTATGAAGACAAAAATTTCCTGGAAGAATTATTTCAAGAAATGGTGATGTTAATTGGCCACCAAGATCATGTGATCTAATACGGTTGGATTATTTTCTTTGGAATTACGTAAAAAGCCAGGTCTATAAGAACAAACCACAATCGATTCCTGATCTAAAGGATGAAATTATTCGTCTCATTTGTGAAATAGAGCCTCAATTACATCGAAATGTAATAGAAACTAACAAAACACTTGTCAGATATTTTCTTCATGTATAAATATCACAACTGATACAACAATTATCAGTAAAAGTTTTTATTTACCACTTAAGTATTATTTGTTCATTTCACCTTGGATACGGTTACCATAAACACGGTCACATTGCCCGTGGGCGTACTGGGCGAGCGATATGGCCCATACCGCATGGTAATTTGTTCATAGTTTTTAATGTTGTGTGAGTATAAATAAGGCCCGAGAAGAAAGGATATACATTTTACAGAACTAATAATTTAAATTTTTACCACAATACTTCAGCATTCTTTAATAAAATTAAGAGCATCTAGACATTGACAAATTGAAAACTTTAACAACTGTCATTTGAAATACGAAAAAACTTAATACTGTCCGCGTCAAAAAAAAAAACGGGACATGTCTTATAACAATTTCGATATTAATTTAATTTTGTAAGTAAGTCGTTTGTCAATATTAGTAGCCATAAATATAAGGTTATGTATCTGTCATTATTAAGTTAGTATGATGGAACAAAGTACTGCCACAATAGGTAAAAAAAGAGTCCCGTTTTTTTATGCCACGAACCGTAGTTGTTTATTTTCAACAATTTCTAAAGAAAGAATCAAATTTTTAACATTATTTAGCAAAATTAAAAATGCAGTTTTCGAAATGTCCTGAAAAATGACATGATTCGAAACATTTCAAGTTTGTGAAAGTTCTTGGTGGGAAAACATCTCCACTAGTTACTTTGACAAGCGAACAAGGATTTATCTGATACTGTAACAGAATTTAATATCATGCTGGATACTCTATTCTTAGAAGAAATGCTTTCTTCTATGTATCTTTCTGCTACAGATGTAATTTTCCATTTCCCATGCATTTTTAAGGTCCCTTTCTAAAGATTTCTAAAGAAAGAATCAAATTTTTAACATTATTTAGCAAAATTAAAAATGCAGTTTTCGAAATGTCCTGAAAAATGACATGATTCGAAACATTTCAAGTTTGTGAAAGTTCTTGGTGGGAAAACATCTCCACTAGTTACTTTGACAAGCGAACAAGGATTTATCTGATACTGTAACAGAATTTAATATCATGCTGGATACTCTATTCTTAGAAGAAATGCTTTCTTCTATGTATCTTTCTGCTACAGATGTAATTTTCCATTTCCCATGCATTTTTAAGGTCGAACGGTGCACCGGTCTCAATATATTAGATGCGTAACTACTGTCAACGACATGACAGTTGACAGAAATCTCGGAACTTTTTCAATGTAATTTGAATTTTCTTATTTTTCGTGAAAAATAAAATCTTGTATGAAACACTGGCGTTATTGCAATTATATTGGGGGGGGGAGGCTAAATTAACATCGACCTCAGAGCAATATAGTACCCATAACGCTCTTGGTGCATAAATAAAAGGTGCACCATTTGAAAGAGCCTTTAGATAATATTTGGTAGAATATTATTATATTTTTCGACTAATTTTACCACTCTTCGTTGTCAAGAAAATATTTTTCTTCTCGCAATGCAAAATAATTTTGGGCACAAATAAATATATAGCTTGTTTAATTTTACTGCTTTAAAATTCATTTAAAATAATATGTTCACCATTCAGAGCCCTTCGAAATTTGATACAACCTATTCACCATTTATTATTTACCATTTATGTCATATAAATTTGATGTTTAAATACAAAAATCTGTAACTTTTCAAAATTAAATTCCGCTCTTTAAAGCGGTTTATTTTGAAATTCGAGTAATTATAAGGGTAAATATGTACAATTAAAAGATATCATTCTAATATTAATAAAGAAATTTATAATGCAACGTTATTGCATAATAAACGAAATCAATAAATAAAAATACTCCTGGAATAACATAATTATTTTATTGGAAAATTCTTTGGCACCCTCTGGTCTGCGCCGCACACAAAGTTTGTCATGTGTCACAGGTGCAACAATGAATCCTGAAATTATGTTAATTTATGTTACAAGCCTGGGCGACATAACAATAGCAATCCAAAAGAAAATATCTAAGAGTAGACACAGAATTTTTAATTTCAAATCTCTTGCGTTGATTTATTAACAGTCATGAATAGAAATATCGAAATAAGGGAAGAAGTCGTTAAAGTAGTAGAAGCGAACAAAAATAATAACAAATGTAACAGAAGATGGAGAGAAAAGAAGATGATGATAAATATATGGATAAAATGCACATTGCTGAAGTTGAACTGTCGTCGTTGAAGTGACTGTAAATAACGGCCGTGAATTATGTTCTGTGACAGGAGGGGCGAGAGAGGCTTATTGTCTGGCAAAACATAATAATGATTAAACGTTTTTTATTACTGCACGTATTAGGTAAAACCCGAATTGTATGTATGTAGTTTATCGCTCGGTTTTGTAATTCTGGTCGTCGCTTATTAATGTCATTAAGGAGTGCCTCCTCTTCTATAGATTAAATACCGGAATATTAAGATACAGATGATACGAAAAATTCCATTTGAATGACTTGTTTAATAAAATAAGCCATTTTCTTAAGAATTAATATACGAGGGCCAGTGAAGCAACAGATGTTCTGATATTCTGCAAATATATTAATGCATTAAAAAGATACAAAATGCACAGTTACATACATATAACTAAACAGTATTCTTTAGAAATATGTTGCTCCTGTTAGTATTTTCAGGTTTTGTTCACCATTTCAAGAAATATGAATAGTTTAATTTCATTTACATGCGCTGAAATAAGTATAGTTAATTAAGAAACTTCATTAAACAACAGTACAAAAACCTTGAAAATATATACAGGCTGTCTTTGAAATAAAGAGATTACATATGATAGATGGAAAGATGTAATTATATAGAATATAAATCCAAAATATTGTGACTCAATCACCTCGCGAACTCCGAAAATATTGATGTATCTCGAGTCATATGAAGCAAATATGTAGCGCTCGTTTAAATTTAATATGGCCATTTCTAACTGAATTTGCTCATAATATGAATGATTTTTCTTTAGCACTGTGCTATTTTCTTTCGATATCAGATAATTACATGAATCGATGCAATGTACAGCGCTATTATCTTTTTCGCTGAATGGACATTTTATTTCTAATAATTTTTTCGGTGTATTATTTCCGAAGATAATACCCATCTGGTATATGGAATATGCTAATCATGGGTGATGATTAGAAAGACAAATTTGTCGTAAAACCGTAGCGAAAATATAAAATTCTCACAAAAAGATAAAAACACAATACAGTTTTACACACGATAGAACCCAATAAACAATATAAGTATACCTTCCAAAATTTACCGCATGGTGGCGTGTCACTTTATGTAAATTCCCAATTATTTTTGTTATTGTGGGTCAACCTGAAGGTATCGTCTCTGATACTTTTTATAATCACATAGTGGCGTGACAAACATTTTTTTTAAATATTTTTTTTCTCGCTTGTGGGAGGGAATTTTAGGGAAATATTTGAGATATATATTCTATATAATCACATCTTTCCATTTTTCATACGTTGCCTTTTTATTTCAAGGACACCCTGTATATGTATATTATAATGGAATTATATTTCCACTATATAAATTCAATTAACAAGGTCATTAACTTAATATTTCATGTAGTAATTTATATTGAGATATCCAAGGTTTTACTTAATAGGCATTTGAAGTTCTCATTTATATTACATTTAATTCAATTTCATTTCTAGTTAGATATTAACCACATTGGAAAGTGTCAAGTTTTTTTTTTTTTGAAAGGGTATATGACTTTACTATAAGTATTCCAAAAGTCAGTTGACTATGTAAATTGTTTAACATTAGAAATGTATAGAATTGTATAAGAATGTAAAAGGTTGTATGCAAAGGAAAAATGAATGTTAAAAAAATAAATGTCAAACTACATATATATATATATATATATATATATATATATATATATAATATATCTTCGTGACCTTGGTATGATAAGGTAAACTTAATAAGTCGGCGATTAAAGGTCTGGTTCATTACTTCAAAGTATATATATTTAAAACAACCCTACATGTTTCGGCAATGATGCCTTTGTCAAGGGAATACAAAATATCTTTATATTTTGTATTCCCTTTGTCAAGGGAATACAAAATATAAAGATATTTTGTATTCCCTTGACAAAGGCATCATTGCCGAAACATGTAGGGTTGTTTTAAATATATATACTTTGAAGTAATGAACCAGACCTTTAATCGCCGACTTATTAAGTTTACCTTATATATATATATATATATATATATATATATATATATGGTAAACCTAATCAGTAGGGGATTAAAGATCTGTATATTACTTCAAAATATATGTATTTAAAAAACTCTACAAGTTTCGGCGGTACGCCTTTATCAAGAGGATACAAAATATAAATGACAGGATATAAATGTCAAGTAATTAAGTTGCTATGGTTTAAATTATTCAAAGATACATTCTAGTAATAATAATAAATCATGCCTTAGTATTCCAAAAAATAGATAGCAAGGTGTGAACATATGTGTTGTTCGCTGCTAGCAATTTGTGTCTCTTTCTGGGTATGAACTTGTGTGTTGGTTGCTGCTGGCAGCTTGCGTCTCTCTATGGGTGTGTGGTTTTGTGTGAGAGCGTAAGTGTAAGGTTTTGTATGTCGGTGCGCTCGTGCGTGTGTTTAGTGACCGGTCGCGTGAATTTAGAGGGGTCGGATAACCAGCCGTTGCGTAGGGCCGCCAACCCTTTCCCGGCAACTTCTTTACAATTTCGTGCAGTACTTCGACGGCCTGACCCCCGCCCCAACGAGGCAAGGCGCAGACCAGCGAAGCGCACCCTGTACGGGGTTGCTCATCGCTAACCAGGGGAACACTCTTAGTGGCTACCTCGGTCGACGATGGTCACACTTGTGCCATCTTAACGTTTTCCGCCGAAGCGGGGGCATAGCACACACGTCGAACGTGTGAGTGCTGTTAACGGCAGCCTAGCCAGGTTGCCGCCCAGGACCGGTCCTAGTGGTGTGTGCATTGCGCGGCGCCGTGTATTATATTTATATATATATATATATATATATATATTTATATATATATATATTTATATATATATATATATATATATATATAAACATATATCCAAAATTTAATTAAGAGTGACAATATTTTTTTGGAAATTCTATATATGTGTTAAAGACTACCTATAATTTTGAAGATCAGATAATCGATAGGAAAATCACTATGGTTTCCTGTTTATTTTGAAGAATGTTTTTGTAAGAGGATATTTTGAAAACGTATAAAATTAGAAAAATTAAAGTTACAATAATTTAAATGGACTTACTTTCACATATAATCATATAATTAACTGGTAAAACAATAATACATCAAATAATTGGACATTGAAGAACATATCATCGCTTGAGCGGGGTAAACCTCAGAAGACTTCACTTAAAAAATATCATTATATTGTTTATTATATGTATTCACATTTGCTGTTGTGATCAAATTATAATTACATATTATTATTTTGGGTGAAAACATTTATCCGTTCCAAACCTAATGATATCGGATCTCATTGAATCAACTTAGGACTGAATTGGGCTAAATCTAGAGGCCATATTATCTAAAATCAAGATTGTCCATTATTAAAAAGAGACTATTTACCTTGTTGTTCTAGAAGACTTAACACCTGAAGGATTTGCTAGGTTCGTTACCATTTTTCCTGTTTTTGGATAATATTCAAGCTGTACGTCAGGAGGACCAAGACAGATTGCAGAGATTAGGTGTCTTTAGACGAAAATCGTGAAGTTTTGAAAGGAAATATTGAGCTAAGTCTGTATTATATGATTTACTATCAAAATTTACCTTAATAAATAAACAGATATACATAGACTTACCAAAAGTAGATTAAAATTCCAATAATAATAATCATTTTAAGAATTGTAAATAGGGAACTTATATACCAATTTTAAGCGTGGTTCAATTTACCAGAGCCTATTTAGTATAAATATCCACAATATATGTTCCATATCAGCTGATTCATTAATATTTTCACCTATAAAGGAAATCTTGCATATAATCTTCTCAATGAACAAATATTTCTATAATAATAAAAGGTATACTTAACATATCGTTAACTTAAATGATCTTAATTAATGTTGAATACTTAATCTTGAGAGAAAAAATCAAAATAAACAATTTTCATACTAATATAAAGTTGTTTGAATTATACTATAACTTAATTTAAATTTATTCATACTTAAATACATTTACTTGCTTGCCAACAAGAATCCAGTCCCTGGGAATAATTAAAGAGTTCATGTTCATCTCCGACTGTATAAAATTTAGACACCATCTTTGATTTACACTGTTATTTATTCGACCGGTTATCGATTATTGGTATTACGCTAGACCTTTTTAAGGCGCGTAAATTCAAATTTCAATTTTAACATAATTTCACCTTATTAACAATTATCCTCATAAATTACATTGTTCAATCTGAACAGGAACGCAAGAATATGTACACATGAATATACACAACGCATACTTATTTTGAATTGAATATTTTTACATGCGAACATTTTTTTCGACGCATCAAATGCCTTGCGTCTCAAGACATCTGACGGCCAAGAGAGGCACGCCGGCAACGTAAGGTACAAGATTATGTTAGTTTTGGGATATTATAATTAATAAAAGCCGGATTATATGCAAAAAAAAACTGAAAATACGTGCAGATGTTTTAGGGTAAATATGCACTTCCTTATAAAAAATATGCAGATAAAGAAATGTTAGAAAATGGAATACTGTAGAAAAAAATATTCTATTATGTTCACTACAAGTTTATTTAGAAAATTTTACAACATAATTAACTATGAAAACAATTTATAATCACATATTTCTCAAAGTTTTCAACAGAAAAATTTTAACGCTTGTCTGAAAACATGTATTTATATATTGAAAAGGTTCGTTCTACGTCGACGCTTGTTATAGGAGCATATTTCAAATTAGAAATATCATCTATTGTCAACTCAATACTTTCTACCGAATTACCACACAAGATTTTGGCAATGTCCTTTAGCTTTTTAAAACACTCACTTTTTCCTATTACACTTAAAAATTTTTCATACACGGACTGTCCCACTCCTCCTTTAACATCAAAACATGACTATTCAAATTTGTTTATTATTTCAACGCTCTCGATTAGCGACATAAATTGTCTTTCCAACTGCAATATAGAAGTGGAAATAAAACTGTAATTGGCTTTAATAAACACAGATTGTGCATCCCTATCAAGATTCATAATAATTGTCTTTATTCTTTCATAATGATTTGCATGAAAAAATAGCAGCCTCCAACCAGTTCCCCATCGTGTGACTACTGGTTGACGAGGAAGCGAAACACCGGGTAGATGTTGTTTGTAAAACTGAACTCGTAATGGGGCCTTTAAAAATACTTTCTTAACACTACTAACTAAAATATTTACTAAGGGAAAATAGTTACTGGCTTCTTCTGCAACACGATTTAGTCCGTGCGCCAAGCAAGTTGTGTGAAATAAATTTAGGTAAAAGATTTTCAAGTGGAAAGCTGCCTTTACCATGTATGGGGCAGCAATAGAATTTTCTCTGTTGGAATCGATTTCGGTAAGAAGAAAGTTGCCAGTTCTTCCTGTATAAATCTTGTTATAGTTAAATTATTTGCCAAACTGTTTGGATGAAATTAAATAAGATTTTGCTGGAACCCATACGTTAAGGATACCAATCATTAAATGAACTATATATCGGCCCACACTATCAGTAGTTTCATCTACGCATATTTAAAGATATTTTGCAACAACCTTCTTAATGTTATTCAATGTTTCTGCATAGATACAGCGAATATATTTTTTTCTTAACGTGTTCTCGTCGGGAATGTTATATTTGCTGATCTACTTTTGCAAAAATAACTTGACATATAAATTGTTTAATTTATGTCGAGCAATATCTGCCGACACAAACATTTGACAGAAATCTTCAATAAATTGTTCTGATTTTTTTGGAAGTTGATGGCAAACATTGCGGTAATGTTTGCTAACTCTTCTTCGCCAATTTCATATTTGTTAATTTTGCAGCATGAGATGGAGATTTCATATGTGGGTCGACTTGGAACATTCTTTCACTTGTAATCTGCAAAAAAATATCGCATCATTAGTTGTTTTCTTATAAAATAAATGTTAGTAAAAGATAAAGGAAGAATTAAAAACTTAATTAATTAATTAATAAGAGGAAATAAACTTAAAATTTCACTTACAATCTCGCAGCATGCTACGCAAAATACTTTTTCTCCATCCATACGCAATTCTGAATAAGGTGCAATCCATCCAGAAACAGTCGCTATTTTCGGCATTTTTGCTATTATATATCACAATTCACAAGTTTGCACTTCGAAAAGCCAACGTAAAATGACGTTTAAAATAAAATTACTTTCGAATAAGGGAATAAATTTTTGCGAATAGTAAAGAAACACATATACTCCTAATTTTCTGGTAAAGTGTATTTTTGAATTTATTTAGAAGTTTTAAGGTATTAGCTTTTCCTGGAATTTTGTCTCGGCCTGAATGTATGGGAAGAGCACTAATAAATTCTTGGAGACGCTTATCGGAAAAGTAACAGGAAGAGGCTTAATAAAATGCTATTTTTAATATAAGGAGGGCTGTTTAATTTTTGTTTGTTTGTTACATCTACGACATATTTTAGTAATGCCTATAATAAATATAATTTAGTAAATACATAAAACTTGGATACTTAAAATATGCAAAAATGTTGAATTACTACAAAATATTCAATAATATACAAAATACATATTTTATGCAAATATGCAAATTTATGCAAACTGCATATAATCCGGGCTCTAATAATTAACTTATATATACGTGATCTTCTTTATTAATTTACTTAAATTTATAGATACATACTTTTAAGTGCTTAATTTTTAAATATTTGAAAATTATTTTTGCATTATTATTACAATCTGTATTCGAATAAACACTTTACAACATAAGGAAACGTTAATAACGTTGGACAAGTTGACATAATTTAAGTCTTTACTAAAAATTAAAGAAAAGGTAAAGAAATTTGTTTGGAATACAAAATATTTCTTTAAAATGTTAATCAATACTATTAAAACACCAATCGTGTTCATAAAACTGGAAATTCAGTAAGTTTTACGTACGAACGAATTGCTTCCGGGACTGAAACATAATTTACTATCTAATTATTTCCGAAAGTTTCTTTAAAATTTTCAACTCCAGCTATCATTATTCTTATTGCAGTTGTACATAAAATTGTTGAAACGATTCAAACAAAGACCAAGTAAAACTAACTACCAACGAAATCGATAAAACAAAGAGGATATAACAAGAGGATAATTGTAAAATTCCGAGAACCTCGGTCACACTCGTATTGATTAAGAAAGTATACATATCAATACGAAGACACTCGTTCAAATATATATAGTTACAAATTCCCGATTCTAAAGTATAAGAGCTCAAAGCAATTATATGTTATTTTTAGAGATAATAATAGTGATGGAAATCCTTAATACATAAAACTTCACCTATTCATTTCAAAACTTAGTTTACTAAATTATTGAAAGTCTGCTCCCGACGTTGTCTTATATGTTCATAATCTTTAGATCCAAGTAAGATAATTTATTAAATAAGTAATTAATGAATAAAAATACAAAGATTCCTTACACCCACACCTACCGCGGCAATGGAAGCAGTCCTGGAGATACCGCCACTTCACTTAGTAAGAGAGGCTGAAGCCAGAATGGCAACATACATACAGCAGAATGCATCACCAAGGCTGTATATTACCTAACCAACAATGTCAGGTAATAAGGGAATTATAGAGTAAGTAGAGGGAGACATATTGCATATGCAAGCGAACCACATGCCCAAACAAATTTGATTGAACCATCCAGTTCAGATATATATATATACCAGACAGACGTGAATGGATTAGTAAAACGCGCATTGTCAGACAGCAAGGGTTAATTGGGTATACAGACAGATCCGACACTAAGAAAGGCACTAGGGCAGGACTATACCATGTATTACCAAGTAACCAACTACAGCTATCTATTTGGTAAATATATCTCAATTTTTCAAGCGAATTAAGCCAAGAGGCTGCAGTGCTAGAAATTGAGACATAGTCAGTCGAATAAGTTCTCCATGTAATAATTTGCATCACACCAATAGGAAACACTTACAGTTTCCCTTAATTGCGAAATGCAGGTTCGATATCTTCGACATGAATATGCATCTAAGACATTGCAGTAGTAGTACTAGTTTTTTTTTGTACAAGGAAACATTTTGTAGTACGTAAAAAATGAAGTAATTGATTCACCTGTTTTTGGTAAACAAATGTGTATTAGAGGTCCGAACTTCATAACATTAAAATTATGAAGCTGTCTACAAAATATAACAAAAACCTAAACACATATAAACATACATGTGTATAGTACAAACATTATAAAATTTACAAACAACACATCATATTCATAACTAGACCGCGGAAACGGCGCTATCGCGTATCGGGTATAATTCATCGGTGTCGACAATGTACTATCGATCAACTTAACATGTGTTTATGAATGTTATAGTGCGATGGTATTGATAAAAGTTGTCTGTTTGTACGTCTTTTAATGCAAACAGACGGAGTTGTGAAATATATTTCGCCAGAGTCGTAATAAAGGCAATGAAATGTATATACGGAAATTCATTTTTAAGAAAATAAATAAATCACTGAAGTTAAATGAATTTAAATTAACTTGAATTGAAATTAATTCCAGATATATATATACATTTCCGTATTTTGAACATTACTACAAAAGCCTTTCAGAACATTGAAGCGAAAACAAAACTCTCCATAAATAGTTTTAAAGTTATTTAGAATATTGTTTATTGTTTTAATTCCATCTTCTAGTTTTATCGCTTTCGTTTCAAAATATTCAATTTATTTAGGTAAGTTGAGAAAATGCTAATGGATAAAATTTAAATTATTTTTTAAGGAAGAATCCTTTAAAACAGTTTTACATTTGAAAAGGTTTTTCGCATCCTCCTCTAAATTGTCAACTACACTTGCAACATTTTCTAGATTATAATAGTAAAACGCCACCTAGTAAGATAGAATTGGAAGATACGAAATATTTTTGTTTGTACAAGAAAATTCGTGTTGACGCTTTTAGAAAGACCTTTTTAGTGGTACTAATTAATTCGTTGACATTAGGGAATTCCTCTCTAATAAATTCTGCAATTTTATGCAATGCATGTGCGGTACATGTGCGATGTAACATATTGGGGAATCTTTTCTTCATTAGTTTACCAGCCTTTACCATATATGCTGCTGAATCACTCACAACCAGCAAGGCTGTTTCGTGGTTTACATGTCTATCAAAAATGTTATCAACAGCATTAACAATAACGTGCTCGATTACCTTAGTTGCTATTAAATAGGGTTCTGTGGGTAAGTCGGGATGTAAATTTTTACCTTATCTTAAATTATAATTAAAGGTCATACAGGGTTCGGCAACGAAGCGGGGACGGAAGATTACACGCGTATTTGAAAGTTAGTCAAATATTTAGTCATCGGATATCCTTCCGTACCATCAAGCGTACGTTTTAAAAATATTTTGTTTTATACAGCGTGTTCCAGATGGAAATGCCAGACTAAGTTGCATTTTTTTAAATGGAACAGCCTGTATATTAATAAATAAAATGATCCGCGCTTGAAAGCTGGTTACATCGATATAATGTTGTATGGGTCTAAAGTTGATAGTTTCTGTGTAAATAATTATTTTACTTGATAAATTGATACATTTCAGTAGGCTATTCTGCATAAGGAAAATCAAAAGATCCGAAACCAATAGAATAGAATATTTTCTACTAGTATGCACTTTCGTTGCTACGTGAAATAAATTCTGCAACTGCTCACGTTATACACGGTGTTCACAATTTCGCAAAATCGAAGAAATCTCTTAATTCTTAAATGGAACACTCTGTATATTTTTAGCTCATTGAAAAGCTCTTTTACTACGCTTTCTATTGATACCTCATTTGATGCACCTAAGATGGATCATTTGCTAATTTTCTTTTTAGAGTTGAATTAATGAAAAATGCTTGTGTTTTTAGTGGCTAATTTGCGCTTTTAAACCTTCTGTAAGATTGGATATTCAAACAAATTATCCATAAATGGTCTATAACAAGAAGAAACCCCATTAAGTACGAGAAACAGTTGATTTTCACTCAGCGGTGAAAGCAAACATTAAATTAATATAAAGTAATATAGCATTTTCAATAGATTCACTGCTGATCAAGTTATCTGGTGTCAGTTTTAAGCTTGTATACTTAATAACCAAGTTGTCAAAAATTTCGTACGAAGAATTTTAAGAAGTCATAAGTATCATCCGTACCATATGGAATTAAATAAGGAATTGCATGGTGATGATTTCATTAAAAGAACAGACTTTTGTGGTTGGTTGTTAAATAAAATGCGAGAAATGCCAAATATTTTAACAGAGATTTTGTTTAGTGATGAGGCTACTTTCAAAAGTAATGGGGCGGTAAATAAACATATCATGCATTATTATGCAACAGAAAACCCGCATTGGATACGTCATGTAGACAATCAGAATAGATGGTCTCTTAACGTCTGGGGAGGTATACTTGGTCCATATATCATTGGGCCGTACTTTTTCGATGGAACCGTTACAGGCGATACGTATTTGGCATTTTTGCAGAACGAACTGCCTAATTTACTTGTGCATGTGGATGCTAACACCCGACAAATTTTCTGGTTGCAACACGATTGTGCACCTGCTCATTACAGCCTTAACGTTAGGGAGTTTCTAGCGCGATGAAAGGAAGACAAATGGATAGGACGAGGTGGTCCAATCGCTTGGCCTCCACGAAGTACAGATCTTACTGTCTTGGAATTCTACTTTTGGGGAGATGTCAAGGCTCTAGTTTATGTAGAAGTACCTACAACAAGGTAAAATATGATGGAACGCATAAGAGGGGCATTTAGAAATGTTCGCCAAGAACATTACAGCATGTTCAACAGAATTTCACCAGGCGGCTTCATTTATGTATTGAGAGACATGGAAGGACATTTAAAAGTTTTCTTTGATTTATTTGCATTTACTATTTACATTTACTTTATTTTTATTTACTGTGCTACTACTTTTGTTAATTAAATTTGATGTTGTGGTTAATAATTAGTATTTATTTAAAATACTGCAAACTTTGAATACTACTCGTACTTGATTATTTCCTACATGATTTCGATTTATGTTAAGCTTATTATGTATGTATTGTTTCATATTAGGTATTCGTAAAATAGTTGGTTTTACAAAATTCTTTAAAATACAAATTAATTAGTGCAAATTTTTTATTAAACTGACACCAGATAATTTGATCAGCAGTGAATCTATTGAAAATGCTATATTACTTTATATTAATTTAATGTTTGCTTTCACCGCTGAGTGAAAATCAACTGTTTCTCGTACTTAATGGGGTTTCTTCTTGTTATAGACCATTTATGGATAATTTGTTGAATATCCGATCTTACAGAAGGTTTAAAAGCGCAAATTAGCTACTAAAAATACAAGCATTTTTCATTAATTCAACTCTAAAAAGAAAAAATTAGAAAATGATCCATTCTAGGTGCATCAAATGAGGTATCAATAGAAAACGTAGTAAAAGGGCTTTTCAATGAGCTAAAAATGTACAGAGTGATCCATTTAAAAATTACGAGATTTCTTCGATTTTGCGAAATTGTGAACAGCCTGTATAACGCGAGCAGTTGCAGAATTGATTTCACGTAGCAACGAAAGTGCATACTAGTAGAAAATATTCTATTCTATTGGTTTCGGATCTTTTGATATTCCTTATGCAGAATAGCCTACTGAAATGTATCAATTTATCAAGTAAAATAATTATTTACACAGAAACTATCAACTTTAGACCCATACAACATTACATCGATGTAACCAGCTTTCAAGCGCGGATCATTTTATCTATTAATATACAGGGTGTTCCATTTAAAAAATTGCAACTTTAGCCTGGCATTTCCATCTGGAACACCCTGTATAAAACAAAATATTTTTAAAACGTGCGCTTGATGGTACGGAAGGATATCCGATAACTAAATATTTGACTAACTTTCAAATACGCGTGTAATTTTCCGTCCCCGCTTCGTTGCCGGACCCTTTATATTAATTAAAGCATTGATTCAAATATTTATGTAAAAATCATTTAAATACTGTTTATATTACTAGAATACTTATTTAGAACCAGTAAAATAAACTTACCATAATTGTTTATCCATTTGAAGTTGTTAAATGTTAAATTTATTATTATATTTGTAACAATAACCTCTTATGAGATCTCTATTTAAACATTGATTCAGAATAGTTATACAATTCACCAACAAACTTATTTAGCAGAATAGCTACCTATAATTATATAGATTTCTATATTTTAATCAATATTTTCTGATTATAAAATATATTTGCAGTATTTCTTCATTCATGTAGATAGAAGCCAACATTTATGATAATCTTATTTAGTCACAATTACAGCTATATTTGTAACGTGGTTCATTTGAAAAGTCAAGTTCCGTAAACGTAAATCCAAATGACATTTGATAATGTCAATCATATTTGTATGTATGAAACTGTCAAAATATACGACTTCGTAGGTTAAGTAGTAAATTTTAATATACGACATACTTCAAAATGTTCTCAGTAAATCACATGCCACTAGATTGACTTTTCAAATGAACACCCGTTATGTCAACCTACTTTGAACCTGGGATATACATTAGCACATTGATTTATGTTATTTCAATACGCAGACTTTACTTTAATCAGGATTTTCAATTTTTATTATCGTCATCCAATTATTTAATGATGACGTTAATGTCTATTGTTTATTTTTCAGAATTCGTTTTTTTTAATTTGTTATCTCCACGTCAATTATTAAAATTTATATTTCATGGCCTCACTTTTGTATTCTCACATTAACAATTTATACCAATTTTATCATAATACACTCTTTCTACTTAAAATTAAATTACAAAATATATACAAGTATCCCATATCGTTATGTTGAAATTTTAGGAGTGTAAAGTAGACTTCATTTCAAGCAACAAAAACGCAAAACTTGTATATTAGTTTTTATTTGTTTCAAAGTTACAGATCTATGAACGTGATTGTCAGATCATGAAAAAAAATGTAACCCTAAAGTCAATACAAACTGATTTTCTTTAAAAAAAGTTATACGATTCAATAACAGGTCTGTGATTGTTAACGTCGCATAATAAAATGTTATCCTAAAATAAATAAACACGTGTCGTAGTGCATACATGGATCTACAAAAAAAGAGTACTGGAAATTGATTTATGATAAAGAAGGTTCTTATTTATTTCGCAAGTGCTGAAACATGAATATCATACATTAAACAAATGTTCAGATGACTGTTAACATTGCATTTTTTAATAAAGGATTACATTATGTTTCAGTTCATAGAACAGCTTATTAGTGAGTGGACACGTTTTCTTTATTCAAAATACCTTACCGATTTTCTTCTCAAGAGTATGCGGACATGCATTTTGTGTATGGCTACTGTAACGGCAGTGCACGTCAAGCAGTTATTGAATACCGACATCGATTTCCCGATAGGCGCATTCCTCATTACTGAACGTTTCTGGAAGTACACAAACAATTTCGGGAATGCGAACTGCGTGATTATCTTTTCGGCCGAGGAGTAAATTTACCAGCAGACTTCGAGGAAGAAGCAGTAGTTATTGTTACAAGGGATCCAACTCTCAGTGTACGTCGAATCGCTAGACAACTAGGAGTGCCACGAACGACAGTTTGGCGAATTTTAAAACGTGAGGGCTTATATCCATATTACTATCAGAGGGGACACGGTTTGCTCGAGGCAGACCACTATGCTCGTCTAGTTTATTCTACCTGGATATTAAGACAATCACGGCTTCATTTTAATTTCTGCAGAACAGTCCTCTGGATAGATGAATCTACGTTCACGAGACGTGGTCTTACAAATCTGAGAAACCTGCACAAGTGGTCATCAGAAAATCCCAAAGCTATACGCCCATCTAAATTTCAACATGAATTTTCTATTAACGTCCTGTCGTTCTTCCTGGGAGGTTAAATGCATACAATTACCTTCAATTTCTTATTGACGAACTGCCAGGTCTTTTAGAGGATGTCCCACAGAATGTTCGACGAGACATGTGGTTTCACATGGATGGGCACCACCATATTTCGGAATTGCTGTCCGAAATTGGGTTAACTTCAATTATCCAAGATGGATTGATCGAGGTGGTCCTGTTGCATGGCCACCAAGATCACCCGATCTTAATCCCCTTGACTTTTATTTATGGGGTACATGAAAAATTTAGTCTACAAGCAAGTTTCGTACACAAGATAAGAGTTGTTGGATCGTATTCACCTGGCTGCCGAGTAAATCCGACAAAACAAGTATAAAATTCGAATAAGTACTTCTTCTGTTGGCTTACGGGTAGAAGCCTGCATTCAACAAGGAGGTGGACATTTCGAAAATATTATTAATTTAACTTTTTTAAATAAAATCAGTTTTTATTGACTTTAGGATTACATTTTTTTTCATGATCTGACAATCACATTCATAGATCTGTAACTTTGAAACAAGTAAAAACTAATAAACAAATTTTGCGTTTTTGTTGCTTGAAATGAAGTACTTTACACTCCTAAAATTTGAACATAACGATACGGGATACTTGTGTATATATTACAGTAATATAAATTAGATAAATTAAATTTAAAAGATATTAAATTATATAAAGAGGAAAGAGCCACTATGTGTCAAAATGTGAGAATTTTTTTAAATATGTACATATCAAAGTAAAACAGACTTTAAATCGCCCACTAATTTAATCTAATATAACATACAAAGGTCAAGAAATGATTATCTATATATATAATGAATTTCGTTTTATGACGAAGCTTACCATATGATGATATTTTTTTCATACTCTAAAAAGCCATAAAACTATTTCTTCAATGAGAAATAATGAGAAATAAAATATTGCAGAGGCCGTTCTTGATGACGTACTATGTAAGCTGCTGCACGTATGAGACTGATTCGAACAATTTCAGACAATTTCGGATGCAACTAATTGCTTCTTTGTATACAAACATACGATGTGAAGGAATCTGACGATTTGGATAAGCTTCAACACAAAGACGTCACAGTTCGGTGGCAATTTCATTAGCAGGACCTTATATGAAATGCATGTCGGCTAGTTCTGCATTAGAGTAAACAGCTATAATAAACGAAAACTTGTGCACTAACAATATCAGTCAAATACTTAATGTTTATTTCACAAACCATCAGCCAGCTATGATAAGAAACTGCAAGTTTTTGAAAAATAAAAGAAGGAGGTAAAGAAAGAATAACTGTATCTCCGAAACTGTTACTTTAGAGGCCCATGTTTATTAAGATATTTTCGTTTATTTTTGTTCGTTAATATTTTACAATTTTTTTTAACAGACGTTATATGAAAGCTTAAACCAAGCAGTCGCATCCGTGCAGCAGCTTACATTAAAAGCTTATATTATTCAATATGTTTTCAACAAATCACAAAGTTTTGCGTGGTATAAAACAAGAAAATGGTCATAATCTTTGCGCCCATGTATGGAAAAACTTTAGGCAGAAGAACTTATCAAAGCTATTCAAAATATATGCGAGACAATTAAGCTACAAAATTTAAAGAAAATCTTCAATAACATGTGTGTTTTATTATGACACTCTTTATTGTGTCAACTGAAACATTTTAATGTAGTTATTTATCAAAAAAGT
Organism: Melolontha melolontha; assembly: GCA_935421215.2. NCBI lineage: Eukaryota > Metazoa > Arthropoda > Insecta > Coleoptera > Scarabaeidae > Melolontha > Melolontha melolontha. The sequence goes on along the minus strand of OW285235.1, from coordinate 109,757,288 downwards.
ATGACATCATCTGTTAAAGGCGTCACTTGACTCGTTTATACTGCCAATTTAAATTTGAATAAAAAAAGTTACATAGCTTTCTTAATTATAAAAGATTTCGATTATGCGATATTTGCTGTAAAAATCTAAATTAATTTTAATTTTCAAATTATTTATTTATATTCAGGATTTATTACAACAGACAGAAACAATAAACATTTCTAACTAAATCCTATTATCTCAAGTTATCAAATTATATTATTATCAATACTCTAAATACGTGTTTCGGCAACTAGGTTGCTATCTTCAGTAAAACAATCTGATAAAGAAAGATAGTGTTAAGCTTAGCGTCTTTAAGTAAGGTACAACCATGAAGATATGCTCTTCATCAAATCGCCAGTGGGATAACACAGTGTTAGTTGCCGAAATACGTATTTAAAATTTATTAATTTATAATGTTGTTAGGGATTTTTCTTGTTTCTCTCTGCTTCAGATTTAAGCCACAGTTTCCACCAATTCTAGTCTTATCTTACTGGCGATTTGATGAAGAGCATGTCTTCAAAGGTTGTACCTCAGCCAAAGACGTTACGCTTAACACTATCTTTCTTTTACAGATTCTTCTACCGAAGATGGCAACTTGTTGTCGAAATACATATTTAAAGTTTATTAATTTATATTGTGGTTAGTGATTTTTTTTGTTTCTGTCTGTTTCAGATTTAACCCAGTCTCCACCAATTCGGATCACTTGATTTTTTATTTATTATTAAGTACAGATTATAAATGCATTTCTTTAGTTGGAAAAATTGAATGGGATTGGTTTTAATACTTAAAAGTTACACTTGCTAAAAGAATATTATAAAAATAATAAAATTTATTGTTTTTAGCAAAACTTACTAAAAATTTGCGTATAAAATATATACAGTCAAACTCGGATATAACGTGCCCTAGATATAGCGAACGCTCGGTGCTAACGAACAAAAACAATTTCTCGTTTGTAGCGAACTCTCGCTTTTAAAGTTCAAGTTGTTAAGAGAAATATCTGCAATGACGCTTGGATATAACGAACCATACCCTTATCGCGACGGTTATTCTTCGGTAATTCCCCGTTGTATATGTATAGGTACATCGTAGGATCGAGATGTTATTCTTGCTTTAGTTGTAGTCTAACTGTGATCTGATATATATACATACAATAGATGCTAACGTTTATACATACATAAATAATAATGGTGAAACGAAAAGTGTTAACGATAAAAGAAAAATTATCTATTATTTCGGAATTAGAAGCAGGGGGTTCAAATTCAGATATAAGCCGGCAATTTAATTTACTAAAATCAACAGTGTCCGCAATTAAAAAAAATAAAGAAAAGTTAAAAGGAGCAATCAATTTAAATGTTAGTAAATTAAGAAGAATTAGAAAACCTATAAGAAAAGACGTGGATAATTGTTTAATAAGATGGTTTAGCTACCAAAGAAATCAACGTGCATCGATTACTGGAGAAATGTTAAAATTTAAAGCAAAAAAGTTAGGAAAACTCCAGAATACTAATTTTACATGTAGCAGAGGCTGGATAGACAGATTTAAAAAAAGATATAATATCGTTGCAGGAAAAATACATGACGAAGCCGCTAGTGTGTCAAAGCAAACTGTTAGCTCCTGGATTAAAGACATTTGGCCGAATTCAAGAAGAGGATATGAAGATGTTGATACCTTTAACGCAGACGAAACCGGACTATTTTACAGAGTAACACCTGATAAAACTTTAAAATATCAAGGTGAAAAATGTGTTGGCGGTAAGCATAGTAAAGAATGCATAACCGTATTAGTGTGTGCAAACATGACCGGATCGGAAAAGCGAAAGCTATTAGTTGTGGGAAAGTCGAGGACTCCTAGATGTTTTAAAAACTGTAATCAATTACCAGTTTCTTATGCATCAAACAAAAGTGCGTGGATGACGTCTGTATTGTTTGAAAATGAGCAAAGACAATGGGACAAGGAATTAAAAAACAAAAATAGAAAAATTTTATTAATGGTAGATAATTGCCCAGCGCATCCCCATATAGAAAATTTAAAATTCATTAAGCTGGTCTTCCTACCTCCTTGTACTACAGCAATACTACAACCGATGGATCAAGGAGTAATTTACTGCCTGAAATCACATTACAAAAGAATTCTTTTGACTCGGTTATTTAACTGCCTTAAAAATAAAGAGAATTTAAACATTTCATTACTAGACGCTATAGTAATGATCAATACTGCTTGGACACCAGTAACTTCAAAAACTATTGAAAACTGTTTCCGCCATGCTGGTTTTCTGCGTAATGCGTTATTTGATGAGGATGATGATCTTTCGTTATCACAATGGATTTTAAAATGTGCTGGTAATGAAGATGATGATAACCTTCCTCTTTCAACGTGGATACATAGAAATAACATTAATAAGCCATTTAACAATGAAGATTTGACCAGATATACAAATGTTGACAGCGAATTAATAACTACTGAAGCTCCATCTGATGCAGAACTTATAACAAATTCTTTTGAAGATGATTTACAAGAGGTCATGGAAGATTCAGATATGGAAGAAAACGCAGCGAGACTACCTACCATTGGAGAAGTGTATAATGCCTTCAATGTTTTATCAACTTATATTACCTTTACAGATGTAGAACATAGTATAAAAGACATGTTTAATCAGTTACAAAGTAAGATTGAAAAAGATATGTTAACAAAAAAATCTACTCAATTAAAAATCACGAATTATTTTTTGTCTGAATGATGTTTTTTAATACTACAGTTATACTTTCTTGATGTAAGTATGTATTTACTATGTTTATTTAGTTCTATGTGAAAATTAAATATGTTTATATGAATTAAACTCTAGTGAATATTATTATAAATACAAAGTATGAAAAATACTAAAAATCGTTTATAACGAACACTTGCTTTGAACGACCTATTTTTTTCCTTTTGCGCGTTCGATATAACCGAGTTCTACTGTATAATATATCTAGAAGAAAGTATTCATATAATTGTTTTAAAGACACGTTGATTCATACACGTTTTATATTTCTGTACTACACCTTGCCGCAAAATTAAGAGATTGTAATGGTTTTCTTTTACTTTCAATTACATCCTTCGATACTTATATATTATTATCGTTGTACTGATTATTCTTTTAACAGTTATAAGATAATAATTCTAAGAGTATTCTAGAAATTTAGACATTAACAAAGAAAATTGCAAAGAAACGGAAAAATTTAATTTTTTTTTAAATCGATTACGACCACCTCTTGCTGCGATACAAGCTCTTAACCTGGAAGGCATGCTTTGGATTAGGGTTGTAACCTCTTTATCTTGAATTTGGTGCCATATTTCTTGTAATCGTTCTTAGAGCACAGTTAGTATCATAAGAGGATTCATATGAGCTCGAATCTTTCTACCTACATTATTCCATAAATGCTCTATAAGATCTAGATCAGCACTTCCAGCTGGTCCGTTTAAAACTTTGATATTCACAGCAATAAGCCCGTCCGTTATGATATGTTCTATATGGGATGACAACCTCTTGTCTATACCGTAATGCTATCATAGTGCTTTTGATTACCACTATAAGATTCGTACATTCTTCCAAACTTATACCTCCTCATACCACAACAGACCCTCCACCAAATCTATCGATTCCTCTGACAGCACATAGCATAAATCGTTCCCCCGGTATTCTCTAAGGCAAAACTTTGACACACATGTCCCCATTATTCAATAGTCCAATTAACACGTGACGAGGCAAATTCTAGTCTATCTCGCTTGTGGGTTGCAGTCAACGTAGAACCCGCGGCAGGTCTTCAAATCAATGTACTTTAATCTTCTTGTTACCGTATTACCAGTAGCCAGCTGAAGGTCTTGTCTTAATTCCCTTGCACTGCAAAACCTTTTTCTTTTTTCGGTTAAACATACAAAACAATCTTCTCTTGTGTTTGTTTTCCAATTTCTGTCTTGTCCAGGTTTTCTACAATAATCTAATGTCTCCTGGTACCTAGGCTATACCCTGTTCACTACACTTTGTGACACATTAAATTTTGCAGCAACTCCTCTTTGGGAATTAAGCATTAGTATTCTTCGACAAGAGTCACCAATTTAACAACGTTGGTTCTTATTAAATGATAATTATGCTGACGGCGATTCATATTATTATTTTAAGTTGCCACCTGTAGCTTTTTTTGTTGATTTATTAAAGTGTATATCTATTAACTTTATCTCTTTAAATTAAAAAATAATATTTTATAAATAACAATATGAGGTGTGAATAAAAACAGTAATGCATTTCTACAGCAATTTTTTGGATTTTATTGTTATTGTCAGAATTTCTTTGTACAGACAATAATAGAAATTAATTTTCTTATTATTATTAGTATTTTTTTTTACCGATCTTTAAAAATAAATATTTCAGAGTTCGGTATACTTTCAAAAAATTTTGCGCATTATTTGTAATAAATATACTTATAAATTATGGGATTTCATTTAAACAAATAAGTAATACATTTTTTTTTTAATAATTAATTACATATTTTACTTTTGTCACCAGCTGTATACGAAGAAATAAATGCAGCGTCTGTATTATTTCCACTATTCCCCGCATGAGCGCACTGTACTATAGACGCACTCAAATGAAACATTTGCAGTCAAGAGCTTAATATATCCGTGAGTGATTTCAGGACGGCCAACTGAAAACTATGCATGTTTCAGAATATGTGAGGGTGGGCAACTATGTTAACTTAAGTTCAGTATAACTTGCTACTAATTTAGAATTCCTCTCTCTCTCTTATTTTTGCTCGACACTGCAAAACACATCTAAACAAAACTCGACGTGTAAACCTCTTATTGTTGTTTATTGTTTCAGTTTCGTGTCAAACGTTAAGATATATGTTTACACCTTTATGTGAACCTTATCCGTTTTAATATAAGGTTGTCACAAATGAAAATAATATCATATGGAATGTAAATAAGTATTTATAGAGTTTGTGTCGTTCTCTCATTTTCTTCACGTTTAATTGCTCTCTGCACTGTGAGTGTGAAAACAAAATATTTGCGGCGTTGGGTTTCAGAGCTAATTTGTTTGGACGAAATAGAGGATATTGTCGGATTTAGTGGATGTGTGCGTTGTGCTAGTGTTTCTTGTTTTGCTTTCAGTGAAGACACGGTGCGTTCAGATTTTTTTGGCCAGCTTTCGTTCTTACCTGTTGATTCTCATGAGGTTATGCTGTTAAAAAAGAGGATATTTCATGAAATTGGACACTAATCTAAGGTACGTAACCTAATAGAAAAAGTAATTAATTTCATTAATGTCTTATCAGTGCATATTAAACATAATAAATAAACGTTTTATTTTAAAATTGAATTCCTATTAATATTAAGCGAATTCTCGGTCAACCGTTTATCAAAACTAATTTTATTATTTTACTTCATTATTATTAATTTATACTTACACGTGGTAGGAATATAAATTGAAAACTGTAGATTTATTTACATGTATTACTATTATTTGTTATTAAGAATATCTTATAAACACAAAACATAACTTCCTAGTTTAATATTTTTAGGTTTAATGATGACAGAAATCCCACGAATATTAGTACTACACGTGGTTTTCTTTAACAAATACATTCATTCTTTATCCCTATCTTTACTTGAACTCTATTTTCTAATTTCCATATTTTAGAAGGTTACTGTCAAGGAATACTTAATTCAATCAAGCACGCCTTTTTATTTTTCGATACATACTATTTGTTATTCTACGAGCATTGCTCAAGAAAGTTCATCAATAAATAATAAGTTTTTGATTAAGGCGGAATTGTTTTTAAAATTGTTTCTATTCTCATCTAGAATGTTTACTATGACAAAATACTTTATGTAGTTTTTATTTTATAATTTGACTGAAATATAATTTGAACAATATAAGTAAAATCAAAAGTATGGGTGTATTGATATATATATATATATATATACAATGTGTCCGGGAAAATTGGGAAATCTCTCGGATTCAGATAGAACATTAAAAAATAAGATGACAAGTTCCCATAATTTTTTTCCTAGCGACCCTCCCTACGGAGATACGGCCTCCTAAAGGACGCCACTGGAAATCAATTTCCCTTGAATAACTTTTAAACTACTTATTATAATTTAATGAAAATTTAATATGATAAACAGTAGTAAGGACCCCTTAAAATACTGCCCTTAAATTTAAATTAGCTTGTTTAGTTTACCAGGGGCGGACTAGGTTGTACATTTTAATGCTTACATTTTTAACACCCTGTATGATAAGGTGTTAAAAAGAACAAATTTGGATACCTTGAACATTATGCTAAAGAAAAGGTACTCTTGTTCATTGTCGATAAAATGAACCGTTTTCGAGGAAAAAAAATAAAAGAATTAATGTATTATTTCTATTAAAAAGAACCATGTTTTTTATTTTTTTTTGTCTGCAACAAAGTGTGATACAAAAGTCTGAAATAAAACTGTTTTCAGTACTAAGAAACGAATTGTTTTTACAAACGTTACTATGGAACCCACGAATTAATAAATATCTTGCATTGACGTGTAAATTTTAAATCTTGTAATCTTTCATATTGTTAACACGTTGATCCTTTACTTCGATATTAATTTATTGAATTTTAAATATCTTGGTAAATTTAATTTGATAATGGGATACACTTTTAGTGAGTATGCAGATATGCATCTTTTGTACGGTCTTGCATCTTGCAATGCTTTGGAAGCAAGAAGGTTGTATGAAGAAAGATATCCTAATCGCAATATTCCAAATCAGAAAACATTTCAGCGACTTGACCAACGTCTAAGAGAGACTGGTGGGCGATTCCAGTTAATAAAGTAACATTATTGACTTTCTTTAATGTTTTAGGAAGTTTTTCGAAAAAGTACTGATGCTGGTGTGAGAAGAACAGCACGTACGGTGCAATTGGAGGAAAATATTTTGGATACTGTAGGTGATACTCCTTTAATAAGCACTCGAAGATTAGCCGTGCAGCTTAATACGTCAAAAACGACAATTCATGAAGTACTTAAAGAACAGTTGTTTCACCCTTATCATCTGCAAAAAGTGCATCTACTACTTCCTGAAGATTTTCCTCGTAGAATCCAGTTCGCAAACTGGCTGTTAGATCAGCAACGAACAAACCCAAACTTCATTAGCACTATTCTTTTTACCGATGAAGCAGGTTTTACCAAAAATGGTATTATAAATTTACATAACTCGCATGTATGTGCTGATGAAAACCCTCATGCCACTGTCGTTCATCATTATCAACATCAGTTCCAATCAATTAATGTTTGGGCAGGAATAATTGGCAATTTTTTGATTGGACCATGCGTATTGCCGCCACTATTGAATGGTGAACTTTATTTACAGTTCCTTCAGAACGCTTTTCTGGATTCAATAGAGCATTTGCCACTTGCAACCCGCCAAAGCATGTATTTCATGCATGATGGGGCCCCACCTCATTTTAGCGTTGCTGTACGCGACCACCTGAATAACGTCTATCCAAACCGTTGGATAGGCAGAGGAGGTCCCATTGCCTGGCCTTCACGGTCTCCCGACCTAACGCCAATGGATTTTCACCTGTGGGGTCATCTCAAAACCTTGGTATATTCCTCTCCGGTTGATACTAGGGAGGAATTTTTACAGAGAATCACATTTCATTGTGATGTGATAAGAAACAATGCTGGGTTGTTGTGGCGAGTACAGCAGTCCTTTATTCGTCGTGCCCGCGAGTGTATCAGAGTTCACGGAGCCCATGTTGAACCACTTATGAAGTTTTTAATTGATTATTTCTAATTAGCATGTTTAGGTTCAATCGTTGCAAGCTTTAGTGAGTACATTTCTAAACATAATTTTTGTTAAGGTGCCTTTCTGGGACAAAACTGCATTTCTAAGAATCTTTGTAATTTTGTCGTATTAAATAACCTAAACTAAAACTTTTTTGTTCCAGGAATGACTTTTGTATCACACTTTGTTGCAGACAAAAAAAAAATAAAAAACATGGTTCTTTTTAATAGAAAAAAAACATTAATTCTTTTATTGTTTTTTCCTCGAAAACGGTTCATTTTATCGACAATGAACAAGAGTACCTTTTCTTTAGCTTAATGTTCACCGTATCCAAATTTGTTTTTTTTAACTCCTTATCATACAGGGTGTTAAAAATGGAAGCATTAAAATGTACAACCTAGTCCGCCCCTGGTAAACTAAACAAGCTAATTTAAATTTAAGTGCAGCATTTTAAGAGGTACTTACTACTGTTTATCATATTAAATTTTCATTAAATTATAATAAGTAGTTTAAAAGTTATTCAAGAAAAATTGATTTCCAGTGGCGTCTTTTAGGAGGCCGTATCTCCGTAGGGAGGGCCGCTAGGAAAAAAATTATGCGAACTTGTCATCTTATTTTTTAATGTTCTATCTGAATCCGAGAGATTTCCCACATTTTCCCGGACACATTGTATATATATATATATATATAAGCTGTACGAAAATTATCGACTGCACTAAGTTTGGAAATAAATAATTTGCAACGGGCAAGCGGCCTCTCAATTAATACAACTAACTCATTTGTTCATATCTCTATATTTGGCAACTATATTTGTTGCTTCATCAGAATATGCTACAAGATCAATGGAAAAGACACACAACAGAGACCAAAGTTAATAAATGACAATCAAGAATAATGAACGTATCACAAACAATATAATGTCAAATAATTTTGATATATTGTGTGTTCCACAAAAACTTCCAAATTCTATAGCGTCTTTACTTATTATCTGATTTTAATGGTCATACATCAAATTAAAGGGTTTTGAAAAGACTACATACAGCAATGCGAATTATCTTTTTGTCACATATAATTTACCAGAAGCGTGTCAATTTTTCCCTATCAAATTGAACTGCATTTATTTCTTAATTTTTTACATAAGAAAATTTTCTACAGGTTCCAGTAACGTAATAAAAACACATACTTGGATAAAAAAAATGCAAGAAAATGAAGGTTTTTTGAAAATTTTTGTCACTCACAGTAAGCCATGAGTTGGTGTTGGCAGTTACACACTGTCAACACTAAATTGACTAAATAGGTACATATTTATTTGCTGTAATAGAAAGCCTTTAATAAGGAAGAAAGAATGAAAAATTTACTGAATATCAAAAATAAATACAATAAAATTAATTCTTTATTGGGTTATTTAAAAAAAGCAAATAAAAAAAATACAAACACTGTCTTATAAATATTGCTCGAACTGGAGACTATTTCGACCAGCATAATCTGCACCTCTTTTCTACACCAACAATTGCATTTAATATGTTGCTGGTTGATATTTGTCGACAAGCATTAATAATTCTATTTCGTAGATCATCTATATTGTCAGATTGTGTTAAATAAACAATTTCTCTAATTTGATTCCACAGAAAGAAGCCTAAAGGGGAACGATGTGGTGAACGGGTGGGCCGTCCAATAGGTCCATTAATGCCTATCTATCTTCGATCAAACTCTCTATTTAAGAATTCATTCGTGTTTATTACAGCATTAAATGGAGCAGCTCCATCTTGCTGGAAGTGTAGTTGTGCATATTGATTAATTGGTAATTCCTCAAAATTCTCCAATATATCCTCAAACAACGTATGATATTTTTGTTGATTTAGGTTACCATCAATAAGTATGGTTCAATTACTCTACTGTCTAAAATTTTTTTCTGGATATTATTTTCAACAAGAAATCTAGGATTTTCGTCGTTCCTATCCGGGAAATATTCTTGATAAATTCTAATAGCGTGAACGGTTTTTACCACATTCAAAATAAACTTGAAGCATGTCGATTAAATATTCAAAATTCATATTTTATAGGCATTAATAATGCAATAGCAAAATGAAGAAAACTTACACCCAATTAGTTATTTATGATTAAATGATTACCGTTAATTTTTTTTTTAAATAATGCTATAAGATTCACACAAACTGACAATGACAGTAAATGATTAATACCTAGAAATTGTTAGTGTGCAACTGCCTACACCAACTCATAGCCCAGTGTGAGTGACAAAAATTAATTTGATAGGGAAGAATTGACTGATTTTTCTTATAAATTACATGCGACAAAAAGATAATTCGCACTGCTGTTTGTAGCCTTTCAGAAACCGTTTAATTTGGTGTATAGATAACAAGTAAAGACATTATAGCATTTGGAAATTTTTGTTATTTATCACTTTTAATAAAAACAGAATTGGGGTTAATGTATTGAATGAAAAGATTTTTTTTTGACGTTTCGAAACTATTTCTTTCATCATCAGACCAAACAAATTAGCCGTACATACTACATAATAAATAAAAACATTAAATTGTGAGTACACTTATATTAGGAATTAAAATTTCTATATATTTCTATATATGTCTTCTTTGGCGGCATGAAACAAAACAATTGTCAAAATGTCGGATGATAACATGTTTGTGGTTGAAACTCGTTTTTTAGTTCGTATTTACGTGTCAGCACATGCATTACTCCATTTAGCTCAACAGAAAATTAGCAAACACCGTTATATCGCTTATTTAATTACTAGTCTATATTTTGCATACGTTCATTCTAAGCCCGAATACTTCACTAATATAATTACCTCTCTATATTACACATTCCGAAATCTTTTAAAGAGTTCACCGTCGCTTTTTCAAATATATCTATTTTAAACAATACGAAGTACCGTGCCTTCAAAAACTTTCCTCAGTAAAGACAGTCATACTTATTCAAAATTATACGTTTGTGACAGATTACGTGCACCGTCACCAACCATGATAAAAAAGCGTCTCTAATGAAGAAAGTTTTTGAAGGCACGTTATATCATCAGCTGAGTTTCGAATATATACTTCTTCTCCACACACTCCGTATTCAGTCTCTTCAGCAACCTCCCCTGATTCCTGAAATTCTTCAATTGCTTGTGCTATATCATTCACGCATCGATGTCCACTAGTATTCGCGTTTCGCTGTGCCATAATATTATTAGCGCAATTGCAATACCTTTAATTTTTCTTCAGCAAGGACTAACTAAATAATTAATTCACCTCCTTCAATATTCACTTCAATTTCTCTGTTTACATACATTTTGTTAGCATCTTTTCTAAATTTAATGAAAAACCACTATTTTTTTTTACTATTTAATTCGTTATTTAGTAAGTTGTATATTATTCGCATTAATACGAGATAATCATTATCATTATTTCGATTTAACTATCGCTTACTTTGATATCCCTTTCGTTTAGTATATGGTTTTTGCTTTGAATAAGTCGCTTTAATGAAAAATTTAACTTCGAAATGTCCGTGCGTAGAAATTAAGAATAATCCGATACCTAAAATGATCACAGATACTAAAGACGCATTTAAAAAACGTCGAATATTAATAATTTCAACTCAAAAATATCAATTAGGTATGAGTAATCCGTTGATTCCGAGAATGTACTGTGTACGTAAGATTAAACCAGGTAATTCGTAATTCTAAGTAAGTAGTAAATGAATTTAAAAATTGTCTTGTAAAACCAGAAAGTTTGTCAGTTGGAAATTCCTCAGATTTTGTTAAAATAATTAAAGATTGTGCACTACAAGACGTGCAGATTTTAATTCATTAAATGTAATATCACTGTTTCCTTCGGTACCTACTCCAGAAACTTTGAAAACAACGTCGAACCGTTAAAAGTCAATGAATACTTTCGGTTAACAATCCTCTGCATGTAGCAAAATTGTTTCGAAGTTCAAAGGAAATTTTATGAAGAGAGGTAAGGCACAGCAATGGGTAATTGCCTATATCCATTCATAGCCAATTTATTTATGAGTAGTTATTCCGAAGTGAAATTACGCAGGTACGTATTATTTTCGCGGTTTTTGATAAACGTAAATATGAATTTGACCTGTTCGTAAAACAGTTAAATTTAAAATTTCCAACCACAGTTTCAACAACAGACGGCTTCGTTCAATTTTCAAGTCAATCGGTTGCTAACTTTCCATTAACAAAAGAGAAATACGAAAAATAATTAGATTTCATTAACAATATTGCGAGATGCAATGGTTTTGGTAGAGAAATAACTAATAAATTAATTATAAAAACTATTTAACAAAGACAGTACGTGAATCCACATGTCTGTTACCTCAAGAAAATCGTAAGAAAGAGTTCATGTGTTTACCATATCATCAAATTACGAAAAATCGAAATAGGGTTGTTAAAGAATGGAGTCCCGAAGTTGCTTTTCAGCCAAAAATTCAATTAAATCTCTTCTGAGAACTGCAAAAGATAAATTAGATATCAGCTAGAAATCCGATATACGAGGGTGTTTCGGAAACTACGTGACTTAACATAGATAAACAAGTTTTTTTGACAAAAAACATTTTATGTTTCAGTATTGTCTCCTGCTCGCTCAACACACTTATTTCAACGATATTCCTAATTAGGAATGCCTTCATTGTAGGTTGATCAAACCAAGTCCTCGAAATAGATATTTACAGCAGCGATTACCTCGGATTTACACAAAAATCTCTTACCGTCGTGGTATTTTTTCAGGTTCGGAAATGGATAATAATTGCTGGGAGCCAAATCTGCGGAATAGGATGAATGAGGCGCTAATACAAATACCAATTCATAAATTTTTCCCATTGCAATCGCAGACTTGTGGGCAGGTGCGTTATCCTGAAGGAAAGGCACTTTCTTCTTTGTCAAATGAGGCCGTTTCTCTTCGATTTTTTCGCTCAATTATTGTAACAAATTGGCACAATAATCACCATTTATTGTTTTCCTCTTTACTACGTAGTCGACTAAGATAATCTCATGAAAATCCCCAAGAACAGTTGCCACTACCTTTTCTGCTGACAAAACCGTTTTTGCATTCTTTGGTGAAGGAGTACTCTTTTTTGTCAATTGTTCGGATTGTTCTTTGGTATCGGGAGTGTAATCGTAGACCCAGGTTTCATCGACGGTAATGAAACGGCGTACAAGGTCCTTCTGATTGCGGCGACAACGTGCCTAAAGGTCGTGGGAAAGACTCAAACGATTCAGTTTTTGCTCCAGTGTGAGTAACCGCGGCACCTAACGTGCCGAATATTTTTTAATTTCCAATTCTTCAGTTAAAATTCTGTGCACACTGTCATTTGAGATGCCTACAATATCTAACTCGTGGACTTTTATTCGGCGGTCATCCAAGATGGATGTCCACTACGAGGTTCATCATTTATGCCCATACGACCACACTTAAATTCAACAACCCAGTATTTAATAGTTGAAAACGAAGTAGCGGATTCTAATAGTATTGAATCCAGCTCTGCTTTGATTTCGGTTGGTGTTAAGCCTTTCAAATGAAAGTACTTTATGGATGCTGTCAACTCAGTTTTACAAAATCACACTAGACGTTCACTTTGGCGTACTGTTAAAACAGACTAATTTACAGATCGCTCTGTACTGACATATTTAACCTATTAAAGGATGATTCTACAAAATGGTAAAGAAGATTCCTACAAATTTGCGCGATCTCTCTGTTAGGCCACGTAGTTTCTGAACAATCCTCGTATATGAAATTAATTTAATTGCGACGATCGTAAATTGGAATACATTTCTGAAGCAGAACGCTCAGTAGCAATTCGTTATAAATAACATGTCGCATATTAAATTTTATAGACCGTGAAAATCGAGTGTTGCCCATCATGCGTTAGAAACCAGTCACCACATTACGGCGGATTGTTTAAAACTAATTTAAAAAATAAACAAACTAAGGAAATAGGAGATCTATGAAAGTATTTGTATAATTAAAAACAGAAATACGTGTGGAACACAGATAAGAGTCCAATTAGGTATATGTACCAGCTTGTATGAGGATAGAATACATATAAGGAGAGACCGTAAAAGCACATGCGTGTCATTTGTGTAACTGACTTAAATTTATGTTTCCTAAAATTCAATGTATGTCTTGTAAAGTGTTTTGCGATTTTTGTGTGAGCTTTACTATGCCCGTGTTTAATACTATTATTTTTACCTAGTGAGGACGACAACTTAGTTCTCGAAATACGTATTCAGGACACGTATATGAACATACTAAGGGATTTAATATCTTATTTAATTTCCCTTTAATAAATATATAAGTTTTGCTGTAATATTATTATTATTATTAATTTTGGCTGCGAATTAACATCACAATTTTGTAAAAGAACTCTTCCCCTAAATTTTATATTCAACAAATTCGTTTTGTGGGCGGTATGATATACCCAACCATCACATCTTGTTCACATCATTCGACTAACATTTGGCCATAAGCTCGTTTATTATAGTGCGGTAATCTTCGCCAGTCATAATAAGCGTTTGACTGCCTTCATTTTCAAAAAAGGACAGCTCAACTATACACATAAGGCGTAAAGCAGGCCAAGCACTGACACCCTTAAAATTCGTTAATTTTTCATAAGTTTTTTTTTTGGTTTGACTACCTCCGATGTGACAGTTAAGTTTATTAACTTAACTTCATCTTTAAAATTTATTTGGTTGTGAAAATTATTAATAATTACTTTATTTTTAACGACTAACAAAAGTTCTATGCTTCATATTGTTGGCTGGCCTTTGATGTTTCTAAATATTAAGCGAGACTTTACGAATCTCAGCAATCTCGGCAGCCAAGACGAGCATGTGGTGTCTGAACAATTTTACGCAATATAATGCAAATAGTTTTCTTTTTTAGATAGTTATATAGACCAACATAATACTATGAAATGCTACAGTTATTACAAAAGACGTATTTTTATAATATGTTTCAAAGATACGAAGCTGTTGTTTTACACTATCATTATATGGCTAAATTTGTGCTAATCTACAGATTTCAAATAAAAAATGCTCCTATTAAAGCACGGTGCTCAATGATAAATACAACCTCAAAATTCAAATACCTTCCTAATTCCAATATATCGAATAAATCAATAAAATTCATAAATATATACAGGAGTCCTTGAAAGAAAAAGACAAAGTATGAAAAACGGAAAGATGTAATTATATAGAATATGAATCTAAAATATTTTCCCAAAATTCCCGCTCATAAGCGAGAAAAAAATGACTAAATTATTTAAAAAATTTTTGTCACGCCACTATGCGATTATAAAAAGTATAAGAGACGATATCTTAAAGTTGACCGACAATAACAAAAAGAATATTTTTATTATTGTCTATCTCATCCAGTTGTTACGTATGTAACATACGCTATAGCGTATGTGTGTGTGAGGTATTTATTACTTATACACGTTCTAAATATTTTGAATTCATAGGCGTCACGTAATACAATTTTCAGAGTGTTTTTAATTTCGGGGTTCGCGTCGTAATTGAGATACAATATTTTGGATATTTATTCTATATAATTGCATATTTCCATTTATCGTATCTTGTCTCTCTCTGTCTAGACACCAATGCCCCGTATTTTAATCAAAAACTTGAACTTTGAAAGCTAAACCTAATGTTAATTTCACGCCAATGAACGGATAAAATTTCTGAATAAAAACTCCAGATAAAGGAAGTTTGAAAAATTCTTGTTTGGAACAGTCAAAAATCAAAACAATGCTAATTTTTTCGCTTTCAAAAGTATTATCTACAAAGATTTCATTTCAAATGCTACAAGGATTAATGTTGAATATTATTTAAGTGTACTAAAGCATTTGGTAGTCCGTATATATTGGTATCTTCTCATTGTTCCTTAATTGTTACTGATTTTTTACGAAAATTTTTTTGCTTCCACATCCCTTATATTCACCCGATTTGGTTCTGTGCAATGATTTCGTATTACCTAAACTGTATTTGACTATGTTACACACGTCGATATTATAAAAAGAAACTATTACATTGTTGTATGCTAAGGTCAATAACTACATACAAAATCAGCTGCATATCCATTCAAGTGAACTATTAAAAATTAAAGAAATGTGTATTTCGTAAATGTTTTTTTTTTGTTACGAGAAGTAACAAATACAATGGATTTAGCATCTCTGCAAAAATACCGCTATTGCAATGTTTATGTTTATAAAAACTAAAAGATAACATTGGGTAGACAAATAACCCTTAGCATGCGAAGCTTTATATACTAAAGATTCGATAAATTTTTAAAAGATGTATTAAAAAAGATGCAAGATGTGTGCTCTATGGTGATTTAATGACATATTTGGTAACAATCTATCTTTAATAGAAGACGTAAATGTAAATTGTATCGAACGTATGTAACGATCGACAACTGAACGAAACTTAAAGCGAGATGAACAATAACAAAACTATTCTATTTGTTATTATCGGTTAACTTTAAGATATCGTCTTTTATAATATAGTCGATCGCCCAGTAGCGTGGCAAACGTTTTTTTAATATTTTTATCAACTTTTTTCTCGCTTATGAAAGAGAATTTTTGGAATATATTTGGGATATATATTCTATATAATTAAGTCTTTCCATGTTTCATACGTTGTCTTTTTATTTTAAGGACACCTGGTATATTTATATGGACGATTACATAAAAACAACTGTATGTATAATTATTTTTATTATTATCCTTTAAATGAATTCCTGTTGGATAATAGACGTTCTTATTATTACTACTACGAGGCCATTATATAATAACAGGTTGCTTTTGAACGCAGACAAGAAATTAGTTTACTAATTAGAGCAAATACTAAATAATATGCAAATTTTAATCAAATGTTTAAGATACTAATTTAAAGTATGTTTTAAACCATAAATTAGCCTTCAGGCCATTTCTTTAAAGAGAACATAAATCCTGAACTGTAACATAATATGCTGTAAAATATAGAATGTTGAATTTTAGGTGATGAAACCGAAGTCAAAACTGAATTATGTAGTAGTAAAAATAGAAGTTAAGCATATAAAGCATATTTAAAATGCTAGTGTATTAATTCGAATATTAAAATATAATAAAATTGAAATACATGAGAATTCTAAAGAGAAACTATGCATTTATTTTGATTTCTACAAATTCAATGTGTAAAAGAGAAGAAATAGTTCGGTTTAGTACTATCAATGTTCTTCGAATTATTGACTTCGGTTTTCAAAAATAATAATGTCTAAAAGTAATTCTGAAATTATACAGGATGTGTGTCAAAGTTTGGAGTCTGGTTCTACCCTTCAAAACTATTAAGAAACGCTTAATAAACTATGCCTGGAAAGCAACGTCGCCCGAAATGTATTACTTTTACTTAAAGAAAATAAATAGTGTAATTAAGTACAATTTATTAGAGCTAAATAAAGTAGGCTACCTTTAATATTACAAAACTTGCATTTTGAAAGCACCAACCACATCTTCAGGCGTCGAAAAACGATGACATCGTAATTTATTTTTGATTTGCGAAAATAGTCATTCGGTGTCAAATCAGAACTGTACGGCAGATGACCTATCAAATCTACTTTTTTAGTTGTTAAAAACTCTCTTGTTTGAGCTGGTATGTTAGAGCTCGCATAGTCCTGGTGGAGAATGATCCGTCTTCGGCAATTGGTTTCCCTTATTTTTCCGAATACTTCTGTCCAGCAAATGCTTTTGAACCATTCAGAAATGATCGTCCGCACGGTGCACAAATTGTACAGTTTTTTCCGAAAAGTAAGCGACCATTTGCTTCAAAGTGCGTCGTGCACGAACAACTTTTGTTAGATTTGACTCATTTTGAGAGGCCCATACAATTTACTACTGTTTACTTTCGGGCGCATACGCGTAGATCCATGATTCGTCACCTGTTACGATGTCATAAACCACGTGCTTTAAAGCACTCCGATTGTATTTTTTTAGCATTTTTTTCGACCAATCGACACGAGCCTTTGTTGAGCAATTTTCAAATTCTGAGAGCCAATTTTTGACAGCCAAATGTTCATGCAACATTGGTCCCGCTAATGCCCAAGGATAGGTACAGTTGCGGCATTAAAAAACGCGTACAACTCTGTAGGCTACATTTCGCAATATTTTAATAATGCGTTTTAACGCCGCAATTGTACATCTATTTAACGCTAAATAACATAACGATATTGCAATAACAGCTCACACACAGCGACAATATTTAAATTAGTAAAGTTACGACATGCTTTTTAATGTTACTTAGAAATCATGGCTCACTCGAGGCAGTTTTTTTTGAACGCACGGTATACGCTGGCTTTTATGGTGATTCATCACCATCAAAATTCATAATGCACTGTTATTGTTATAATCCCCGAAAGTTATAAAAAATAATAGCTCGGAAATGTTCACTAGTTAATTCCATTTTTAGGCCAAGATGAATTTTTTAAATCACTGTAAAGTAAGTATTCTGTCAAAAATGTCGAACTATACGTTAGAGATATCAGTTGTCAGATTGCAGTACCAGAATCTCCTATTTCCGAAATATAAAAGGCATCCCTCTTAAATGAAAATAAAAATATACTAACCAAAATATTTCACAGTACATAAATAAATATGCCAAATACAAAATAACAACAGAAAAGCAAAAACTGAAATATCCATGCACATTAATGTATGGCAGAAATTTAAAAAACGAACAAGAACGAAATATATATAACTAATTAATATATAAAACTAATAATACCGAAATTACCTAATTTTTATTTATACAACAGAATACATTCGTGTGAAATTTACTAGCCAGACATGCACACACCTGTTTCGTTTTGCTGTATACTATGCTGAAATAGGACAAAATTTACTACAAAAACTGCCTTATTACATACAATTAAGTTCTGAAAAACAGCATGGAAGAAGCAACAAAAAGAAACCTAAAATAAACAAAAAGGAAATGCAGGAAATTTAATTTACTAAATCAAAAAGAAATACCCTGGTACATATAAATATCGGTGATGAAATGGGTGGGACCTTAGTAGAAATAGTAGAAATTGGTTCGACCAGAATAAATACACAAAAGGTATCTGAGGAATACGCATTATGAGCTGATACACCAAAAGAGACGAGAAAAGCAGCGATAGAGACTTAATTTTGTTTTTAACAAATTGGACTAAAAATTTCCGGCCGGCCCCATCTCTTCGAGAAGCTAGTGAATGAATTATAGTCAACTCCTTAAGGCGGATAAATGCCATCAATTCTTAAACTGAAATATATACCTACCTTAGAAATCTATTCCGAATTCTCTCTAGAACTATCTGCTGATATTGATAGTTATTATTATTTATTTAATTCTTATTTTATTATTTATTTAGCGTAGGACTAACATGGTTTAAAAATATACATCTAGAAGATAAATTTTAAAATCAAGGTCATTGATCCAGTCCAACGCGGAGTTAGTGGCTTCAAAGAAGTCACTCATTTCACCTCCATTTGCTGTAAAGGGGCACTCAGCTGTAATATGGTATGGCAAGGTTTGCCACATTCGCAAGTTGATGTCTCAGTTAGTCCCCATTTATAGAATGAGTCACGACAAATTCTGTGGAACGTCCTTATTCTATTGAGTGTCTTCTATTCATGGCGAGGCAGTCCCATTTCTGGTAAAGGTAAAGTAGGATCGATGATATGAACCGCTTGAGCGGGTTTCAAGGCTTCCCACTTCTCTTTCATCTATCATTTGGGTCGAAATCTTCTGCTATAAACTGCTCTGCTAACAGTATTGGAGAATATCTAGACTTTAGTCTCGACAGACAAGTATCAGACAGTCACTGTGTACTGGAAGGCGGGGAGTCGATATTATTTTATTATACTCTCTTATCAGGCTTTCCTGTTTACGGATGGTGGGAGACGCAATATCGCTTAGAATCGGGAGCTAGCGTAGAGGTGTACTTTTTAAACATTTACTTATTCCCATGGTCTCATTGAGTTCGATGTGGATTTTCTTTGGGTAGCAGCTGTTTAGCCAGACTGAGGCGCAGTATTTAGCTACTGAGTAAACAGGCGAAGAGCTGATATTTTAAGAGTGGATGCATTCGCACTAATAACTAATAACATAATCCACAAGCTCTACGGTATCGCATGGACCGTAGAGCTTGTGGATTATGTTATTTCTAGTGTTTATTTCAGCTGCGGTATTCTCTAGATGTTTTTTTATGAGAGTATTCGATCCATTGTTACTCCTGAATATTTTGGGTATAGATTATAACGAAGAAAATTGTTATTGAAATACACTTGCAGCTCCAGACCTGCTTGTTTATTATTGAGGTGAAAGCACGATACTTCTGTTTTAGTCATATTCGGGATTAGTCTCCAGTCGGCGAAGTATTTTCCCAGCACGGACAGGTCATCTGAAAGTATATTTAAAGTTTCTTCTATGGTTTTATTCCGGCATGCAAGAGCCAGGTCATCGGCATATCCAATTTTTTTTGACTTTATGTGTGGTGCGTCAGAAATATACAGATTAAACAGGACAGGTACAAGTACCGATCCTTGAGGCAATCCATTATTAAGATATCTCATTTTGCTCTTGTTCTCTCCTGCTATTATGTGAAAAGGCCTGTCGCGAAGCATGTTGTTTAATAAATAAGCTATTCGGCATTTTTTATTGATAGTATTGGCGTCACACAACTGATGCGTATTCAAGTTTCGAGGGAACCATGGAGAGAAATAGATCTTTGAATGTTAAAAGATTCCAAAGCTTCCTGCAAAATCTAATTACATAGTTGAGTGTACGAGGAGTTGAATTATATGTGCTAAAGATATGATTAGAGAATTAAAGTTGAGCATCAAACAGTACTTCTAAATCCAATATTTAAAATTGTCTAGCAATGTGTAGTTCCCGAATATCATAAGGAAGTAATAGGATTACTGCTCTTAGTATATGTCACGGAAAAGGAATTGCTCACTATATGAAAATTTTGTAAAACTCTGTAAATATATTGTAGAAATTACTATATAATGCTACTACAATATTGGACAATGTGCCACACCACAGTCGAGAGATTGGAAAATTGCCAAAATATTTTCATACGGATAAAAATATGCACGATGCAGAGATAAAAAATAATGTCTGTAAATAATAGAACTTAAACTACCAAACATAAAGCAATTATTACTTAATGCTATTGCAAACATTAATAGAAAAAAATGGAAAATAAGCGTAAACCATGTTATAAATAAGAAAGAGCCAATGAGTAAATTATCTGCTTTAATTGTCAATAATTCTGAACCTTTTATTATACCAACAACGTGCAATAATAGTAAATTAGAAGCGAACTTTAAAGACGGTAGTGATTAAATCGTGATCGAAATATTTATACTATTTATACATATCTTTAATACTACACAGATTGGGTATATACATTACATATTTTCTCTGCGTTTTAAATTCTATATATTTATTATAAACAATTTACTAGATGACAAGTTTTTTGTATATATTATATAGAGGGTCGACGGATTTTCACTGTAGTCTAAGCAGATGATTTGGATATATTTTTCACTGGTTATTTTGTTTTAAGTGTTTCCTTTATTAAAAAATCGAAATCAAAACTAAATTGGTTTTGTACATTACACAAACGAAAATTTATATTAGTTTTATTATGGAAAAAATTATTCAATATAACCCCCACCTATCTCTACGCATTTTTCTAATATAAATTCGATGTATAAGTTTCTTACGAGGTGCTACCCACAAATTCCCTGAATGAACATGGCGCAGGAAGGGATGATAGCACAGCTATATAGCGCTAGATGGTGCGAGCTACGTCTATTACTAAGTCAGTTTGTCAAACGGTACTTTGATAGGTGGTGGCAAACAGTTTTTGTATTTATATTTGTTGAGTTATGTTTGAATTATATCACCACGATCGAAGAAACCAGAGCAAGTTCGAAGCAACGTCAAGTCAATGTTGATTTGATTTTTAGCATTGATGGCATCAAGAATTTCTCTAACCAGTGAAACAGTTAATGGACGATTTTATTGCGACGTTTGTCGACGACTAAGAGAAAATATTCGACGCAAGTGGCGTAACAATTCATAGATCCTACACCACGACAATGCACCAATCCGCACGTCACTTTTTGTGCGTCAGTTTCTAGCCTCAACTAAGACGGCAGTACGACCCCACCCTCTCTACTCGCCAAATCTTACCCACTTATGACTTCTTCCTGTTTCTGAAGTTGAAACTAAAGCTCAAAGAGCGCCGCTTAGAAACGATTGAGGAGATCCAGACTGAAACACAGGCAGGATTGAACACCTTAACACGTGAAGACTTCCAGCAATGCTTCCAGCCATGGACAAGTCGCTGGAATCGGTGTACTTATGCGGAAGGAGAGTACTTTGAACGGGATGGTAGTGAATAAGTTGTAAAAGCAATTTAGTGTGTTTTTTTCACATTTCGGGAATATCTCGGTAGCACCTTGTAATTTATCACTTTCTGTTGTGGTAAAGTGTCTGTATTTTATCTTTTAAAATTACTGT
Source organism: Melolontha melolontha (assembly GCA_935421215.2). Classification (NCBI taxonomy): domain Eukaryota; kingdom Metazoa; phylum Arthropoda; class Insecta; order Coleoptera; family Scarabaeidae; genus Melolontha; species Melolontha melolontha. Next base: position 109,734,893 of record OW285235.1, on the reverse strand, counting down.
CAAAATTAATATTTATTATTTTCGCACACTGTTCGCTTTATATATCCCAAAAAATATAGTCTGTAGGTGTCAAGTCTGGTAAGCGAGCTGTTTTCTAAATGTCTGAACGACCTTGCGAAAAAATAATGATCAAGCCAATCTTTAATTAATTTATGAAATGTGCAATCCATCCCCTTGAAAATAAATTCCCATCCTTTAGTAATGGCAAAGCAAAATTTCAATAATTTTATTGATTCATATTTTCAAATTTTCTTCGAAAAAAATAAGAGCCAATAGTTTTTTCTACCAAAATCGCATACCACACATTTACTTTCTTAGATCTTTGCTGTCGAAAACACAATATCTTGTGATCGATAAGATGGTTGTCCATAACATTTCCTCCAAGCCATAAACAAAATTCAAATTTAAACGTAATCTGCTAACAATAAGCGTTCGGAGCTTCAGCTAAGAACTTTCGAACAATATGTCTCTTCCTGTCGAGTAATGTTCGATAAATTTTATAAAAAATAAATTTATACCCTATTGTGAATAGTTTTTACCTGCCAAGGGAATATAAGCGAGCCCCTAATTACAGTACATGACAGTTTTTAGATTATTTTAAACAGTTATTATTAATCACCATAATTTGTGGCGGGCTTACATAGGGGTGGACAAGCGAAAGGTTTGCGAGACTCATTTTAGCAGCAGTTCGCGTGCTATATGTATGTAGTATATATCACAACTATTATGGCGTCTATACGTACTTACGAATACGCGTAGACGTAATTCCAACGAAAAGTATTTTTCTAAATAACGCCGACTTTTATTTCAGTAAAGCCAACGCAGTGACGCCGCTGATTGGCAACTTAACTGGCGGTGTTATTATTTAAAAGTAGTAACCATATTCTATCATAGTTATTTTATTATATATTTTTTTTCTAACATTTTTTATAAGTAAACATACGTGAATATGTGCAATACACAAATTTTCTTTTCTTTTGTACTTATTTAAATGTTAAAATGTAATCTCACATGATTCCTTATTTAGCATCCCTGTTTGTCAAGGGAATACAAAATATAAAAATCATTTTTATATTTTGTATTCCCTTGACAAAGGCATCATTGCCGAAACATGTAGGGTTGTTCTAAATATATATACTTTGAAGTAATGAACCAGACCTTTAATCGCCGACTTATTAAGTTTACCTTATATATATATATATATATATATATATATATATATATATATATATATATAAATATAATTATTTCGTGACTTTGGTATGATATGGTAAATTCAATCAGTTGGCGATTTAAGGTCTGGCTTTACCACAAAGTATACACATCCAAAACAACCCTACATGTTTCGGCAATGATGCCTTTATCAAGGATATAAAATATAAATGACAGTATACAAATGTGCATACTTTGGGGTAAAGCCAGACTTTAAATCGCCAACTGATTTACTATATATATATATATATATATATATATTTAATTCAATGACAAATCCGCTGCAGCAGCTATTAATTATGTACTAACAAGCACTTAAAATTTAATTAATGACTTTTGATAGTTTCGAGAACTACGAAAACTATTAATTTAATAATAATTAGAACTTATACTGATACCACGAGGGTGGTTCAATAACTCCTTAGAAAATCCAAGAGATGGCGCTAGTAATATGACAATAATTTGAATTTAGTAGGCGTCATTTGTCATTAGACTGCTATCAAAGTCTCAGCTAAATCCATTGCGTGGGTTTATTTTTATACTCGATTGAAGCAATAAAATTTGGTTCATTTAGAGAAATTAAAATATATGAGTTCCGTGCGGTGATTAAACACTTTTATTTAAAAGGTTTAACGCCGAAAGAGATAAAAACTGAGTTGAATGAAGTTTATGGTACATCTGCTCCTGTGTTTGCGTCTTTGCAATTGGGTAAATGAGTTTAAACCAAGTCAAACATCCATTAAAGATGAACATCGTTCGGGACGTCCAGTCGAAATGACTTCCTCTAAAATGATCGACAAAATCCACGATATAGTTTTGAGTGATCGACAAATCAAAGTGCGCGAAATAGTTGAGGCCACAGGCATATCACAAGGCACAGTGTTTTCAATTTTAAACGAAAAATAGAATTTGAAAAAATCTCGGCAAGATGGATGCCGTGTTTGCTCTCAGTGGAGAATAATCGCAATAGCGTGATCCAATTGGAGGCTGGTTTGGCACTTTTTCGTCGCAATCCTGAAGAGTTTCTACGTCGCTACATAACTGTGAATGAAATATAGATACACTACTGTACTCAAAAATAAAACAGCAGTCAAAACAGTGTGTTTTTAAAGGCGATTCGGATCCGAAGAAGGCAAGAACGATTATTTAATCGTTCTTGCTTTCTTCTTGCCAACTAGGTGATTGCTAGTGTGTTTTAGGATGCACGCGAAGTCACCTACATCAATTACTTGGACAATTGACATACGATAAATGGAGAGTATTATGTAACGTTATTGCACCGGTTGAGAGAAGAAATCAAGGAGAACCATCGTCATTTGACGATGAAAGAGATTCTCCTCCACCAAGACAATGCACGGGTGCACACTTGGGCAGTTTTTATGGCGAAAACAATTGGTTTAAAGTTCAAATATCTGCCGTATTCGCCATATTTGGCCCATAGTGACTTTTTTTTATTGTCAAACCTGAAAAAATGGTTCAGCAGAAATCGATTCACGTTGAACGAGGAGGTCCTCAACCAATCAGATGCCTGTTTTGAAGACCTCCCGAAATCATACTTTTTGGGCGGCTTAAAAAAGTTGGAAAAACGCTGGAAAAAATGTATACAGCTAAAAGGAAAAATAATTTAAAAAAATTTCCTAAATAATTAGTTTTTCTATCTTTTTCTAAAGTATTATTCTCGGGAATTATCGTAGTAACCAAGCATCTTATTTATCAGAATAATTGAAATATACCATGAGTGGGTAAAACCCCACTATGAGTGAAGACACAGACAAAATGCAGTTTCTAGAGACACGGCTGCGCTATCTTTAGAAGGGCGTCGTTGATTCGCATTCGTTATGTGGACAGGGCGAGGTACTTCGGCTGTCTGACGACAGGCAGCGCTGAATTTACTTCTACGCTCGGTCTGGATAATTTCTATGATATGGCGATGTGGTTCTTTTTTGTGAATGTGTCTGAAGATATCCTTTCTCCAGCAGGGGCGTACCGGTGAGCCTGTAGAAAGGCAAAATACGTATCTACGTCTCTGGGGAGGGATATGTTCGGACACGTTCACAAAAAATATTAATAGTGAACCTGTATTTGTGTTCTTCACACCAGATTTTTAATAATATTTATATTATTAAAAATACCTTTATCTTATTTATAGCATTTAGTACTAGCAAAAACTTTTACGAAAAATACATTTTTTTCATAAGAACTAAAATTAAAAATGTTCTTCCTAAATCCTTAAATTTTGTTTACATTCTTTACATTCACATTTATAATATAGAAATTGATACTTAGGACATAATTTCTTGGAATTAAAACATATGGTTTATACAATATTTCAATATAAAGATTTCAAAAATTTTATTGAATTTCTAAATATGACAGAAATATTGTCTCACAATTAACCTACTATAAATATACTAATTGTATATGTATCTTTAAATTAATAGTATATATTAGTAAAGGCACAAACAAAGAAATTCTGTAATCGTACAAACTTTCTTGTGTATTTTGGTTACTAATGAGGATTCCAGTAATAATATCATGTTGCAAGTATTAACTAAGAATTTCTTATTTCCTAAGTGTTTACGTACTTCTTTTATCTGCACACACTTCAAAAGCATATCTCGCTGAGCCGTTGCTGTAATACTTGCACAATACCTTTACGAATAAATAAACAATAGAAATAACTTTGGCACATTTAATTTACAAAGCGGCGACTACGTGAATTACAAGTGTTATGGTTTTGATTTAAATAACAAGTCAGAAACAGAAGATAATTGTTATGGGTACGTGTGTTGTTCTATTACGTTGAATATTAAAACGTAGGTGTGGTATATTATTAACGTGCCCGCGATATTTGGATTGCGAAGGAACATTAATTTATATTAAAAGCTCGCCTGAAATTAAATTTAGGATCCAAGGCGTCACTGAACACAAGTAATTGATTCAATTAAGACTCTGCTAACGTATTTTTCGAATGTAGTATTATCCGATATTCATCTACTTACTTTATATAACTATAAATATAATAAATAACCTTGCTTATATAATATCGCATATGATACACCAAATGTATATTCATATGTAATATTCTGGTATGAAATTAAATTAGTATGTGAGGATTCCATATGTAATGCTTTTATATGAATTTGTGTATACAGACCTTAATAGGCTTTACCAACTCTACTAATCAATAGCACTCGACACAACTTCATCACTTAACGAAGTCAGAGGCAGTATTTAGATGTCAATTTCGAAACTATGGAAGAGGCTGCAAATTTTCAAAACACTGGGAAAACATCTGAATTTCCTTTAAAACTATATGAAGTATTTGGTGAAACAACAAAATATAAAATACATGTTTATCGCTTAATTAATTTAAAGCTTCATTACTATATAGAATTAACGCATGTACAGTAATTAATTCAATAGCTTCATAATATTCCACAGGATCGTCCCAGAGGCAACACGATATGAGTATGTTGTCGTGACGTCAACATCGAAAACTGTGAGGTTTTTATGGTTTATTTTTGCAGTGAGTGATGAATAATGAAAGGCAGCTATCATAGTTTGACCTGGAACAAAAAGCATTTTAAAGAATAAGGCAAACTAGTGGAAATATTTCCACCTATTACTTCTATCGGAAATATAGTGATTACTGTATTTTCAGATCATCATAATCTTAATTTTACCGAACGGACCCACATCCAACACAATAATATTCTCTAATTTTTTTTTTATAAAATACAGTATTGAGTGATAAGTGCCGAATTGAATACCAATCTCTAAAGAATAAGAGAAACATTAATCACTCGCTGCTCATTCAGCTAATTACATTGCAAAACATTTCACAAAATTATTACGAGAACTACCTCTTAAATTATAAATTTTATAGAATGATAATTTACTGTAGCCATGTATATTTTTTGATATTAATATACAAAATTTTTTACAGCTGAGGCTACTCACGATACGAAAAATCAAAACAAAATTTCTGCTGCAACGAAATATGTTTTGCAGAACTCAATGCTTAGTTTCATACATTATCTAGGAAAGCATTTAAGAAACACAGGAGCCACTAAGAAAGTACAGGATCAAAATCCTATAAGATTTAAAGCAAAGGTCATTTTATCACCTTCGCTTTTTTTCTCACTCATGGGACCACGTTCACAACACGAGCGAAAAAGTCAATGTTCAATATCTGCTAAGACCTGTCTTACATCTGTTCAAAGCTGTTTCATATGTGTTCAGATCTGTTTTACACCTGTTCCTGACTTTTAAATTTCGCCTGTGTTGTAGGCGTGCTCATATTAGCGAGAATAAATGTGAATTTAGACCCTTGTATGGAACTTTGATCCAGTACTCTTCTAAACTATCTACTCTTTGCTTTATCGAAAGGTTTAATATTATATTTTGCCTGTTACACGAAACTATTAGACTCTCAAAAATCTCTTTCTAAAATGACATCTAAAAAAAGATATTGCTTATACGAAATAACATAAATAAAGAAAATGTCGTCATATCAGTGAGAATTCATGACGTGAGATTGATAATGGAGTGATATGTGGGCAATTTTCATCGTTTATAGGATTTGTGAAATCCGACGTTTTGACAGTTCTTCTACTGTCGTCAACGCAAGGACTTCTTCTTTTTACATTGGACTATGTAAGTCTTTTAAATGGCGGAAAGAACCTAAATAACTAATATAATCCCAAATATATCATGGAAATCTGAAATCAAAGTAATTATTAAGAAAAGTTTGAAATAAAATTAACAAAACGTAGTTATATAATTTAGAAAACATCTATAATAATGTTTTGTATGTTCTTGGCTCAAATAGGTTTGAACAAGATCATTGCTACTTACGCGGGATGCAGGCGCAGCGATGGCGTCTGATGATGGTCAAAACCTAAACAAAACCAGTAGTTGTATCGCACAACGTCAGGGAGCTTCGATTTATTGTGTATACGATTAGTCAGAGGAGACGGATGTAGGTGACTAAAATATAAGATAGAAGGTAGCGCCACTCAATTTTATTTACAGAGGTTCAGTCTGAAAACTGAGAAAAGGCATTGCGCGATCTTAGGCGCATACGCATACAGACTTCAAAATAAACGCTTGATACTTACAAAACGCTAAAATTGCTGCACAAGATACCTGCAATTTGAAAAGAACTTTCTAAAGGGATACCAAAGGTAAAGAAAAAAAAAAGAAAAGCTTGGAAACAATTAACTCGTATATTAGCAAATATTCAGTTCAGCACAACAAAAATTCTGTTCGTTAGCATATACAAATAAAAATATAACATACACCCTATAAGTGCAAAATATATAAAATTAGTTTCCACGCAAAAGCTCGCAACACTGGAAAAAAAGATAAAGTGCGAATATGTGACACGAATTGAAAAACAATATATAGAAAACGGTTAAATGATGAAAAGAATAAATTTCTTATACGATTAAGGGAATCATATAGTGAAGTGGAATGGACAGACTGTGAAAGCGAACATTAGTTTAATTTTTCACAAATTCTACAAAGCTTAATAGAGCTATTTTATTTTTGTGTTAAGATTCTGAGTTTATATCAAACAAATTAGTCAAACTGTTATGCATAACGTAGGATATATAATAGAAAATATGTCCTATATTTTTTATAAGCATATAATTTATTCTATACTTGTAACCCAAACTGTATGTAATGCAAATATATAATAATAATAAACATATCGCTATAGGTACTACGTACACTATTGGTTAATTTTTCAAACATAGTATGTTAATATTTCAATAAATATCAGACAAGTAAGAATTTCAGGCTTATTAGTACGTGGCTAACTCGAATAAGTATCAACATATCACAGCTATCTAAAATAGATTATCGTGCAGCCCTAAATCTTTTAACAAAATAGTTTATTCAAGCAGACTTCGTTAACATAAATATGGTTCTCGTAGACAAACTTTTTGATATATTAAAATGTAAAAGGGTCAATTTGTCATTATTAAATATAATATAGTAATATACGTTCGAAATATACGATATTTTTCTTAAATGGATTAAGTCAATAATTTGTCACTGTATGCCAGGCTGTTGTTTAAGTCTTTAATAGCACCACATTTTACTTTTGCTCTGCCATTTTATTTAGTATAAATGGGAATGAGATGCAGTAATTCCAAAAACTACAGAAAAAGGCTTTGAGAATAGTATTAAAATGTAATAGATATACCCGAATTAATCTAATGCTAGAAACTTTAAGTTTATTAAGTGTAAAATAATACATAGTATATAAGACAACGGTTTTCATCTATAAAATTAAAATTGGAATAATGCCTCCTTACTTAAGTGGTAAAGTATCAATGTTCGATCAAATTCACAACTACGGAATCAGAATTTCCAACAACATAATTTGAAACATACTTGAGTAAGTAAAGCCTACCAATTTTGTATAATACAAAAGTATTTTTAATAATATATAATATTATTAAAAATGGGGTGTGAAGAACAGAATACAAGTTCACATGTATTTTTGAATGTATCTTCTCATACAGTTTTTTTATAGATACGGTGGTTACCGACTATAAGGAACACCACGGCTAGTTCTGCGATTATTATATAGACAGCGTTGAATATTCCTTCACGCTCTGTCTTAATAAAATCAGCGAGATAGCAAGGTAGTTATGGTTGTTGAATGTGTCTCTTCTCCAACAAGGGCGTATTGATAATCATGTAGAAATGTGAAATACGTATCTACGTCTTTGGAGAAGATACATTCAAAAATACATATGAACTTGTATTGTGTTCTTCACACCCCATTTTTAATAATATTATATATTATTAAAAATACTTTTGTAGAATTACCAACGATTTCTATATTGAAAACTATAATAGGATGCAACAACCAAGAATGTGTTTGTGAATGGACTGAAACTCTTTAATAGTTTACCTACCCACATGAAATCTAGTGGTAGTTTGAGTACATTTAAGATATGTTAAGGAAAACTTTTAGTTTAAGTCTTCTGAAGATGGTTACATTATTTTTCTAACTTTTTAATGATTTATATTATTTCAAAATTTATTGTGCATGTATATAGCAATTGTTAGTAAAGTTATTATTATTATATTATTATTATTTAGTCAATATCATTTATTAAAACTCCAACCCCAGCGAACAAATTTAAATTTGTATTTGTAATTAAACAACATTTAGGACTGTGCGTAAGGGACTGACTCTGTTTCGTATCACATCTCTAAATCACGCAAATCTTTGCCCGCGTTGACGTTTAAAAATAAAACAATTAGGCACGATCGCTAATATTTCGGACGCAACCGTTCGCCGTAAACTAAATGATTATGAAAGGCAATCAATTATTGTATGAGAATACACCTGTCGCAATCGTTGCCTAAGACATTGTTTGCAACCGTGGATTTTTAGTAATTAAGTAATCTCCTTACAGTCTAGATATACAGTGTGTTTAAAAAAGATGCGGCAATATTAAAGGGGGTGATTGCCCAGGTCATTTTATACAAAAAGTTCCGATAAACATAGGTCCGCATACGCTTCGTTACCGATCTACAGCGTGTTGAAGTTTAATTTTAAAAAACAGTAAAAACTTGATTTTTCCAAAGCGGCTTGAGATATCATAATGAAATTTTAGGCGTGTTAATAGCTGTGGGTGACACATACTTTTCAATACAACACGATGTTTCAGTCGTACTTGTGGCGCGCGTATTGGCACGTCACAGGCTATTTTTCAAGAAATAATAGGACGCCTCTGATTTCTCTAAAAATACAAATATGCTTTTATTTATTGTTCAATTATGTATAAAAAAGCTCTCTTAACTTTTTATCGTACGACTTACCGTTTTTTAGTAAAAAAAAAACATTTTAGTGCATGTCCATTTATTACAGAAAAAAAAATAAAAAAACAAGGTTTTATTCAAGGGCAAAAAAAAATATTTTACCAAACCACAGTCCTGTTTTATTCACTGACATATTGAATGAGTCTCGTGATTAATAATTTTGTATGTGTCGAATTTGTTGAAGTTCCTTATCATGAATCGCTATACGAATGCCGAGATGACCGACATGCACTACATTTATGGGCGTGCTGATGGCAATGCATTAGAAGCTAGGCGGTTGTATACTGAAATATTTCCGGGCCGTATTGTTCATGATAGAAAAACTTTCGAAAGTATTCATCGGCGTCTTTATGAAACAGGCACATTAAGACGAAATAGAGGAGCAGGAAGGCCAAGGACAGCAAGAACGGTAGAGCTGGAAGAGGATGTGCTAGACGTGATTGAAGAAGATCGAGGTACTTCTACCTGAAAAATTGCTGACGCTTTGGATGTAAGTAATGGGACTATTTGGCACATTCTGAAGGAAAAATTTGATGTAGCCATTTCATATACAACGCGTTCAAGCACTTCTTCCTGCTGAGTTTCCTCCTCGCATTGCATTCTGTCAATGGCTTTTGCACAAAATGGTTCAAATCCCTCAACTCCTGATGTTGATTCTGTTCACCGATGAAGCGAATTTTTCAAGAAATGCAATACGGAATTTCCATAATAACCATGTATGGTGTGACGAAAATCCACATGAAATTGTTGAAGATCGTTTTCAACATCAGTTTTCTTTGAACGTTTGGCTTGGGATTGTGAGTGACTGCATAATTGGACCGGTATTTTTACCAAGGAGACTTACCGGAGAGGTGTATCGCAACTTTTTGGAAAACACGCTCCCTGGATTTCTGGAGAACGTACCATTAGCATTAGAGATGCAATGTGGTATATGCACGATGGCGCACCAGCCCACTTTAGTCAAGTAGCTCGTGATTTCTTAACACAAGCATACGGAAATCGCTGGTTAGGCCGAGGTGGACCTCACTCATGGCCTGCACGATCCCCGGACTTAAATCCCCTGGATTTTTTCATATGGGGCCATTTGAAGTCCTTGGTGTACGCTACACCATTGGAAAACGTAGAAGACTTAAGAAACCGAATCATTGCTGGGTGCAACTCAATTAAAACCGATCCTGGTGTTTTTCAGAGAGTTCGCCAGTCAATGAGGAGAAGATTGGATTCTTGCATCCGAGCTAGAGGTGGTCACTTTACAAAGTTTTTGTAATTTTTGGTTGATAAAATTGTTGGTTTGGTAAAATATTTGTTTTTGCCGTTGAATAAAACCTTGTTCTTTAACATTTTTTTCTGTAATAAATGGACATGCACTAAAATGTTTTTTTTTAATAAAAAAACGGTACGTCGTACGATAAAAAGTTAAGAGAGCTTTTTTCTTCATAATTGAACAATAAATAAAAGCATATTTGTATTATTAGAGAAATCAGAGGCGTCCTATTTTTTCTTGAAAAATAGCCTGTGACGTGCCAATACGCGCGCCACAGGTACGACTGAAACATTGTGTTGTATTGCAAAGTATGTGTCTCCCACAGCTATTAACACATCTAAAATTTCATTATGATATATCAAGCCGCTTTGGAAGAATCAAGTTTTTACTGTTTCTTAAAATTAAACTTCAACACTCTGTAGATCAGTAATGAAGCGTATGCGGACCTATGTTTATAGGAACTTTTTGTATAAAATGACCTGGGCAATCACCCCCTTTAATATTGCCGTATCTTTTTTAAACACACTGTATATTATAGCCGACTCTCAATTATCATTTTTTCTTTAGTGATTTAGAAAAATAACTTCCAGGAATATATTTTCAAGACGAGAACGAAATACAGGCAACGGCCATTTTAAAAGCAAGGTCCTTAAGGACGAAAGTTTATGGCGTTTACTACGTATACAATAGCTATCAAGATTTATAGTACATTAGTTTAAAACATCATAGTTTACAATAGAACCACTCATTGCGGAAACAACGAAAGTTATTATTTTCTACTTCACAGGGAACGAAAACAACGTTTCAAACATCTATGTGGCATAAATTTAATTACTTCTATACTCTAATATCACCCAAAGGAGATACCTGAAAGATGAGAAAAAATAGAAGTTGTCAAAGAATACTTTTCAAAAAAGAAAACGGGCTTAGGTTGTTTCTGAAATAAATGTTAACGACTTAATCGAAAAACCTTTACTTGTAACCGTTTGTTGTGTGTTGTGTAAAATTGAATGAATGCTTAGAAAAGTCTCCCCAAAGACAGACTTCAAGTACTTTACTCTCGATGTTGTTCTTTCCTTTTCAGTTTCAACACATTTGCACAGTTTCAACACATTTGCACAGTTTCAACTTCTACAGGCCGTGTAAATAAATGTCTTGTTTGATTTTGGTATTTAACCCTTAAAATTTGACTTCGTCGTTCTTCGTTCATCTAAGTGAAGCATTTCATAGACCATCTAAATGAGAAACGCAAATCAGAACAACAGAATATGTAAAGTCATAGTGGACATTTCACTTAAAAGTTTGTCCTTTAGATTTAGCACTTATTTTAATCTACTTGTAATTAATATACTCTTGTCCACAAACTGTAGCTTTCTTGATAGCATTCCGTTCATAACCTTCTACATTTCTTACAGTCATTTGCGTCTTTTACTTTTCTCTTCCTGACGTTCTTCATGCCGCAGTTGCACACATTATTGATATTTTCATCCATAATCACTTTCCTTTTAATAATTTTAAAGAAACAAGATACAGTACGCAAACTAAACGAATAATAATCAGTGACCGCACTACAATAATAATGATTTCATACACTTTTCAGGTTATCTTATTATTATTCTTCTATTTGAAAATAGTATGTTTACATGAAACAATGTAAGTTGCAAAGCTAAGGTGTTCCACCACTAAGCGTACAGATTAAATATAGGATAGTATAACTTGGGTTCTTTCTGCTCCAAACGAAGCACCGCATTCAAAACTATAGGATACAATAGCCAACTAGAAACAGCCGCAACAGCAATAAGCGGTTCAATTATACGGTATAAAATACACTAATCAAACTTTCTGTTTGCTCCATTTAAAGAATTTTGAAGAATTGTTATTGCGAAACACCGATCTCACCTTCAATGACACAAAACTATTATTTTTACCCTTATTTGAACTATCTATTTCACCCATTATTAACTGATTATTAACTAATTAATTAATTTAAAACTTAACACTTAGACAACCCAATAAAAGAAACTACAGCATCAACTGGAAGATTATTCAGTCCTATTGAGAACGCGTTCTTGAGAAAGAGATAATAATAATAATTTAGATTCTGAAACAAGAACTGAATTTTTCAAAAAACTTCAGAATCATAGGTTTGTACTAAGAAACAGAAAAAAAATAGAGATGATGGCGTTATCTGAGATAGATAGGTAGTAAAACTGTGGGCGACAGGATAAGATATGATCGTTTTAGGCAGAAACTGAGTGCGATAGTATTAAGAGAAGTGACATTTTGCTTTAACATAGTAGACATTTGTTTTTCTTGTGCAGTTTAGTAGGTCGCCTCTATTTTCTCCTTCTGATACAACACTCCCTAAATATCCCTAAATTATCACCAATTCTAATTTTATTCCATTAATAATTTTTTTTACATTTCTTGTTACATGGTTTTGCATTTTGATTTTAATTTCCAGTATGTTGTATCCTGTTGTGTCGTATTATTGTTTGAAGTTAAGTTAGAATAGAAAATCTCTAACCACCATTTTTTACCTATCCTTTCAAAGGATACTTAACCATGTCAGGCTATATTTTGTCTAATCCTTGTGCTTTTCAAATTTTAATATGTGCAACGCCTCTTTTGCTTCTCGAATATTTCATCCATATTATCCATATTGTCAATCTCTTCCTTTGCACCTTCTGCGATTGCGGCTAACATAGTTTGTATAACAAAGTAATTTGAATTTCAAATTACTTTGTTATACACGATATCGGTTATGTACGATTTAGAGTAAAGGAACATTAATACAGTTTTCGCAAGGTGCGATTGTGTTCGTCAAATGGAGACCTCTAGCTAAGTTCTACATTTGTTGTGAAGACAGCGATTGTTATTTTAGCGTTCGTGATATTGACATTAGTCAATGAGCGGTGCTGAATGTTCTTCTATGCTCTGTCTTAATACCTTTTGTAATGTAGTAAGTAAGGGTATTATTTATGGTGAAAGTATCCCTCCGGCAGCATGTGATTCTATGGTATGATGAAACACGGGTCTGAATGCGTTAATAATATTTTTATATTATTAACTTGGTATTGTTTTTATCTTTTATTAGCCACGCAATGGCTTTGTTTTATTTCTTTTGATAGTTTTTATGATATTCCAGAATTTTCTATTGTTCAAACTATTTCTCTCCACCAGAGCTTTGCCAAATTCTTCCTAACTTTTGGCTTGTCTGACTGCCTTCTTCGTTCTGATTTTGGTATTTACGTACTCAATTCTATGTTTGTGTTCATGCATTTTTTTCAGACCATTCTTTCTAAGGATTTGCCATATTTATTTGTTTCACCACCTACATCTCTTTTTGGCATTGTTAAATTCTTTCAATCCAGTTCACTCTTGATCTGCTATATGATTCCGTAGGATTGGAAGAAAAAATATAAGAAGAATTAATGAGTAAATAATGTAATTAATGAATTTTTTTATTGAATTTACTTTCTAGGAATTTAAACGCTCTCAAAAAAAAGTATAAAATATGGGAGTAAAGAGATCATATATAGTGAATTATTCAAAATAGAACATGTCCTTAACTAATTGCGTTAAAATATTCATAACCCGTCAAAAATTTAAATTTCTCTCCTTTAGTTAAATAATTGAGCCTTCTGAAATAATAATATATGAATGAATCAAATCCAGAGTAAATAAAACCATTGCTAGTTTCATAAAAATGTATTAATAACTGATCTGTTAACATAAATATTACATTAATTATTATAATAAGAAAAACCTTGCAATAAAATCAATATACTATGCGTAACATCTCCATTAACTTTTTTTTTCAATTTACATATTTCTTGCAAAAAAGAAGTGGAATTGGATACATACACATAAAAATGAAATCGCGAAAAGAATTTTAAGGTACTTAGCTACATTCTATTTGCAACATAACCCGTCTAATAAAAATATTCTTTGTTAAGAAATGGCAATTAATATGTCGCATATTAAAATGAACTCTAGTTTTACGCAGTAAAGTAGTAATTTCATAAGAGAGAGCGATTTCTTACATACTTAGGTTGAAATGTGTTATTGAACTAACAGAGCAGACAGTGTTCATAATCACGGTCGTCCAAATAGTGTTATTAGTTAGATCTTGCCATATCGCCTCTTCATATTTTATTATTATTGTTTCCCACCAAGTTGTTGATTAAATTCCGTCAGCCATGATGTTAGCATTCCGTTCTCATTGTCTCTGGCAAATTTCCAATTATGATACATATTTGAATAAGCTATTGTATATTGCTGCCCTTTTTGTTATTTCAGTAAATTCGTATTTTCAATTGTAATAATTTTATTACATACTTGTTTTCATTTCAAGTAGTACTTACACTTCCGCTAAAAAATCACATTTGTATACTACTATTAGATGTAAGAAAGAGAGCAAACAATACTATTATTTGGTCAATAAATACAAATTGTACACAGTTCGCTATGTATAATACTAATAGCGAGTCCTTCCACGTAGCTAAAATATAATCGTCTCATCACGTACAACTACTTTTTGCAAATAATTAATTTCTTTCTCGTGTTTACTTACTTGTCTTGTCTAGCAGTTAAAGCAATATTGAATCTTTAACTTAAACTGTCCGAAAAGAAAAGTTTTTTTTATAAATGTTTTCTGATAGAAGTGTTTTGTCAAACAATATGTATTAATTACACACAATTGCAGTTATGGTAGATCGATCAATATAATAATATAGTTCATAAAGTATTTCTTTGCAGTTCAAGGCCAAATTTAAGGCATAAGAATACCCCTTAAAATATATAACGTCTGTAGTATTAAAGCGCGTATTTTTGTGTGTTAGAAAGAGATAAAGTATAATTTGTGATTTGCACATTGAGCAGTATTAACTGCAAAGAAATATTTTATTAAGCGTATATAAAAATAACAATAATAATAAATGCCTTTATTTCTGAACATAAATATACATTAGTATGTATGTATTAATATATATATATATATATATATATATATATATATATATATATATATACAGCGTTAGTAAAAAGTCCCGGAACGGTCGAATAACTTTGTTATTTGAAATTTATGATTTCTGAAATTTGGTATGGGGGTAGGGGGTATAGTTAATATAAATGCATTTTATGCAATACACTTAATATTTTTTTCACTTCCGGTTTAATCGGCAATACGTCCAACTTTTTTTTTTAAATGGAACGGCCAGATTTTTTTAACACTTTTGAATGCAAAATAAAAAACTACGTTCAGGAAGTATTAAGATGTTTATTTTTATTCACAAGGAAACAGTTAAAAAATTAAAAAAGTGTCCTAATACAGAAAAATCAAGGTACCTTTGAAAATAGTTGTTGTTTAGTGTTTTCATTCTTTTTGCTGTCACATTTGACAATTTTAAAAGCGTTTTAACTTTTGCATCGCTATAAATTTACTTATTTTAGACATTAACACATTTGAAAATGGCAGTAAAACTTACTGAATCAGAACGAATTGAGATATTAATGATGCGTGGGTACGGTGATCGTCAACGTTCTTTTGAAGAGGTTCGCATTTTGTTTATTACTGTTTATCCGGATCGTCACATTAGTAAAAGTACGGTATGCCGAACAATTCAAAAGTTTGAAGTATTTCGTCAGGTGAAGGATTTACCTAGAAGGGGACGTCCATTAACAGCAACAGATGAAGAAACTAGTTTGAATGTGTTACTTACAGTGGAAGAAAATCATCACGTGTCCACAACAGAATTAGGTCAAATTCATGAGATTTCAAAAATCTGCTCATAAAATTCTTAAATCAGCAAGAAATGAAAGCCTATAAAATGTATCCCGTCCATGAGTTAACTGAAGATGATCCAGATCGTAGACTACAATTTTGCGAAACAATGACGGAATTGATCGAGCAGCAGCCTAATGTTTTAAATCACATCATTTTTTCAGATGAGGCAACGTTTTGTCTCAACGGCACTGTGAACAGACATAATTGTCGCTACTGGTCAATTGAAAATCCGCATTGGATTGAAGAAGTCCATACACAGCGTCCTCAAAAGGTGAATGTCTGGGCTGGTCTTGTTGGAAACAACATCATAGGACCATTTTTTATAAGAGGAAATTTAACTGGCAACGTCTACTTAAATTTATTGCGAAATGAGATTGTTCCAGCACTTGCGGCCCTCTTCCCAAATGCAAACATAGGTGATCACCCTAATGCACATTTTTGGATTCAACTAGATGGAGCTCCCCCCCATTTTGCCCATAATGTCCGCGATTATTTGAATGACATTTTTCCGGGACGTTGGATCGGACGTAGAGGAGCATTCGAATGGCCAGCACGTTCGCCAGATCTCTCGCCATTAGATTTTTTCTTTTGGGGTCACTTGAAATGTCAAGTGTACAAAAATCGTCCCCATAATCTTGAACAATTGGAAGAGAGAATAGTTCAAGAAGCCAATCGCATCACTCCAGAACAAATACAAAATTCAATAAGAAATTTTACTGACCGTTTACATTTTTGTCAAATTGTAAATGGAGAGCATTTTGAACAATTATTGTAATCGCAACTTGAATAGACAGGTACCTTGATTTTTCTGTATTAGGACACTTTTTTAATTTTTTAACTGTTTTCTTGTGAATAAAAATAAACATTTTAAAACTTCCTGAACGTTGTTTTTTATTTTGCATTCAATAGTGTTAAAAAAAACTGGCCGTTCCATTTAAAAAAAAAAAGTTGGACGTATTGCCGATTAAACCGGAAGTGAAAAAAATATTAAGTGTATTGCATAAAATGCATTTATATTAACTATACCCCCATACCAAACTTCAGAAATCATAATTTTCAAATAACAAAGTTATTCGACCGTTCCGGGACTTTTTACTAACGCTGTATATATATACCTATGTATATACGAGGCAAAGTCAGTAATTAAGTCACGAATTCACATGGCATAATGTAAAGTATAGCATACAGAATAATGCATGATCGTTTGAATTTACGGAAAGTGTGCGCACGTTAGTTCCCCCGACAACTAACTGACGAACACAAAAAAATTGAATGGTCTTGTCCTTGCAACATCTCTTGCAGTATGCTACTGAAGGTGAGGATATACTTGATAGAATAATCGCTGGTGATGAATCTTGGGTGCATCACTCCAACCTGAATCAAGTAGTGCGTCAATATATTGGAAACATTATTCCCCGCCACCAACAAAAAATTCAAGGTTACACCCATAGCTGGTAAGGTCATGCTTACCCTACTTTGGGATTACAAACGAGTGATACTTGATGGGCTTACAAAAAAAAGATGAAGCTGTGAGTGCTCAGTCATACTCTGATGTTCTTTTCAAGCTTCGGACTGCCATTCGGAGAAAACGCCCAGACTTCTTGCGCAGAGGTGTGCTGCTTCATCATAATAACTCGAGATCCTTTATCAGTGCTATAACCTTAAAGCCCAGACTTAGCCCCAGGTGATTTTCATCGATTCGGTCCACTGGAGCAACATATTGAAGGCAAACACTTCGCAGACGATGACGACTTTCAACACGAAGGCCTACTGTGGATGAGACAGCGACCCAAGGAATTTTACGCAGCTGAAATTGGGGCACTGTTAAAATGTTGGGATAAGTGCATCAATATTGGTGGAGATTATGTTGAAAAAATTAAATTGTTTCCAAGTGATTATCATGGTAATATTTTTTTCTTATCTTTTGTAAATTACTTACTGACTTACCTAAATAAACAATACAGAATAAGGACTATGCAACCTGAAGGCTAGATGCAGTTTTATATTCGCTGAAGAAACATTATATTACACAGAAACCTTCAAGTTAGTCAAAATAATATAAATAAATGCCTAATGCTACAAGCTGTGTGGAAGAAATTAATTCAATCATGTGATGATACATGCTTCTTTCGATGATATTCCGCGTTCGGAGGAAGAACCTTCTCCTGCTCGACGTTTCAATGAGCTCTCTCTAATCTTTATATATATATATATATATATATATATATATATATATGGTAAACCTAATCAGTAGGCGATTAAAGGTCTGTATATTACTTCAAAATATATGTATTTAAAAAACTCTACATGTTTCGGCTGTATACGCCTTTTTCAAGAGAATACAGCCGTATACAGCCGAAACATGTAGAGTTTTTTAAATACATATATTTTGAAGTAATATACAGACCTTTAATCGCCTACTGATTAGGTTTACCATATCATACCAAGGTCACGAAGTTATTATATATATATATATATATATATATATATATATATATTTATTTAGTGTTTATAAGAATTTTCTTTTACTTTTTTATTTTATTGGCCGTGTCTTAATATTAAAAATAATAGATTTTTTATTGATTTAGCGACCTTTATTGAATACTTTCAATAAAGGTCGCTAAACCAATAAAAAGTCTATTATTTTTAATATATATATATTTACCATATTTACCATAACATACAAAGGTCACGAAATAATTATCTATATATATGGTAAACTTAATAAGTCGGCGATTAAAGGTCTGGTTTATTACTTCAAAGTATATATATTTAAAACAACCCTACATGTTTCGGCAATGATGCCTTTGTCAAGGATATATATATATATATAGTCGGCGATTAAAGGTCTGGTTTATTACTTCAAAGTATATATATTTAAAACAACCCTACATGTTTCGGCAATGATGCCTTTGTCAAGGATATAAAAAATATATTATATTTTTTATATCCTCGACAAAGGCATCATTGCCGAAGCATGTAGGGTTGTTTTAAATATATATACTTTGAAGTAATAAACCAGACCTTTAATCGCCGACTTATTAAGTTTACCATATCATACCAAGGTCACGAAAATATTATATATATATATATATATATATATATATATATATATATATATCAATTGATAAATTCTTGGAGTTTTTCGGCTTTTATATGAAATATTTACAAATATCAAATTAGTATGTAATTGCAAAGTGGGTGAGGATGTAAACATAGCTGTCTACAAATTACAAAGCAAATCATACGAAATTTTTAATTGAAAAATATTGTCTACGTTGGGACTTGAACCCAAGTCTACGATTGGCCGGACCGTTGCTTTACCACTTAAGCACCTTAAGTGGTAAAGCAACGGTCCGGCAAACCGTAGACTTTTCCTAGATACATTAAGATTTCTGTTTTATTAAAGAAATACTAGCGTTGAAATTAACTAATATAAATAAAAAGTGAGTAAAAATCTAACATATTCAATGCTAACATTGAAAAATGAAGTTTGCTTTCCAATTAATTAATTTTCAATTTCAAACAAAATTTGTTATTATTAATTATTAATATATTAATCAACCGATAGCGCAGTGGCAGGGCACTGGCCTATCGTGCCGGCGATATCGGGATCGAATCTGGAACCTGCGTCCTAGAAGGTTTTCATGGTTTTCCTTCGTTTCCTTCGTTTAACGAAAATACTTCTACAAGTACAAGGGTAATAATAGCTCAATTGGCGTTGAATTGTTGGGATCCTAAGTCACGAATTATTATTAATTTAATATCATTATAACGTGTCATTTTGAGACTATAAGTATTCAACGGAGAGTAGATATACCGGGTGAAATTAAAAGGCAACGTATGCAAAATGTAAAAATTTATTTTTATAGAATGTACACCTAAGACATTTTCCAAAAATGCCTTCTCATAAGCAATAAAAAAAAACAATAAAGATATTTAAAGAAATATTGTTACGTCACTATTCAACTAAATATACCATAGACTATTGGAGACGATATTTTAAAGCTGACTATAGTTATACTATACGTTGTCTTTGTATTTCAAGCATAGTCTGTATATGTTGCTAATAAACTTATTGTCAGTAACTATTTTCATTCTTTTGTAGAATTGAATTTTATTTGAAATTTACAGAACTATCCTATTTATTTTTAATCATTGTCAAAGTAAACGCAATTTCATAATACTTGATATACATCATTACTTGTGATTGCAATAGCGTACTTCCGATTTGATATTACCTTTCTTTATTAATAACTTGATGTTTGTTATAAATAGTTAATAATTTATCAATCTATTTTCAACATAAAAAGGAAAGAAAACATGTGTTAATTTATGCGATAGCGCACTACCTACGTATAAATAAACTTCTAATTAACGCTGTCGAAATGCTTGACATCGTTCTTTCCTTTGCTCTGGATTCATTAATTCTTCGCAATATCGCGCAGTAAAATCTCTAAATATAAATTAAGTGCTTAGAACATTCAGATTTTAATTTAATAATATTATGAACATCTGCACATTGCTCTCGCAGTTATTTTATAATTACCTAACAAGTTCAATTTATTTGTTCATACGTGACTACTTGAAAGTATATTACATGTATTACATAAAATTATTAAAAGGAATACTTTTAATGAACATTAATCTAATTAACCTGAATTCGTTTTGTAAAGAGCAACAAAATATAAGCTACTCTACTTTTGATTATCCCTCTACATTATTTAAATAGCACAAAGGAAAAAAGACTTTTACATAGTTTCTGTAAAACAAAATACAGGAACATATGCTTTTTAATCTACATCACTGT
Organism: Melolontha melolontha; assembly: GCA_935421215.2. NCBI lineage: Eukaryota > Metazoa > Arthropoda > Insecta > Coleoptera > Scarabaeidae > Melolontha > Melolontha melolontha. Next base: position 109,713,968 of record OW285235.1, on the reverse strand, counting down.
CAGCTACATCACCGGCACGGCACAACAAACGGTCACTTTTTTATAGAATGATTAAGTCCATACAGCTGAAAACGTTAGGTATTAGGTTTAAGATGATTAAATTTCGAGATTACAGTGTAATTAAATTGTGTAGTCATTTAAAAAGAGAAAAGTAGCTTTTATTGCAACAAAATGAAAGTTACGGAAACTTTTTCAAAATAGACAGGAACAATATAAACAATAAACTTACACTGATCAACACTAATCTTGCATAAGCTTTGAAAGATCGACTTAATATCGTGTGTTACCACCACGAGTCTGTATAACAGCTATTATTCTTCTAGGCATTCCTCCAATCTGCCTTATGTTGTTTTGTGGGATATTGTCTCATTCTAGCTGAAGAACTTGTCGAAGTTCATCAAGGGTGGTAGGAGCCGGTATATGACTACGAACTCTTCTACCGAGCATATTCCAGATATGCTCGATAGGATTGAAATCGGGACTACGTGCCTGCCAGTCCATTCGAGGAATGTCAACTTCATTCAGGTAGTTTCTCATTACCCCAGCGAGATATGGCCTCGTGAGAAGGAAGTTGTCGGCTATAGATTGTGTATAAATGGAAACATAATCTTGCAGAATCTCCTCAGCGTACTTTAGAGCTGTCAATGACTCCCTGGGAATGACATTTAATGAAGAACTTGTCGAAGTTCATCAAGGGTGGTAGGAGCCGGTATATGACTACGAACTCTTCTACCGAGCATATTCCAGATATGCTCGATAGGATTGAAATCGGGACTACGTGCCTGCCAGTCCATTCGAGGAATGTCAACTTCATTCAGGTAGTTTCTCATTACCCCAGCGAGATATGGCCTCGTGAGAAGGAAGTTGTCGGCTATAGATTGTGTATAAATGGAAACATAATCTTGCAGTATCTTCTCAGCGTACTTTAAAGCTGTCAATGACTCCCTGGGAATGACATTTACAAATTGATTCGTGCTTCCGTAGATATTTTGGACAACACCATTAACTGAACCTCCATGAAAACTGACCCTTTCACTAAAAGTACAGGGTGCATAGCAATCTCTCGGTCATCGGCACCTCTTACCACGTCCGTCTGGACCCCTAAGACTAAACCGTGTTTCGCCAGTAAACAACACACGACTTCCATCGGCGTCCCTCCAAGTATGATGTTGCCTTGCAAATTGTGACCGGGCAAGTCGGTGTTGTCTGGTAAGCTCTGGTCCTGTAGCCGGTCTCTGTACAGTCACATTTGCTGCTTTTAACCTCCTTCTAACGGTCCCTTCACTCACATTAACATTGCATACCACTTGCAGCTGACTTCTGAGACTGATAGCGGTTCCATGACGATTTCTTAAATTTCTTATGACAAGGAAACGGTCATCTTGAGCGGTAGTCCTTATTTGGGGAACTGTTCCAGGTCGCCGGATGCACAATCCAGAATCGTGCATAGTGCTTCGAGATACCTCGTACCTGTTAGCTACGTAAGTCTGACTCCTTCCATCCTCAAGCAGTGCAATAATTGCAGCCACTGTTTCCGTGGGAACTGACATGTTTACAAGGGAACAACTCTGTGGAAAATAAACAACTTGACATTTGACAAAAGAAACTAAACATGTCAAGATCCTCCCAGACACTTCACTACTATATGAGATAAAACACGACATATCCAAAGTTGTACATTCCCCAGTTCTTAACATAAAAAACCAATCACCAGAAGGATTTTACAATTATAGTCGTTTCACGTAATCAGGAACAAGTGATTACTGCGTAATATTTATTAAAACCCCTTAATTTCTAACACTGTTAGGCAAATTCGTGCTTAAAAACGTGCCCGCTTTTCGTGCTGGTGAGTGCACAGCTAGAGCCGAATGCAAATAACTTGTAAATAGAGAAATAGAGTTGCTAGAACTGAAGATAGAAAACGAAATGGAGGGACTATATTTCTTTAAATCCCATAATCCATAATCCCAAATAAAGCCCATATTAGTATGAGAATTGCAGAAGGGCTATATCTAAGAGTTGACTATTCTGGTTGATAAGCATATTGACTACACGGTTTGGTGGTTTTATTTTTCAATGAAATACTTCTTTTAGGGTAAAAAATATATTTTATTTTTCGATATAAACCCCTTGGAAGTCTACACATTAAGTTCAGCGAGTCTGTTTCAACAAAGTCATTTTCTTAAATTTGGAAATAAAAAGAAATAACTGGAAGCCAAATCTGAAGAATATGGTGAATGAAGCAGCAATGTGTAACGCAATTCGACTAATTTTGTTGTAGCACATTATCGTGATAGAACAACACTCCTTTTCTTCAACAATTGCGGTCGTTTTTCTTCAGTTCTTCAGTAAAACGTGTTGGCCAGTTATCGTTTTTCTCTTTTTTAAACCCATGGATTTCCAAAAATTTGTGGCCATGAGCTTATCGGCCGAAAAAACGGTTTATACTTTCTTAGGAGCACGTTTCCCGTGAGACATCAATTGTTTCGACTGCATTTTCATTTTCAGAGCATAATGATGTATCCATTTTTCATCTACTGTGACATAGCGATGGAAGACTTAATTCACTTAGATTACGTTTAACGATGACCAATATTTGTATGCGAGCGCCCATTTGATTAGCATTGTACCCATCCATGGTACCAGTGGTACCAATTTCGCGGATAGCTTCTTCATATTTAAATGTTCATGCAAAATATTGCATACCCGTTCGGTTGGAATGTTTACTTCATTAGTTATCTTACGTACCTTCAATCGACGATGGTTACTTACAAGGGCATGGAGTTTATTAACCATTTCTGTCGTAGTTACGGTAAATAACGGTTCGGGACATTCTACATCCGTGTACATATGGCCTCTTTTAAAACCAGAAAACCACTTGAAAATCATTCCATGAGATGGAGCACATTCACGGTAATATTTACGTAACTTTTCCTTGATTTCTCTAATTGGTTTTCAACGTAAAAAATGATGTCCGTAATTCTTTTTCCTCCATATTTACTACATAAGAGTATAAAACACAACCTATCTTTCGGATTTGTTCGAAATGTTGACAGTAGATATCAGAAACATGGCTGAAGTCAGCAACATAATCACCATGGCAAAAGTGTTGACAACATTCAAAAACTCTTCCGTCTAACTGCCCTCGTATACCTACATCTATTTTCGTGTTAACTCGTATTTAAAGCGCATTTCCAATCCTTACTTAGCTTTAGACGCTCAAAATATATGCCGATATCTTACCCTTTAATTTTCAGTCCACAATGCATTATTCGAACCAAATATGAATAGTCCAATTCTACAGTAAATAAAGGTTAATTTATGCATACATAATTCAATCAATTGTTACCTATCGTTAGAATACATTGTTAGTATGAGATTCATAAGATATATCTAACAGAAAGATTAAATGAAAAAAGAAGATAAATTTTGTAACCAGCAAAACACTGTTATGCATTTTCTTGATGAAAACGGTAATAAAACGACAAAGAAGGAATAATAATACAAATCCAAAGTATTGTATAGACCCGACTGCATTACTCATAATTAATTTGGAAACAAAATTAATAAAGAATGACATGATCGTAAGGAAAATAATTAACAAAATATGTAAAAAAAAAAATTTATAAAAAATTATTAGATTATAGAGAAGAGACAAACTTTAAGAAGATAATAATTACCGTTGGTTTTTGTTTGAATGCTACTAACTGTTTAAATATTTAAACACTAAATATTTCGTTTGTTTTCTATATTAAACATTAAACTAGTCATTAAACTGTGTTTAGTTACTAAACACAAAACACAAATTAGAGCTTATCGTCTGCCTGAATGGGAGATCAAGAGGAGTCCGAATATTTATTCTATTGATTTGCTCGCCATTATCTAGAAAAATAATTGCAATACATACGTTGATCCATATATTTCACACTAAACAAGGGACATGAGATAACTTTTTACTAGGTATGAACCAAATCTTTATTGCTCTGAGTATCAAATCTTATGATGATTTCCAAACTCATATTACTAAATACCACATCTCCAAATTGGACGTATAATAGCTTTGTATGCCAACAGTTTACTCCTCTATAACATAATATTTGCACTAGTAGCTAGAAGCGCTTACTAAATTTCATTGCAAACTAACGAGCTATCGAAAAAATTCATAATTGGAGTAGACTGTGAAATTGGGTTGGTACTTTAGCCACTTCCACATAATGACACATTATTGACGCTTGACAGTTTCATTTGGTTTCATTGTAAAAAAAAGGTTATGGCATTGAAGTGATACAAGTTCTAAGGCCTTCGATTTTTTTTCTCCAGACTGGAAAGAGATAGAAGCATGTGCATTGTTTTAAAATGAGCGTTCGTTGTCAATACGTCACAGAGATGGCAGCACTGTACGGCAGACGGAATTGTAGCGGCAGCGTGGAGAATGAAAACTGTTTTAGATACTTAAAATGGCTACGTTTTCCTTACTTGAACAGCGTGCAATCATTCGTTTTCTGAATTTGCGTGGTGTGACACCAATTGAAATTCATCGACAGTTGAAGGAGACATGTGGTGACGGAGTTATGAATGTGTCGAAAGTGCGTTCGTGGGTGCGACAGTTTAATGAAGGCTATACATCGTGTGACAACAAACCGAAACAACCTCGGGCTCGCACAAGCCGGTCTGACGACATGATCGAGAAAGTGGAGAGACTTGTTTTGGGGATCGCCGAATGACAGTTCAACAGATCGCCTCCAGTGTTAGCATTTCCGTGGGTTCTGTGCACACAATCCTGCATGACGACCTGAAAATGCGAAATGTGTCCTCCAGGTGGGTTCCACGAATGCTGACGAACGACCACAAGGCTGCTCGTGTGGCAAGTTGCCAAGCAATGTTGACGCGCAACCAAGGCATGAATGGGACTTTCTTTTCGTCGATTGTGACAATGGATGAGACGTAGATGCCATTTTTCAATCCAGAAACAAAGCGCCAGTCAGCTCAATGGAAGCACACAGATTCACCGCCACTAAAAAAATTTCGGGTAACCGCCAGTGCTGACAAAATGATGGTGTCAATATTCTGGGACAGTGAGGTGGTAATCCTTACCCATTGTGTTCCAAAGGGCACTATGGTGACAGGTGCATCCTACGAAAATATTTTGAAGAACAAGTTCCTTCCTGTACTGCAACAAAAACGTCCGGGAAAGGCTGCGGGTGTGCTGTTTCACCAAGACAACGGGCCCGCACATCGGGCTAACGCTACGCAACAGTTTCTTCGTGAAAACAACTTTGAAGTGATTTCTCATGCTCCCTACTCACCTGACCTGGCTCCTAGTGACTTTGCCTGTTTCCAACAATGAAAGACACTGTCCCTGGCCGCACATTCACCTGCCGTGCTGCTATTGCTTCAGTGATTTTCCAGTGGTCGAAACAGACTCCTAAAGAAGCCTTCGCCGCGGCCATGGAATCATGGCGTCGACGTTGTGAAAAATGTGTACGTCTGCAGGGAGATTACGTCGAGAAGTAACACCAGTTTCATAGTTTTCGGGTGAGTAGTCAGTTAGAAAAAAAATCGGAGGCCTTAGAACTTGAATGCATCTCGTACTATAACAAAAAAAATAATTTCTTTAATATCGAAATCATAATCAAAATTTACATATAGCTACAGAAGTTGTTGAAAATGTTATCCATTTACATATAAACACAAACCAACTCTTAATAAGAGTTTTGAAAAATTTGACACAAACTTATATTTTCAATGTCAAATAATAAATGTCATTATGTTGAAGTGGCTAAAGTACCAACCCAATTTCACAGTCTACTCCAATTATGAATTTTTTCGATGGCTCGTTACTTTCTTCTTTTTAAATATGCGTTCTCCCTGTTTATCAACTGCCGAGGATTCAGAACAATTCATGCTTAACTTTACGTTATCTGCTCTAGGAATAGATTTATTATTCATATTATTTTTGACAATAATTGCTGAGTTGTCTGTATATATGACTGTAAGTGTATTTTTGGTTAGTGGTATGTCAGCAGTGTATAACACAAGAGTAGACCATAAAATATTGGCCTGTGGTTCACCGCCATGAATTTCTTTCACATCTACAATTTTTCCTGCATATCTCACTTTAAAATACCTTTCTATCAGATATGATTTCTAGATATTGAATGAGATACTTCTTGAGTTTTAGAGGAAGCCTGGATGCTACGCCTAATCAATCATCTAACATCCAAGAAGACTGCATTGCAATGACTATTTTCTTAATACGCTTTTTGGATTATTTCGACAACCTAGATTCGATGGTTGAGAATCTTTTGATCTAAATCCAAACTGAGTGATGGAATTAATGTTTGGTTTACTATTAATGCTTTGTAGTTTTTTGCAGTTAAGTTTATAGCAATTGTGGACACTGAAAGTAAAAGATTGAAGTTAATTTGTTTGGTGGTGTATAAGATATCTATAATAACTTCTGCTAGCTTCATTGAACTTGGAAGTAGTTTTTTCTGAAACCCGGCTTTATTCATTGTGTGTGCATGGATATATTCTCATATTAGCACGTACTAAAGAACTAAAAATGAATACGCACCCTGGGAAATATGCACTTGTTAGAACCGTCGACATTTATAGAAATTAATCATTCCAACCACAATGGAGACAGATGATAAACTCAGAGAACTATTTCGTGTTTCGATAATAAGTTCTTAAAAAAAAAGACAGAAAATGGCACTAGAACTACAACACTTATAATTCATCTCATTTTGATAAATACAGGACTGTTAACATCCAGACAATCAATAAGAATAAATTAAAATACTCGTTTCACTAACTTATTTAAAATATCAAGTTTAGTTAAAGAGAGGCGAAGTAGTAGATGTATGTATAAATATAAAAAAATCCAAAATAGTATAGAAACTAAAACCACGGATGTTCAATAATAGTGATAACATAACAATAATAAGTTTATTTGCCCAACAAGACAAAAAATAATGTTGAAACATCTGCGCACAAAAAAAAATTAAAATAACTAAAATAAAAAAATATAAAAAAACAAATTGAAAAAAAAGTTTAGGTCGTTTTAATGTCTAACACTTTAATGTGATTATAACTTTGCAGTGGGTGAGATCAGCTTTGTTTTGAATATAAATATTTAAAAAAATTTTCTCTAATAAGTCAAGATAAGTTTTATAGATAGAAGGCCATATTAATGGTGCATAGTCTAATTAAGACCGAACAAATATGTGTATAATAAACTAGAGCCACCATATACATAGAAGAAAAATTTTTGGAATTTTGTATATTGACATAGTGATTTGAATTAGGAAAATTTGTGTGAGAAATACTCAGAAAGCAATTTAACATCAAATATAATACCTACCTTATAGAAATGCTACAATTTAAAAGATTGTCGCTATAATGATGGTGAACACTTATTGTTAGACACATTCATGTCCAACTTGTTAGTAATACACAAGGAATTGGACATATCTATTTGTTTCTGTAGAAAGACCCAATTATTGCGACCGTCAATTTTATGGAAAAGGTTCAAATCATCAGCAAAAAATATTTGTGGTATTTAAATACATCACACAAGTTATTTCCGAGTATGTATGAGACAAATAACGGATTATTGTTACTTCTTTAAGGTACACCTTAAAGCATCTTTACACTTTAATCTACATCTGAAATTAACAAAAAGAAATAAATAATAATATTGCATTTTCATGCATGCAATAAATAACAAATAATAGGTATCTTAAATTATATTATTACAACAAATATTGAAGATGTCATTCTTTAATTATGTGCCTGTATGCCATGCTCATATGCCGTTCATCCAATACCGATGAAAGTTTGGTAAATTGTTTTTTCGTCCCGGCGATGGGTTCTGTAAAAGTATAACTAATGTACGAGAGGTGGCGCACAAGTAAATTAAATAAATGTGCTTTTTTAAATCATTGCAGTTTCCTGTTCATCTTAATTTTCCAATGACGAAGGTCATTCGTGTAAGGAATAAATCTGGAAAATCCATGCTTTTCATATGGTTAATTATGTGTTGCATGCTTAGGAGAACCTACAAACTGATTAACTAAAAATATCGTATATAACAAGCCACTTCGATAAAATATTATTCGAGCCGATTCAATAGATGTGCTTTTAAATACTACTAGCAGAAACCCGACATCAGAAAAACAGAATCAAAAACCAAAAATATCTTTCCTTGTATTAAGGTAAATCGCTTGAAAAGTGTGCGGACAAAGAGACAGAACGAGCTGCTGAATAATTTTATAGTAATCGAAAAGGATAAGCTGACTACGAGCCTGCGGTGCAAATTTCTAGGAACTCTCCGGAGATATCAGTTCGGTATCGATGTGTGTATCAAACAGTTATGGAAATAGGCCTACATGTCAACATTCGTGCAGGTTTCATTAACTGACATCTGCTGGTTTCATTAACTGACTTCTGCTGGTTTCATTAACTAACTTTCGCTGCCGAATCAAATATGCCTCTTAAACAACAACCAATTTGTCGATCTTCACCGAAAGCAAGAAGCCGCAGCCACCTCTACGTGCTGGAACCTGAAGAATTAAAAATATGAGAACGTCTTTGAATTTCTCAGTATTGCGAAATGGCTGCTCAATAAAACTCGTAAAAAACCAAACAAAATACTGTTTCAGTCGATTCAATAAAATTGCTTTCAAATACTATTAACAGAATCAGGTAACAAAAAAATGCCTTTACTTGGGTGACGTAGCAACGCATGCCGGCTTTTTGCCAGTACTCGTCTCCTTTAGGCTACACTGCCTTTTAACAAAATTTTTTACACACATAACTTTAAAAAATCAGAAAACTGATAGTAACTAAAAACATACGGCGTTAAAGAGAAAAGTATCTACAAAGAATATTTAGTCCAAAATGTTAAAATCTAGCATAGGTGTTTAGCCACATACCTAATTGGAAAGGGCTCGTTAACAGGTTCAGCGTCAGAGCGGACACCGGTGTCCGCTATGCTTCCAGCCGTTATGGCCATGGCAGACACCGGTGTCCGCTCAGCATTCTAATATTTGTCGATTCTTGCTTGTCACACGGACGCGGCTTCATGAAATTTGACATAGCAATAAGTCAGTTATGGCCCTGTACAATTGCATGCTGGTGCCAGGTTGTTTGTAGCTATATTTATTTAGAAAATACAAATAATGGTACTATAAACGCATATATATCCAATGATTTTATTCAAATAATGCAAATTGATAATTTCCTTATTATTTATTATGATATTTGTTGAAGCACTCCAGAAAATATCTTGAATTCCCCTCGCAATGTTGGCAATAAGTGGTGACTTTTTTCACCTTATTCTTTTCGATGATGCCATCCACCTTTTTCTTATAGCATCCTATGCAATATCTACGGTTTCGCGAGCTCTACATCCCATTTTTGCAAATTGATGTGTTTTCAGATTTTGATTTCTTGATAGACTACGCCGCGCAACATCACGTTGATCTTCAAACTTTAACAAATCTTCAATTACCGATAAGCGAAAATCGTTTATCGGAATGTTGATTTGTTCCACAATTTTATATATGACGTGAATATTCACTATTGAAGTGCCTAATAAAAGATCAGTTTTAGTTGCAAAATTGACAGGAATGCAATAAAATATTTACCTAAAAGCATTTCTACAGCCAATTTTTTGTACCACCGGATCGATTTCCGCAAGGCTTAACTATAACTCGACATCTGATCGGAAAGATCAATCGAACTTTTTCCTGAATTATAATCTAAGATGGCTGTTGGCTTTTGAATGGGATTTCTTCGTCGTTGAACTTCCACCATTTGGTCTGTATGACACGTCGATAAAACTAAGACGTCTCGCTTATCGCACCATTTGAGGACACATATTCCCCTTTCATTCTCTCGAGCGAAAACCTCAGTTTTTTCAGTTTTTTGTTTACACCACTTCAGTCGGGTTGCAATGTGAGTAGCAGCGGCCAACGAATTATCTGGTGTTTTCTCTTTTCCTGCATAAATACTGATATTCCAGGTATACCCGTTGGCGCAACAAACTTTAAATAATTTTATACTAATGATTTGAATGAATTGAATACTAATCTTCCTTGGAAAGGCAACGTACTTTCGTCAACACAAAAAGTTTTACCAGGTGCGTATATCGTTTGATATTTTTTTGTGAGCATGGCTATAAGCGGTTGAATTTTGTATAAACGGTCTCCATCAGGACACTGTTCATTACCTGAAAAGTGTAGCATCTTGAGCAAGGTTTCGAATCTATTACAACTCATAACGTTGCGAGAAACTTCTGATTTCAAAATCCATTTCTGAGACCAATAATCGCGGAGGTTGTTCATACGAACCATGCCTATGTAGCCAAGTAGACCTTTCAAATGCATAACCTCTGCCCGAGTTGTCGGTTCCCAGTTTTGTACACGAGATTTATTCGAAATGTTGTCATTATTCATAATAAATTGTGTGGCATAAAGGTTGGTTTGATCAACTATTATATCAATTATGTCTAAATCACCAAAAGCTAAATAATAGTCAATCGGATGGTGACACACTAGAGGAGCATACCATTCTTTTTTATTCCACTTTCAAAATTTTCATCAAATTGCAGGTGATTTCCTTCGGGAGAACCCCAGACTGATTGCGTTAGATTATAAAGTGATGGTTCAATAGATAAATTCATTAGAATATAAGGAATTAGTTTAGCGGGGTACATAAATATAATAAAAGAATTAAAACTACCAAAATCATTATCTCAATAAAAAATTAAAGAATTGTCCAAAATTGCAGGAAACAAAACTAAAAGAAGGAAAGGACAATAGAAAGGAGCCGAGATCCATAGAGCCAAGGAGGATAGACACTGATCTGCATTTTACTCTAACCTTTGAAAGACTTCCTCAAATGAATACACAGTTTCCTAAGAATATATAATGTTTAGGAATTAAATGCTTTCTTTTCCTCAATACAAAACAACTATTAAAAGTAATTTTTGAAATACACAAATATTTAGTATGTTTTTTAAATTGAAATTGTTTATGAGAACTATTAATTTCTATCAACTTAACTATAGATCGTTTCACGTTCACGATGAAGTGTATATTCTTATGAGGATATATACATCTCCTTTTCTCTTTAAGCAATTACAATAACGCTTAGTTTTTCTATCTATCTAACCGCTGTCAAATGTATCCATATTTTTATTAGTGATTTTTCATTTGTACAGTTAATGAAATTGATATGGTCACGTATGGTCACAGTTTAATTTATTTTTCATCTGTCTGTCATTTTCCCGTTATTATTATTATTTATTCGGTATTTGTATTAGAATTCGTCAGTTTTTTTATAAACCGTTCTTATAAGAACGCTATATATTATTCTCGGCTGTTGTTGCAGATACTTCTTGGTGAAACATTTTAACTTCATACAGTAAATAATAAAAATAAATTAAAACACTTGGCTTGTTTCACTATGAGATTTATTTAAATTCTCTAACAATTGTTTCGGCTGTTATGCCATTCTCAAAGAGATCTATAAATCTAACTTAAAGACTATCGCACTTGTTCTTATATGTTGTCTGTTCTTGTGTGTAGTGGGGGTGGTATTATATTGTGTATTACGGTGTCTATAAAGGGTGTATAGGCACACACCCTTTACGGTGTTACGGTGTCTATAAAGGGTGTATTGGCACACACCCTTTATAGACACCGTAATACACAATATAATACCACCCCCACTACACACAAGAACAGACAACATATAAGAACAAGTGCGATAGTCTTTAAGTTAGATTTATAGATCTCTTTGAGAATGGCATAACAGCCGAAACAATTGTTAGAGAATTTAAATAAATCTCATAGTGAAACAAGCCAAGTGTTTTAATTTATTTTTATTATTCCCTATATATTGTTTACGAAAGTATTTGTGGTAGGTTACAAACTTATATAAATAAATTGATGAATAGAAAAATATATTAGAGTTACAAATATATCAATAATGAAGCCTGCAATGAAGAAATTGCGAAAGGGTGAATGTTTTACCCGAAAAGAGAAACAGATGATGTTCAATGTCTTCAACTATTTTCTTAAGAAACCTGTGACTGTTACTGACGCTGCTGCAGAAGCAAGTAAAGCCATAAATTATTCAGTGCATAGCTTATACAATATAAAAAAGGAAAAACGAAGAGGGCCATTGTCGAGTCCAAAACCCTTAGAATAGCAAAAGAATGAAAGTTTGGAAGTAAATGCTCTTTTACTTACAATGAAGATATGCAATTACTTGTACGACAAAAAGTACATAGCTTTTTTTACTAAATGTTGCACCTACCTTGAATACGGTTCTCAACGTTGACAATGATCTATCTAATTTAACATGATCTACATTATATAGGCTTTTGAAAAACATTAGTTTTGAATTTCAAAAAGTAAAACGAAATTGCATTCTTATTGAACGGGATGATATTATTAGATGGAGGCATAAATACTTACGAGATATCAAAAGGTTTAGAGCTGAAGCTAATATTTGAGAAAATTACATGAAACATGTAATAAAAAAATTACGATCACATGTGGATTGTCGATGGACTGCTGGATGATATTCAAGAATTAATTCAATCTAGTTCAAATGATGGTTCCGATGCTGATTTATTAACAGATTCAATTAACTGATCACTCTAACATTACGTCAACATCAAATGCAATTGTAAATATTCTTTCTACACTTTACGACGCTTACATTACCTCGCGAAAACGCAATTAATTTGTACAACTGCCGTACTACGGGCAAGATATATTCATCTGTTCCTTTGACGTAACTCAAAGCATCCCCATAAAAGTTTCTAATTCACGCCTCAACAGCTCAGTGGTCGAGCAATGGTCCGGCAAGCCAGAGGTCGTGGGCTCGATTCCTACTTGAGGGCGAATTTTTTCTATGAAAAATTCGAATAAAATGCGTCGTAAAGTGTAGAAAGAATATTTACAATTACATTACTTCGCGAAAACGCAATTAATCAAATGCATGTCAAACCCTTCGTGCTGATATTGAAATTGTAATTTAAACTTCCCAAAAATAAATTATACCCAAATAATTAAATGTATTTTTAGTACTGTAAAAAAAAATAAAGTACTGCTATTTATGTTATTGTCACCGTCAATACAAAAAAGACATTCAAGTATTATTGCTCTCACATTGTAATTTATAAGACATAATAATCTAGTTCAAAGGATGGCCCCATAGCTGACTTATTAACAAATCCAGGTAATTGCTATAACATTCAAATGCATGTTCAAACCCTTCATGCTGATAATCAATATTGTATTTCTTATTGGAAAAATAAAATTCAATATAAACAAGAATTTTCTTCATTATAATTACTTGTTTAATTTATGTAAGTATGTGACAACACCGTCAATAGAGGTTATTTTAGAATCAAACTTCAAAAATTATTTTATCAGTTGGCAGATTGTATTGAACAATTTAACAACTATGTAAGCTTTCTCCATAAAGCCCATACCGCATCGTGAGCGTGAAACACTCTATAGCAATTTTCGTTTTGTTTTTCGTTTCAAATTTATGATAGCTTTCTTATTTCAAGAATATAATTTAGATGAACTGTTCAACTTGCAATTAAATTTTGTTCGTTTACCTTATGGATAAAATTGTTTTCTTTGCGAAAGGGAAGAATGCTACCTTTCGATATAGATCCTTTAAAAAACGGACAAATGACGATTTTGTGCCACCCACATCATAGTAAGAGCGAATAAATTAATCTCGATGGTGACTTATTTTTAGAACGACATTCTCGTTATTATGCTATCCATGTTAAAACGGACGCTCTTCATAACTGACGGCCTATTGTAATCTAGTAAGCAGGCTATCACAACCGTCTAGGTTCTTTCCACTACGTACTTACACAAACTATTTATAGAAAACCCCTACACTTAGTCGGTATAACGATGCTAAGATTATTTTAATTTTAGTTACTGCTTCTATATTTGATTTTTCTTTACAACATACTAACACCAGCACGCACACACAAGTATCTCTTTAATTATACGCGTGACGTAATTTATACCAAGGTTCACTTAGACGCGCATTTCTATCAAAAGAATTAAATTAGAACGCAAATATTTGCATCTCACTTCAACGTGCTCGCCCCCGACTCCAATCCGTCTTCCTTGCCGTTCTTTCAACTCTCAGCATAAATTTGTACATTCCTGGCTAATTCCTGATCGCCATAATTTTTGTTTGTTTGCTTTTTTTTCGTATTGCCGATTCGATGACCTACTAAAACATAAAATATCGAAGAAGATATATACATATGAATCTAAGAATCTTTCGAAAACTATATATTTTTTTCATTAGGTATTCGTTAAATAATCTAATTTATAAATAGAAACGGAGGAAGACTATTGGAATTGATTGTTTGGCACGGATGCCATCGAACGAGAGATATAATTAAAATTTGTTGGAAACGTGCTGGTCGTGGGTGTTTGATTTAATGACCGAGTTTTATTATTCTTAGAGGAATCTCGAAATATCTGATGTGTAGTTAATTAAATAGGTTCACAAATTAAGGTTTTTGAGAATTTTCAGTTGGCCTACTCATTGCTTTCCAATATAATATGTAACATTGAAAAATATTGAAATGGCTCGACTTATCTATAAGGAAAACTACCTACATTTAAAGCTGTCTATAATTTTAAAGGTATCGTTAGTATTATTATAAACGTATTAAAATAATGCTAGTCAATGTTGTGCTAAATTTATATTTCCAACACGACGTTAAGCAATCACAATTAATACCAACGAAGATTGTTCAAGTACTTGGGTATCCATATTCAACGTGGATGTTATCCCACTGCCAATATTTGGTTTACAAATAGCTAACTCATTTTAGCCTTTAATTTTATTATATTATTGATATTGTATAATAAAAGTAGAGAAAAAATCATATAAAACTTATCAAAAAGGTAAGGAAGCCATTTATTACTCTAATCAAATTAACTTACGTTATAAGTCTAAAGACGGCAGACTATGTGCCCGGGTGACAAGAATCATTTCACCATGTGTACTAAATATTATTTTGGATACTATAATATAAATATGTTTTGAAGGTGCATCTGTTATTGCCAATAATACCACTTTTTCTTTAGAATAAATGTTTCGTTCATTGTTAGAAATACAAAATAATTTTTTTTTAATTTTTATTCAGAACTGTAAAATATATGTTCAAATTCTGTTATCTCTTTGATAAATGCATGTATGGAAATATTTAGGGAACTACTAAATATATCTTTTTTTTGTTCCGATATGTAAACAAAGCGAGAGGTATGAAAAATAATATTTAGTACAGCATTATGAGCAGGACAACCGTCTTGCTGAAACCAAATAAGATTTATGTCTGCTACATTTCGTATAGCAGGAATTATATTATCCTGCAGAAGACTTAAATATTTGGCTGCATTTAGGCTTCCTTGTATAAAAAACGGACCAATTATATTGTTGCCCAATAGGCCAGCCCAAACATTTAATTTTTCCGGATATTGAGTTCTAGCATTATAAACAAGATGCTTATTTTTCCTTGACCAATATCTTGCAATGCTTGGATTATGGCGACCGTGTAAAGGAAATGAACTTTCATTAGTAAACAATATGTTTTTTACAAAATTATCGTCGTTATTACATCGTTCGATGACTTGTTCGCAAAATTGCATACGTTTATATTTATCATCGGTAAAAATCTCATTCGTTTTCCTTAATTTATACGAACGATACTTATTTTTTTTCAAAACCCTACGAACGGTGCAGCTGGCAATGTTAAGCTGTTCGGCGATTTTCGTGCTAGACGATTGTGGCTGCTCCTCTACAGAAGCACAAATCAAAAAAGCACGTTCTTCATTTTGCGGTACCTTTACCTTCGTATGTTTTAACGGATTTAAACAGCCATATTTTTCGAAATTTTTAATTATGTGTCTTATCGTTTCAAACGCAATGGTACGTTGAAAGTTAATTTGAAATACCCGTGCAATATCTCTTATGCTGCGACCAAGATGATACTGTTTTACGACATATTTTTTTTGTTCAAGGGTAAAAATATCCATCGTGAATACGGACTATTCGCAAAAGTTGAGCAAATCATCCAACTTCGCAAGTAAACTGTAACTAATGGCATGTATGCATTACTATTACTATGCATCGCTTCGTGCGTCCCCACTCCTCGCTTGTTGAACGCACACATACGTAATACACGTTTGTAGGTGACTATAGGGAAGAGATTTGTACTGTATATTAGTGGCATGTCTACATTGACAGCAATATACCAACTGCTTCAAGAAGTAATTATCGGTTTAAATAATAAGGAAGTGACTACATGTTTGTTTATGGACTTGTCAAGGGTATTTGATAGTGTTCATTACGGTATCCTTTTAAGGAAGTTGAGATCATCAGTTTTCGTGGTATAGCACAAAAATGTATAAAATCGTATCTATCACATAGAAGACAGAGGGTGGTGTGTTATTACGACCGATACGATCGACGTGGCGCAATGTGAAGGGCGGTATGCCGCAGGGGTCTATTTTGGGACCATTGCTCTTTTTCCTTTATATCAATTATCTGCCGTGTTTATAAATAGCTTACTAGTATTGTACGCTGATGACACATCTGCTATTATACACACTGAGGTTAGGGATCAGGCTATGGATATATTCGAGTTGAGTATGGAAATTCTGGATGGGTGGTTTACACGGCACCATCTAAAACTAAATGTAGAAAAAACGTCTTTGCTAAATTTTAATAATCTGACGGAGATAAATAAAACTTATCACTAAAAACATACCAACAACGGAATACGTTAAATATTTAGGCCTACACCTAGATCAGAAACTAACCTGGAAAGTGTACGTAAGGGAAAAACGCTAACAATTTGGAGCAAAATTTCGGAAACACCGTCAGCTCCTTGGATGAAAGTCAACTCTCTATTAGAAACAATGTTTTGCCATATAATATCATCTTTAAGCCTATCTAGATCTATGGAATTCAGTTATGAGGTACAGCAGCCAAATCCAATATTTCGATCATAAAGAGATTGCAATCAAAAACTACGTGCAATTATACATGCTCCCTACTTTGTGATAAATAAAGGCATTAAACATGATTTGGATGTTCATACAGTAGACAGACGATCAGTGAATGCAGCAAGCGCTACATGGAATGACTCGAATGGCATCCTAATTCATTATCTCTGGGGCTCCTAGATAACAGCGAAGATATCAGAAGACTGAAACTCCAGAAGCCATTGCACTTACTATTTTTAAATTAAAGTGTGAAATTACAGATTCCTACAACATTGTGCTATAAACTCATGAACATTGAAATCGTATCATATCATATAGAGTTATATTCAGTGGAATAAGACTCTCCACGCCATTTTTTGTCTTAAATCAGATATGTTCATTGTTTATATAAAGACAGATTGCATAATAAACGTAAAACAAAAAAAAACTTCTACGTTAAGCTAGGTTTTGTATTTTACAGCGATACGGTGTTATAGCTTCGCAGTCTATCTTGTTTGTGACCATGTATCTTAATTATATTTTGGCTTGATTTTTTATTAACTCTATTATTAACAGACATATAAAAATTAAAATTCACTAATTTTACTAATTTCAGACATACGTAACTAATTGGTAACCAAATTGGTTTAAAAAAAGTCAAGGAGAGACATTACTAATTGTTGCGTACTATTAATTAAATATTGTTTCTTCAACATTGTGTACGCCTCACGTCTTATTCATTTAGACTGAAGGACAAATTTTATTATGCTATTAGAAGAGCGTAATATAGTAGCAGATTGGGTTGCCTAAATATGTACAGGAATATGAGAACCATTGAATATAAATTATGTAATTGTTAAAATCCTCTGTAATATATCTTGCATTTTGCTCCACAAAAAGCAGTGTACAATAATTGTTATATATTGTTTCTTAGTATGTTAGTATTCAATTTATTACAACTTTATAAAGAAGGCATAAATGTATAGAGACGAATTAGTTTTTCCAACACAGAGATCGTAAATATATATACGTACATATATAAAATGACATATAATTAATAATAAATACAGAAATACATTGATAAAAAGATAATAGAAGTAATATTGTTTCTATGTTTATAATTGATCTGTAATTTAGGTCTGAAGTTTGTAAAAATCACATTAGCTTTCGATATGTACATCTAAAGGCTAACCCATAAGTGGATTAGAAGAAGAGATCAGCCTTTGAAGGTCATATATATGTAATATTTTAAATATTCTATTTTCTTACTCTTTCTGGATATTTGATCATTTCTCGCTCTTGCGTAAGTAATTGCGTAATTTATCTAAACTACGTAATAGCTATGACTTTTGCTTTTATATGCTTATTTCTCTCCAAATATACGTTAAATATGCTGGAGAATTCGGTGATCATTAAAGATATCCATACTACAACTTCTTCGGTTAAAAGAGGTGGTTATAGTTAAAGTTAAATACTAATCTACTTTTCAGTATAAGGTTAGAGGTTCACGTAAGTTTAAATTTACTAATATATATGAATAACCTGCATAATATGGAGATAAATAAGTAGCATGGTGGATGAAATACTGAGTATTTCATCCACCTGATGAAGCCATTGTATGGCGAAACAATATTGTAGTGGTTTTTACAATAAAAGAATTTTTGAAACTAGAAGTTTAATTACTTATTTCTTAGCGTTAAGAAACTTTTGCATGTATGATTGTTCAATATTTGTTTATGGCGTAGATAACTGTACAATATAAAGAGTTTGAGAATTTATATTTTAAAGAATATAATTCATTGTAATTTTAAAATCAATGAGCATTTTTCAATACTTCAGCCATATGCACCGAGATTGAGAGGAGGACTTGAAACTTAAAACGATTAATGGTATAAACATTTTTCCTATTAGATTAATATGCGAAATAAGAAAATCGTGTATTAAATAAACTGCTTAAAGTGACACTGAATAATGGACAAAAAAAATATTGAAAATGTCAGCCAAAGCAGTCTCAATGATGTGTGAAAATATGACCAAGAAAAAA
The DNA here is from genome assembly GCA_935421215.2 of Melolontha melolontha. Classification (NCBI taxonomy): domain Eukaryota; kingdom Metazoa; phylum Arthropoda; class Insecta; order Coleoptera; family Scarabaeidae; genus Melolontha; species Melolontha melolontha. The sequence goes on along the minus strand of OW285235.1, from coordinate 109,694,867 downwards.
AGCGCAAACTGTAGATTTTTACTACTATATTTAATATATTAAATGCTGCCAATATAGAGATATAAAAAATACGGAAAGACAGATTGATGTTGGTGAAAGTAATCTAGTTTACTAAGTACTGCTACAACGCTCTCAGGCAGTATTGTGGAAGACTAAAATATCTTCTACAATTTATCAATTATGGTTGATGTTTCAGTCGAACAAATAGATAAGTTAACATTCTAACAGATAAGTTGCCAATAACGACTAAAGAAATTCGTGATGCAACTCAAGTACCCAATAAATAACTATACTACAAAATATCAGAAAAAAATATTTTTTTCGAACAGTCTAGAAATTTGTTGACAGGCGTTGTCTGGTTTTTTAATTACTTATCTATTTCCATTTCCCGATAAAAAATTTCTCTAGCGACCAAACCTAATCAATAGTTCTGATATAAATTCGTTGCCTCTTTTGTTAATAACACAGTAACGATACCAATTAATACTGAAACATCAACCAAAAAAATTTTTTCCCTTACAAAAAAATGGTAGTCCTTAACCTAGCTTCTTTAACAATATGAACTGTCTGCAAACGAGTACTTTCTAGAAGCACTCAGTCGATTGCAATATTTAGTTTAAACAATTTTCATTTCTGAAAATGCAGACTCGCACAATTAAGTTGATCCGAAGAATCCTGTTAACTGAATAGCTATTTGTTTTAAATAAGGATATTTGTTTTCAGATATTAAAGACCAAACCTTGGCATCAGTTGCTGTTGTTTTGAGATGTATATCTGAAATTATCTGTAGTAGGTACCTCATTTTGTACGGAAGAGATCTCCATATTGAAAGTATTTGATGTTTCAGTAGCAATTTTTTCAAGGTGTTCACCAGAAAATGAATATGCCATGAATCAGTTGCTTAAAATTAGAGAAGTGTCTTTCAAATTCGCTCTGAATTTTTCTTAGTTGTGTCTCGTAGTTGTCACAATTTGAGTGGGAACTTGCCCTTCTTGTCGAAGCTGGAAAATTTGTATAGTCCTTTTTGTTTAGCTGATTAATCAGCAGCTTCAATTTATTTATAAAAACTTTTGTTGCGCTAGCCATATCGATAATGGTTTTATTTTTTACCTGTAGGTCCAAATTAATGATATTCCACTGATTAGTCACATCCGATAGGAAAGCTAAATCACGGATTCATTTTTCATTTTTAAGTATCTCAGTGTCGTCACATCGTTCGTGAAGAAAAGAAATGATTTCAGGTAATAGTTCTTGAAATCTCTCTAAATATTTTCCGTGGCTGAACCATCTTATGTCTGTATAAATAAGTAAATCAGTGTGCTCGGGAGACTCGCTAGCTTCAAATTAAACTTTGAAGAGGCGTCGTTGCAAGCTTCGCGCACGGATTGAATCCACGATCTTTGTTGCAATATTCATATTTAGTATTTTTGAACATAGAACTTGCTGGTGAATGATGCAATGGATTGCGAAAAACGATGGAAGTCTTCGTTAGTTCGACACAATTCAACAAACCCAATTTGAATGCCTATTATAGTTGGTGCTCCATCAGTTGTAATGGACACGAATTTGTAAATCGGTATTGTATTAGAAAATTTAGGAAAACTTTGTAAATATCTTCTCCGCGAGTTGTCTCTTTCAGATGCAGCAACGATAACAATTCTTCTTTAGCCGACATATCAGAAAATATCATCCAAATGAAAACAGTATCAGTCATGTCGGTGGACTCATCAAACTGCAAAGAAAGAATGTGCATTCCATAATATCATTTTTTAGTTTGGATTCCAAATCTGTGTTCGTGATTTCGTTACGTCTAGTAACAGTTTGGTGAGAAAATTGAGCATCCTTGATTTGAAATTATTTTCATAGTTTTTCTTCCTCCCAATCGTTGTTAAAATGGTACGTTTTACTTTTTTCGCAGCACTAATTTTGCCTTTCAAATATTACGTGTCATTTAGATACTCAGTTATGACTGACATACTGTCGCGTCGTCGCAGTTTTTATATAAATCTGACTAATTCGAGAAGAATCAATAAGGGTTGCCAAACGTTGCGCAGTTATATTGCCTCGGAATCTTACAAATTCCAATGAGAGACAGAGACGGCCGCGAATTGACGTTCGAGAGAACTTGAATTTGTGGAGTTATTACTTTTTATTTTTTTGCGATCGACTCCAAAAGCTCTCGCGATCGACCGTTTGGGCGCCTCTGCTCTAGGGTCAAAATTTTTTTCTAAGAAACAAAGTAGCGACGTTTATAAATAGCACGCGGTTCTTTTCAGCACTTCACACTACCAATTGACACTAAAACATAAGGTAGATCATTAATCAAAGTAATTTCTTATTACGAGAGATATTTGCCACCAATCATACATCAAACAATAATCATAAAAACACACATGAACAATTAATTCCTTAATAAGGATATCCAAACCGGTTATACCAAAAGACAATATCTCTATGGAAACCATAATCAGTACAAAAACAGTGAAATCAATATTTATCTAAAATATTGGCAGCTATGTAATTCAATCCAAAATCCATCAGACTTACAAGAAGGGTTTGTTGTTTAAAAAATGCAACGAATCGCTTTATATTGCCATAAATGATTTATTTTAATTTTTTTTTAAATATACCTGCTTAAATACGAATATTGTATTCAATCAAAACCAAATTATTGTGTAGAATAATAGAGCAAAATTCATTGAAGTGTGTTTTTAAACGAATCTTTCAAAAGGTTTAAATTTCGTAATAAAATATAACAATATTTGCATCAACAGGCACCAAAGCTAAACCAAGCTCCAAATAATAATAAAAAATCGTCGATATAAAATGTTCGGAACCAGCACGAGGCGAAAAGAATGTTACCTGTGTATATGCGGACAGAAGAGAGGAATTTTTGCGGCTGTTCGGTGTAAATTCATAAAGACCAGTGTAATTAATTTCCACCACCATTTCACCATCGTACGGCATCTACAGTCAACATCACAGTGCCACAGTTCAGAATGAATTGATGAAGTAAGATTAGAATTCTTACGGGAATTTTTAATTTTTATTTGTGTTGTTTATGTATACACGTGATTTGTATGTATGTGTGTGTGTATATCTGTGTATGTATGGTCGGAGTACGAGGAAAGAAGAATTAATTTACCAAAAGGGGGGACGTATATATACGAATACGACTAAGAACTCTGTCAACACAGTGGAGAACGCGACATTGTTTAATTAGTGGACGCTCTTGCAGGGTGAAAGCAATCGGTCTTTCTTGGTGACTAATGAACTGCTTGATTACGAACGTCTTCCACACCTCCCCCGCTTCCCCCTTTCTGAACCGAACCAACGCACGTCACAAAACGACTCTTCCAACGCCAGCTAGACAATTGAAATTAATTCATTACTTACACAGTTACCCAAACAATATATTTTATTTTGGGAATTCGGTTTTGACTTCGCCGCTTTTCTTTTAAGATTCTATTTACATCGAGAATACCTAACGTACTTTTTCTTTTACTTTGCGCTCAGTTTGATCATAGCTACTTATTCATATTAATTTATTACAGAAACTAAGTAGCTAGCAGTAAATAATGACAAATATACACTTATTAGTCAAAGTAGAATAAATACTTCGTTAATTTAGCTTGGAAAGTTTTAATTTTAAATTCGTAATTCAAGAGAATGTTTTTCTTTTCTTGTCTTCTCATAGGGACGAAATGCTTTCGTTCTTTCTGTGAGCTAAGGTATTAGATGAACAAATGAAAATGTTATTTAATGTGAATATGCATTTAATGTGAATCTGCAATATTATTGCAGAGTTAAATAATTTGCATGTTCCTGTACTAATGCCTTTGAGATAAGTTCGGCACACATTTTGAAACTACACTATTAAAACCATTTGCAGCAAATATATTTTACTCGCTACATGTATGAATAACGTACGTAAATTTAAAAGAGTTTTTATCAAGTCTATAAATTCATTTAAAGTTAATAAGTCCTCAAATATATTCACTTTAAATACAAAGTTAAGATCACCTATTGGGCTTTACCACAAAAAGCAAAAGTAAATGCACACAAGTACTATACTATCTGATCAAAATCTTTTATGCTCTACAAAGCTATAAATATGACTTAAAACACACCGCTGACAGATGATCTCATTTTTCTTAATAATGACATACAAACGCCTCAGTTGAAAAAATAGAGAGTTCAGAATTCCTTCATTTACGTTATATACGCCACTCTTCACTTCATTTATATTTCTCTACATCTTATTAAATCAATTGAGGGCCAAATGTTGATATGTTACTTCTAAATGTCAAAGTTCTTCTATAGGTAGTTGCGAACTTTGTTGGTTAGAAAAAACGATTGAAAAGGGTAAAAATCATATGAAGCAAATGGGAGTTGGAATTGAACAGAACAGCCAAGCTCTAAATGTTTTTTCTGTATTTCTTACAGAATACGCGGTCTTACGTTGTCATGGAGGAAAGCAACATTTTTCCCACTGACGGGTTAATAACTTTTTTCAGTTAAACGTTGATGAATACGCTATGGTTGACGGACGCATCGATTCACTGTGATCCTAACAATATTTTGCTTCCACGAAGCCCAGTTTTTAGGGTGTCTCTGGAGAAATATCCTCGTCTATTCACTGGCTCTTGTATTGAACATTGTTGTATGTGATTTTATCACATACAACAACGCATTTGTTTACAAAACGGGTCATTGCTTGTCCTGAAAGACTGATGACTACGAATAAATGTTCTTCTTTGCTCTTTTCACTAAAAATACATGAATCCATATCACCATATGACGACTTCCCTATCTCTTATAAACCGTGGCATATGATGGACTGTGATGTGTTCGGCTTCTTTGATGACACCCAAGTATTTTACTGTCAATTTCCACCAATAATTTAAATCTTCTTCAAAATCTCATGAACATACTAAACTAATCTAAGTACATTTTTAAACAACGTATCGCCAGAATGAAATGCCGCAAGCCAATAACATACTTGACGGTCAGTTATAAGTAGGGACCGGACACGAGAGGCCGAAATTACGATGGACCATGTAAATAGTCCGTAACATAGCTAAGTACAACACGCAGTTATTGAATAGCACTATTCATTCGGTTAACCGCACATCTGATTTTTGTCGTTGAACTGTGACACAATTACTTTAATATTATACTTAAATTTCTTTCTTCATGGGCGTAGATAGAAGCAGCCTTTATAATTTATTTTATTTATAAGTTTATATTTCGTAAGATAAATAAAGTACGGTGAGTTTCCTTTTTTCATTGTTTTAACTGTTAATTACATAATATACGTAAGTGTCCAGTGAATTTTGTTAAGTTTCAATAACTTCCACAAACGTTTTTAATTTTCAGTTATTTAGATTTAGAACATTGTTTAAGTTACTTTTTCAATTATGATATGGAACAACGTCGAGAATGGCATCGTGAAACAATGGCGAGTTGAATTAAGGGTCAAACTGATTGCATGTTCATTGCCAGTGATTTCGAAATTTATTGCAAAGTCTGTAAAATAACATTAAAAAATTCCAAGAAATCACATGTAAAACGTCACTTAGCATCGCAAACATCTGAATCTGACAATTTTACCGAAGAACTCTGTGAAACTTTAATGGCAGCAAATATTCCATTAAATCATTTAACACTCACACCTTCAAAACATTTCTTCAAAAATATACTGGGCGAAATGTTTCCTGATGAACCATCTTACGCAAATATTATGTTTCTAAGTGCTACGGAAAGCAGTAGAACGCATTTGAAGCCATCTTTCAAATCAGTACCTATGGACAAATGTCGACGAAACTGTCGATATATTAGGAGGCTGTGTGGCAAATTTTCTACCTGGTGTGCTATAGCCAACTATTCCATATAACGCATATGTAATAGCAACAAAAGTTATAAATACAGTTGACACGGAAGCAGTAGCTAAAACCATTTACGAGAATATGCACCAAATGCTTCATTCGGACGAGAGGTGCAAATAAAAAATACTTTTATTTGTCAGTGACAGTGCTGCATATGTCTTAAAAGCACGCAGACTATCAAAGGAAACATATCCTAATATGCTGCATATTACTTGTGTAGCACATGGTCTCCACAGAATCTGTGAATATATCACTGATATCTTTCCGGAAGTTGATAGAGTTGTATCCGCTTTAAAAAAGTTTTCAGAAAAGCACCATTGAGAATAGCTCCTTACAAGGAAAAACTTCCGTCTTTGTCACTGCCTCCCTCTCCAGTAATAACTAGATGGGGATCATGGTTGGAAGCTACTAATTTTTATGCAGGGAATTTCTATAGTTTACAAAATTTCGTTACATGTTTTAATGACGATACTGGGAGCAAGGAACTAATACAAATTCCAAATTTAAAAAATCAGTTGTACTTTCTTCACGAACACCTTGTAAATTTGCCAAAACTTATACCTTATTATGAAAATCAAAATCTCAAATTAAATGATGGATTAATCACATTAGATGTGGCTATTAATCATTTGAAAAATATTCCAAGCGACTTCGGATGTGGCCTTCGGCAAGAGTTAGACGCAGTTTTTAATAGAAATCCAGATTTAATAACATTTCGGCAATTGCGTATGGGGACAATGCTTCAAAATCTAACTGCTAAATAAGCTGAAATAAAAAAATATTGCCAGTATGCACCTACAACCAGTTGCGATGTAGAAAGAACGTTTTCTATCTACGAGAATGTATTTCAATCAAAGAGAATAAATTTTACAGAATAGAACCTTGAGAAGGTATTGCTAGTTAATATTAATACTCCTTTACTTAACTTGAACTACAAAATGAACAAATGTATTTCGTATTTTATAGATCACCACCCGTTTGTTTTCCAATTATATAAATAAAATTAAAAGCTCTTTAAAAATACAAATTTTCAATAGTACGCTGTGGGCAATGAGTCATGGGCCTCTCGTGTCCGGTCCCTAGTTATAAGTTGGTCACCACCTCACTATAAACACTTTATAATTTGTTGGTGTCTCCATAGTATGTTTCTCTGGCTTAAATTCACCCAACATGATGTGTGGAATATGCACTTTCAACACCTTGATTTTAAAACTAAGAAATTTTTATTTAATTCGGATGTTTATTTTGCTCTATTGTCTGAGGAATTCATGTATTTTACGCTTTTATTGAGGAATACTTTATTTACTGATAACAAGTCCAAAGTTGTCAATTTATTAACTTGATTGGATGATAATAGGTCTTCTCGGACAACCGAGACCTGGATACTATTCCAGAACTCCCGGCATAATAAGCCAGTGCGTTACCACTAAGCTGTCAGTCTGCTAACAAAGGACAACAATATATACAGGGTATTTCAGAATTGCACGACACTATTGTAGGTATGTGTTCTCTACCACAAAATCAAGCAAAAAGTTCATGTAAACATATGTCTCAAATTAATTTATAACCAAGATATTGAACTATATAGATATGTATTTAACAATACAAAATTTAGTGTAGCTGTTCAAAGTAGCTACCGTTTCGTTGAATGCAGCATTCAGCACGACGAATTCATGGTTCTTTGGCACTTCGTGTAGTATCAGGACGATTCTTGATAGTTGCTGCGACTTCCACGATCCGATTCCTAAGCTCTTCTTGTGAGTCAGTAGACGCAGAAAAAACCTTAGACACCATCTAGCCCCACTAAAAATCTAACGGCGTTAGATCGGGTGATCGCGGTGGCCATTGAGCAGGTTGGTTTCGACCAACCCATCATACGTCGTGTTTTAACGAGAATATGAGAATAGTGAACTAAAGCATCGTCATGCATAAACCAATGCCCCTGCACATTGGCAAGCTAAATATCTACTAGAAGCAAGCTCATGAAGATTATTTTGCAAAAATAAATGAATTGAAAAGGGCATTATCTGCCGAAACATGTAAAATTGTTTAAATATATACATATCAAAGTAAAACAGATCTTAAATCGCTAACTAATTAATTCTACTATATATATATATATATATATATATATATATATATATATATATATTAAAATAATGTTGTAAGCATATATATACAATGTGTCCCAAAAACATACCGACAAACTTGAAAGGGTAGTGGGGAACATCAAAACAAAAATTATATATATGTATATAATACGCTGAGTATCTGCGTGTTCATGTGTATGACTGTATAATTTTCGCGGATACATATATTTTAGTTTTCCGCATTCGCGGCGCTCTACACATAAACAATGTTAAATAACAGAGCGTCCGAATGCGAAATAATTCGCTAAGCGACCAGAATATGAATGAACTTACCAAACGTATTCACGTATGTACATGCGTCATATTAATTAAAACAGATTTCGATTAAAAATAACGCCGGCACGCATATTTTTAGCGTCAAATATTCTATATTTCGATCCATTACCCGCACTCATTACGTTACACCGATCAAATAAACAATTCAGAGGTGCTTGAATTCTTTCTATTTTTCTTCTTCCTCCGTGCAAATAATGTTTAAAAATAGCAACTTTTGAAATCACATGTTGTAAGCATACACACATTTTTGTGTGCGTATAGGTGTATACATATGTAATAGGTATTCATATACATGCATTGGTTCTTAAATACTTTGCGTGTTTCACGTGAGCTACAAAGCTCACAACCAAATAGGTATGTTTTTCTAATTTGTATATGCAATAATTTACATTAAATATTACCAAATTTATCTAATAATGACTTCAAAAGGAATTAGCATCTCCAATAAATACAAAGCAGTCCATACATAAATATAATCGAATTTTGTGTTCCAAATAAGTGCCACATTTTTAAATGCACGTATACACAAGTACGAGGAAATATCAGAAAATACCGAGACTGGTGCTGTAGTACCAAAAAGAAATATTGTTTTAGAAAACTATCCTTCAAAGTACTCTCCATTCTGTGCAATACAGTTGTCCCTTGTTTTGTCCACTTGCCATAAACACCTGAGAAACCATTTTTTGAGAATCTATTTAATATACACATCACCGCTTTGTTGAGCTCTAAATTCGACTTAAACTTTCGGCCTCTCAATTCTTTTTTGACTTCAGGAAACAAATGGAAGTCACATGGAGCAAGGTCAGGTGAGTAGAGAGGGTGAACCATAATTTACACCCGCAATTCTTCGTTGACAAATCGCTGATCTGTCGGATGGAGCATTGTCGTGATGCAGAATCCAACCGATGTCTTGATAACGTCCCCGTTTTTTATTTAATTTTGCGTTTAGGGTTCTTCAAAGTACATTAGAATAGTACTATCCAGTTACTGTACGTTCTCTAGCTCCAATGTGATCATAAATAACGCCCCGTTTATAAAAAAGATAAATGCATCACATTAATGGCGCTTTTGACAGTTTTCGCTTTCTGCAGTCATGGACTGCCTTTGTGCTTCCATTACATACTTTGAGACAGGGTCGTAATGATAAAACCAACTTTCGTCACATGAAACCATATTGTTTAAAAACTGTGGATTATGTTGAAGTTGCCTTTTCCACTACCGACAAACTATTACTCGATTGGCATTTTGCTCATCGGTCATCACTTTTGCGATCCATTTTCCTCGACCTTTCGGTACACTAAATCTTCATGAATAATTTTTTGAGTGGAACCATAAGACAAAATAATAATGTCAGAAATTCGACATATGGTAATCCGATGATCATTTTGGATGAAGTCATTAATTTTTGCAATTTTTGAATCAATCCTATTGGTGGCCGCCCGCGTCGATATTCATCTTCCACTCTACAACACTCTACATAGTAATAAACTATCATCTGGGTATGCAGTACTAATAATTTCAAAAGTTTCAGTTGGAGTTTTACCCAACCTAACACAAAATTTTATCGCATATCTTTGCTCTACTCTCAGTTTTTCAATGGGTACGCCAAATACTGATAATTCAGTAATTAATTTGTAATAACTGTCAAAAATTAAATCAAAGTCTACTTGAGAATAAGTACATTAAAAATGGGGAATTTTAATTGTGAAAGAAGTTATAACACCAGTCTCGTTATATTTTGACATACCCTCGTGTTTTATATGTACAAGGCGTTACCCAGAAATTCCCGGAATTTGAGTGGGACGCGCGAAGAGATGGTAATACAGCTTTTAGCGCCAGATGGTGTGAACTACGTCTATACTAAAATCAGTCTGTCAAAGGGTACTTTGCTAGTTGATGATAAACAGTTTTTGCGTTTATATTTGTTGAGTTGTGTTCCAGTTATCCTGGGATACTACGATGTGAAAGAGCAAAAAGCATGTATCAAATTCTGTTTCAAACCTGGTAAAACGGCGACTGAAACTGTAAATGTTTTAGGTTAGACGCAAACTTATGAGTAGTACAAGCTTTCAAAAATTAACGGGTGTTGGTTAATGATTAGGAGCGTGCCAATCGTCCATCGACGCCACAAAATGTGGCAAAAGTGCGTGATACTATCCGGCAAGACTGAAAGAGAACGCTCCATGAAATTTGTAACATTGTTGGCTTGTCGTACGACGCAAGCGGCCTGTCAAGTGCGCAATAATTTATAGATCCTACACCACGATAGTGCACCAACCCACACGTCATTTATTATGCGCCAGTTTCTAGCCTCAACTAAGACGTTAGTACTACCCAACCTTTCCTACTGCTCAGTTCTTGTGCGTTGTAACTTTCTTCTTGTTGCCAAAGTTGAAACTGAAGTTCAAAGGTGCCATTTTGAGACGATTAAGGAGATGCAGACAGAATCGCAGGCTGCGTTGAATACATTAACAGCGAAGACTTTCAGCACTGCTTCTAGTTATGGACAGGTCGCTGGGATAGGTGTATTCATGCCAAAGGAGAGTATTTTGAAGGGGATGGTAGTGAATAAATTGTACGAACAATTTATTTTGGTCTTTTCACAAGAATTTCTAGGTAGCACCTCGTATATCTGAACAGCCAAAAAATTTCTGGGTATTCAGTCTGCTTTTATTAAATGATTAACTCATTTATTCATTAGTCTCAATATTCCATGATCTCTTTATCACTTTATAAGAAGTAAAAATTTATTTAAATAAAAATTATAAATGATTAATTTTTTTTAAGTAACTTTCAGCAAGGGTTTCTCTTTACTGACTAGCAAACTTATGATTTGAAATTACATTTTTCTTGGAAAATTGTACGAAATATATTTTAATTTATAAATACGGTGGATAAGCTGAATTTATTGAGAATAAGAAACTCCAATACACTGTGAAAAACAATCATACAGTGTTTATTTAGAGCAACTCTTTATCTGTCATTTGACATTTTTAAAAGTATGAGAAAATTGAATTAACAAGAAAGCACTTTCGCATCATAATTTATTTTGATTTTAAAAGAGGTTTAAGCGCTGATGAGTTGAAAGAGAGTTTAAATTCAGTTTTAAGTGAATAAGCACTTTCCTTGACTACAATTTACCGATGGCTTAAGGAATTTGAACGCAAAATAAATTCTATTCGGCATCAAAAAGGAGCTCTTACCGATGCTGTTAAAAAGTAATTGAAGAGGACAATAAAGCCACTTATGAAGTAATAGAGTATCAACTCAAGATTGGATCCCCAGCTGTTAAAACTATCATACACGATGGCCTACAGTGTTATGTCGATTTGTGCCACATCACCTTTCTGATTTCCAAAAAGCAGAGCGGGTAAGAATTTGCCATGAAACTTAAATTTCTTAAATAATGACGGGCATCAAATTTTTTCCAAAATAGTGACAGATGACGAAACTTATATTTCCTTTTTCGACCTTCCTATCCACCAAAAGAGTCGTGTATGGATTCACGAAGATAAGAAAACTCCTACAATGATTAAAAATCAGCAAACTATGAAAAAGATTATGTATGCGTTATTCTTCAGAAGTGGTGCTTAGTAAATGCAAATAAGCTAGATGGACAAAAGACAGTTACAGCTAAGTGGTACCACGAAAAATGTTTGCCTGAAGTGTTCAGTAGAGTTACAGACAAGAGAATTAAGCTCTACTATGGTAATATATCATCTCATACGGCAATTTTAACACTCCAGTTTTTGGCTGGAAAAAATATAAAACTAATAGAACATCCGCCGTACTCACCTGATTTAGCAATGTGTGACTTTTGAATATTTTTTGAGGTTAAACACAATTTGCGTGGTAGAAAGTTTTCGTCTGAAGAAGAGATTGAAGCCGCAGTTCGCGCTTATTTTGAAGGTATTCCGAAAGGAGATTGATTGGGAGCCTTTAAACAGCGGAAAGGAAGAATGGTCAAGAGTATCATTGCCGAGGGGAATTACTTTGAGCATATTTAAATAAAATCCTGAAAATATCAGCCGTGTTTTTTATTCCCGATAATTTTAGCTTGTCCCTCGGAACTTATTAAAACTTTTGTTTAATTAATAATAATAATGTTTACTCACGATCGGTTAGTAAACTAAACATTTCCAACCTTCAAACGGGTTAGCAAATGCGCTATTACATACCGAGCTAGGTAACAGCACTTTACCGGCTAGCTTATGTCACTTTTCCGACTAGGTAATGCCATTTCATTATTTATGAAACGTCAGTGTCTGTTCGGGCAAAGTAGATTTAATTTTGTATTTTTAGTTTTATTTAGATGTAGGTATATTTATGTTTAATCCTAGTTTTAAATTGTAAATATTATATATCTTATATAGAAAAGGTCTTGGAGTTCAGATATATTTAATATTGTTAATTGCCTTAGGCCTGGTCAGGTATTACATTCCTTCATTGTCTTATTTTCTACAGTCATAAAAACTATTTATTTTATTACAGGCACAACCCTCTGGTTAATCCATCCATTATGTAAATAATGTATTTGAATAAGCATAAATATAATAGAATAAGTTTTATTGTACATATTTCCTGTTATATATTATTATAATAGGTGAAATAATTGGGTTCGATGCGATTCTGCGAAGTATTAGTATTGCGAAGTATTGTGCATTGTATATTTATTATTTTAAGAGGTATTTTATTTTCTATAATTAAGGGTTTCCGGCGTATATTGTTTATTTAATACATTTATGACGTTGGAAACTACAGCATATACTTTTCTTGGAAAGGTAAAAATAATGTTATGGAAATTTCCGTATACTCTATTCATTGTTTTCTTCCTCTCTTTGACTGGCGGGGACAAAACTTTCTTGCCGAAAAATAAGGGAATTAAGAAACAGTTCCAAACAAGATCTCTTAGAGCTCACTACAGTTCCAAGTACGATCTCTTCGAGTTAAAGCTTAGGTCTTAGTTATCTAATTAACAGTTCCTACTAAGATCTCAGTGATCTAAATAGGAGCAATATTATTTATTAGCCAGTTTTTCTCGGTCTTTAGTATTAAGACCAGATACTGCATTTATTTAACGGAACACCAAGATTAAACTTAAATATATTAGTATTATAAAAAATATTGTATTATTTCAACACATACTTCGGTCTATACATACCGAACTTCCTTCAAACCAGGAGGATGAATCAGTGTCATTTAAATAAGTAAATCAAATTATAATAAAACTATTCAAAAATCTTTATTAAGTAAATAACAAGACAACGTTTTAATACAAAATTTATTCGCTTTTGGAATTAATTTTGGAATTAGAGAAAGACCATGTTTAAAATCGTAGGGTAATAATTTAGTAATCTGTCAGAAAATATCATTATTAATTGCTACGTTACCTAGCAACAGTACCTATCAAAAGCATTTATCATAGCTTCATGAAATTTCATACTATTATATTTTTGAAATTTAGTCATTTAATAGTTTATATAATAATTAATTACTAACCAATCGTGAGTAAAATAGTACACAAACCTCGGCGGAAATATGCATTCCCGTCTCGAGATTAAGTTCACCTCGACGCTGCTCATCTTGGTTACTTTTAATCTCCCGACGGTAATGAACCACTTTCCGCCTCAGTATAAAAATATACTATTATTTTCAAAATAGATAAGTAGGTAAGTATCTACATCGCAGGAATGTCATATGAACAATGAAAAATAAAACAAGGAAAAATACAATAAATAAACGAAATTATTTTTATGTTTCTTAAAAGAGAAAATTAATTAAAAACTCAAGAGATATTTCAATATAAATCAAATATGTACGTATTACATAAAACTACGTATATATGTACGTATTACATAAAACTAAAAATACGCTTCTAAAAAATTATTCTATAAATCAGAGCTAGCTGAAATTTCAGTACGAAAGCATAACCATGGTAATTCAAGGCAAACGCTAAATGAAAATGATGTTCAATTCAATCGATAAGTATTAATTACTTTTCACAAATCTGCTATCCTGTCAACTGCTGGATTCAAATCAGTAATTTTGGATTAAAATATTTCAATTCAAAACTTACATTAAAACCCTATAGATATCTGCACATATACACAAGCCTAATACATAGAGAAAACTTCACGCATAATAAATTTATACTTCTCTATCTCTCTATCTATACAATTGAAATAAACTAAAAGTAAAATTAATATTAGACATGCTGTACTAGTCGTTTTACCTGCATTATAATTATAAATTCAAAGCTAGTATAAACGAACATATATATCCATATAGTACTCGTACATATGCATATGCATATCTATATTAATATCTATTGTACTTGCTACCTCACTGGGCTACAAAAAAACAATATCAAAAGAAAGACAAATAAATCTGTACAGTGTACGTAAACGTTCCCATGTTATCAAAGTAAACGCGTATGCGATGACAAAAACTGGACACCTTTTGTTTCGAACTCGCTTACATGATCCCTTAGAAAACTGGACCCGACGTCGGTCGCCTTCGACAAGCTAACAAGACCCTTAAGCCACCGGGTATTAGGGTACATCAATCAAAGGGGGCTTCTCGTCAAATCGCAGCTGACCCACGGACATATGTTAATTGACAAAAGGGGTCGCATATTAAACAGAGACGTTATAATAATTCCTATGGGCTGATTAAATGAGAGATTACAATTCGTATATACACTCATACATGTATAGTTAGTTCACTGTATGTTGAGCGTGTACATTGTATCTGTTGGTGTGTATATGTATATGTGTGCATTCTGGTGGCAACCCGAGATACACATGTCTAACCGTTTCTCGTCATTTCAAAATTACATGTCATTGTTTCTTCATGTAGTTTAATTATAGAGGGGATTTCGGAATGAATACGTCCGCATAAATTGGTGAAGAAGTCAAAAATGCATGTGAAAATTTCTTTGTACATACGCTAAACTGCAAATATTTCACATTCGTATGAATAACTTAATTGCATATATTATTAAGTTGTATATTATTATGTAGTTGCAATAAACAATATAATTTGAATAAGAAAACTTTACGCTGATTACGCGTATTAAATTATACATATTATATCCGTTGACATATTCAACCCAATCTATTATTTTATGAATGCTAATTTGCTTAATAAAAATTTGCTTTTGTGAAAATAATATAAATGAAAATTGGAGCTTGGAAATATACACTAAAAAAGTTAAAGAAAATGCATAAAAGTATACAAGACAAACTATTAAATTATGGCCTTATGCGTTTATGCTTTGGATGATGCAATTATTCTACTAAACGGTAATAAAGTAATTATTATATTAATAATAACAACATCTAATATAATAAGTAACAGTCTCTTTAATGGAAGACGTAATTGTAAATCATATTGAACATAGTGAATTGTAGACGAAACTTAAAGCTGACGGACGGTATTATTGGTCAACGTAAAGAAATCGTCTCTGAACTTTTTATAATACAGCCGGTCGCGCAGCGACCTAACAAATTTTTTTAAATATTTGTATAATTTTTTTCTCGCATATGAGAGAAATTTTAGAAAAATATTTTGTTTGTATATTCTATATAAATACATCTTTCCATCAACCTTTACCATTACCTGATATATCGTCCTTGTATAAATTCGTTTTCAATGCCGTGAAGACTAATTGTCAGGCATATCTGACAAAGTTAAAAAATGTCGTATTATTGTCTAATTTAGATTTTTTGTTTGAATAGCATCGTTTAATTGAATGACTTTTAAATTTGTGAATTTGTGAAAACGGTGTATTAATTATTGAGAATATACCATGTCAAGTAGAAAAAAAGACGAGAATTTGATGCTTAACATAGAAGTTAATGCATAGAAAGTCGATAGAACCATTTATGCCGTTGACGGACGAAACGTAATTGGGAAGAGTGCAGCACGAAAATTGTTTCTCGTTATTTATAGTGGACCATTTTAATATAAACGAGTCTGAACGTTCTCTCAAGACTATCGAGCTTCCATGAGGATCATCTGAACGCCTTAATTCATAATGGTCCACTATAATCAACTCGAGAATTTGTCACTATGGATTGTAATCAATCCTGGCATCCACTATGAATTGCATCCGAAGAATACATCATTGTTAAGATTTACTGTCAATAACTCTGTTTGGCTTAAGGTTGCAATTCAAGAAAAAAAGATCGGGCAGACATTATCAAGCTATTTTGCAGCTCGAAAACGTTCGCCATCATATTGATAAGTTTACAAAAAGCTAATGTGGGCCTTATTCTCCTTATTTCTTTACATCAGATTTCCGTCATGTTCATTCTTTTACACAATATCAAACAACCTATGAGCAATATCTTTTAATTACGATGTCGCCCTTCAAAATTGGCTTAACGACTTCTTCCCTTCCCAATCACCGAATTTTTTCAGGCGCGGAATCGAAAAATTGCCAGATCGTTGGAACACAATCGTGAATAATGTAGGAGAATATATTGTTGATTAGTTCATGTATTTTGTTCGTTAAAGAATTAATAAGTTTTGAGTTCATTAAAAATGCTACGAACTTATATATCAACTCAATATATAAACAACCACAGACATCTAAGTAGCACACCCCTCTGTACCTAAGAAGATACTCTCTACATCGTGGAAGGAAAATCATTTAAGAAAATTCTAGCACAGAAACTGAGAGTAAATAGGATAGGAGAAAAGTACATCGAAGAAATTGACAAAAGCTTTAAACACAGGAACATATTAAGCAAAACTGAACATTAGAAGTGAACTAGCATTCATAAAGGAAAGACATTTATATAAAATCAGAAGAAAAAGTATGTGGAACAAAAAAGAAAATTAGTAATTAACAAAAGCGAACGTTAAAGAAAAGAAAAAATGGGTTGGAAGAAATATGTTGAGTCAAAGACAGAACAAAACAGGCATGAATATATAAAGATACGAAACATAGTAAAAGAAACAGGTTAAAGAAGCCGAACAAAACACCTGGTAAGATTACTTCTGGAATTCCGGACTGAAACTGCGTCCTTGGCACTGTTCCTTTCTTGGCCTGACATTTCATCCACTCTTGCATGAGATATATTCGAGGCTAGTACTACTATTGCCCACTGAAACTTCTTAGTCAACCAAGAAGTGATCACAAAAAAGTATAAAATGTGTTAAGAATGAAAAAAGTCTAGTTAAGAGAGTGGCAGGGGCGGCGAAGAGAAGAAAGAAAGGAAGGCTTAGGAAATCATGAATAGAAAGGAGAGAACAATTAGAAAAAGATGAAGGAAACAATACAACTTATACGAAAACTTTGACTAGAGATGGGAAGGCTTAGAAGAAATGGATCGACGGCACATCGAAACGAATATCCAACACCCCTTGGGGGTATATGGATCATCGAAGAAAGAAAGAATAATAAAAACAGCTGGTAAAACATCCGTTATTGGCACTTTAAACCCTTGTTTGGTAATTTTGTAATAAAATGTAGTTGATGTGTTTCGCTACTTAATTTTTATAGCTTCTGCATTTTCCTTAAAAATGGTAAAACCATAAACAGTGAAAGGAAATAGTCGTCAGTTAAAATCCTCCTTGAAATAATGTTTTTTTTTTTTGTGAAATTCGTCAATATTCTAGTTATTGGCATTGGAAAGTTAATACTTGGTACTCGAATATTGTCTGTCATTGGCACTAGTGAGTAGATACTTTTAGGATTCGCATGTGGGTACATTGTTTATTAAATTTATAAAATATAAAAGAAACAAATTTTTTTCGAAAAGGTTGTGTGTTTGTGGCAATATTCTTTATTCAGGTTTCTTCATTCTACAGACGGCACAACAAAAGTATTCTTTAAAAATTTGTTTTTCTATAAACATATGACATGGTAACATCTGGTGCAGTATTGATATTTGATTCCAATATTAATTAAAATTATGTTTCTTGCGCATGAAAAACATGCGCATATGTCTGGAAGGTATATTATTTTTTATACTTGCTAAATTTCTTTTATCGTCTTTGGGAGTCTTCATTTCCTCATTCTTGAATTTTTTGTTATTCTTTTGCGAATGTTGTTTTTTAGCTGCTTTTAGTGATCTTTTACACTTTCGTCTTTCTTTCCTTCCTTTTCTTTTTTTACTCTTTGTTTCTACTCTACTATTTTTTTTAGTCCAGAGGATGTAATTACAAAAGGTGTTCTGTCAGTGTGAGCCTTACCTTTTCTTTCTTTTACTATTATTTCTTCCTTTTCCGCACATATTAATTTTTTTGTGTTGCATATTTATGTTACCGATCTTTGTTGTCCCACTATTTTCAGAAAGTACATCATATAAAGGAACTTCTATACTTATTCAGTTTCATACTATTATCAGTAAGTAAGTATGAGGTAAGGAGGATGTTAGCGCTTTATCATTTCTAATAGCAGGACTCAGCATAATATTACTATGAATGACTATGCTATCGCCACAAGACAACTCTATATTTTCAGCATTATCAAGTTCGTGCTAAAATAGTTGGCATCACATCAAAGTCTGCTTCCGTATAAACTGGGTTTATATCGGGTTGCGTAAAATGTATTACTTTCATCCAAGTTGGCCACGGTATTAACCTTAGGTTTCAAAATAGAATGCAGTTGTAAAATCTGAAAATCTTACATCTATTGCTGAAGCGCCTACTTCTTTTTATTGTTCTTTAGTTTCTTGTCTCCAAGTAATTCATAATATCTTTCATACGTCAAATTTGTCTTATTGGTTTTAGTAACGTCATTTGTTTTCGAGATATTTTGTTTTGCTCAAACACTTTGAAAAATCAATAGCATCGAGCTGCCATGGACAGAGTCCACATGCTTTAAATCAATTACAAATTATTTGAGATTTCAACGATAAAACTGCCTTTTCAAATATTAGAGCAAAATGTTGCTTATTTAGTTTTGTGTAAGAATTAGATCTTCTCCATTCCAAAACAGCATATTTACAAGCATTTCTTAAAGGCTTGAAATTCCAGACATCTGCCATTTGTAGTATTCTTGTTGCATTGGGAAACAGTGCAACCAATATAATCTCTAATTCTCTGCAAATAGTGCCAACTTCGTAGGTTAGGTGCGTCATATGTCCGTCTAAAAACATTATGATTGGAAATTTTGTTTCCTTTTTAAAGAGAGACGGATTTAGCGCGTTCCTTATACAGTCTACGAAAATTTCGGCTTTTATCCACCCATTATCAGAAAGACCGATTCCTCAATCAACCGGAACACTTTTTCCAATTGGATCTGGTAATCTTTTATTTGGGTAAATGATTGTTGATGTGGTGATATCTCCCATAGCGGAAAATGTAGACATTATCGGAAGATTCTGTTTGGGATTACTTTGGTTTACCTCATATTCATTTTTCTCGTGTCTTATACAACTACTTTACCTAGTTTCGGACTGAATTGCAAACACGTTTCGTCTCCATTTTAAATTCTACTGGCGTCCTCCAAAATTTATAAGTAGTGCTTTTCTTGTAAGTAATCCTCAATATCTGGGAACCGTTTTCTAATATCTGATTCAGAAACATTTGCTGATGCTGTAATAGCTGCTTCTGTATTACGGTGGACTATGTAAGGATATCTTTTTAAAAATCTTCTTTACCGGTTCTCTCCTAGAATATTGTTTTTAAAAGAATTTTTTCCTTGAACAGCAACTAAAAAAAAATTTACGGATAGTTGAATATCGTCTCCAACGCGTGAACCCTTTTTTCCGACAATCGATTATTCACTTTACAATCTTTCCTTCTTCACATTTTGTCAAATTAGTAGCAGGGCTTTTCTCAATTTTGCGAAACTTTTCACTCAATCTGAAATGAAACATAGCACGGGAGATTCCGCATTTCCTTGCTACTGTCTTTTTTTGGAACACCTTTTCTAATTTCCTCTAGAGAAGTTTGTAACTTTCCATCAGTTATTTAAATGTCAGTAGTTGACAAACATGTATTTCCTGCCAAATCGTTACATTTACCTAAAATTCCTAAAAATTAGCTAAAAGAACTATACAAATATACATTGAAACCTACCTTCTTTGTGACTTTGTTCACATTCACCGTATCACTAAAAACTTGTTGTTAAACACTATACTTGCACGGCTATCTAATCTAATAATCCAACGGTACCAGAATAATTTAAAATCAATTGCACTCAGTTACAACAAAATCTTCTACTTAAATTATACAATTTTTAATGAAAGTGCCAATCACCGGCAGACTACCAACAATAGGGCAGCTTACTTTACCATGAATGTTCAAAGTAAGCTCCATCATTTTCAGTACATAATGCCACTCAGTATATTTTATTAGAGGAATTTTGTGTTTTATTGCAAACGTTTTTTGAGAAAAACCAATATGGTACGCATATTGACAGTGTTTTATTTCTTACTGCCAATATAATATTTTTGAAAGAATAATTTCACGCTCTAGAGTATAAAGATTTCGATCACATGGTATTATCACTACTTACTCAAACATGTGCAAACAATACATTTACAATTATAAATTTGGTTAATATAATACTATTAGTCCATCGCAATAACCTAAATATCGTACAATACATAAGCAAAATTCTTTAATTAGCAGAACGAAAGAATGCACATGCACATATATATTCAGACGTCGGTTCATACCGTACCAGAAATCTGTCACTGGATTAAACAACAAATTTAATATTGTAAACATGAAAAACTCGTAAACATGCTACAAAGATAAATTGCAGTCTTAAACAATGCTCGCAGGTATTTAAATTGACTAAGAAAATACGGTCTTCTGCACATAAATAAAATTATAATGAAACCCCAATTATCATATTTAACTTATGCATGTTCATTTATTTGAAATAAGGATGTTGTTAAGTTTGTTCACTTGGAACAATCTTAAAAGTATCTTAATTGTGGACATGATACTTTAGCGTGACATGAGAAGATATTTAATTCACTACTCTATTAAATTAATGTAAAAATAATTACAACTAAAACAAGATAATTACACTTATTATTATGTGTAGCGAGACAGAAGCAGTCGCATAAAAATATACATAAACACAAATTTACAGAAGAAAGTTTTGATAATGAAACACGGAGAGAGTTGTTTATGAAATGCTAATTTGCCTTCGACCTTTATATTTCTTGTTGTAGTTTGCGTAATTAATTACGTATTATTAAACGTTAATAAAAACAGTTTCTTTTATTTCTTCATTTAAAGATTAAACTTTGTTCACCAATGTATTACTAATTGTTGAAACTTGGATTATTATACATTTAGACAATTAAAAGCCTGTTCAAAATTTGTAAAAAAAATAGACATAAAATACTAATAGTATGCAAAATTTTACATTTGCACTACCATGCCTATTTAATATTATCAGCAATAAAAATCGAAGCTTCAAGAAAAATTCTCACAATTCTCACATAAAAAAACTTGAAACTATAAGCACATTAGAATTAATTAAAATAAATAATCATTGTACATTGTTTTCATTAAGAATCATATCAAAATTCAGCATTTTTCATAGTTACAGTAATAAATCGACATTGTTTGTCAGATAATGCTTTAATTTAAACCAAGAAACTTCTCTCGACATCTCCTACTTTAATCGATGCATATTTAACATTAATCGTTAGAATAAAATAATTTTTCATTCAAGCTGAGATTTTGCAATTTCTTTTCTAAAAACATAACCTAATTCTTTGTGGCTTTATTTTGTTCTGTATTACCCACTGTTGTCAGTATGTACAAGTATTATTACCAAACTAGATTCTACAATACTTTCGCGATAAATTTTAAGTTTCGTAATAGATTTAAAAAGCTGCATGTAAATTCTTTATGGCAATCTAAATAATTTCCCTTTAAAATCTCAAACATTCATATCTTTAATAGTTAGAAAGCATAGTAAAATTAAACACATTGAGGTATTTCTTTCGCTAATAGGAAAAGGTTGGGTGTAATTTCATAAAATAACTACTTAGATTACTTATTATTTTTCGAATTTTTATTTAGGAACATTATCATATTAATATTTTTCGGGTTTAGTCTTACATGCTTTTGTTCTATTATAAAACCAGCTGTACTAGACACTCTTTCACTGTCTGCTAAACATGCTGGAATACAGAAGTATTCCATAGCACATTGTTTTAAGGGTTTCAGCTTCATTCCTATTACCTAAAAGAGAATCCTAATAAAAATGCACTGACCCTTTTTTTAACATTCCAAAATAAAAAGGATCTACATCCCAATTTGAATTTGGTCTTTCGAGGTATTGCCGTTTAGTTATTATTACATCAGCTGTAATAGATTTTACTTTTTCTTTTATTCTTTCTTGCAAAAATCCAACTAATGAACGTGACTTTTGATGTGGATTAATGTTTTGAATACAGGCATTTGTTCTTTATTTTTAGGATCTATTTTCTTCAAAATATTAAACATTTACTGTTCTAGAAAAGAAGTGGCCCCAGTAACAGTTGCCACTCTAGTAACTGATCGTCCTTCATATGAAAATAGCCTTGCTAGATAGAATGGAAATGTTTCAAATGATCGGATAAGTTGCTGGTTTTTCCACTAGTCTTGTATTATTTCCCGTAAGTTATACATTTAGTCACTTTTCTGTCATTTGAAGCTTTAAAATATTTGTGAATTTTTAAGAATTTCGATTAAGTGACATTGGCTGTATTTAGAGTCAATAATTATATAAAAATTATTAAAAATTATATCATTGAATAGCATAAATTATTGACCAATAACCCTAACTAAATACTTATTGTCCACAAAATTCTGCCAAATTTGGTAAATAAACGATTAAAAGAGTACGCACAGGAAGTTCTCCGACATTATTTAAATAACTACAGACCAAATGCCGGTGGACAGGCACCTGAGATTATGTTTACAGCTAAGCTGAACATACTTATACCGACCAGGGAACAGGCAAAAACTCGCTCGATCGATTGTGGTACCGGCACCTGGTACACTGACGGATCACAAGGTCAGGGGGCAGGTGCAGGCATCTGCGGAATGTGCCCTAGAAGGAAGATATCGATATGTCTGGGTAAACATACTACGGTTTTCCAGGCCGAATTGTTAGCAGTCGCAGCCTGCGCCGATGAAATTCGAGAAGCCGGCTGCGCAAACAAAAAAATTAACATAATGACTATAGTCAGGCGGCTATTAAAGCCATTATGAACCCATCTACCAGGTCTAAGCTGGTGAAATATTGTAAACAGGTCCTCAATAACCTGGCACAAGACAATACAGTGTCGCTGATATGGGTGCCAGGACATGAGGGAATTAAAGGCAATGAGACAAACTGGCCAAAGAAGGTACTAATAGGAACTTCATAGGACCAGAACCTGTATGTGGAATCACTAAGGATTCCGCTAAAAGGGAGATCTGGTTATGGCTAGAAAAAGAACATAAAAATAAATGGAGGTTAACGGAAGGTCAACTCTATACCAAAACACTACTAAGGAGGCTTGACGGAAAGTTTTCAGCAAACCTAATTCGTAGTAGCAAAAAAGAAATTAAAATAATTACCGGGTTAATAACCGGACATTGTCCTTTAAGGAAGGATTTGTACACCAAGGGCTTGGTTAGCGAGCCCTGGTGTAGGAGATGTGAAAAGCAGGAGGAAACTAGCCTTCATGTAATATGCACGTCTGAGGAACTGAAGGAACTCAGACAGAAATATTTCGGGAGGGATCTATTGGATCCTTCAAGTGTACTCAAACTTCCCCCGAGGAGGATAGTGGCTTTTATCGAGGACACAAGACTAACAGAGTGGAATTGAGAGATCTATTGGGGATAGTACAAAGAGCAGTGTGCTCAAGTGCCTGGATGTGGTGGCGTCCAACCCAAAACAGAGAAGAAGAAGAAGAAGAACTACAGACCAAACAAAGCCATTATAAATGTTAAGATGGCTTTACATGGTCAAAGAATTCATTAATTTATTCATGAAGAAATTCATGAATTTCCTCATTTTATTCAAGTTATCCAGTTAATGCCAACCATAAGATAGTGACTTTTTCTTACTACCATTACTTACTTATATACTAATTACATTTACATCATCTGATGATGCCAAAATAGGCAATAACTTTAAAACCTAAATATAACCAAAATTCCCAAAAAAAAATCATGAAAAATTAGAGTTGGTTCTAATTCGTCACTTTCTTAATGAATTTATTGTTGTCAAGAAATTCAGGACAATTTTGTGTTTTGCATGTGTGAATAAATTCAAGGTCACAAAACTCATGAATTTGTTTGACACACTCCAAATAAAAATCTGTAATTGAAGAAGAAATGTTAAGCAACCTAGGACTACTATTAGTACAAAAAAGAATTACTAATAGGAACTCTAAATGACCCTAAAAGCACGAGAACCAAAGTGAAATTCTAAGCAACAACAAGAGGACTAATTTATAGTAAATAAGGGGGTTAAACAGGAGCACGCAGCATCTTCAACACTATTAAACTTGGACTTGGAGGGGGTTTTAAGAAGAGTAAAATTAGAAAAGAGAAATATGACAATCCAGCCAATATGACAGTAATTATAAATACAGAAAACCTAGTTAGAAACTGTAGATCGTCTGGATAAAGAAAGTTAGTGTAGAAATAAACGAAGAAAACACAAATTGTCTGAGGATAGGAAGAGAGGATACTCAGACTCAAAACTATAAAAAAACATAAAGATACAATTTTGAAGCAGTCACTTCTTCCTCTTATTATGGGGTTACATATTTTAAAGCATTAAAATGAATGACATAGATCACATCAGTTTACATAATTAAATAGTATAAACTCAGATTTGAGGAAAATGAATAGGACCAAAATCAAATCACCTTTCACCTGAACTTGAAAAACATTCCTGTATGCGCTGAATGATCTGTTCTTCCCAATCATAAAAAAAGTTTTATCTCTCCATTTCGGCCTACAGTTAGCTATTTACAGGTTCCGATATTCTTAAGACCCAGCTTTAATTGTGATGGTAAAATTGCATGGTTAGGGAAAGAAAAAGCTTTATTCGTTGTTATCTTTACCCCATCTTGATTGACATTGTTTTTTATTAATTTAAAAGTATATTCTATTTATTCTAATTGGTTCATAGCAACAATAATAATTAATATTGCTATATATTTACCATGCCCGAATCCTATGCTTAGAAAAACTGCCGCCGTTAACCAAATATCCATAAACTAATTACTACTTTAGCAAGTAATAAAGTATTAATAAATGTTTGCTTTTATGTTTTTTTTTGTATTTGTTACTGACAAAATTGTTAATTATGATGCCAATTTTTCTACAGATATATTAGCAATGCTAAAAACCCTAGATACGAGGCTTGTCCGGAAACTAAGTACCGTTTTATTTTACCGCCACCGCAGCGCTACTGTCGTAGTTTCGCGCATGCACACGTGTCTCTCTGGTTCATAGTCTTTCCGCTGACGCCATTACAGTCGGATTGTGTTATGTTTACATGTGTTAGTGATCGTTCAAAATGTTTAAGACAATTGTCGAGCCCGCCGACTGTGAAGTGCGTTCTGTAATACGGTTTTTGAACGCAAGGAATATTAAGCCAACTGAAATTCATCGTCAACTTGTAGAGATTTATGGTGAAAATGTAATGACAGATGGAATGGTGAGAATGTTGGTTAGACAATTCAATGATGGACAAACCAATGTTCATGACGAAACACAGAGTGGGCGGTCTTCTGTTGTCAATGATGGTTTGGTTGAAAAAGTGAATGAGAACATTCGTAAATACAGACAGTTCAAAATAAGAATGGTTAATGATGAGTTTCCACAAATTTTAAAAACCGTTTTACGATAACGACGTAAAAAACGGTTACATTAAAAGATAATACATTTCTTAATTACAAGTACAAATTAATACAATACAAATATGTTGAAAACACATCTGTATCTGTTCACATGGACATAAAAAAACGTATTTAGCCAATGATCACTTCAACTATAGACAGATATGTTTCGATCTTACGATCTCCTCAATGCAGTCATGAAGTGACCTCTTAAGGTTGGATTCCTCAAGATAAGCACAATCTTATACCGTCAGTTGACAAGAGATGCCTTGTGACATATAACAGACAAGAAAGATCCGCCGGTATCAACGCTTCCTCACGCACGGCTTAGGCACTTCTAGGAGAGAAAGAAATACGTATAATTGTGTAATCCATTAAATCGTAGCCAGATAGCTTAATGAATAGCATATCGATGTGTAAACACATCAAGGATTTCCGAATACAAAATTAACACAAATATGTTAAAAACATATCTGTATCTGTACACATGGATATACACATAAGATTCTACTTATGTTGTGGACCGAATCTTAAAACGTTGCTGAACACTTGCACTGAGGAAATCGTAAGATCGAAACACATGTGTCTGTAGTTAGCTAAATACGTTCTGTATGTCCATATGTACAGATACCGATGTGTTTTCAACATAGTCGTATTAATTTGTAATCATAATTTAAAATGCTGCATCTCTAATGTCAGAAAATACAGGGTTACCGCTAAATACCGCCCCAGCTATTCTGAAGAATACGTATAAATGCCTAACTGAAAATCAAAAAAGATTTTTTGTAATTCATCAAAAATTTCCAATCTTTTAGGGCCAAAATCTAGTTAAAATCGGTCCATATCTTTATTTATTCTTTATTTAGGGAAATGCACCTCTAATTCAGGATCATTGACCTTCAAAAATTTCCTAGACATTGGTTAGACGATACATTTAACATAAATCCCTATTCATAAAAATAGTAAAGGTTTATATTTGGATATCAAAACATTTATGCACAACATTTAAACACATATGGTGCTTTTGTTGCAATGTTCTTTTGTGGATATCAATAATAAGTCTTTATGTCGAATATGTCCTATGCCACTTTAATTCAAAAATGTGATTATAATTAAAGTTTGAACGTTCTTTTAAAAGTAAAATGATTATGTTTATACTAAAACAAAAATAGTCATAAAAAAGCTTTATGTAGCGTGTCCATGGCGATAGATACCTGGTTTTTATGGAATTATTTCCATATAATTTTTTTTTCTTTAAATTTGTAGTGGTACCGACAAATACCGATAGAACAATATAATTCGTCGCTGAACAGAATTAATGTTGAATTAGAGGTGGAAGCCCGTATATTTACCTACGACAGAACCGGACTCGAATAAAGAAAAATCATTTTCTTGTTACTACGTAAACATTTGACCCCGATTTTTTGTATGAAGACATTATTCACATATACCTTTCATCCCATTTTTTCTTTGTCACTATACACAACTAGTATTGTATAGAGAATTTCTATAAATTTTGTTTGTTTTGGGTCGAAGAAATTTTAACGTTAAGAAATAAGCAATACGAGGTGTGCCTATTTCGAGAATAGAGAACAGAAACTAAGATTAATCATCGTACATGGCTTTATTGTTTTCTTAAATATTCTTCATTAAGATCAATAGACTTTTGCATGCGCTCGAATCAATTTTCAAAGCACTTTTTCTACTCCGATTGAAATACCTTCAAACTATCAACCGCTTTTTCAGGCGTCGAAAAGCGTTGACCTCGTAATTAATTTTTAATGTACAGGAATCGAAAGAAGTCATTGGGTGCCGAATCGGGGCTCTCCGGCGGATGACTCATCAATTCAACTTCTTCTGTTGTCAAAAACTCTCTTGTTCGAGCCGATATGTGAGAACTCGCATTATCCTGGTGAAGAAAATCCCTTTTCGACGGTTGGTTTCCCTTATTTTTCCGAATACTTCTGGCAAGCAAATGCTTGTGTACCCTTTAGAGTTGACCGTCCTACGTTGCGCTAATGGCACCTCTGCCACATTTTCCGAAGGAACAAGCGACTATTTGCTGCGAAGTGCTTCGTGCGCGAACAACTTTTGTTGAATTTGGCTCATCCTAGAAACCCATATAGTCGACTGCTGTTTACTTTCGGGCTCATACGCGTAGATCCATGATTCGTCACCTATTACGATGTCATAGACGTGTTTTGAAGCACCCCCATCTTACTTCTTTAGTGTTTCTTTCGACCAATCGACACGAACCTTTTTTTGAGCGATTGTCAAATTATGTTTGATCTAACGCGACCAAATTTTCTTGACGGCCAAATATTCATGCAAAATTTAATGTATGCTGGTCCCACTAATGCACCTCTATCTCACGATAAGTCACATCATAAGACAATCTTGCAATATCAGTTCACGCTGGTCAACAATGTTTTTCGGAGCAACAACTGATTTTGAACGACCTTCCCGAAATTCGTCAGTAGGTGAAGTACGACCACGATTGAATTCGGTATACCGTCGATATACGCTGTTTTTTTTATGATGATTTATCGCCAAAAGTCGAATTAACTTCATCGATGCACTGTTGTGATAATCCACGTCGAAAGTTGTAAACAATAATCGCACGGAAATGTTAACGAATTAATTCCATTTTTAGCCCGAGATAAATTTTTTAAGTAACTCTAAACAACACAAATAGCATCGGTACGTCAATACGTTCTTAGTAAGTAAGCTGTGAAAATGTCGAATTTTACAATAGAAACATCAGTTGTCAGATGGCAGCACGAGGATCGCCTATTCTCGAAATATAAAAGGCATCATTCGTAATCAAAAATTTATCGGGAACCACTACAATATTGTTTCGCCATACAATGACTTCATCAGATGGATGAAAACTATGTATTTAAATTGCGTACTGAGAATAATATACGAGTATATGCTAACATTAACGAGAAAAGAAAGGGTGAGGACGTCCTATCTTAAATTTATCTATTACTAAACTATCTATTACTATTATCTATTACTAAACTTGCTACACCTGTAGATTTCTAAACTTTCTAAAAGTTAAGTTGTTTTGCTTTTGTCCTGAATGTGTAAAGATTTAGAAATTGTTTGTTATATCAATGATCAGATGATAAACAATGATTTACGAAAGTAGAGTCCATTTTTTGTCTTTAAAGCTTCTTTCGTATTCCTTCGTGCTAATTTAGAATGTCCTCCCTGTTTGTACTATGTACACTTTTCCAGAGTCTTCACACGTTAGCCTGTAAACACCTGAATTTGATCCTTTGGCTATTTTGTCTTCATTGTTTTTAATTATTTTATGTATAGTATATATTGTGTGTTTTAAATGAAATCAACGACTTATGATATTTTAATTTTATTACTAATTGAATAATCAAGATAAATAATAATGTTAGATGGAACTATAAAAGATGAAATCAAAATAAAAAAAAAACAATATCACCTAATTTCTACTTTATTGGTCAAATACTATAACAGTTGTTTCGACATACAGTGTCTTCCTCAGATGGAGTTGTATTATAAACTAAACCTAAAGGGGGTTAACAAATTTAAACTTAAACGAATGATGTTATGTATTTTCTCAATAAAATGGAAATTAAATAATATTGTTTTTTCATTTTTTTTTCTATAAATTATGAATTTCCATTAAGTAAAGTCTAGTTCGATTAAAAAAGGAAAGTATAATAATATGTATATCCTTTCTTATTTTTTATATTATTTATTTCAACCACTTGATATAAAATTTTAATAAATTTCATTTCAAATTTAAATTAAAAAATCACCTAATTATAGTGATAATATCTCGTATATGTGACATTGCGGGATATCTAAGGAAGTAATTATTTCATTTTCATTTATGTGGAGCGAATATTTTAGAAGACTTTATTGGATTCCGTTAATAAACCCAGAGGTCGTTTCCAATAAGATATCATACAAGCTTAATTAAATTAGACGAATTATGTGGCAATGTAGAGGAAACACGCCACGTCGTTTAAGAACAAACACAAGTATCGGCCGTTAATTATTTGTATTGTCCTTAGTGTTGACCGTTGGTTATTGTTACTTTATCCAAGTTCCATTTAATCGACTCGTGCTGTTTCGTTTTCGTTATTTATCTTTGATTGGCTTTTAATTGAAAACAAGTCATTGCGTCGCATTCAGTATCAATTTCACTACTTGTATTGATACAATGAGTATATACTGTTTAATGAATTTATCAGGTTATAATTAAGGTTACAAATGATGTTAACATTACTGGAAATTCTCAGACAAATGAGAAAATATATATCATTGTGATATTAAAGCAGGACAAAGCAATGGATTAGCAGTGGCATACAGCTTCGCCGTGTAAGCCCAAAGGATGCGATTATAAATACAATGAAAGTCACAATGTTTTGCTTATCTTTAATTGTTAGTAACACAACAAGTACATTAAATATTTAAATAATTATAATATAATCTTAAACGCTAAGAATAGGAGCTTTGTTTCTTAGATAATTGTATTCGTTGAACGTCCTCCTTCTTTTGCCAGATACTCTTCCAAGCGTCGCACAGTGCGAAATTTCTTGAGTTTACCGGAACTTAATTATTCAAAACAGTAAAACAGTTCTATTTGTTGGTTTTTAAAATTTGTAATAAAAATTAATATGTTTTATTTAAAGTTTTTGAGTTTATTTGTGTTTTTTATTATAGAGCAATTAAAAAAACATACATTTTATTACATTTTGAACACCTATTCAGAACTAGATTCATTGCAATCGTCTGAAGACTCGCAATCATTACACGGGCCTGCAAATCTTTCTAACAACATTAAAACTGCTGGCGTAACTTCACTATGCTTGGTTTTGGGTGCTTTACGAAGACTAGCGATGTACGGATCCGACTAAATAAGCAGTCGATAAAATAAATCCGTATTTGTGTCAATTCTTGCCTCCTGAGCTTCTTCTGAAAATTCCCCGTTCGGAAGAATGCAGGAGGCTATAATATCCTTTCCATGACAAAGGACTTTATGCACACTTACGGGCATTGAGTACCAGAAATATTCTTTCAAATACAATTCCAACGTTTCTCTTGCATATTCGCCGAACTTTTCTGAATCAATTTTAAGACCACAATTTAGGCACTCTAACAGCACATGAAAACGTTTGATCAATTCTAAGTTAACGCCAGTTATTTCGGTAGACTTTTCGCCATATCTAAAGAATTTCCTCGCGGTATTACCATCGTTTGTGTTTCCGGTCTGCTGTTTTGGCATATCTATAAGCAAGCCAAGCTCCTCTTTGAATTTTTGTTGAATGTATTTTTTCTTCTCTGCAACTTTTTTTTATTTTCTGCTCCACGAGCTTGTCATGCTTTAATATCAAGTTTGTACGATATATGTAAAATACATTCCAAAAACCTTGTCCATGCATGGAGGGGCGATAGTCCAAGGGATAAAAAGGATTCGTTTATATTTTTTTGAGGTATATCGCAGATGTTGTTCATTTCACTAGGTTTAGCCCCACATAAGTAGTATGTTTGTGATGATGCACAGGATGATACAGCATTGCATACTTTACCGTCAATCATATAAAAGATCATATTTGCTGTAACCTGAAATTGCATTCCATCTACAAGTATAGTGGTTGGAGTAAGTTGAGATATTTGTTCTTTCACTTTGTTTACTTATGAGGTAATTACACTGACTGTTTCTTTGGTAAAAACGAACTTAATGGGGCGACAGTACCGTTTGGAAGAAGAAGCAGGGTTTTTCCAAATTAGTGACTGATTATCACTACCGGACTTCAAAAGATGATGCACTTTTCTGTTTTGCGCTTTAGGATGACAATTCCTAAATTCTTTTTTAGGCCTGCATTGGTCCTCGATCCACTGGGCAATGCATCCCTTACAGCATTTGAAAACTTTACATTATTTTCAAGCCAGAGAGCATTTTTATTCAGAAATGATGCTAAACTTCGACTGGATTCCCCCCCCCCCCCCTCCTTTTTCGTATTTTACAAACCAGTGCGCGAAGAGTTGCCTTTAAACTGCAAAGAGCATCAGATCTTAACATTGGTGATCCTATTTTTTCCAAAGCAAAACCAATGATGGCATCCGATGTCGGTTCTTCCTTCCACTTTTGGAATATACAGTTATATGAAACTTGCAAAGTCATTTTGGAAAATGTTTCATTTAAAAGAAGATCGCAAAATATCGCAGAAGATCTTTTGAGTTTTCAACAGAGGAAAAAAAAACTTTAAAATGTTGTGCGTTTCAAGCTGGTATTATGTTGTATCACTTTTTAAAATCTCGACTAAAGTTAAAAATGTAAATTTAACTTACTTCTTAAAAATCACTTTTTCCACGAACAAATCACACACGAGCAAGGAAAGATTTTGCAATTAATTAAATGCCAATAATTGACAATTTTCTAATAAAATACATGATGAAAAAATCATGGCCTACTGATTTGCCATTTCTATGTACCACTCTATTAACTTTAACAAATCGAATAGCTTTCTATAGGCAAAAAGTCTGATTGAATAAGTAATGCGAATTTCAGGTGCATTTTGCGGTTCTTTCGCAGGTAAATCCCCAAACTGAGTATGAGGTTTTAGAGACGGGGTATTTACCTAACAAAATAATAAATAATCTTATGCATTTTACGTATTTCAAAAATTGAATAAAGTTCCGCTAAATTTCCTAAATTTCGCACTGTGCGTCGGATAAAATCACTCATCACTCTTTGAAGCATCTCCTGGAAAATAGCTTCAGCTTCTTGTCGAATAATTGTTTTGAGCTCCTCCACATTTCTTGGTTTACTTTTGTAGACTTTATCATTCAAATGGGAGCCAGAGAAAAAAATCAAGGATATAAATATCACAAGATCTTGGCGACAATTGAAATCAGTTTCGAGAAATTAATCGATTGGGGAATGTCTAACGTAGAATTTCCATACTTATCCTTACCGTATAACAGGTCGACCCGTCTTGTTGAAAAAAAAGTAATTTCTATCTTCAATGTCAAGTTGCGGTATAAAAAATGTTTCAAGCATATCTGCATACCGTTCAGAATTGCTTGTGATTGTTCTTGCGTTTTCTTCGAGAAAATATGGGTCTATGATTCTGGACAGTGATACGGCACATCACACGGTAACTTTTAGGGAATCTAAAGGCATTTTCCAGATTTCTCATGGGTTCTCGGTAGCCCAATACCGATAATTTTGCTTATTTACTATGCCATGCAGAGTAAAGTGCACTTTCGTCGCTCACGAGTAGATGTTGTGTCATATCCGGTTGCTGATTCCTTAGTTCCAAAAAACGTCGACAGTACTCAAAGCGCTGTTGTTGATCGCGATCAGTTAACACATGTACTACTGCGATTTTGTATGGGTGAAACTTCATTTTGTGTAGAATTCTTAGTGTATAGCAAGCGCCAATTAAGTTGTCGCGAGGAGGGGGTGCGCTGAAGCCGTTTTTAAAAACGTCCACCCCCACTACCCAAGTAATTGTCAGAATACAATTGTCATTGACGTTTGACGGAACATAATGTCTTTGCTAGGGGATCATAAGTGATACACGCTCAGAGTTATAATTATCTGACATTTGATGTAAAACCAAATACAAATCTCCCCACTACTTTTAATCCTGCGCGAACTTACCCCTCCTCGCGCCAACTTAATTGGCGATTGCTTATACTTGTGTCGGATATTTGTAATGCTGCTGTATGTAATCGAATTGATCGATTAGGGCTACGTACAATGGCTTGCCTTACTCAAACTTTATTAATAGCATGCATGCAAATCTCGTTTTTCCGGGTGATTTTCTTTTCTCTACTAATCCGTAATTTCGCCACTTCCATATTCAGTACGAAATAACAGTTCGGGCAGAAACATCAAAAACATTAAAATTTTAACGAAATAAATGTTATGTTTGGATAATAGAGTTATATTTAATAAATTTTTCAATGCAAAATACATATACATTTTTGTTTACTACAACGCTCCATTTTAACTGTCAAAATATCTCCTCCTCTTTCAATTATTATTAATAGATTAGCGATAGGGAGATTATATAATTAGATGTTGCTAATTAAAAATGAACAAATCATTTTGGCTCTCGCTGTATGATAAATAATGTATGTAATTAGTCACCATTTTAGTTTGAATGTGTTAAACAGAAATAAGAAAAACACCCTAACCACAATATATATATCAATAAATACTATATACGTATTTCGGCAACTAAGTTGCCATCTTCAGTAGAATAACCTAAAACCTGAAAAAATGTTAAACGTAGCGTTTTTGGCTAAGGTAAACCTTGGAAGATATGCTCTTCCAAATCGCCAGTGGGCTAACACTAAATTCCTAACATCGAAATAACACTTATATACTACTTAAACCTAGCGTGAAATTTAGCGTAAAAATAATGCTATTGTCACAATAAGGCATACAAACTGGACTGAGGGATTGGTCCATTGTCAGAATTCATTAATTTATTCTTATTTCTATATATATAAATACTTTCATAACTATCTAATTCTCTATAATTATTAACAGTTTTAATCAGCCAAAGGTTATTTGCCGGCACAGAATGACCTGTGTCCCAAATATGGCGGGCAACGCTAGATTTTTCGGGTCTGTTGAATCTAAAGTGGGAAATATGTTCCTTGTAACGAGTTGAAATTGAACGTCTACTTTGTCCGATATGTTTTTGGCTGCAATCGTTACAATTCATTTCATATATACCAGATTTATGTTCTACCTCAATTTTGTCCTTGGTGTTACCTAAAAGTGATTTTAATGAGTTACATGATTTAAACGCTATTCGAAGAGAATGGCTTTTGAAGATATCGTTCAGATTTCTAGCGGCTGAATGGTACGGTAAACAAACAAATTTCTCAACTAGGTCTTTTTGAGGTAGTAAGCTCGTGGTATCATAAATAAGTTTCCTAAGCCTGTGTTTCTTAATTAGGTTGGTTATTATTTTCGAATCGAAACCATTGTATGCAGCGATGCTTCTGATTAATCCAAGTTCTTTTTCATATCTATCTTTTGTGTGCGGGAAACTTAACAACCGATGTATAAGAAAATTAGAGGATGCCATCTTTTGTTGGAAACTGTGATTTGAATCCGCGGTTATAAACTTGTTCACATTGGTGTCTTTTCGGTAAATATCTATTTCTAAGTTATTATTATTCTTAATTACCAAAACATCTAAAAATGGTATTTGGTCATTGTTTTCTTTTCTATAGTGAATTTAATTGTAGGGAATTTCGAATTTAATTCTATTAAAAAATCGTTCAAATTTCACAACTTAGTATTAAAAACTTTGAATGCGTTGTTTTGAATGTGTTGTTGATATAGACTGACGCGAAAATGTAGTGTAGTATTGTATCATTAGTATAGAATTTTCTCGTTCACGTCATTAATAGAAACTTCAGTCTACCAAATATACAATGATCAAAATACTCACTTGATATAAAGATACTAACCGGGTTATACTAGGCTTATAGGGCCTTCGTGTTGTCTGCCTGCAAACAACTCGCGCGCTGTTGTCAGATTGCTAAATTTACAAAAATAATTTTGACATTTACTTTATATCACATTTATCATTTTGTTTGGTAATATTTTTATCAACTTTTGTAAATTTCTGCTAACAGATCCAAATTAATATGTTTTTAAACAATTTACTCAATTTTTTTTTCCTACAATATATTTAAACAAACGCCCTTCAATATTTTCCGAACACGCACATTATTTGTACACGTTTGATGGAATAAATTACATTTGTTGAACGTAACCTATAAATGACGAGTACAATTGACAACATAGCATAAACGACATCATTGACGAGAACGCGCTCTTATCGTGAAAATCCTGTAAGCCTTCCATTGTTGAATCAATCAAACTCCTACAACGAGGTGAAACTATGTTTGTCTTTATTGGATGCGTAATCGCGTTTTTCTCCGCGGTAAATTATACCATAATTGTCTTTCTGTTGGTAGTTCCCATTCTGGAATATATTTTCCCCAAAACTATTGAAACTCTTCATTGTCTACCACATTTTATGGAATGTTGCATACACTTAACATAATAAAATCATATAAAAATTTCCAACATGGCTTCACATTTAACAGGGGGCTTTGCTATTAACATGTTGTTTATAAACATACATATCGTACGGTATAATGTTATTCTTGCAAATAGCATATCTAAAAATGGTACCAGTATGTTCTAATATAGAACCGCACTTAACAAACTGCGTCGTCGAGGAATCATGATCAACACGTCTTAATTGATACTAACTCGATTCATGCATATACAGGGTGAGTCGTGTGGAATCGACCAAACTGTAGGAGTGTATTCTACAGGTGAAAGTAATGTAAAAAAACTCAAATGTTGCTATCCGATTTTTATTTGTTTTCGAGTTATAGCGTAATTAAAAATAAACAAAATTTCATACATTGAAGTTTTTGTATTTTATTGGTATTATCGTTCTTTATAATATATTTTCAAAAATACCGCCATTCATTTCAAAACATTTTTTACATCGTCTACCAAAGGCGCTGGTTGCGTTCCTGATTGCGTCAGGTTGATGTTTGATATTGTCAGCAGCCTTCATAATCCGTTGAATTAGTGCATCACGAGTGTCCACTTTTACTTGATACACTTCATTTTTTAACCAGCCCCATAAACAATAATCGAGTGGCGGGAGGTCTGGAGACCTAGGAGGACAACCAACGTGGCTACCACGTCCAATCCAACTCCCTGGAAACCTTTCAGCCAAATGTTGCCTATCTGCACGAGCGTAATGTGCAGGCGCTCCATCGTGCTGGTAGAAGATTTGGATTCTGATGTTTATGGGAACATCCTCTAGCAGTCCGTGCAGTTCATTTTCTAAAAAATGTAAATAGGTGTCTCCCGTGAGGCGATTCTCAAAAATGTAAGGACCAATTAAAAAACCATCGATCATACCACACCACACGTTTACCGAAAATTTATGTTGAAAGTTACTTTCAACTTTTGCGTGTGAATTTTCGTCTGACCATACATGCCGGTTATGACAATTATTAATACCGTCACGGGTGAATGTCGCTTCATCCGTAAACAGTATACGCGATACAAAACGAGGATTATCATTTATCCATCGACAAAATTCCATACGTCTACGATTATCATCTCGTTGTAGGTGCTGTACTCTTTGTACATGGTACGGACGTAAGCCATGCTCGTGGAGTGTTTTTATCACCCTTGTTTGTGGAATGCCCAATTGAATACTAATTCTCCGTGAGCTGGTAGTTGCGTCTTCTTCTACTACATCCAGAATATCTTCTACTTCTTGTAATTGTTGTCGTCTGCCTCGTTCAGATATTATGTTTACATTACGAAGCTTTCCGGTCGCGCACAATGTGTTGAATACATTAATAAATACAGTTTTATTAGGATGTCTGTGATGTGGAAATCGTTGACGATATTAATTAGCAGCAGCTGTAGCATTCCCATCACAAAATCCATAAACAAACACCATATTAGCATATTCTAAATTAGAATAAGTGTGTAGCATTTTAGTTTGTTACACTATAGTCCTACAAACGTCAAGTCAATATCACAATACCCGAACACAATGTTATAATTTACTCCAAGGTATAGGGAACATTTTTTATGAAGGCAGCACCCTCACTATATCAACGATGAACTAGAGGTAGTGACATTAGACGCATTAGGCATACAAACCACTCTACACTATTTCTCGACTGCTTTCAATGTCACTACCGCTAGTTCGGAAAACCACGAACAGGTAGCGTTTCAGCTAGGAAGACTTCCCTATAATGAATTGCTACCGGGGTTTCACTGTTTTTACGAATACATACATAAACATGGTATACTAAATCTACAATTTTAATTACGCTATAACTCGAAAACAAATAAAAATCGGATAACAACATTTGAGTTTTCTTACATTACTTTTACCAGTAGAATACACTCCTTGAGTTTGGTCGATTCCTCACTACTCACCCTGTATATACCTCGGGTGTATATGTACGCTTTCGGATAAAATCGCCGTTGCTGCAAGTCCATTCGTTTGTCCACCTTTAATGATTATCATATTTAGTGAAAGAAACTAATGATTTTTTTTTCTTTAGCATTTCTCTTGAAACATAAATATGTAAATTGAGTTAAAATAAAATTTTCATTTTCGAAGGAAGTCTGTAACAATTATTTTCCGTTACTATTTAAGAGGAAATCTT
Organism: Melolontha melolontha; assembly: GCA_935421215.2. NCBI lineage: Eukaryota > Metazoa > Arthropoda > Insecta > Coleoptera > Scarabaeidae > Melolontha > Melolontha melolontha. The sequence continues at coordinate 109,656,488 of OW285235.1, read as the reverse complement.
AGTCCTAACGATCAATGGGAACCAAATACATTACATCACCGTGCTGAACGTTGATAGAAAAATACAAAATTTCATTAGAGAAAGAAAAACAATAACAACTGCTGTGGTATATATTGTATTGCATATTCGACACAATTACGAATACATTCATCACGACCGCTTCCATGCAATTTGACAGAAAGCGAAAATAACTATTGTAATTATTTAATTTTAGTACTTTTGTTTTTTTTAAGTAAAAATAATGTCTCTGGTAAATAAAAACAAGTAACTGTATCCTGATCTGCTTAATAAAGCATTTTACATTTTGCAACTACATATTTAATTTCAGTAGGTACTTTTATGTTATTTTTTTTTGAGTAAAAATTATGGTGTGGACGAAAAAAAGATGTACGCAACACGGGAGTAAAATATATCACAGTCTCGACATGGTTACGCTCGAGACGAAGCTGAGAGAGCTAATATCCATGTCTCGACTGCAAAATATTACTTTACTCTCTTAATACTTAAATAAATATTTCGTATTACGAGCTGTTAAGAGGGATATAACGATCAAGTAAGCAGTTCGAAGTCCTACGAAAGAAAGCTATAATCCGACCACGGCCAATATAACTCTTAATAGAGCATAGTACGTGCAATGCTTTTTGTCACACTAAAATTACCAAATCTGTTCCAAAAATTACTTTTTACATGCTCGAAAGGTGACGGCAAAACACTAAAAAGTGTTAGATGCTGTTGTTGCCTTGGCAATGGGAATATTGTTGATAATTAAACAGTCAAAACTCTTATCAAGAGTGAAAAATGGAGAATAAGAATACTGCAATTCCATTAAAAATTCTTGCTAGAGCATGAGAAGCAAGTGTAAAACTGGAATTATTCGACTAATATGAAAGAGAAAATCATATGAAAAGAGTATGTGAATGTGCGATCATGGCTTATGTTGACGAATTGGTATGTTCTTATCACTATTTAATGACCACTTATTATATTTTTCTTTTATAACACCTGTTACATAAGTTTTTGTAAAAAATATTAATGCTCTCTGTTGTATAGTCAAAATAATAGATCTAGTCAGCCATGAAGAAATTTGTTGATCTGTGTCTGTCAGTTCTATAATGTCATACAAACTAAATATTCGTAAGTCCATTCACAACCTGGTTGGACAACTGCCCAAACGAGATATAGTTAACACGTTTAGTGAACAAAAGATATCAAAAATCACTATATATAGTACAATTTTTAAATGCGAACAAGGAATACCATGCATTAACCTCCCAAAAATAGGCCGTCCACGCAAGTTAACTGGAGTTCAAGTCAATTGATTATCCGAGCGTGCCAAAAATACCATTGGAGTATCTACCCGTAATCTTTCTTACCGTGTTAACATTCCAAACGTTACAATTTCTCGATATTTAGCACGAAATGGTTCAAAGTATAAATAACGTAGGAAATGTCCCAAATATACCACGTGCACAATTTGCCAGAATTCCTTGTTGTTGTCGAGCGTATAGATTTTGCTAATAACCGAACAATAATCACTGACGACGAGAAATATTTTACATTTAATCATGCGAAGCTTCCTGGAAATACAACTTTCTGTTCAGATAATATTGAAAATACCCCTAATAATATAAAATTTAAAGAAAAGGCAAAATTTTCTCATAACATTTTTGGTCTGGCGTGCCATATCTGAAATTGGGACAATATGTAGGCCCTGTAAGAGGGCAAGCAGTGGATGCTGAATGATATATCCACAAATATCTGACAAAACTAATGAATTTCATTAAAGTACATTACATTACATTAATAATAATTACATGTTTTGGCCTGTCCTTGGAACCCTAAACTGGTTAGAAGCTCAAGGAATACCATATGTACCTAGAGTCGATAATCCTCCAAATGTCTCGCAAGCAAAGCCAATTTAAACTTTTTGGGCCGTATTGGCTAAAAAGATATATAATAATGGTTGGAAAGCTCGAAATGAGCAACAGACATAGGATGTTTCAAAAACTTTTGAGAATTTGATTTAGAAGCCGTCCAAACATTAGTGCGAGATGTAAGAAGAAAACTTCGTATAACTGAAAATAGAGGGCCCCTAGCCGCAATATAATATTTAAGTGTTGAGGCCCAAGCTTCATTAATTGATATTAAATTTAATATTATCCTTTATTGAAGTTAAATATTAAAAGTTAAAAAAATTTCCCAAAATTATGTCACAGGTATTATTACTAATAATACAGCATATTAGGATATGTTTCCTTTAATAGTTTGCCTGTTTTGAACATATATACAACACTGTCACTGACAAATAAAAGTATTTTGTCTTTGTACCTGTCGTCCGAATGAAGCATTTGGTGCATATTCTCGTAAATGGTTTTAGCTACTGTTTTCGCATCAACTGTATTTATAACTTTTGTTGCTATTACATATGCGTTATATGGAATAATTGGATGTAGTACACCAGCTACAACACTTACCACACAGTGTCCTAACATATCGACAGCTTTGTCGGCAATTATCCATAGGTACTGATTTGAAAGATGGCTTCTAATGCGTTCTACTGCTTTCTTGTAGCACTTAGAAACACAATATTTGCGTAAGGTGGATTCATCGGGAACATTTCGACCAGTATATTTTTGTAGAAACGTTTTGAAGGCGGAATTGTTAAGTTTATTTAATGGAATATTTGCCGCCATTACAGTTTCACAGAGTTCTTCGTTAAAATTATCAGATTCCAACGAGTCTAATTTCTGTGTATGTATTTAGGTACGATGCTAGGTGACGTTTTACGTGCGATTTCTTGGAATTTTTTAGAAATATTTTACAGACTTTGCAATAAATTTAGGAATCACTGGCAATGGACACACAATCAGTTTGACCCTTAATCCAACTCGCCATTGTTTCACGATGCCATTCTCGACGTTTTTCCATATCGTATCTAAAAAAAGTAACTTAAACAACGTTCTAAATCTAAATAAATGAAAATTAAAAATGTAAGAGTAAATTACTGAAACTTACGTATACATGTAATTAACAGTTAAAACAATGAAAAACAGAAACTAACTCACCGTACTTTATTTATCTTACGAAATATAAACTAATAAATAAAACAAATTATAAAAACTAATCTCGCTTCTATCTACGCCCATGAAGAAAGGAATACTAAGTATGATATTGAAGTAATTGCGTCACAATTCTACGACAAAAACAGATGTGCGGTTAACCGAATGAATAGTGCTATTCAATAACTGGGTGTTGTACTTAGCGATGTTATAGACTATTTATATGGTCCATCGCAATTTCGGCCTCTCGTATCCGGTCCCTAGTTATTACATACTGAAAACTTTTTGCTTCAAATTCTTTATGTGCAGAAGTTTCAATTTCGATGTCTTGCCTACTGGCTAAGAAAAATATATGTTAACGCCTTAGGATACTTTTAAAAATTTGTGGTACGTAATCTGGATATTTTATTTAAAATAAAATATTTCCACTCATGGTTATACCGGAAGTCATACCCAACTTGGATATTTTAAATGGAATGTTATACTTTTTATTGCTTTTTTATATTCCTTGTAAAGTACTATAATACTTTATATTAAGGTTTGTTCTGCAAAAAATTGACCGTTTTTGAATTATTTTGATTTTTGTTAAATTTTTTGTTTTTTCAATGTACTTTTTAGAACCACATATCTCTGGCGTATTTAATCTAAACTACGTCATTTTTCTACAGCAGACAGCGAAAGATGTAATATTCCGAGTAATGGTAAAGAATTTAAGAAATCTCTTACAAGGTGTTCAAAATTTATTGATTATTTAAGTAATCTTTAATTTTAAAAAAATTATTTTTTTTATTAAACATCTTGTATATGAGCACGCCATAGTAACTAGATAAATATTTTGCATTGTACAGGTATAGGTTTCCCTATGTCTATCTCTCATAGTTTTAGGGTTATTAATGATTGTTTTCTAAATTGAGCATTATCAAGAAAAATCGTATTAGTAAGCCTTTAAAAATAAATATGATCTGTCAAAATTGTCACAAACTATATTTCTTGTCTAACTGGTTTTATGTTGTTCACAAGTCGAATTAAATAATTATTCTAATAGAGATATTTTCAATTTATTCTACATTCATGGTAAATCTCTTCCAATTATTGAAAGAACGTGTCGACTTTTTAATGAAAGATACCCACATTTACCAACAATGAATTAATTCAAGCGAATAGAATCAAATTCCATTCGCTTTGGTATTCAAGTCAAGAAGACATTTCCAAAACCGACTACGGGCGACGAAGGTAATGAAATCGTTGTTTTGGAATATTTTCATGCGCATCCAACCAGTTCTATACCGGCGGCGTCTGCAGATATAGGAATATCATATCATGTACATTAAAGGATTTTAAAGAAAAATAAAATGCATCCTTATTCTTTCCATTCAGTTTAGACTTTATGTCTAGGAGATCAAGCTTTTCAATTTTGCGAGTTTATTTTAACTAAAACACAAGAAGATCCCAATTTTTTACTAAAATTTTAAACATGTACTTTTAATAGAAGAAATTGTCATCATTGGAACAACACAATTCACATGCCATTAGAGGAGCAAATTTTCAAAACTTTTAGCTCTAATGTTTTTGCAATAATTATACATATCCACGTTGAAAATGAAATTTATAACGAGAATTTAACAAGCGTCAGGTATCTACAATTGCTAAGGAAGGTAGTACTGCCATTTTTGAATAACCTATGTTGGTTTCAAATGGATGCAGCACATGCTCACTCCTCACATGAGGTATATCAGGACTTAACCAATATCTTTGAGGATAACTGAATTGGTCGCAATGGACCTTGGTTCTGGCCATCTAGATTCCCCGATCTGACTCTCCTTAATTTTTATTTATGGAGTCAAATAAAAAAATGAGGTTTATGCGTCTCCCGTGCAAAACAGAGCTTATAACTAGAGTACGGTTTTCGAAACTTGAACGTTGAGCAATTAAGAGAAGCAACTACAACAGACTTAAGAAGAGTCATGCTTTGTTTAGATCGCAGATCATTTTGAACATTTGCGAATATCATTATTAACGCATTATGTGTCTTTAATATATTGATTTTATTCACTTTTTTGCTTGCTAATTTATTTTCTTTTCTAACCTTCTCGCAAGAAGTTTGATGGATCTATACATATAATTGGTATAATTCCAAAACTGTTTAGATTTTTTTCTCCAAAGCTTTAGAAAATTATCATTAATAATTTTGAATTTAGTTTTATTAATTGCTGGTAAATATGAATTAAAAACTCGACATGTGCTTTTAATAATTTGAAGGGATTCACCATGAATGTAGAATAAACTCAAAATATCACTATTAAGAATAAATATTTAATTAGTCTTGCATATTTGTGAACAAGATAAAACCATTTAGACACGAAATAAATTGTCACAAAGTTTATTTCTTTGTGACAATTTTGACAGATCAGATTTACTTTTCAAGGCTTACTTCTACAATTTTTCTTGATAATGCTCAATTTAGAAAATAATCATTAATAACTCTAAAACTATGAGAGATAGACATAGGGAGACCTATACCTATACGATGTAAAATATTCATCTACTTACTATGGCGTGCTCATCTACAGGCTGTTCCAATAAAAAAATCGATTTTTCTTTAATTAAATATTACTTAAATAATTAATAAATTTCGAACACCCTGTACGAGATTTATTAAATGTTTAGACAGTACTCAGAATATTATACCTTTTGCTGTATCCAGTAGAAATATGACGTAGTTCAGATCAAATACGCCTGAGATATGTGGTTCATAAAAATCAAAATTATTGGAAAACGGTTAATTTTTTGCAAAAAAACCTAAATATAAAATGTTTATAGTACTTTACAAGGAATCTAAAAAAGCAATAAAAAGTATAATATTCCATTTAAAATATCAAAGTTGGTTGTGACTCCCGTTATAACCGAAAGTGTTCATGAGTGTAAATATTTTATTTTATTACATCAAATATTCAGATTAAGTGCCACAAATTTTCAAAAGTATCCTAAGGCGTTAACATAGAAAACTTCTAATGAACGGGTTGTTTGGAAAACCCTGTATAGTAATATAGATTCTTATTTACGTCAAATTTGTGTTAAATCTTTTCCGAAGACATTGAAAACATTAAGCAACGAAAAGTTGCTACAATTTTTAAATAAAGATGAAGACATACATAATAAATAGTTGTCTTAATACAAGGGACAATAATCAAATTTCGAGAAAAGCTATAAAGAAAGATTTAGTACCTCAGCTTTGTTATTTTTTATTAAATTATATGGCACTTTTTCATTAATTCAAACCAATTATTTACGTCATTCTGAAATTTGCGTATTCAAAATGTGTGACTTGAATGCAGTAATGGCCTTTTCTGGACAGGAAAAACGGTGGCCCCGTATTTTTTTTTATTGTCAGAAATGCAAAAAGAAACACTCGGGGCCAAATTAGGACTATTGGTTGAGTTAGTCATTAATTCGATGCCTTTCCTTCGCAAATAATCGACTGTTGCGCGACTGGCATTGAGAGTAGCATTATCATGATAAAGGATCATTGCAAGTTTAGAGTTACTTTTTCGGAATTAATCAATAATTATTATTACAGACAAGTAAATAGTTGTGTACCATTTTCGACAATTCTACAAAATAATCGGAGCAACTTGATCATATTTTGCTATAAAACATGCAATTATTTGTTTGGAAGTGCTTCGCAAGCGAACAATTTTTTTGACTGAAGTTCGGTTTGATACAACCAAACTGTCGATTGTTGATTTGTTTCCGGTTCATAAAAATATACACACGATTCGTCACCTGTAATAATGTCATAGACATATTTAGACGATCCTTGATTGAATTTTTCAGAATTGCTTTGCACCATTTTACGCGATCGTCTTTTTGAATAGTGGAAAGATTATATCTAACGAGGACAAAGTTTCCTCACGGTTAAATGAGTATGCAAAATTGAATGTATGGAAGCCTTAGAAATGTGCAAGCATGCCTGAATCTCATCATACGTTACTTGACGATCTTCTTCAATCAGTTCAATCAGACGTACAGCATCGATATTTTCCGCAACAACAAATGTTGGAAGACCCATTGCATGATTCTGAAGCAAAGTATGACCAAATGCAGAAACTAAGCGGACTACACCACTACAAAAATCATAATAAATAATTGCGCAAGTATATTCATGAGTTATCCATTTAGCAAACCTTAAAACTGCACTCTGCACAAACTGACTGATATTTTGACAATAGGACAAAAACCTCATATTTTTAATATATTTGAATTCAGTACGCATGCATCATTTATCAAACGAAACAGCGTTGCCAGATTCCCGAACGCTCGAGTATCTCTTGTAATTGGCATATTGGGTGCTTGCCAAAGAGGTGAAATTATTTATATTAATACAAAAGACATTGACAAAGTGCCCCTGAAACACATATTTTTATCCATCAAATGCATACCTTCCTTATAAATTTTAACACCTATTATGTTTATTTACTATCTCTTCCCACGAATATTTTTTTATTACTTCACTTACTGTTCTTTGGCACAAGGAAAATATGTAATTTAAATCTTTAACTTTTGATGCTGGAAAGAAAATGACCTAGTGACACGTTAAATTTTAAAACAAACATTTATTATAAATTAAATTAAAAGTCGAATACTTCTATACAATATCACAATATACTTCCTATATTATTTATGTAATATGCAATATGTATGATATGTAATAAAAGAAATACTCTTTAAAATCAATCATTATTAATTTCGTTTTGTAACCAAATATTTGACAAAATTTATAATAAAACTAATATCTAAACATATACACTAATAAATTCCACAGAATGCAAATACAAACATTATACTGCTACCGAGTAAACATTTGTATACAGAAACCTACAAAACATAATCCAGAAATACAAAAGGTTTCTTAACAAATTAACAAAATCCTATGTAAACATCGTAATTTGCTAACAAAAGAAACTCCACCTTAAGCCAAATATATTTCTCTATGTAATATTTTAGGAACAATATCACTAAATAAATTTATACTAGACACCTTTGTGCTTAGTTTATAAAAAAAGTTTTTAACACTTTCCGCAAACTGCCTATTTGTACCCGTGCGATTCATTCCTACCTACCTATAGAACAAATATTAAGGCACGTTGATTCAAAGTAACCTTTATGGCATGATAACGTTTAAATTAATTTAAAATAAATACTTAAAATTATTTTAATTTTAAAAAATAAAATTATGACATCTTAAAGTAAGTATTTGGATGGATGTATGCAAAAGAAATTATAATACTTAATTGGGATGCCCGCAAAGGGAATATACTCCCTGAATTACTTTATTACTTATTATTCATAGACAAGCCAGGGAATATCCACAAGAAAAATACGTTAAAACACTAAATAAATGCAAATACCCAAGAAAAACTTCATCGAAAGGTTGCATTTTATAAAGAGATTGATAATAAGTAATTTGTGAATTACAAATGAACAAAAAACTACAAGACACAAGTGGATAACTTTCGACATTCACCAGAAAATAAAGCTTTAATTAAATACTATTCTCTGTTCAAAATTGAATCGGATCCATACGTAGTCAGTAATTTGAAGAGTAACAGTAAAGGAAGTTCATATAAAATTTAATGCAATGAATAATTTGAAATATGCCGTCACTAAAAAAACTTTATGTATTTTATATATCCCCTATTACATCAGTAGATGTTGAGCAGTCATTTTCAATGTATAAACGGATTTACGATAACATACAATTATTAACACATGAGCATATGGAACAAATTATTGGTGATTTACTATTTGAGCAGGGAAATTGGGCCAACCCACAGTGGTGGACGTTTAAAAGTTGACATAAAATAAATAGTAAGAAATAAATTATAAAACATGTTTAAACACTTACCGTTTTAAGAGTCTTCCGTGAAGCCGCAAACGGAATAACATGTTAAATATCGATCATTAAGTACACATGCATTTTTAAAATCGAATTAATACTGTAACAAATCGATAGCGCATATAGACACCCAAGGTCCTCATGTAACATGGATACCTTGGGGTACGTCGTGATAGCATATGAAACAATTATTGGCCATTTACTATCATTTGAGCTCTGGATATAAACGATGACCAGTCACAATGTATGTTACGTTTTATAAACCTTGCAATATTCCTTCTGGAAAAGATGTATTCACTCTTACTTGGTAAGTACTTATTTATTTATACGTCTTTTGATTCACGTGGGAAAAATGTTAAATCAGGAATCATTATGTCCTCGCTGCGGCTCTGCTAGTCCAATCCCTAGTCGTCTATTTCTTAAAAACGTTTTAACAACCGATAATTAATATTTGTTTTTAGAAAACTAGTATTAACCGAATGTATATTTCAGAGAAACTAATTACATGATATGAACACACAGAAACACCTAATCATATTATTATAAATTTCTTGAAGCAATGTTTTTTTTTTCAGAAATACTTTAGAACATCTCTTTTCCAAACGCAAGCACTAGCGCTGATTAAAATTAAGTCACGAACAAAGCAAGACACATACTTAAAACTTTGAGTGCAGTAATGTTAATTAAAAAAATTCACAGCAAGATGGTTTTCGTTTGTTAGAGAATAGCAACTATGTAGACAAAATAAAAAATCGTGAACTCTCCTCTTACATACAAATGGAATAATTAATCGACTATTTGATCTAATTAAGTAAAAGGGAGGAAATAAGTTCAGTGCTAACACCTTACCAGTATGAGTACCTCTCTGTGCTGGCAATTTTCTTTTCATTTCACATAGTATCGTATAGTATATTAAAGAGGATGTTAAGCAATTTGTGATTCTATAAATTTAACCCAGCACTATTTGATAATTAAACCCGCAATTAATTAAGGTTCGCATTAAGGCGGCGCTGATTGGATTACTTATCTCTTCCCTCATTAAGCTCTTAATTAGGCACAGTCTTTTAATAAACCCACGTTTACATTAATTAACACAATGTGGTAATTAATGTAAAATACATAGATAGGAAAAATATAAAAACTTAAAACAAGTGACATTAAAAGAAAATTTTGTGTATACTTTTACGGGATTTGTTGTGAAGTTTTTTAGCAACCAGCTGTCACGTACCTGTAAGTTAAACACAATTGGTAGGCAAAAGGCCAACTAGTTTCATTCGTGCATCACTCTAGAAAGTTAGTATTGCCTGAAAAATGGAATTTTATAGTAAATAATTCTATGTGGGCTAACACAATAACAATGCATCAACAGACTTGTTTTGGTATTTGGAGATTTAGTACAATCAAATGGCAATATGCAAGATAAATTTGTAGAATTCAAGCGTGGAAATCTAAGTAAAACATTTCGTAAAAGTAATCCATAGATCTTCTTCTGTTTTGGGGAGGACGCCAGCACGTCCATGCACTTAAACACTCTGCTCTTTGTACTATCAATGTATCTCTCAGTTCCACTCTGTAACTTCGATAAAAGCTACTATCCTCATCAGGGGAAATTTGAGTACCCTCGTAGGATTCAATAGATTTCTCCGAAATGTTTCTATCTCAGTCCCTTCAGTTCCTCACACGTGCATATTACATGAAGGCTAGTTTCCTCCTGTTTTTCACATCTCCTATACCAGGCCTCGCTAACCAAGCCCATGCTGTACAGATGCTTCCTTAAAGGACAATGTCCGGTTATTAAGCCGGTAATTATTTTAATTTCATTTTTGGTACGACGAATCACGCTGCCTGAAAACCTTGCGTCCAGCTCCCTTAGTAGTGTTTTGGTATGAAGTTGACCTTCCATTTCTTTTTATGTTCTCTTTCTAGCCATAAACAGATCTCCCTTTTAGCGGAATTTTTAGCGACTTCACATACAGGTTCTGATCCTATGAAGTTCCTATTAGTACCTTATTTGGCCAGTTCATCGACTATCTCATTGCCTTTAATTACGTCATGTCCTGGCATCCATATCAGCGACACAATGTTGTCTTGTGCCAGTTTATTGAGGACCTGTTTGTAATAGTTCACCAGTTTAGACCTGATAGACGGATTTAAAATGACTTTAATAGCTGCCTAACTATCAGTCATTATGTTGATTTTTTTGTTTGCGCAGCCGGCTTCCCGAATTTCCTCGGCGCAGGCTACGACTGCAAACAATTCAGCCTGAAAAACCGTCGTATGTTTTCCCAGACATATCGACATCTTCCTTCCAGGGCACATTCCGCATTTGCCTTCACCTGATCCCTGATTAGAATGCAATCCAACCTTGTACCAGGTGCCGGCACTACAATCGCTCGAGCGATTTTTTGCCTGTTCCCTGGTCGATATAAATATGTTCAGCTTAGCTGTAAACATAATCTCGGCAGCCATACTGTCCGCTGGCATTTGAAATATCGTCTCTTTCAGTATAGTTCCTGTGATATCTGTATTGTCCCCTACAACTTTATTAGGGCACCATACGTCATTGGCCTTCAGCCAGGATCGCCGGCATGGCGTCTGTTTTTACAGTTACCGTGATTCCTAACAGAGCTTGTCGTTCGAAAGTCGTGAGGAGCGCTACCGAGGATGCCAGCTCCGTCCTCCTCCACCAGACAACTGCCCATAGGTAATCGTTGGTCTTACTACTGCTGTGCACAACCAGTGTACCACATTTGCCTTTAGGCCCCAGGTCTTGCCAACAGCTCTTCTGCATCTCTAGAAGAGCCCCATCACCCTGTCTGCTACTTTGACAAGGTGTCTGTTCCAATTCAGTTTCGCTTCAAGTGTTATGCCTAGATACTTTATTCATTGGTTAGTTCTAACTCTTATCCAAGCAGCCTTACGCTGCCCAAATCATTTAATTTTCTCATGCTGGTAAAGGCTACCAACTTGATTTTTTGAGGATTGACAGTTAATCCCTCCTCAAGACACAATCTTTCCACACTTAGCAGAGAATTTCGCATGATGCTCGCCACTGTCCCCGGGAATTTTCCCTGGGACACTATGACAATGTCATCGGCGAACCCCTGCGTCCATATTCCCTGGCTATTTAATGTCCTGATGAGATTATCCACTACTAGACTACTAGTAGCAATAACAATTCGCCTCTTTGAGGACAGCCTTTTGTTGTCCTCATAGAGATCGTTTTGTTTTGGATTTAGGCATTAACTACTCTGCTACGCAGCATGTTATGAACTCAGTTGCATGTGGTGCTTCTTATTTTTCGATCTCTTAAAGATAGAATAATAGAAGAGGTCGAGGTGTTATCGAAAGCTCCCTCTACGTCTAAAAAGACTGCAAGTGCAATTTCCTTGTGGTGCAGGTTCCTTTCGAGCCCTCTCACCATGCTTTGCAGGGAATTCTCACCTGATTTTCCCATCTGGTATGCCTATTGCAGTGGGTGTAGAGGAGATCTATCCAGAACCCCTTCTTTAATATTTAAATATATCATTTTTTCCATAGTCTTTAACATTAAAGAGGTAAGACTAATTGGTCTAAATTATTTAGGGTGGGTATATGCTCCTTTTCAGGCTTCGAAATAAACACTACCCTAATTTCTCTCCATGCCCTAGGTATATAACCCATGGCATGGCTATACCTGAATATTCCCAACAGAGGACCCATAATTTCCCCCAATTCCCTCTTGAAGGATCTTGGGAAACATTCCGTCTGGTCCTACGGATTTATATGGTTCAAACGGCCCTATCGCCCATCTAATTAAATGAGACTTGAAGATCTCGTTTGATATCTCCCAAAAATTCCTAGTCACCCTCCAAAAGGTGACAAGTTGAATGAACGATTATATAACATATAGTGAGATCCAAGCACTCACAAATACGTAAGACATAAATTGTGCTTGTGAAATAGACACAAAGGAACGGAAATCGACAGAAGGTTAATTCCATTACTAAGGCAATAGTAAGAAATCGGAATCCGAAGTTCTGAGCTAGAATAATTTGAAATTACAAAAAAGAAATTAAAATCAGCGAATTGGTTACCTGCCGAAAGCCTTCCTTTGAGAAAGAAACTAATCTTCAAGTAATATAATATAATAATAAAGTGTAATAATAATAACAGAGGACTCAAACGAAGATATTTCGGCAAGGACCTACTGGAGATACCCAAATTTCCCTTAAGGAAGATAATAGCTTTTATGGAGGACATAAGACAGACAAACCGAAAGTGAGGGGTCTATTAGGAATTATAAAAAGAGCATTACGCTCAAATACCTAGACTTCTTGGCGCCCAACCCAACCCTAAGAAGCTAAAATAATAGTAGATAAGGAGTGATATACCACAAGGTCCAGGCAGCAAATTAAGCATAGGCATGAGCAATGAAATTAAGTAAATTCTTGAAATCTTGCTGTTCACAAGATCTCAAGAATTTGCCTGTAAAGAGTTTTATGTTTCTATGATTTCGGACAGTTTAACCGAAGCTCAAAAAATAGCTGGTGGTGAATGAAGAGAATAAATATTCAAGAAATTCAGTCGATCTGCTTGAAAACTCGATTTACAGGATGGTAACTGGTGATAAAATTTGGACTTATTCCTGCATGCCCGAAACTAAACATCATTCAACTATTTTAGTATTCTGAGATTAAACTAAAGCATCAAAAGTTGTTCGTTCTCATAATTTTTTAAAAAAATGATACATATTTCCCAATAATTACTGGTCATATGGCTACTGTCGCTCTAAATGTTCAAAGGATTGTTAATGCTGGGTAGTATACAATAATTTTCTTACCAAAAATCATTGACGAATTGCGTAGAAAAAAAAAACGAAATTACCGTATCATATTTCACCAAATAAATATTTCAATACGAGCGGTCATATAACCTATTAGTTTATTGCCTCGAAAAATGCAATGCAAAATGCTCTGATGGAACCGGAAAAAGGTAAATATACTGCGTGTTTGAGTGTTTGCAGCAAATAAGAGTAGTGAACAAGAAGGTGTCAAGCTGATAAAAGTTATAGATTCCAGACCTATAAAAAAGAAGTCTAAAAAAATCTTGAAAATGAAGCCTAAAAAAAAGCATAAAATATGCATTTTGTATCATTTATACGATTTTTTGGAACTTTTTTGCTTTAAACTAGTCCACAACTTTTGTTGGGAATATATTGTACTCTGACAAAGAAATATTACTAGTTTCAAAACTATCTTAAATTCATGCAGACACGTGATTTGGAAAGGGTAAACCCAAAAATTATTCTTTGGTTGAATTTATGGGTTTTGCAGGTTTCAAATAAATTGCTAATTACAACTGATTAATTATTTTTCATCTAACGAAAGCTTAGTTGAAGAGCAAAGTAACGTTAAAATTCGACCGACTCACTTTACATAATAAAACATGAAAACAAAAAATTTAAAAAATTGCGGGTCGATGGGCTTGAACTCGGATCATGTAGTTCTCAGCCAAATGTAATAACCACTTGACCACGCAATATTCAAAAATTATTCTAGATGCAGTTCCCGAAAATTGTTAATAGCTCAGGTTTTAATAAATATTTTTAATAACGGACGAAAGTGTCATCTCCAGCATATAATGTAGATTGTTTTCACATATTTTCAGTCATTTATTAAAAACAGTCAGGATTCTTCTATCTGGTGAACTTTGCCTTCCGTATTAGGATACGCACTAACCGATATTAAACACAACATAACCAACCATAAATGAAACAAATTGTTTTTGTCGTATAGGACATCTGATAAACTGTTTGCTAAACTTACCAATCTATTATGATGGACTGTGTTTATTTCAATGTGTTTCACTGAAACATATAAAAAAATAAATAAGCACTAGTTGGGGCGACTTTAAATTAGGAATGAATGAGTCGGGCCGCTTAGATTTTGCGAGATAGTCGGCTTAACCAACTTAATTACATGTAACTAACAGTATTACTAAATTACTATAAAATAAAGTTAAAATTCGAAATCTCTGACTCACATTACATAATAATACATGAAGACAAAAAACAATCAAAAATTTCAGCTCAATGAACTTGAACTGGGCTCATATAGTATACAGGCAAACATGATATCCACTAGACCGCGTGCAATTTGAAAATTTTTCAGGAGATGTTTCCGAAAATTGTTAATAGCCCAGCTTCTAATAAAGCTTTTTAAAAAGAAAAAAAGGTGTCATATGCAGCACATAATGTAGATTACTTTTACATATTTTCGGCTATTTATTTAAAATAGCCAGGATTCTTCATTCAGGTGTACGTTACCTGCCAAGTTTGCATATACATATTTGCATATACGAGAGTATATCAGATATAAAAGAGACTGATTTTTTAATGACTCTTACAAAAGTTTTTTGAATCGGCGAAGTAGGTGGCTATGTAGACAAAGCACTTAGGGTGGGGAGAGCAACGTCTGAAATTCCATCGAGACCGTTCAGTAGTGCAGTGACCATGAGTGAGCAAGCAGTGCACGTTTCCGTAGAGCAGCGGATAATTATTAAGTTTTTGACCAATGAGGGGGTGAATCCAACAGACATTTTTCGCAGAATGCACACACAGTTCGGGGAGAACACCCTTTCACGACCTCGCGTGTTTGCATGGCATAAACAATTTTCTGGAAGCCGGGAGAAAGTTGAAAACTAGAGCCACGTTCGACGCCCACGGACGAGCGTTACCGAAGCCAACATTGAGGCTTGATTTTCTTCACGATCGCCGCACAATTAATGCCCAATATTATTGCGACGTTCTGGATGCCGCAAAATTGTCTTTACGACGAAAAAGAAAGACGCAATCCGTTAAAAATGTCATTCTCCTTCACAACAACGCCAGACCACATTCGGCAAACATTACGAGGCAAAAAGTGGAACAATTCGGCTGGGAAATCTTGGAACATCCTGCTTACAGTCCAGACTTGTCACCCTGTGACTACCATTTGTTTGGACCTCTAAAAGAAGCTCTTGGAGGCCAGCGTTTCGACAGCGACCAAGCGGTAGAGACATTTGTGCTCCAGTGGCTGTGTGACCGGCCTAAAAGTTTTTACAACAACGGGATTAAAAAGCTTCCAATCCGTTGGGAAAAATGTATTGCGCGGGCGGGAGATTATGTAGAAAAATAGTACATTTGTATTAACCTTGTTCAATAAAGCATTAATAGTTTAAAAAAATCAGTCTCGTATATCTGATATACCCTCGTATGTCTTTACTCACTTACTTTTTAAACACAAAAAAGTATGTCAAACGCTATTGACAATGGAGATTCTGAAAATCATTCCACCGTCGAGCAATATCCATTTTCTTGAAAAAAAAGTCTGGGACAAAGGTCCATTTCGGCACTCTTTTTAAACATTATTACTACGGCTTAGTAATTACCAGTAGTCAAGACATTATCTCGCTGAAAGGAGTTGATACAACCCGCAAAATTCTAACTTCAGGATTAACTAATTTAGGAGGTTTGAAAGTCTGAGGTCTTACACCATTTATACCATGGGAGGTGCCCTAGCGGAGCCCCGCTGCTTTTCGTCAAAAACACTGACAGACGTCAGTTATAATGTATGTATATATGAGAATTATTTTAAAAAACACCACATCAAAAGGATTTATTGGTTGCTGTGATCCAGGGTGATTGGCACAACGAAAATTTCGTTGTGCCAAATACATTAAGGTGCATACCCTAATATATCTAATATTTGAAACTAAAAACATGAAACTAAATGCCTCATTATATGTCTAGTCCTGATTTGCTTGTCATTTCTTTGTGTTCCAGTTTCTTAAAAGTAAAATACGTGGAGAACGTGTTTCAACGCCTGAATACGTCGTTGACGTAGCACATTTTCGAAATACCCACTACCGAATGGAAAAAAAAGTTTCCAGAATGGGTCGACCACATACAGATATGTAAAAATCTTAAGGGTTACTGCTTTGAAAAGTAATACCTTTTCTAAAAACTTTGACAGCTACTCTCGTATTTTATCTCACAGAAGATTGTCTTAATATTTTCATTATTCTGAAAATAATTTTGAATTCAATTCAGTTACAATTTTTAACATAGTTTGTCTTCACTAGAAGTAGTGTATTACAATAGATAGAATTTTCATAAATGAATTAATTATTAAAGTCAATCTAAAATGGAAGGACTTACAGTTTATGAGAGATGAAAGCGAACGTCAACCTGAATAATTAATGATTCTAATGTTTTTTATTTAGTTTCTGTTTAGTGCTGTTTCACATAAATATGACTCATTTCTATTGTTCTTTATTTTTAAATAACATCGAAGGACAGTATTAGAAACGATATAATTAATATTCCGAATGCTGATTTATGTATTTATAAACAGTTCAAATTATCCAATATTAATGTATTTATAACACATATTTAAATTTGTTTGAATATTGTTATATAAACACAAATAATTTAATGTCTACAGAAAAGATAATACACACATCGACTTCATGTTATTTAATTTATAAGTTTAATTTTAATTTACCTAAATATTTTCCTTGTATCAATGAAGGTATTTCGTATGTACGTGTGAATATAGATAACAGTACAGCTGAGGTGTAGTTTATTTATTTATATTCAGGATTTATTTGGTATATGGGATTTAATTTTTAGAATTTTCTTACATGATTTGCAAACTCCTGTTTGTTATTTTTTTGTGTGCGTGTGTAGCTTCTATTTGTTGTCGTACATAAATCAGAGGACGCGATTATGTGTTTGCACAGATGATGGTTACATTTGTAAATCTATAAAGTAGCAGATGTGTAAAATCAAATACGTCTACCAGATACTACGACATTCTTTATCACAAGATTTAATGAAATTTCTTCGACTATTCATTTTAATTCGGAAAAGTTGCTAATATTTTGTATATAAAAATAATTGTTTTATTTACAAGTAATACGCTTTACAGAAAGGTATTCAAATATAGCAAACAAATATAAAGAGAACTTAATAATATTAACATACAGTCACACAGTAATCTTTATTTTTATATTTAATTATGAATCTTTTCCAATCGTAATTCAGTTTTTTTAGTGTAAACACCATTTTCAAAACTTTTTCATCGCATAAATTGTCGAAGCAAAAAACTTGTCATTTAAATATGTTTATTTATTTAGAAAGCATAAAGCATATTTTTTATTTATATACGTAAACGACATCCCATGAAAAAATGCTAAATTATTTGCTGATGTTGCAACGGTATTTGTAGCTTACCAATGGTAATGTAAAACCGCTTTGGCAAATAAAGAACTGCAAAACCTGGAATTGCATTTTAGTAAGAATAATTATAATTTGCATTTGCAAAACACCTAAAGCAATATTCGTAAATTGTTATATATCACGTAAAGAAAAGGACTATATGTATTTAGTTTAAACACCAGAAACTAGTATTTTGCAAAACGCTAGAGCGAAATTTTTAATTGTTCTAACGACTGAAATTGTGTTTGGGGAAATAATATTGACGACTTATGCAGGAAGTTGGCAACAGTATGTTTTTCCTTAAAACAATTAAAATAATCAGCATGTGTTAATATTTTAAGAATATATTATTATGTAAGTTTTCATAGCATAAGGTTTTTCAAACGAAAGCGAAAGGGTGCTTAACCCGGCGTTGGTAATCTGGGGTATATCATACCCAAACTCCAATAGCATCGGTATAATGATGCTGATAATGTTAGTGAACGATCTCAAAATTCAGAGACAGAACAGGAAATTAGTGACGAGGATATAAGCGAAGTAGAAGAAGGAGACAACGAAGAAGAAAGATGGTGGCTGGGTAAAAACAAACAAACAAAATGCAGAAAAACAGTCCCAACACGTACGGTAAGAACACGGGCTGAAAATATAATTACACATTTGGCTGGCGTGAGAAGCGAAGCAAAACACGCAAAAACACGACTAGATTGCTGGAAACTCATTATAAACGACATCATCTTGAACGAATTTGTTAGGTATATAAATATGAAAATTAGTGTAAAAGCTTCAAATTATACAGACAAACATTTATGAAAAAAAATTACATTGGCAGAACTCAGAGCTGCTATAGGTCTGTTATACATGGCCGGCTTACACTGAGCGAATAGAATGACTTTGGAGGATTTATGGCCAACTGACGGTCCGGGTGTAGTTATATTTCACGCTACACTATCTCTGAAGAGATTTCAAATAATCTTGTCATGTTTACGTTTTGACAATCCCGAAAATCGATATGAACGCTCTAACTCTGAAGAGCTCTAGATAAATTAGCTCCTATAAGAGCAGTTCACTACATGTTTGTTACAAAGTATCCGTCATGCTATACTCCATCAGAGTATCTAACGCTTGATGAGCAGTTAGAAGCATTTCGTGGCAAGTGTGGATTCCGCTAGTATATACCTAATAAATCTGCTAGGTATGGTATTAAAATATATGCCTTAGTGTACAACCGATCTTTTTATGTATTGAACCAAGACATATACGCAGGGCTGCAACCTCAGGGACCATATCATATTAGCAACAGACCGGAGGATGTTGTGCTACGACTTGTTACCCTCATTAAGGACACAAACCGTAACGTTAATTTCGACAATTGGTTCGTCAGTTGTTCGGTTGTTATCAAACTACTTAGAGAATATCAGTTGACAGCAGTTTGTACCATAAAGAAAAACAAACGTGAAATACCAAATGAAGTGATTAGCACAAAAGAAAGACGTGTCGCTAGATCAGTGTTTGGTTTTCAAGAAAACATCACATTATTATCGTATGTACCAAAGAAAGAAAAGAATGTATTGATGTTATCGTCCATACATCATGACGATAAAATCGAGCAGGAAACCGTAGCTGCTCAAAAACCTGAAATTATTTTTTTTTATAATTTTAGTAAAGGTGGAGTGGATACCTTTGACGAAATGTCAAGCACATACAGCGTTTCCCGAAACAACAGACGATGGCCGCTCACTATATTTTATTCAATTTTAAACGCGGCACCAGTTAATGCAATGGTGATTCATACATATAATGCTAGCAATTCTGCGAGTAGGTTGAAACGACGCATTTTTATCAAAAAAATTGGCCCTATCTCTTATAGAAGATCACTTAAAGGTACGCCAAAGTATACCAACAGTTCGACCAGGAATTAAAAGACAGATCAATTACATTACTAGGGCGGGGGGATAAAACAGTAAACGAACTTAGACCTCAAGAACTGCAAAATCAAAAAGGAAAATGTATTATTTCTCCCCGAAGTACTGACCGAAAGAAATGCTTAGAGCACTCCTATCACATTTGTGATGCTTGTAACGAGAAATCTGACTCTTAATTTCTAAACACGGTTACTTTCGCTTATATTTCATTACTCATATAGTTGGAAATATATATATATATATATATATATATATATATATATACATATATATATATAGTAAACCTAATCAGTAGGCGATTAAAGGTCTGTATATTACTTCAAAATATATGTATTTAAAAAACTCTACATGTTTCGGCTGTATACGCCTTTTTCAAGAGAATACAAAATATGAATTCATTCATATTTTGTATTCTCTTGAAAAAGGCGTATACAGCCGAAACATGTAGAGTTTTTTAAATACATATATTTTGAAGTAATATACAGACCTTTAATCGCCTACTGATTAGGTTTACCATATCATACCAAGGTCACGAAGTTATTATATATATATATATATATATATATATATATATATATATATAATCAAAAATTTATTTAAATTCGGGTAAGCGATCAATTAAAAGACTCCTTTATTAAATTACCCTATATTTCGCAACACTTTGTCGCTTCTTCTGGGGTAACTACAAGATTAATGAGAAAAATAACAAAAAATAAATAAGAGTATAAAACAGTAGTAAAAATACTTACAAAATGTAGAGTTAAAAAATAATAAAGTTGACGTACAAAATTTAAAAATGATTAGATATAAAAAATAAAGTAACTATAGAAACAAGCCTTCAGAACTTTTAAAAAACATATATATGAAAAGTTAAAACATGAAAAATAAAAAATATAATGCAATATAAATTAAAACAGCATAAAGACCAAATAACAAAACGATTTAAGATCGTCAACTAACAGTCAAACCCAGTATATTAAAATAAATTATACTAAGACCATTAGTATCAGATCTATAATTTATGTTATTTCTGTCCCTGTTGATGTGGACCATTTCTAAACAGGTTCTTTTTTTATGGTTATTTTCAACGTCTAAGACTTTAACGTCAACAAAATTGAAAGTGTGGTCACGATCAAGTGCATGGTCCACCTATGCACAAGATCTCTTACCAATACGGACATCACTTTTATGTTGAGTAATGCGCTGTTTTAGCCACTGTGATGTCTGACCTATATAAACGCCACAACAATCCGAACATGCTATCCTGTAGACAACGTGTCTATTTAGAAAGAAAGGTGTTATGTCTTTTATCTTACTATACAACTTCTTCAAGGTATGGGTGTTGTATCTAACATTAAAAATTTTTAATAGCTACAACAAACACTTACAATTTACTGTGGAAAAAGAAAATAACAATAGCGTGCCCTTCTTGGACGTTTTAGTAATTCGTGACGTTAATAATTGTATCATTTTGAATTGGTATAGAAAACCAACTTCATCTGATCGGTTCATTAATTATCACTCTCATCATCCTCCCAATCAGAAGTATAACACCATTATAGGTATGAGAAACCGAATATCACATATTTGTCATGAAACCTTTTTAAATGACAATCTTAAAGAACTTTTCAACATCTTCGTCAACAATGGCTATCCTAAGCATATTCTTAATAAATTAATATTTAGCTCAAACTTTTTTGATGGCCCTACTGAGGACATTCCTGCAGACAGTGTGATTTACAAAAAAATCCCATACATTGGCAGTCTTACTCATACAATTGTATCACATTTTAAACAATTTAATAACATTAAAATTGCTAAATACAACACCCATACCTTGAAGAAGTTGTATAGTAAGATAAAAGACATAACACCTTTCTTTCTAAATAGTCACGTTGTCTACAGGATAACATGTTCGGATTGTTGTGGCGTTTATATAGGTCAGACATCACAGTGGCTAAAACAGCGCATTACTCAACATAAAAGTGATGTCCGTATTGGTAAGAGATCTTGTGCATTGGTGAACCATGCACTTGATCGTGACCATACTTTCAATTTTGTTGACGTTAAAATCTTAGACGTTGAAAATAACCATAAAAAAAGAACCTTTTTAGAAATGGTCCACATCAACAGGGACACAAATAACATAAATTATAGATCTAATACTAATGGTCTTAGTATAATTTATTTTAATATACTGGGTTTGACTGTTAGTTGACGATCTTAAATCGTTTTGTTATTTGGTCTTTATGCTGTTTTAATTTATATTGCATTATATTTTTTATTTTTCATGTTTTAACTTTTCATATATATGTTTTTTAAAAGTTCTTAAGGCTTGTTTCTATAGTTACTTTATTTTTTATATCTAATCATTTTTAAATTTTGTACGTCAACTTTATTATTTTTTAACTCTACATTTTGTAAGTATTTTTACTACTGTTTTATACTCTTATTTATTTTTTGTTATTTTTCTCATTAATCTTGTAGTTACCCCAGAAGAAGCGACAAAGTGTTGCGAAATATAGGGTAATTTAATAAAGGAGTCTTTTAATTGATCGCTTACCCGAATTTAAATAAATTTTTGATAATATATCACGGTCGATAATTTCTTTTCAATTATATATATATATATATATATATATATATATATATATATATATATATATGTATAGTTTAAAATAATATAACGCTACTATTTTAAGCACAAATAACAGTATTTTTGTATTTAGTGTGTTGGTCTGTTAAAACAATACATTATGCAAATATTTTCTTTGTTTAGTTGAAACTTACATTAATTGCTTTCAAAAACTAGTAATAATAATATTGTATTAATTTTGCCGTTTCGCAATTTTATTCACGACTGTTTGGATATGTGATACTATATTTGTAAAAAACAATAAGTGTACCAACGCCGTGTTAAATTGCAAAAAAGAACTATATAATATTAGGAGTATAAATACGCAAACATCAGACTGTTCCATGTATATTCATTTACCAATTATCAATTTTCACTAGAAAAATTATACACAGATTTGTAAAAGTTACAAACGCCAACAGTATATTACGAAGAAGGCGTAGAAGTTGGAGATACGCAGACATAGATTATTATCCACAGTATTTATTCATAACAAATTTCAACATAATTTCTAAAAATAATAAAGATTTACCAGTTTCGATTATTGAATTCTATTACTGACTTAAAGGCAGACACGCGTATTTTTGTTTTCCACGTCTAAATATAATATTGAATTAGCTGCATCTATTTTCTTGTTATGTATGTTTGTCCATATGTTTGTTTCCTCATTTCTTTATTATTTATTTGATTATATATTATAATTATGTGACAAAAAGAAAAACGGATCACGCGGTAACAATACATATTTTTAAATCAAATTTTGCGCAAAAATTTACTGTACTGGGAATAATATATAATTAAATTTTTATTGAAGAATTCATAACCTTTATATAGAGGAAATTAATAATGTCACTCCATATAAAAGAACACATCTATCCAGTTGGGCATGTTTTTAATAAGATGATGTATGGTCTACTGTGAAAGCTTATTCCACCCAACTTGCAATGGCATCATGTAGTTAGTTAGCTGTTTTGCTAATGGCGTATTAGATATCGAGAAAGTATGGTTTTTAATTCAAATTGTTTTCCAAAACTCATAATTAGTATTTCTGTTGCCATATTTTCAAGAAAATTTAATAAATTAAATCTTATTGTTAACTATTACCCTACATAGTTCAATTTAATGCTCCTTGATAAATATACATATATTGTCTAACACTTCTACGCTAGTGTTTATAGTGTAATATAACCAAACAGTAATAAATATTAAATTGTTGCATATAAAATGTCAATTTTCTCCTTTCCTACGAAAATAATGCGCATATTTGTAATAAAACGTACATGCATTTCTTCCAATGCCACCAGATATCAATCATATTTAAATGTGATCTAAATTTAAGCAAAGAAATAGGCTAACTTTAGATTGCTAACATAAACAGATTTTATGGTGAGACTACCATGTACTACAACAACAAACTGTACAAGGTTGGCACAGAATTACATGGTAGAGTTTGAACGACGAGGTAAACCCGAAATCTTAATAAACAATAACATTACTGGAAAATATCCAAATCAAACTAAAAAAGAACTTGCAAAGAACTTAGTAACTATATTATATAATTATGGTATCTTCATACCATAGACAAAATTTAAAAGAATAAGTGGGTATTTAATAGATTTCTTCCAGAAACAACCTAGATATAAGTGTCCTTCACATTCATTAAGAAATACTCGCGAAACTTTTCCGCACCAATTGGTGAGATGAAGAAAAATTATTAAACAAAAATCGTAGGAGAATATCGCATCCTCTTCATTGACAGGAAATTATTGACTAACACAACAATACAGGATTTTCATAAAAAACAACTTCAAAACCTAAACATTTAAACTATGTAGTTCTATAACATTCACTATATTCACAAGTGTTGTCTTCATTAGAAGCAAGGTCTGAACTGTAAGGTGGTTGTTCCAGTTGTTCCCATTCAAACGATCTCATTAGACCTTGCATTGGTGTAGAAACATGTACTTGCATTGTCATGGAGCAAGATCACTCCAGAATACCCATAGGCCACGCCGCTTGTTTTGTACGGCACGCCGGAGTTTTCTCAACGTCTCACAATACACATTCGAATCTATTGTTGTGCCTCTCATAAAATCCACTAATAAAATCCTGTCCCAAAATACAGTTTCCATAATCTTTCGTCCTGTAAGTGTCTGTTTGGCTTTTACTCAAGTCTCCTTTCCTGTAAGTATGTTGTCCAATAATTAATCTCCTTCCTGATCGTATCGAGTCAAAATCGGTAAAGCACAGTCCAATCGTTTTGTTTCTCCGAAACAACAGTGTACAAAACTGACCTTAAGACATCTGGAAAATCAATTGTTAACTGTTAAATCGTGAATCGTCGGTTTGCTCGAATTCCGTTGTCCACTTCACGAACCAAATCTTCATAAATCAGAAAAAGTCGGTCAGAGCGTGGCTCACCATGTTCAATAACCCGTCAATGCTTGAACATTCTCACCCACTTCCGAACTTGACTATCACTGATAGCATTATCACGGTGAATTTCCGTTTCAAGCCGACCACCTTATTTTAAAAGTATCTTTCGTATATAAACATCAAAAAATATTTATGAATTAAATTTATTTTCACGCTGTTGAATAGGTAAATTGATGCTTGAAAATTTAATGTTCAATAAAAATTTGTGAACTAAAATAATTTTTAATATCTTTTACCAAATCTCGGTTTGGATTTATTAATAACAAACAGAAGTCTGTTGAATGAGGGTTTTATTAATATTTTTCTGTACTTTTTGTAATTATATTTACTTATAAATCAAAACTTGTTTTCCAGAAAAAAAAAAACTAAATAATTCTGAGTTTACTCTGCAAATAAGTCACTTGAATACATAAACTGAAAACGATGTTCACTTTCCGCGAAGAATTCCTAGTAGACCATCATATTTTGCTACAAATTTTGTTTGGTATTTGGACCTAGTTACCCATCAGCTTAATAGCAGTGACAGCTTAAAAATATACTTGCGATTTTTAAATTGCAAAGGTTTCACGTAATCATTTACACAATAAATCATGAAATTGAACAAAGAGTCATCAAGCTGTGATTTTTTACAATTTCAAAAGTCGCTTGGGATAAGAAATATTGTGAGTAAATCAGACTACAGGTTATGATCCTTAGCTATCGTCAAACAGTGCTATATAATGAATTTATACGTTACCGATTTTCTTTACAGGACACGCTTCAAGTCTCTAAATCAGAAACCGCTGTTACCAAAAAGAATATTGGTCTTGTTTGGGAATAATTAAAGAGGACCCACATGATACTTTAGAGAATATTTAACCAACTTTCAACTTGTATTGAATGCAAATCGACTCCAATTCAAAAACCAATACCATGCAATATGGTACAGATCTGCACTAGACGGCTTTGCCAATAGATCGTTTTATCTAATGTACAACGTCAAGCAAACGTCGGCAAGTGACGAAACCTGGGTATAGTGCTATGATTTCGAAAAAAAGCAGTTTCGATTTTTGAAAATGAGTTGGCTCCAATAAAAAATATTATATCGAGAAAAAAAGAAACATAAATAGGATCCCATTTTTTTAGTTGTTTCGCACTACACTAAACTACACTTTGTCTACTTTAAGTTCTCGAATGTGTCTTCCAAGAGAAAGCATCACCTTGCATCACCATAGCACCTGGACTTAAGCTGCTCGAATAGTTGGATTTCTGAATACCCAAAACATTAAAATAATGAATCATTCACTATATAATCCAGACCTATACTTTCTTTTTGAATATTTCTTTTTGCTTCCACGTATAAAGGACAAATTACAGGGTTTACGTTTTACATCGACTGTTGTCTCATTTAAAAGTAAAATGGCGAAATATTAAAGAAAATGTTTCCAAAAGTGGTTTTTCAAGCCGCATTGACTGTGAAAGGTAATACCTTTCATAATTTTTTCAAAGAGTTGTGTATTCCTTCTAGACTCAACAGACAGAAAACAGCCCCCGTAATGACCTGGGAACATAAAATCAAGACTATTTTTTTCTTAAATGTAAACAAAATCTAGATTTAAAATATTTTTTCTATTTTGCGTTCGAAATGAACTCATTATGAAACCCAAAACAGTATCGAAATGAGCCTCATTTCGATACGCTTTTTTTCATTTTTCAATGTTGGCGTTGTTCGAATACAGAAATAAATATCATTGTCATATGATTTTAAGAATTTATGTACATTTGACATATACGATATATGTCCGTAGTTTACACAAACAACGTATGTTGTATACAATTGACAACAACATATATATGTTTCTATGTCACTCATGTTTATATTTTTAAATGAAGTATCAAGTAATGTTAACGAAAAGTAGTAAATAATATGTAATATAATATACTTCGCGGATAGCAAGATTTAAATTTGAAAATGTCAAGTATCAATGTGACCGCATGCTTTATATAAAAATTAAACTCTGAACTTTCAAATTAAATAATTCCAATTTAAGCAATTTATTAATGTAAAAAACGCAAAATAGAAAAAATAGTATAAAAAACTCGTTTCATAAGGCCTTTTGCCGCACTCCCTCTTTAGAAAACTCGCCGCAAGCGGCTCGTTTTCTAAACTGATCTCGTGCGGCAAAATGGTGCCTTATGAAACTCGTTTTTTAATATACTATTTACACTACGTGCGTGAATGCATCTTCACTAAAATTCATTTTAGTTTCCTTCTCCTTTAAATGTATTTAAATACTGATATTCGATTTATTAACTAAACGATAAGTGTGTACACAAACTCTGTTCGATTATAATTAATATCCTTCAAGATTTTTATGGTGAGACCGTTGTGTAAACTGTGTGTTATATTTCTAGAACGTGATTAATAATTCCGAATGAACAACGACGTTGTAATAAATTCATGTGACGTTTGCTTATGGATTTAAATAAAGCTCCATATTTATTTGTGTGTGAATGAAAGGAAAAAAGGCATTTAATAATGCTAATAATGTTTTCGAATTCTGAGAATGATATGCTTCACACCCAAATACTTGTTCATTCTTAATTAAATACTGCGGACATCAGAATGTAAATAAATTTATATATCTATACTAAAAGATTTAAGTTTTTTAAACAATTATCTCCACTCACGATTTTATATTTACACACTTTACTGTGATATATTTGTTTATAATTACTTACTTTATGGAGCTGTAAACATATTGATGTGTAATTTTAAGAGATTAGTGAGATTATATCAAACATTTATTATTGGTTGTCGTCGTAATTTATGAAAATTTTATTTTAGTAGGTGCTGAATGATTCATGCAAGGCTTTTTAATTTGAATAATGTCGAATTAAAAAATCTGTCTATTTTATTACGTATATATCCTTATTTTCTTTTATTGCAAATATCACTGCTTACATAACGTACGTATTCGTGTATTGATACTGCAACTTCAACGTGCTAACACAAGCAAAGAAAATATGTACTTGCAAGCATATAAATTTAACACTTCCAAAAATTAAGGATACCATAAAATTTGCTATTGTTTTCTTAGACATGTTGCAAGAGTTATTGTCAATAATTAGCAAAATTGATTTATTTATACTTCCAATAAAATCACAACAGTATAGATAAATGCAAGTATATACAGTCCGAGTCATAAGAGCGTATGGGCTATTTTTCAGGAAAAACGCGTCCTAAACTAAAAGCATCTTTCCCTTCAACAACATTTTCGCCAAAACCCACACATCTTCAATCTTTTCAATATAATACTTCGTCGGCCTTGCAGGATATATACAAACAATATAGGTGTTTTGAATATCTTCTTTTAATATTCAATTAGATAGCTGTCACTTCACCAAACTACCTTTTGGCAGACACCTAAATTCACTTCAAAATTATCAAGAAGCAAATATAATGATCCACAACACTATACATTAAATCAATCGCATGTGCTCACATCAATTTTTAAAAGGCGTTTAACAATTCTGGTTTACACACATGGTTTCATCGTTAAACACTATCCTGTCCCTATCTCAATTGTATTTGTTTTTTCCTGTGCTCACAGAAAGCGATGATCAATGTATTTTTGTAAAACTGTTTGGCTTATAAGCAGCAGCTAACTGTTTTTGGCGTCATATCTAATCATCTTTTAACTAATGTCCTTTGAACCTGACACATTGTTAAAGTAGAATTTTGAAGAAACATCATTACGATTATTTACAGAAAAAATAATTATACAAATGAACACTTATACTATATACTTAATATACTTGGGAAATACATATACGAGATGTGGCTACAAAAATAACGAGACTGGTGCTGTAAAACATTGTATGAAACAGTGCTGGAAGTCTTCTTATGTGAGCTTTCACAGCTTCAGCGGTCTGAAATGTTGTTCCTTTTAATGCAGATTGTTTTGACCTTGAGGAACAGATAAAAGTCACTTGGTGCTAGGTCAGGCAAATAAGATGGATGACTCACATTTGGATTATATACTTCGCTAGAAACATCTTGACAGCCATATGAATTCTTATGTAAAATTAGTCCTTCGCATTCTTTGACAATTTCTCCAGTTTCAGTAATAGCACGAATAGCTACCGATTTTTTCAATATTTTCATCCGTTTTTTTGAGGTGGAAGAGCATCCTGGGTTTGAGTTATCTTCAACGCTTGTTGGCCATCTTGGAAACGCTTAAACCACTCAAATACCCGCGCACCTTGTATAACATTCATTCCCATATACAGTTCATAAAGTATAAGTTTTCAGTTCAAGGTCAAATTCGAAGCATATGATTCAAATCAGTACTGCAGAGTCAAATGAAGTCAGTATTCAATCTCGGAAACAACCGTTTGTCATCATAAAATATAAACGTCATGTTTCAATATTGTCAAAATTTTAGTATGTTACTTGCAATATAACCACAGAAAGCATATACATAACCTACATGTCAAAATAATAATAATGAGTAAAGTGGGAACATTAATAGTTCAAAAGTATTGTTTCTTTTCTAGTTCTGTATAAATATATTCTATCCAAGAAAACTATGCCGAAATTATTACTTTAATATTTGAACAAATTATTTTAAATATTATGTATTTATAATTATAAACTCACGAAAATATTGGATCAAAAATTTATTTAAAAAGAAATATTTCAAGTCAGATGTATTGGAAAAGAATGTAAAAGTTATGTTCGTAACTCTTTGAAAAAGAATTAAAACCTTTTGAAAGTTGTAAATATATGTTGTCAAATTACATTTATAAAATTATACATAAAAGAAACATTTATATAGTCTACATTTAATATTTTATTGTTTCTTAAGAAAATAATGGTATAATAATACAATCCAAATCCATATTATCCTTTATTAGATGAAGATAATATTTAACAAACACATGAAGATTTTCTGATAACTACATTTGATAATTTTGCAGGTTAGTGCACTACCAATAAAAAAAAAAAAACTTCATTCATATAAAACTTTGCCACGAGATCTTTATCATGTAATGTTTCGTTGAACCAGTGGCAGTAATTTCTTCGCTGATTTATATTATGTGCATGCAAATGATACACATTGATGGTTTTTATGGCAGTATTAATGTAGCCATATTAAACATCTACAAAATATAAATACAAAAATATTTTGTCAAAATAAGATAGTTACCTGCTTATTAATGTTTAGTGAACTTTTATAGAAGTAAACTTTCCTGTTTCATCCAAATAAAACCTCAAAAATATAACTTGTATTATTTGCAATAGGTATGTTATTTTTAATGTGAATGGAGTATATATTACAAAAATGAATGAAAACTAGTCAGTTTTTGATTCTGACTCAAAACTTGAGTCATTTACATTATTATTGGAGCAATCTCTGCCCTATCAAGAAATTACTCCCGCTCATGCTATTTTTTAATTAAATTTTCCGTATGCCTAGCACAATTATACCAAGTAATTTCATCACACTGTTGCAAAGCTTCATTCCACATTTCTTTAACTCTTTCATCTGAATAACCATTTCTTCCAATATTTGAATTATAATAGTTTTTAACCTTAGTCCAAATCATTTCAATTGCGTTCAAGTCACAATGGTACAGAGGTAATCTTAAAACTTCATGTCCACTCTCACATTATTTCACCTATAATAAATATCTTCTCTTCTTTATGATATTTTACTAATTGAATTAATTCATTCTTAGTCATTGCAGGTGAATAGCTTCTATCTTTTTTTCTCAACCACTCCATAATTTCTGTTTTTTTGAGGAGCTATTTGGTTGTTTATTTTGACTAGCGCTATGATAAGGAGCATTATCTATTATTATAAGTGATGGTACCTCAAGATTTGGTATAAGTTGATCATTTACCCATTGCTTAAAAGAGTCACCATTCATTTCTCCATGGTAATCACCAGTGATTGTTTTTGATGGAAAAATCAGACTAACCCCTTTAATGAAGACATTTTCTGTGCCAATATGTATAATAATAAACCGTTTACCATCATAGTCTTTGGGTTTCCTAACACTTTTTATATTATCATTTTGCCAGGATTTCATTCTATTCTCTTTCGAAAAGATTCAAATTTCATCAAGGAACATAACCTGACATAAAGTTGAATTTAAGTTATTCACATATTCCCTTAAAAATACATTTCCCATTCAGACTATATTTAATTTCTCTGTGAGCGCTCTCCTGTTACATTCTTTCTTATATTTAAAACCAATATCTTTAAGCAATATTGCTAAAGTAGTTGTACATGTATGAACAAATTCTTTCATAGCCAAAACATTGCTTAAATTTTTTAAGGTAAGATGTTTTTCTGAAAAATTTTAACATGTAATAAATATTTATAATATGTATATTAAAAACATACTTTCTTTATACATGTCATAAACAGTATTTCGAACTTCCATTTTAGTTGCTTCTGCTAAGTCCTTAAAACTTATTTCATAATACCGCCTTATCTAACTGATTATGTGAATTACCTCATGAACGCGGTCGATGGACATAAATGGCCCACCATTCTCCTTTACCTGTTAATAGGCTGTAAGATTTAATACAAGCTGTTTCGCTTGAGAACCAAGAGGTTTACTTGGCATCTAAGAAATATTCTGTAAAATAAATAGGTTAGAAATGTCAAAGTAATAATCAAACAATTTCGTACTTATTGCCACTAATTGATATTACTATTTATTATCAGTATTTTTCTCAAAAAACCAGATTTTGTAATTTTTGATAAACTAAATATTCAAATTGGAAGAATGCTTAACCTAGAAGTCAGAATACCGGAAACAAAGTCAATAAACAATAATATTGACATAATTTGACAAGTCGAATATCATAAGACTATCTCCTAGACAACCTATCCTTTTTATTTAATATAATATTTCAAAGACGTACGTCTTAACTCAAAATGACAAACGTCTGTAGTATTACAGCGCGTGTTCATGTGTGTTAGAAAGAGATAAAGTACAATTTGCGGTTCACACTTGGGCAGTACGAACTGAAAACTTATACTTTATGAACTGTATATATCTTTTAATAAAAGATAAATCTCAATAGCGGTTTTTCCAAATTATGAAATTCCATGACAATTCATTACTCTACTAAAACACTAAATATTTTTTCCGGGCAAAACAAAAAAAATGGATCTTATACAAACGAAGGCCTGTCCGCCCTAATGCGTAGTTCATCTGTAGTAGCATCTGTCTCTAATTTTATAGCCACACCTCGTATCTATACATCATTCGCTCTAAAAAAGGAGCATTGCAAAAAATAGGGCGTAATGATGTCGAACTGTTATTCCTTAATTCAAGTTCCATAATTTTCGATATCATAAAAAGCCTTAAAAACAAAATCTCTGTTTTTCAGTGACTAGCTTAGATTATCCTCTAATTAGATAGTTTTGAAGAGTTTATGAATGCTACATTCGATAGGGAAATGGAATATATTGGAAACGTAACCTTTCTCAAAAAAGGTATAAAACCCCTTACCACAATTAATAATCATATCCTAAATACGTATTTCGACAACTAAATTGTCATCATCAGTAGGTATCAGTATATCCGCGGACGACGTGTAAAGTTGTTGTGTTATTATATGTGTTAGCTTTACTGTGCCCCATATGCGACACTTTGATTAGTGGTTTTACCTACTGATGATGACAACTTTGTTGTCGAAATACGTATTTAGGATACAAATATTATTTGTGGTGAGCTGTTTTATACCTTTTTTATGTTTTTGCTTAACCACTGTCTCCAAAGAAAGACAGGAACACATAAATCTGTACAAAAAATAAACACAGAACAAATCATGATTAAAAATCTAAATTGAATTATAGAATGGATTGAAAAAAACGTATTATATTTATGTGCATATATATATATATATACAAGGTGATAAAAAAAAACTAAAGGTTTATTTTTAACTGAAATAGTACACACAAAACAAAAAATTGTGATAAAAGTTGGAAAATAACTTTTATCACAGTAAAGTAAGTGATATTCATACTTATGCGAGCAACACGGGAACACCTACTAGAGCAAATCTTCAAAGTTACCGCCTCCTGCTTGAATACAAGCTTGTGCTCACCGTATCGACGAGTTATAACACGCCCGAATATCTTGCCTGCTTATTGTGTCTGCAGCATCTAGAAGACGTATGGTCAATAATTAATTGTTTAGAATTTCATTATCATTATTGGACACTACATTTTTCATATGTCCCCATACATAAAAGTCCATGGGGTTCAAGTCGGGTGATCCAGGTGGCACCATCTCTACCTATCCATCGGTCACCAAACGTATTATTTAAATACTCACGCACTTCGTAACTGTTATGAGGTGGCACACCATCATGCAAAAACCATATGTGTTGACGCACGTTTAAAGGCACCTTTTCTAAAAGTTCTGGTAAATTGTTTCGTAAAAGCATTAAATAATTTCTGGCATGTAAACGATGTGGTAAAATAAACGAATGAGAGCACCATTAACAATTCCGGCTGAGTATCATAAACTGTAGGTGTGAATATCTCTGTTACTTTAGAACTTTTATCACAATTTCTTTTCATTTGTAATTATTTTGCGCGTATTATTTTCAATTAAAAATAAAACTAAAAAAAAATAAAAAATCACCCTATATATATATATATATATATATATATATATATATATTAAATCAATTTGTTGGCAATTTAAGGTCTGGTTTTACTTCAAAATATATATATTTAAAATAACCCTACATGTTTCGGCAAATGATGCCTTTTTCAAGGCAAAATATATATATTTTGAAGTAAAACGAGACCTTAAATCGCCAACAAATTGAATTTACCATAACATACAAAAATCACGAAATAATTATCTATATATATATAGCGTTTTTATTGAGCTCAAAAATATTAATTTTTTAACAAACTATTTCACTATTATTTCACGAAGATCTGGCAATTTTTCGATTTCATGTTTAAGAAATGCAGTGGTTTGGAAGTGAAGTTTATTTATTAAAGAAGATTTCTCGAAGGTTGTTTGATAGAGAGAAGGCGACGAAGTTGTTGACACTAAATCTCAGTAGATATAGTTATATTTCTCAGAAGCAATTCTTAGTAGACGACTTCTTTGTCCTACCAGATCCACAATATCAGCTGTTGGTTACGGAGTTTCCTTTTTGTTTGGACTAAATCATTCTTTTCTGTTCTCGACTTCACAATAACAGGAGCCATTATTATTCACCAATAACAATATGGGGGGGAGGGGGGGGGGGGTGGAATGGTCCATGTTGTTAACGAGCTAGTAAAGAGGCACAAATGTTCACGCACTAATTCTTGTTGTTTTCGCTAAAACATGCGTCAACCACACACCAAGTTTTTTAAAATTTACCTTTAAAATATAAATATCGTATTGTGGTCGATTGGCTATAATTATAATGGGCAATTCCCTATTTTAATGACATGGATCATAAATTAAAACGTTCGGACAATCTTCATCAACATTCGATAGTCTTCCTGAACGTTGAGAATCGTTTAGGCTAACTTTCTTTAGATCGAGAAAGCCATTTCCGTGGGGAGAGTACCCCAGGCTTTCGCTCTTCTTGCATTTCTTATATTATCAAATGATATTTATTTAATCTAAATTCCATAAAAAGCTTTGTGTTAGTTACTTCATTTCATGTATTTGAATTTACTAATCTTATATCACAACTTAACTCTTTGAAAAATTGTGTAATTTGTGTTATAAACGTCATAAATTCTTCCTTCACGTCATCAACATCAAATTAGTTTCATCTATATAATATCCAGCATATAAAATTTAATGTATTTCTTCTTTTATGTTATTTACTGATACTGATTACTTCAATTTCTTTCGCAATGTGTGTGATGTGTTTGTATGTACATATACGAGTATTTATGAATTATACACGCGCACAAACATATATATATATATATATAATGTAGTATATGGAACGCAACTTATCAGTTCTTAATTTCATCCGATCACAAGTAGTGTCGCATTGATGAGATTTCTCCGTCTTCTCTGAGAATGTTTGCTAATTTTACCATTTTGTTCGGTCTCCGAGGAGAGGAAGTGACGTCACGAACAGACACAATTACGTCACATACAAATACACATAGATATCTATTAGTCGGGTAAATATGTGACGCTGAAAACTTGTGATTGAGTTATTTCGTCGTGGATCCACTATACCAAAGAAAGAATGGATATCCTTACTTGGCCATGTATTTATATATATATATATATATATATATATATATATATATATATATATATATAGTATGAATGTGTATGTGTGTGTATGTGTTGTGTGTGCGGAATATCTGGAGACATTCTGATTAAACCCGCACAC
Source organism: Melolontha melolontha (assembly GCA_935421215.2). NCBI lineage: Eukaryota > Metazoa > Arthropoda > Insecta > Coleoptera > Scarabaeidae > Melolontha > Melolontha melolontha. The sequence continues at coordinate 109,620,918 of OW285235.1, read as the reverse complement.
CAATTCCCAATTGCGTTTGAATTTCCAGAGACGCAGTAAATTGCTCGTCTTGTTGCGAGGAGTTAATTGTTTGTTTCTCGTAAGCAAGAAAATTCAATACCGAATGAAAAAGTAATTGCGCAATTGTACGATCAGGGAAAAGTCCACATAATTAAAAAATAGGGCAAATCTGTGATAATATGTAATTTATTACCTATTATAATAATGTTCAGAACAAAAAGAAGAAAAGATTCAATTTCAATGCAGTAAATTTATTTACCCAGACTTTCATTATAAACTAAACAAATTGAAATGATTTTTCATAACTAAATTCATGCCTGCTAATCCATAAAATCATGGTGTGATACGTGTAAAAGTATGAATAGTTCTTGAAATAAAAAAACTGTAGTGGGACAAAAGACCCACTACAATCTTATTTAAATTCATATAAGAGGTTTGTCTATAAAATTCTAATATATTGGTATTGAACGCTTGAAATAAGGTCGCTCGTATGCATAGGAATGCCTGGACATGTCTGGACCTGTCCTCTACCGGAGATTGTGCGAGGCTGCTAAAGCAGTACTATTTTGCATTAATTTCAACAGATTGTTCCGAGCAGTGCCCATCGAAAAGCCATGTAGCAACGACACAACATTAAATTCTGCTTAAAATTAATTACAACGGCGACAGAAACCCATAAAATGTTGGTTCAAGTTTACGGACAGCATACTGTGAACAGAAAATGTGTGTACGATTGGTTTGCATGCTTTCGCGCTGGCTAGGAGTCGATGGAAAAGTACCGCGTTCAGGTCTGCCATCCGTAAGCAAAAACATTGAACGTGTATGTGTGTTAGCACAAGGTCGGCGATCGACTCTGCTATTAATAGCAGAAGAAGTGGGTATTAGCAAAGACACCATGGGAGCTATCATCTATAACGGTTTGGATAAACGCAAAATTAATTCGCGATTTGTACCGCACATCCTAACAGACGAGCAAAAAGCAAGACGTTTTGAGACCAATGGCGGTTTTTCGACTTGTGCGACCGTGATATGTCCTTTCTGGATCCATTGTCACAGGGGGCGAGTCATGGTGTAACCAATACGACCCCGAAACGTAAAGATAATCACTGGAATGGCGGTCACCTTATTCCCCGCGACAAACAAAGAGCCGTTTGCAAAAATCCAATGTGAAGACCATGCTGATCATTTTTCGACAAAAAGGGAATCATCCATAAGAACAGTAAATACGGCATTCTACCTAGAGGTTCTTAAACGTTTGTTGCAGCGCATCCAGCGCGTTAGGCCACATATGATTGTGACGGGAAATTGGATGATACTGCAGGACAATGCACCATTGCATAGCAGCATCCTTGTACGCCAATTTTTGCTCTACGTGACTATTTTGGAACACCTACTCCGGATCTTGTTCCTGCGGACTTTTTTATTTAAATTGGATGTAATTTTCACTAAAAGAAAATTTCATACTTTTGGGTAAGCTTTAAATAAATGCTGTTATTTAAAAAATTTAAGATTTAACCTCTACATACTATCTTCCTTTTAAACACCATGAAAGTCTGTTCTAAAGTCGAATTTATTATGTGCGTCTACAAATACTTCAATGACACACATGGTAGAGGTACATTCTAAAATCAATTATTTAAACATTGCAATAATTTCTTTCTAGAAAACTCATGTATAAACTTATCAGTAGCATTCTTACTGAGTTTTCCTTGTATCCGGACAAACTCCAGATATGTTGAAATGAAAATGAAAAATTTACCCATAAAAGTCAACGAATTCTTGAATGATATATTTATTGAAAATATGGTCTAACTCCAAAATGAATATATGAATGTGTACTTTTATTATGTTACAATTATTGCTGATATTGTAAATCACATGATTCACCTAATTATTGAGCTTAATCCGGTATAGGAATCGTTAAGACATTTGTTCTAGATTTCGATCTTGAGAATGGAATCTAGTGACCATATATATGAACGAAAACTTTTGTCGTCTCTTTCACGCATTATTTGTTAACCATAATTACAAGTTACTTGCCTGATTCACAGTAACGCATCCTGGTCAAATTATCTACAAGGCTATAAGAAATTAGAAGTAGAAGGTGTAGGCGGATTAAAATAATAGAAGTGATTGACCAAGCATTCATTAAAGTTTTAACAAATTACTTTTCTGTAGTTAACCTTGTCAAATGCAATTACCTAATTACGATTATCTTGCCCAAAGTGTTATATATATTGCCCTATGTACATCCCGACGGCACTCCTGCTTTGGTATCTTTCGAATCAGAATAAGCTTGCTCTTGCTTTATTCTTAAAACCATATCTACTATATAGGATTCTAGCAGCTGCAAATACTGTTTTGACAACAGACAGTTCATTTTGTGCTTCCCTCGTGCCACACCTTACAAAAGGCTGCGCTACATCATCAAAAATAGCAAAACAAACATTTCTTTCCTCCAAAGACTTCGCTATGTTATTAATTGTCGTGTGTACTTAATTTGCGTATTTAATTTAATTTTCTCTAAATCTGAATTGATGAGATAATTTTTTTCCTCCAGAATTGTTTTTGGAATCTTAAGTAACAATTTTTCGAATAGCTTTGATATTTCAAGAAGTAGAGAAATTGGTCTGCGTTATAACGCTTCATGGGATTATTTGCTGAGTTTCATTATTACGTCTGCCACTTTCCACATCTTGTGAACGTAATTTAGTCCAAAATAATAAAGTCTGTCTTATTATAACTTTCGTCGGAATTTGCTTGAGAATTTTTAATTAAATCAAACTCTACAGCTTTTTTGGGTCCGTGATGAGTTTGATTTCATTGGCGATTTCTCTTGACGTAACAGGTGGAATCTCTACCTCCTCTTGGTTAAGTGTCGCCCATATTGGTAACTCATTTCCGTCGTCCGATTGGAATGTATTTTCTAACTGATTGATCTTTTGTCAGTTGTTTCTTGCCCAGTTCCCATCTACATTCCTGATAGGTGGATTATGCATGATGGATCTTTTCAACTTTTTATTGCTTTCCATAGGAAATAATATGTAGTATTGTCGTTTGATGCAGATTTGCTTAGGTATGTACTTATCAACTCATTTTTAATTTTCAGAATTACGTTGGGTAGCATTATTTAATATAGTTTTATCTGTAAGAGCCCTAGACTGCTGCCATTTCTTTTGGGTAGTTGACTTTCTAGTATATACATAAATCAAAATGGAAAAGAAATTTTTAAGGAACAAAATCTGACAAACATGGAAATACTCAATAATACTGCTATAATAGCATATTATTATCTAAGTAATAATAATATGTTGTACAAATATTCCCAAATTCATCTCATCAGCAATTAACATAAATTATTTCTACAACCATTCATTATAATTGAGAAAGACAGTAGAGAAGTAAGCTTTTGTTTCTTTAGTCTTAAAATGTCTATTTATAAATAAACTTTACGGTTGTAGAATCATCTTGTCTATACCGGGTGTCCTTGAAATAAAAATAAAACGTATGAAAAATGGAAAAATCTATTCATATAGAATACAAATACAAAATGTTTTTTTCCAAAATTCCCTCTTATAGGCGAGAAAAAAATGACAAAAATATTTAAAAAACTTTTATCACGCCGCTGCGCGACCGACTATATTCTATCAGAAACGACATCTTAAAGCTGACCCACAATAACAAAAAGGATAGTTTTCTTATTCTCAATTTCGCTTTAACTTTCGTCTAGTTCTCGATTAATACGTACATTCGATACGATTTATATTTATATCTCCGCTTAATGATTGTTACCAAATAGGACATTAAATGCCGTAGAGCACATATTTTATATGTTCTTTTAATACATCGTGTTTAAGAATTCACACAAATTTTTGACAGCTGACTTTCATACCATGTTATCGAACCCTTGCCATATAAAGCTTATATACAATGTTTTCTTCTATCGTTTTTATAAAGAACCTGTAAATTGAATAGTGGCCTTCGGAATCGATATTAATATTTTATATCTCTCACTTCTCGTAACAAAAAATCACTAAATAAAAGTCTACAAATTATTTTTAGTATGATTTTTAAAATAGGTTTGTGAATTAATGTAATACATATCTTAATTTTTAATAATTCACTTGAATGTATAAACAGCTAATTTTGTAGGAGGTTATTGACTTTAACATTCAACAATGTTATAGATTTTATAACATTGACAGTTGTTACCTACACACTGTAGCGTATATGTGTGTGTACTTCAATAGAAATATTTATTATTTATAGACATACTGAATATTTAAAATTCATATGCGGAACTGATAAAATTTTCAGGGGTTTTATAATTTTGGGGTACCCGTCGTAATTGACTATTTTGGATTTATGTTCTGTATAATTACATCTCCCCATTTTCCGTACGTTCCCTTTTTATTTCAAGGGTATCCTGTATAAAAAGGTCTTTATGGTACAGATCAATAGCAATACTTGGATAAACAATTTAAACAATATGAAGCGTTTATTAATGTTAAGGAAAACATATTTCTACTTATGCAAATTACAACCGCTTGGATTTTAAATTGTAACAAGACACAAAACAGCACCTAAGCTAGCAGGTCCTTCATTTACTTGTGGTATGCTTACCTATGCTCCCCCATGGATAATCTGAACAATTTTAATCTTTTTCTGCAGAGAAAGTATCTTTTACATATGTTTCGACTAACTTGTCAGATCGCCACACACCCAATTGCTTCAACGTAGCTTGGTTGCTACAATCATAATAAGACCAAGAACAAACTATCAATTTTGACTTATTTAAAAGGAAAAGCAACATATTTGTTGAACAAAACAAAATAATCAACGAAACCAGTGTTTGGGACAATTGTAAACAGCCTAAAACCTTCGGTCCTATAAATTTTCACTAAGACCGATTCTTCAGCTGTGACATCTTGAATACGTAAATCATGCATCTCTCTGCGCCGGCAGGCTCCAAATATACTGAAATCCGTAACAACCTAGAAAAGTGAATATTTTTTAGAATGTTTCTGAAACTAAAGTCGAACAAAACGCGCATGTACCATGACCATAATTGTCGGTAATGATCCTCAAGAAGTTAAAAGACTTTCTTCATCGAGTTTTGAACATTCCCTCGTGCCATAATCTCTTAATTTTTGCCTTAATACGTGGGTAAATCAAAATATAACTTCTTTTATCCAAAATAATCATCGCATTGGCATATATAAAATTTTTGGCATTGTTAATTTGTCTTATGGTTCTACTCAAGAAATGATTCATGAAAATTTTTAAGGTACTAAAAGGTCGCGGCAAAATGGATTCCAATGAACAAAAAACCAATCGAGAGACAATTTGTCGGCAGTGAAAAAGGCAACTGCAACATAAGCCGCAGTTTCTAAACAATGTTGTTACATGTGACAAAAGTTGGTTTTATCATTACCACCCTGAATTAAAATTTACTTTTTTCGATAAATGGGGCACTATTTATGATCAGATTGTACCTAGTGAACATACAGTGACTGAAGAGTACTATTCCAATGAACTTCGGAGAACCCTAATGGCAAAATTAAAGAAATGCTCCGGCCCACCGATCAGCAATTTGTCAACGAACACTTGAAGAATTAGTGGTGGAAATTATGGTTTACCCTCTCTACTCACCTGACCTTGCTCCATTTGTTTCCTTAAGTTAAAAAAGAACTGAGAGGTCGAAAATTTGAGTCGAATTTAGACCTCAACAACGCGACAAATAGACAAAACAATGGTACGAGTGTATTGCACAGAATGGAGAGTACTTTGAAGGATAGTTGTCGAAGTTTCTATACAAATGTTTAATTTTTTTACTACAGCACCAGTCTCGTTATTTTCTGATATTTCCTTGTACATAAATAACTATTAAGAAATTCGGAACAGACTGAAACAAGAAAAAACCTAACCACAAAATATATAAATAAATTCTTAATACGATTTCGGTAACTAAGTTGTCATCTTCAGTAGAACAAACTGAAAATTAAAAATTGTGCTAAAAGTAACATCTTTGGCTTAAGGTAGAACCTTTGAAGATATGCTCTTCACCAGATCACCAGTGGGATAACACTCCCGACACACTGGCGATTTTGTACGTTATTCCACTGGAGTAGTGTTACTCTACTGTCGATTTGGTGAAAAGCATATCTTCAAAGGTTTTTTACCTTAAGCTAAAGACGCTGCTACATTTAGCACCATTTTTCGTTTTCAATTTGTTATTCTGAAGATATCAACTTAGTTGCTGAAATACGTATTTAGAATTTATTAATATATATTGTGGCTAGGGTTTTTTCTTGTTTCTGTTTGTTCAAGATTTCAAGCCACAGTCTCCACCAATTTCGGATATTAAGAAATTGTAGAAGTTTCGCTAACCTATATTCCTGTTTCAAATATAGTGTTTAAATTCTAAATTATTTAAATGAGGGAAGAACCTAGTGATGAAATTTTCGTAAAATTCAGTATACTAACCATCACCTTATCAAAAAGTAATTCTTTAAAGTAAGTTATGTTATTTTTTTTCTTTATTTGTATCTTCACTATACAGATATCGGGAAAATATTAGCAATGCTCAGTTAAGATAAAACTACAATTTATATAACATAAAGCTCTTGTTACATGTTATTACATAACATTACATAGTATACTAGAAAATATAGAAAAGTGATTAAGTAAATAAATATCACACCATTTTAAAACTGTTCAATAGGCTTAATTCATCTAATCTATTGATTAAATACTAATAATTATTTTATATACATCGAACTAGCCAAATTATATCTATCTACCTAAGAGTGTTAATCGAAGTTTCTCCTTAAAAGACCACGAACTTACATTTTACTACAAAATATACTATATTTGTATAATATTTATAGGTATATTCACACCGTTTTGGAAAAAAATGTAGATAGAATATAAAGTCTTTAACTTTTACAATAACTGTAACAGTACATTCTAACTAGACAGTTATTGATAATAAATATATTCTGCCACACCTTCATAAATACGTAAAGAAGATACGGAAACTACACATTTTAAAATCGTATCCTTATAATGTTATCCAATTAGAAAATAATACCAACTTACCAAATACGATGGCTGTTCATTTTCTCAAAGTTTACCTTAACAGTTTCTTATAGAACGGGCGCTGTTCATGAAATGTGCGTAGGTGATAATTATGCTTGGTATGCTTAGTATGTAAAATACACGTTTATTGAATTCTAATCTACGCACGACTTGAAGAGACCAGAAGTACTTTTTTGTCAGCATCGAAACAAATTGAAAATAAACTTTCACCGTTCCTGCTCATGAAATCAATTCAAAAGGATAATTAGCATAATTGTCAGTGTAATAGTCTATTGACATTTCCTTTGGTACATAAACTTTCACATTAAGAAAATAATATTGAACTAAAGCTACGTGTTGCACAAAGATATTTTTATTTCCTATAACAATGTATAAATATTATGTAGTAAAGATTATTAAATATACGAGGCCGGGTTAACTTATTCGCGCGACCGCCTAGAGTAGGCCGTGAAATAAAAAAGATACACATTAGAATCTGACAACCGATGCCTTGTCAATTTATTGTTAGTGTTTGATAATTTTGTGAGAAAGCGAGAAAGCGTAGGCAATTTTTTTAATTTTACCTTGCTATTAATTAAGTGTAAATGGATCAATTTGAACATCGTGCAGTGATTAAGTATCTTTTAAAGAAAGGCATGTCCTTTACACTGGGTGAGGGTTATCCTCCATGTAACAGGTGTTTTTTTTTTTTGGAGGCGGAGAACTTTAAATTGGCAACACCGTTTTCTATGACAGCCGATTTGACGGGCAGAGGTAAACTCGGCCGCTTTAGGTATTTTAATCTTCCGCGGTCATAATGAGTTTTAAGCTGTATAGGTAAACCCGGTCTGATAGTCCAAGCTGCCCCCAAGCGGGCAGAGGTAAACTCGGCCGCTTTAGATATTTTAATCCTCCGCGGTCAAAATAAGTTTTAAGCTGTATAAGTAATTTTAGCCGAATAGTACACTTATCTAAAGCGGCTGAGGTTACCTCAATAACTCTATATACTAATTTTGTTAAATAAAATCACAAATGCATATGACATCATAAAAATTTATTTATATATACAAATTCAAAATATATTTTAATATTAGATAGTTACATAGTGTAACTATAATAATGCGAAGTTAACTTAAGAAATTCTAACGTTGACACTTTCCCATTATTGAAATCATTAATTTTGTTTTGAAGGTATTTTTGCCTTTTCCGATTGTCCGAATTAGGTACATATGGCTGGTGAATACTTTGCAACTTTACATATATTTCATTTTGAAAATTAATTAGAAAATCAATAAAAACGAATACAGAAGGGTGAGGAGAATTTAAAGTTTTGCTGATATGCGAATGGAACGATTCGCATGCGTTGGTGGTGCGAGGGGCGCTTGCTGTTTTTGATGCCCATAAATGGGGTGGAAAAACGGCATCCTCGGATATGTAAGTGTTGACCAAATAATCAGCAAACAAAGTAACTTTATCATCTTTTGGTTGAATAGCAGATAATGTAAAAACGTAAACATCACTAACATCTTGTGGTTCTAGAAACAACAATCCAAAACAATAACCAATCCATTTTCCAACCTCGCTTCTTTCTTTATAATCTGCTGAAAGTCCAAGTTTTTGAATTGTACGCCACCAAGCTTGCGTTGTATGAAATCTGCATCCAATTATTGTTATTTGTGGCCAAATTATTTTAGCTGCATTATGGATAGCCATCTCGAAATCTGCTACAATTTCGGTGGGACAAAACGACAGAGAATATTCGATACACTTTTCAGTCACAAATTCGAAACACTTTTGTATGTTTCTGTTGCTTTGTCTGGTAGCACACAAAACACTAACGGTACATAATGACCATTAAAGCAGCCATGTATGGTTTGTAAAAATTTTGTGCAGTAGTCGAAAGTACCATCCACATAAATTTTCTAGCTTAAGCAATGATGTTTTAAATTTGTAAAACAGCTAAACACTAATATATTAGAATTTTCGCTGTTGACTAAAAGAAATTCTTCCTTACGGCTGGTCAAAAATTGCGTCTCTGGTTTAAGTGAACTGTGAACTTCTTGTTTTGATTTGGGAAGTACTGGCTGTAATTTTCTTCTTGCGTTATATATATTCTTCCTTATATAGGACAGATCAGTTGTGGTAATGCTTGTTGAATCTTCTTTGGCAATAAGGGAACGTACAATTTTACTTGGTTGACTGCCAATATCCTACAGCTTTACGTTTTGCTGCACTTGTAATCACTTGTCTTTGAATGTTGCGAATGTCACATCCCGAATGATTATGAATTAAATTCGATTTCGATATTGTGTTGTCCGGGCCCACTGTATAAATATTTGCTAGACACTTGGAAGTCTTGCACCTCCACTTTTTCTCGCCGCTTTTGAGTTCTTCTTTCTGGTGCACATAATCGTCCATCATAATGATTAATTCGAGAAACTATGGATCGTTTTCGCAATACGTTTACTCTAAAGGATAATACACATCCCGTAAGACGCCGTACAGTGCGCTCACAACGAGAGATTGATAGTATGCAGCGTATTGCTGATGCTAATCCAAATGCGTCATTCGTCGTCGTACTTAATAATTAAACTTGTGTCCATCCACTTCATGGAAAATTAGGCGTAAAAATCTTAGTTTACGTGCTTACAAGATTCAACTTCTACAGGAGTTGAAGCCACACGATCAACGTTCACGCCGTACACTTGGTGAATGAGCTGGAGGAAACATTGCTATTGATGCACAATTTGAAAATTTTGTTTAGCCATGAAGCACACTTTTGGTTAAATGACTATGTCAATAAGCAAAATACTGGATTTGGAGCGATGATAATCCACAAGCCATTGTCGAAACACCACTACATCCATAAAAAGTTACTGTTTGGGACGTTTTATGTACCGCTAGAATCATTGGGCCATATACCTTCCAAAATAGTTCAGAACGTTACAGTGAGAGGTACAGAGTGGTACAGTGAGTGGTACAGAGACATGATTATTAACTTTTTCGTGCCTCAATTGAAAGGTATTAATGTTGCAGACATATGGTTTCAGCAGGATGGTGCTACATGCCACACAGCGCGAAATACAATTAATTTGCTGAGAAAAACCTTTGACGAACGATTAATTTCACGAAATGGAGCTGCGATTTGACGCTATTAGATTATTTTCTCTGGGGATATATAAAGTCGCATGTCTACGCCAATAAACCAGAATTAATTGAGAACCTAGCATTCCACCATTCGACGCGTTATTGCTGAAATACAGCCGGATTTACTGCGAAAAGTTTGTGAAAATTGGACCTCTAGATTACGCCATGTGAGCCTGGGCGGCCACATGCCGGCAATCATTTTCAATCATTAATATCATAAAATGGCCTTTTAAATAAAGTCAATTTAATGGATATTAAAAACATTTTTCTGTGTTTTATTTCAATTGAAAAGTCTCCGTCTCTAAAAAAAAACAGCCTTTACGATCGTCAGAAAATGGAGAAATGAATTTAAGCGTGATAAGAGTAGCTAAGAAGCGGCTCAAAAACGGTTACAAGTCCAGAAATGGTGGATAATGATTTATTGCTAAATGACCGACGATTGAAAGCATTAGAAAGGGCAAACCGTTTCAAAGGAACGGATGATTTATATTTTGCACGAAAAACTTAATATGACATAGCTTTCTGCAATATGGGGCCGCGTTTGCTGACGATGGAACAAAGACGTGTTCACCAAATCGTCAAATATCGATGAACAATGTAGAAATTTTTAAACGCAACAACAGATTTTTTGCGCCGATTTGTTACTTTCGACGAAACATGGGTTCATTATTATACATCCAATCCCAAATAACAGTCAAGTTGTTTAGATTTGGATGTGGACCAAACGTGGTGACCCAACTACAAAGAAGGCCAAGACAGTTTTATCTGCGGGAAAGGTTATGGCATCAGTATGGATGCAAAAGGGATATTGTTGATAGACTATCTTAGAAAGGACGAATATTACCCAAATCTCCTAGATCGTTTGCAGACAGAATAACTAAATAGAAAGTGCTCTTTCATCACCATGACAATACACCTGTGTATTCCGGTACAGTTGCTGTAAACAAATTGAGGAATTAAGATTCGAATTGGTACCTCAGCACCTTCCCAATATGTTCGCCAGAACTCTCACCATCACCATCTGACTTTCATCTGTTGTCTAAGCTAAAAGATTTTCTCGGACGCAAAAAACTCTACACAAATTACGACCTAAGTTTAATCAGTGAACGATTGCAAGGTTGGAAGAAAATCACTTTAGAGACGGAATAAAGAAGATTGAAGACAGATGGACTAAATGTATCAAATTGAGAGGAGTGTTATACGTCGATTTCGACCCTTGTATATTTTTAGTTCTGCTACGTTTATTTACTAATCTATCGTACCCATAATTTCTTAAATTTAAATTACTTTATTTAGCATTTTAGTTTGTTGTTATTTTTGCATCATCATAGGTTCACTTCTTTTGTCCGTGTGACTAGTTTACACATTTATTAGATCTTTCAATAACGGCTTCTTGCATTGTTTAGTTAATGGTTAATTTACTTCCATTAATCGATCTAGCGTTAGTTATCTGTAAAGGAGTTAATCAGAACAGAGGCAGATTAGTGTCTTCTAATTTTACCAGTGCTTAAATTCGTAATTTTGTACGGGTTTCCTAGTTAATTAAATCTATTGCCTCTACTTTGTGTTCGTTTACACATTTAAATAATATTCCTTTGACATTTAGTAAGACATGCGTCAGACATACAGATTTACATGTGAGCGAAATGCATATGTGTGCGTTCAGATATAGAATTTCTGCAAGTCATCAAAGTAGTATTTTTAAATTGTAATTAAACAATGCCGTTTAATGTAAAAATATATTGAGAATAGGAACCGAAATTTTGGAAGATATAATTTAATTAGTATTTTATTTATTTGGTATTTCGATTAGGAAGCTAATTGAAGTGACATCTGTGATGTTTTATTTGAGTTATAGTACGTTTGATTAATTATAGATTTTGCGTTCGTTAGCGAAATATTAATTGGAAATTTTTCGTAAATTAGGATTGTGTTCCTATAGGTTGGTTTCGTGAATTGATCACGGATTGGAAAGACAGTTTCTTCCCGACCACGTGAATAGGGGTTTCCATTTTGTAGACTATAAACTAATACACGAGGTGAGTGATTATCTAGAATATCTCGTAGAAGCCATCGTTATCCTAATGAAGCCTTTTGTTTCCTTAATTTAGAGTATTTCATTTTCTTGTATTTTTTTTTCTCTCCTTATCTAACAGAGAACTTGGTAAGGGAGCTAACATCCCCAAAAATTTAGTAAAACGGACGTAATCAGTTTCCACTGATTCTAAAAAGACAGATACGCTGGGAATTTCCAGTCATTTGATTTCGACCACGAGAACGTAGTTTTTTCCCTTGTAAGCGACATGTGATAAAGGTAGAAATTACCTTGATTATATTCTTCAAGACTACGATATAATTATTCGTCATCGTCACACGAAGAAATTTGTATAAATTTTGTATATATAAGTATATAAATTTAATAATCATTAATTTTTTTCCTGTATTAAGGTATTAAGGTGTGTCAAGCGCGTATTTTTTTCCTTTTGTAATAAATTCATAAAGTACACGTCATATTATATAGGGTGTTAAGCACGTGATATACCCTAGTTCTGTTTAATTTGGTAAATGTAAAGTTAATCATCCGTATAATAGATTTGATTTTTGCATTTTTTCAAGTATCATTTATAAGCATTTAATGTGGTGACATAATTTCCAGAATGTCCTTCAATTTAGTATAAATTTGCCTTTGCTTTTTCTTAGTGGAAAATATTTAAACGATTCAATTATTCAATTTTTTTTATTAAGTAATATATTTTCTACATATACTGTGTGGAAACATACATTTTGGGATTAGTTGAGTAATATAATTTCTTTAAATATTATCATTGAAATTAATGAACAGTCATTTTGTATCATAATTAATATATTTTCTACATACACAGTGTGGACAACTCTTAATAGATTTATTTTGGTATAAATTTTTGTAATTTGAAATTTATGCAATTAAATAATTAATTGTGTGTTAAATATAATTTGATTGTTGCATATCCAGTATGTATTCATCTCGATATGAGATTTGTGAAAGATTTTTGAAAGATTACTTATGCAATTTCTAGATTAAGAGTCTTACTTAATTTTATTGCTTTTCCATATTTGGTCAAATAATTTCAGACGTTGACCTTAATTTTTTTATTAAATCTTATGAATTTAATTATTTTTAGAATTTATCTAGACCACCTGATTTTATGTGCATATATTAAACTTCACATATTAGTCAGTTTATTGGCCGCACTTTAAATTATTTCATTCATTTAATATACTGGGTGAGTCTTTTACTCATGACCAGACATTACTTTGTTTATTAAAAAATCATATCGTCATTTGTAACGTAATTATTGCTTTGGTCAAATTCATATTAAATAGTTTTCTTTATTCATTAAAATCTAATCTTTTCTCAATCATTTTTAATATTTTATTGTAACGTGGTTAGCCAAGTTGGCATAACCTTTATTTTTGACATTCTGGGATACCAGATCTATTTGTTAGTTGTGTCTATTTTGGATTACAATAAATCCTCCATTGTTATTGTTTTGCATTGTTGTTTTATTGGTCTAAGTATATGAGACACGTAGATACCTTTGATTTATTCAATTTACCATTGGCAGGGTCTATGTTCACTGAAGGGCTAAAGTATATAAACATGGTGGCGCCCTCATATTAAATAAGATCCCCCCCCCCCTACCGCACGCCGCTATAGTTGGTTTCTTTAGCTTAAGATCTCCGGGGCAATCCTGTCATTGGGGTAAATTGATAGATCGGAATTAGGTATAAGGAAAGTGAGCAGGCGAGAGTCTATTGCCCATAGGGGCATATAGCAGGAGATTATGTAGAAAAATAAAGTTTGTTTGTTTAAATTATTCCTTTGTTTCTGTGCGATCGCGTGAATTAATCAACCCGCCCTCATATTAGCATATACCTCACATACCCCAAACTCGTGTAGTCCCAATACAGGCCGTCCCATTACGGGCCGCGTTTGAAAACTACCTGAAACAGTGCCAATACAGGCCGCATCCCTTTTTGACCAAAAACCGAGTCTCATTACAGGCCGCCGCGATGATTCATTAATTCCCATAGATTTAACAATATGCGGACAATATGCCCAAGGAGCATGAAGATAGATTTTGAAACGTCAACAATATTAGCGTGCAGAGAAATGTTCCCTGATTGCAAACTCAAAGGTTGCAATTTTCACTTTAACCAAAGCATATGGCGAAAAGTGCAAGAATTGGGATTGGCTAAAAGATACAGGGAAGACAAAGACATCAGGAAGCATATAAAGCTTACAGCTGCATTAGCTCATTTACCTTCCCAATATATTGACGATGGCTGGCTGTATATAATGGAAAGCTCCCCCAATTTTAGAGAAATAATGGACTTTAATGATTATTTTGTGACACAATGGTTAGAAAATTCTATAGTGCAAGACATGTGGATATGCTATGAAGAACGTCATAGAACGACGAATGTATGCGAATCTTGGCATAGTCGTCTAAACAGGCATATTGGGAAGTCGAAGCCAAATCTAATGGAATTAATTATATCTTTAAAAAACGATTCAAGGCACTACGACATTATTCAACAAAGGATTGACCACAATATATCCCCAAAAAAGCGTGCTGCAAAATATATTCAAATGGATAGGAGGATAAATGGAATAGTGTCGCAAATACAAGAAAGTCAAGATGTAGAGCAAGCACTTCCCAAATTAGCAAGTTTAATTAATTTTTAATATTTGCATTTTTGCTATATTTAGCAAACGTAATTAGTTTAATTAATTAATCAAAATTGTAAAATGTTGTATATGTTGTAAATATAAATAATTATGTATGTATGTTATAATAAACTTTATAATAAATAATTAATCATAATTGATAGTTTTTATTGCCAATTTCTCGTCGCGGCCTGTAATGGCACCGTTCAATCCTACATTTACGGCATAACAATTTCGCGGCCTGTAATGCTACTCCATTGCTCCGCGGCCTGTAATGGGATGGCCTGTAATGGGACTAAGTCCCCCAAACTATTCCATTTTAATTTTTGATGATCCATCAAACAACGTTTTATAATTGAAACATACCTTTATTATTATTATTAATATTTATTATTATACCTTTATTAAAATTATTTATCTTATTCTTTATTTATCCTTTGAAAATTTTTAGTCGTTTTCCTTCAAATTAACTTTTTTTCTACGTTATTGTTAGTAGATTCCCAAATTTGTTATGAATTTGTGCACTTTAATTCTTGTGTTATTGGATTACGCTGGTCATCGCGGGCTCTTTTTCTTACGTTAACATATTTTTTTAACAAGTTTTTGCATCCTGATTCTGAGAGTAGTTTTGAAATGTCTCCTTCTCTTCTTTTAAAAACGTATGTAGATTTTGTAACTTATTGTTACTTTGAGATATTGCAGTGAAACTATAGAATTATATATTAAGAATATTTAGTGTTAGGATAGGACGACTTGGTATTTTATTAATACGACGTAAATCCCGAAAGTATGTTCCGTTTCGATATTTTGTCGAGGCAGCGCTGCGATTGCAGTTACATGTATGACAGTCTGAGTTAAGGAGAAGGAGATGACACCATTTTGAGATCGCTGTTTGCTGTATACGCTCTGTAGTCCTTGTTTAGAATGACTGTGTTGATTGAAAATCCCGCTGCTTGGGAAATTAGATCTTTAGTTCGTTTTCTAAATGCGAAGAACATTAAGCAAGTCGACATTCATCGCCAAATTTGCGAGGTTTATGGAAATAATGTAATGAGTGATTCCATGGTGAGAAGATGGGTCCGACAGTTCAATGAAGGACGTGATCACCTGCACGACAAAGAACGAAGTGGGCATCCGTCTTTGCTTACTCATAAACTGGTTCGTGCAGTCGAAGAAAAGATTAAGGAAAACCGTACGTTTACAATTTTTGCTCCTTCAATAGACATGTCGCAAATTTCAAGATGACTTACTCATGAAGTTGTTACTATAAATATGAGTTTTCGAAAAGTTTGTGGCACCAACAACACTTATAGAGCAACACAAAAGGCAAAATCTGAGCAGTTCACTTGACTTTTTGACACGTTACGACAATGACGGTAATAACTTTCTGAGACCGAATGAGACTTGGATTGCTTATGACACCCCTGAAACTAATCGACAACCGTTGGAATCTTAACACCTCGAAAAATAATGTGTACAGTGTTTTGGGATAGACAAACAATCAATGCAAATGTTTACTGCGAGATGTTCGGGAAATTGCGTCGCGCAATACGGAAAAAGCGCCGAGGAATGCTAAAAAACTGTATTGTTTTGATTCAAGAGCATGCCAGACCTCATACTGCGAATGTGACAAGACAACTCCTACAGGGCTTTGGCTAAGACCTCTTTGACTATCCTCTATATAGCCTTAACCTTATCCGTAGCGACTTTCATCTCTTTTTGTACCTAAAACCGTTTCTTGGTGGTCAACACTTCAACAACGATGATGAGTTCAAAGAACATGATTGACAACACAGACGGCAACGTTTTATGAGGAAGGCATACAAAAACTTGTGCCACGTTATAATATGCTTACAAAATGGTGGGAACTATGTAGAAATTATAGCTTAAGGTTTGTAGATTGTTTTACAATAAATAGTTTTTCTGTATCTCTACTTGATTTCTTTTCATTACCAAACGGAACTTACTTTTTGGACTAGCCTCGTTTATCAAAATATAAAATGAATTACGGGGTATACTATGTTCTATAAGAATTTTTGGGAGGATTTTTCCTTTTATAAGAATACTACATTATTTAATACATTTTTATTTGCGAACCCATTCACCTCTCGCTTGTCTAAATATACAATAAACTGGTCAACGCTTTATACATTATTCGTGTCTCTTATGCGTTTCTTCAACCTGTTTCTGAAACTTCGAGGCTGGATTGATATATAAGGCCTCTCCTCTTAGCATGCAATGCGTATCCTGTCGTTGAATAACAGTCTCACTTATCATAATGAGTTCAATTTCTGAGGAGCGTACCACACAACGATCCGTGATAGAATTTTTAACGCTGAAAGGTTGTGCGCCCATCGAAATTTACAAGCGTTTGAAAGCTGTGTATAATGACAACGATTGTATGGACGACGTGAATTGGCGGAATGAAGGTGTTTGACGAAAGCGGTCAGGTTGACCATTATCAGTGACGCATGAGAAGGATCAAAGACAAATGATTGTACTGATTCAAGAAAACCTCCGGATTACACAAAAAGAAATAGCTCGGCAATTAGGGATTAGTCAAGAAAGAGCCCTGTGTATTGTTCAGATATTTAATTACAGAAAAATTAGCGCCTGATTGATTCCGCGGCAATTAACGGATGTCATGGAAGAACAAAGAAAAAGCATTTGTCAAGAACTTTTTAACCAGTATCAATATGAAACAGATGGGACGAATTATGGATTCTTCTTATAACCCCCATAACGTGACAGTCAATTAAATATCGTCGTCCTCATTCTCCACGGTTACTAAAACTCAAAAGAGTTCCATTATCGCAAAAACTTATGCCCACCATTTTCTGGGATGCAAAGGGAGTCGTTCATACAGAACATCTGCCGAAGATATTAACAATTAATTCAATAAAATACTTTGCAATCACTAAAAAATCCTATACGTAAAGTAAGGCTGGATAGAACGAATTTTTTCTTCGACGATAACGCCAGACCACATTGCAGCAACGAAATGATGAAGACAGCGGCGACCCTTAAATTCGCAGTCCTGATTTGGCATCTTCAGATTTTTGGTTGTTCCCAAAGTTGAAGGAGATATTGGTAGGTCAACGTTTTTTATCAGAGGCCGTTGTTCGAAATTGGATCAACAGTAAGAAAGAAAGTTTCTTCATGGACGTAATGAAGAAATGGATTCAGCGTTTGGAGAAATGTTTTGTACTAAATTTGTGATTATATGGAAAAATGACTATAAAATGACTATAAAATTGTACGTACTTTATAAACAAAAATCAGAATTTGTTGTCTAGTGTTATTAACTTAGCGTAATAGGTCTATTTTCATTCTTTCTCTTCATATTTATTATTCTTAATCTGCCAAAATTATAGTAATCTGACAAACATAAGCAACATACCTCTTTTCTCTTTTAGAACATACTTGAGTTACGCTTCGAATTTTATTACAACAAATGAAGTCCAATTCTAAAGAAAAGGAAAGAAACACAAATACATATATTATGCTAATATATTATTAACCGACAATAATGGAAACAGTTTTGCTATTATTCATCTCATCCAACTGTTACGTATGTAAGCATACCCTGTAGCATATGTGTATGTGAGGTATTTATTATTAATATACATTTGAAATATTTTGAATTCATAGGAGTCAAGTAATACTATTTTAAGGTGTTCTTAATTTCGAGGTTCGCGTCGTAATTGACTCACAATATTTTAGATTTATGTTCTGTATAATCACATCTTCCCATTTATCATACGTTCTCTCTTTATTTCAAGGACATCCTGTATAGCTTAAGGATAAAACAATTAATATCTCAATACTACATATAAATTTATAGTAATACAGGAGTAGTACATGAAACGTAGTATAAGTTATTAATGAAGCAAAGTTAATTATAAAATTCGAAAGAAAAAGATTTGTTTTCTCAAGGTGCCCAAAATAAAAGAAAAAAACAGGAAATATATAGTATAATGATATAAAACGTTTGTTATTTATAATTCTGTCGATGGTTTCTTTAATTATATCATCAGGAAACATTAATGAATGAAAAATGATCTTTATATACAATCCCTGAAAACATTATTGCCACATATTAATAAATTAAGTTGTTCGAAACAAAACATCCAAAGTTTAAAAATATTTTTTTCTTATTGTTGTCCGGCAGTTTGACGCAGAATCTATCCCATTTCATCAGATATTATTTCGTAATAAAGTAGAAGTGAAATAATCTAAATAGACGACGATACATACAATTAATTGAAGCTAAATAATTTTGTTTACTTATTTTTTCTTGATATAATAAACTGTATAAAAGTCACTGATTTGCAGTGGCGTACAAGTTTCCCACATATGTCGTATTTCTGTATCCTTTACTTTTGAAGAGCATACTTCACCCGTTTCAGTTAGATTTGTTCTTAACCCAGCGACTATTTATTCTAGAATGTGACGTGAGTCAATGTTACGAGCTCTTTCAGAAGTACTAACTTATGGTCCCAAAGTTTTCGAGAAAATTTAATATGTTGGTAATTTGCACAAAACCGTTTTACTTTATAAACTATATATTACAACAATTAACAGTAAATACAACAAAAAATACTTAATCTTCAAATTGTTGATAGTGGGCCATGAACTTCAATGGTTCTCAGTTTCCTTCTGACTTGTCTCATCATACTCTGGACAACATCAGGTTCAATTTCTCGCATTTTATAAAAAATTATACGTCGTAATTGGTCTTCATTTTCAACTTCCCATTCATTTTCATACACTTTTCTGATCAACATTGACCAAAATTCGGCCGAGCCTGGGGTACATTGGGAGGATTGTCTAATTTACGAACAAAGTTTATGTTGTTTGCGTCGTTTTCCTTCATCTCTGAATGGGACAAGGTTAAATATTTCTCATCATCCATTACAATCAGTTTATTTACAAAATGAATGCACCTTAGATGGGTTTTCTTTCTAACTGGGCCGCGGTATTTTTGGTGCCTTCCTTCGTTTTCGAAACAAAACGTTATTTCAGGAAATTGCTCGAAAAACAATAATCTTTGAAACGCCGAATCTTCAACCTATTTTTCGCTGTGAAACTCCAGCTCTATCCTTAACGGCTACAAGCATTCTTTGTTCCCTCACTTGGCTCAAAATTCTTGGTCGACCACTTTTGGGCAAATTAAAGCAGGGTATTTCCTCCTCACAACCCTTTTTGGTTTGATAAATTGTTGATAAAGAAATATCTTGCTCACGATAAGTGGCAACAATAATATCACGCTTGGGCATTCGCCCAACTAGATTATAAATTCCTTTAAGAATATCTAGCTTGCTGAACCAGATCACAAAAACTAAACTGTCATAATTATATATATATATATATATATATATATATATATATATATATATATATATATATAAAACGAGTTAATTCTGACATATAACTTCCAGCGACAACTTAACCAAACGACATTTAGTACAACTACAAATCATTTTTTCCGAGAAGTTTGGTACCATACGTTAGAAGAACAAGGTTCCATTCTGCATTCATTTGAATTAGGTATTTATCCATTTCTTAGGTACTTCTAGTATGAAATTTTTCGTATCTTATTTTATTTTGTATATTGTATTACTATAAATTTTGAATGCATTGAATTGATTTGAATAAAACACTCTTATAATATCATTTACAATCCGCTCTTCTTCAAAATTACTTTCGCCTTTAGCGTCTATGTTGAGGATACATTTAATTAATAGCCTTTCGTAATATTTTAATTTCAAACATTTTTTATTGTTAAATATAAATAAATGTAGGAGATAGAATTCAAACATAAACATTTACAATTCTATAAAATATTTATCGTGCGTTTTCAAGTATAACATACTTTTATTAGCACGTTTAGATTATAAAAAAAGTTCTCTAAATTCTAAGAAAGCCATATCCTTTTAATTTGCAAATCTATTTATTACCTAGGGCTATTAATAATCGGAATCTTTTGCCAAATTTATTTATAACTTTATATATCAGACCTCTGCTTTCACTGCTTAGAATTACCAGTGATGTATTCAAAGACGATATTTAATATGAGCCCCATTGTTAACTAAATATGTATAATAAGCTCACGATTTCAAATATATATATATTGCTATGAATAGTGGTTTGAAAATTTAACACGCCACCATCCACAACTAGTTTTCCCAACTAGGTTTCTCAGCCGGTGAATTTTCAAATGTGAGACTTCTAACTTCTCGGGTTCCACTTAGGAAAGTCGTGTCTGTGAATTATTTTAGGCACCAGTGAAATGTTCACACAAATTTATTTACTTAAATTATATAAGGTACTAAGCAATATTGGAGTTATAACAATAAATGAAACACAGGATCAAAATTAAACTGAATATTTAATACAAAAATAAAAAAAGAAAAAAAATCTATCTTTACTAAGTATAAAGATACTGTATTATACAAAAATACATGAGGTAAAAACATTCATTGTAAAATTGACAGCTAAATAAATGGAAAAACTTCCTCTTAATGACTCCGATCAATCTTATCTAAAATAATAAAGTTCAATATTAATGTCTCCCTAGAGAACCAGACTGTGTAATCAAATCTGATACATGTACAAAATTTACACATGCGCAAGAAACATGTCCAAAAAAAGCCTGAATCCTCTCGAACAAATTATAATTACTATAATTTTAACATGGAAATTTTAATAGTAAGCTTTATTATTTATATTTCTAATAATTAAATCTCTTAATTAACAAGCTTGGATACAATAGAAATATTCTTATAATTTTAATTTATGTTTTATATCATAAAAAATCTACTTACAAAAATTACTGGAGACTGACAAGAAGGTGCTTATTCTATATTAATCATCAATTAGCATAAGAGAATATAACTCTACAACTCTCTAATACATCAATAAATCACTTTTCAAACAAATAACCGAATTAATTCAATATAATTAATTATATCACACCAAGCTACCTTCTAGTTCAAACTATAAAATTGGTCTCCCAGAATTACTTCAACTTTCACATCAAATCGACCTCGGATAAACCAATTTTTATATTCGCACATTTAAATAACATTTTCAATATGCATACAGTCTGGTTTTAACAAAATATTTACATTTTTAAATAAATTATTTTTAATTAAAAATCCATAGCAATATGTATATTAAAAAAATCCATTACTGAACAAAGGAATAGCCGGAAATACATACTTAGGTTTATGAGTCATACTAATACATAATTAGTAATGATACTTTATTATGTATTTATTAGTTAAAACTAGAATTTAAGATTCAATCGTAAACCTCGTATTGTTGCCGTACGTATAATTTCTACGAAATAACACAAAAAAAATTCCCTATTAAACTATTCAACCAATACTATTTCAGTATGTAATAGTTACGGGGAGTGGTATATTTTTACCTACTTATAAAACATTCATATAGATCAGTATAAACTCAAACACAATATCAACTCAACAATCAGTACAAGACACACATTCTTAAGACTTCTTCAGAATTCTCTTCAAACAATCATATTTTAACAAGAGACACCAGTCTCAACAGCAGTTTTATGTTAGTGTAAGACGTTGTAGATCCAAAATAAATGTATACAGGGTGTCCAGAAACTCTCCTGACAAACGAAGACCGGAGTTTCCTCAGATAATTTTAAGACAATTAAACCCAAATTCACCTAGTCCGAAAATGCTTCCTAAGGTAGCTAGAGTTCTTTGAAGATGGCGCCTTGTATTTATTTTTTTTTAATTCCTCCAGAACGCTTCCATTTAGAAAAACAAAAACTGGTATGCTTATTTATCCTCCAGAGATGAATCGATTCCATCAATTGCGAATTTCTAGTACCGGTCATAGGCGTCCGTTTTGGGTAGGTCAACGGTTATTTTAAGGCATAACTTTTTTGTCTTTAACTTTTAAGCATTTGTGACACTAGATTATTAAATTTTCAGGTATTCCAGTACTAAAATGTACTCTTACTTTAAGTCGGTAGGATACACCGTTTTCTAGAAAAATCGATTTGTAAATTTTTCGTTTTTTCTTCATTAAAGTTCAATTTTTTATTTTTTGCAATAGTTAGCTCTGAACTGCCAACAGAAGTAAAACCTACGTTTTTCATTGTCAAATTGTTGTCAGTTCGCGAAGTTTATCTTTTCATTTTTTACTTTGTGTTATTCAAACACAACGATTTCAATTTTAAAAAAATGGTTTTCACTAATGAGGAATACGAGGATATGCATTTAGTTTATGGCGAAATGAGGTGTAACGCTCGAGCGGCGCAACGTAGATACGCTGAAAAATTTCCCAATCGTCAGCATCCCACTCACTCAACATTTACAGCTCTTCATCAACGATTAAGAGAAACAGGTTCAGTGGTCCCAAAAAATAATGAAACAGGCAGACATAATGATGTAACAGCAGAACATGAAGATGTTATTTTAATGGAAATTGAGGAAAATCCAGAAATTAGCGTTCGAAGACTATCTGCCATGTACCCCACAATTTCAAAATCTTCCGTAGGAAATATCTTACAAAAAGAAAATTTATATCCTTTTCATTTTACAAAGGTGCAAGCACTGCTAGAAGGAGATTTTCCTGCTCGCGTAGAATTCGCTAGATGGTTACAAAATCAGAAAAATCAAGACGAAGATTCTTCAGAACATTTTGTTTGGTGAGGAAGCTACATTCTCAAAAAATGGAATTTTTAATGTACATAATGCACATTATTATTCGTACGTTGGTGACAATCCCCACGTTGTTCAAGAATTTAAGCATCAGCATAGGTTTAGCATAAACGTCAGGATAGGAGAAGTTGACGATTATTGTTGACTTGGACCTGTGGAATTACCTGCTCGTTTAAATGGTGCTGATTACTTACATTTCCTGCAAAATATTTTACCTGATTTGTTAGATGAGGTGCATTTAAATTTAAATATTCGGCAAAACTTATGGTTTCTACAGGACGGCTGTCCGGCCCACTTTAGCAGGAATGTACGAGACTTTCTAGATAATAACTACAAAGACCATTGGATTGGAAGAGGCGGTCCAGTTGCTTGGCCAGCAAGGTCGTCGGATTTGGATCCTTGCGATTATTGTGTTTGGGAATACATAAAAGCATTTGCTTATTGCGTTCCGATACAAAATCGCGCACAACTTTGGCTAAGGATACAAGATGCTTGCAACGAATTTAGAAATAACTTTGGAATTTTTGCAAGAATTCGGTGTTCTCTAAGCAAAAGGGTAAACTTATGCATAGAGACTAATGGTCATCACATCGAGCAACTTTTGTAACAATCTACCTTTGATACTTGTTCTTTTTTTGTTAGTTTCGTTCCATTGTAATAAATAATTTGTTTTTAATTTATTAAATTCATTTTCATCCATGCCTTGATAGTCCAAGCCAACTTCGTCGCTAAAAATAAGTAGGTACATAATAAATTGAACTTTAATGAAGAAAAAACGAAAAATTTACAAATCGATTTTTCTAGAAAACGGTGTATCCTACCGACTTAAAGTAAGAGTACATTTTAGTACTGGAATACCTGAAAATTTAATAATCTAGTGTCACAAATGCTTAAAAGTTAAAGACAAAAAAGTTATGCCTTAAAATAACCGTTGACCTACCCAAAACGGACGCCTATGACCGGTACTAGAAATTCGCAATTGATGGAATCGATTCATCTCTGGAGGATAAATAAGCATACCAGTTTTTGTTTTTCTAAATAGAAGCGTTCTGGAGGAATTTAAAAAAAAATAAATACAAGGCGCCATCTTCAAAGAACTCTAGCTCCCTTAGGAAGCATTTTCGGACAAGGTGAATTTGGGTTTAGTTGTCTTAAAATTATCAGAGGAATCTCCGGTCTTCGTTTGTCAGGAGAGTTTCTGCACGCCCTGTATAGTATAAATAAATATATTTAGATGAAAGTACATTTATTCATTTAACAAACAGTCAGCGTAGGTTTAAAAAGTAAAGAGTATACAACCCTACAACCTGTGCATGGTGAAGCAACATAGGGGTCGTGATTCTAGTAACTGACGTTGCAAGCATCACCGCCAGAAACCGGATGCAACCATAACATTGGTCCTCCACGATCCCGACAACACAACAGTCTATAACACTTCTTTATTGTCGTCTTAGTGGTCTAACATCACATTCATAACTGATTTCTGATAAACAACTAATTTGAAAATCACTACAATATATTTAAAAATTACTTGGACAAAGTATGGTGACTTCAATTTAACTGATATGCTAAACTAAAATAAGCGATAATTAAAAAACTAGGATTCGTAGGAATTGCAATACTCTGGATTCTAATTTTTTTATTTATTTAGTTAGAATATGTATTATGTAATTAAATTTTATTTAAATGGATTATGAAGTAATATATTAACATCTCATATCTTCTTATTTAATCTATGTTCCTCATTTGGTAACATAATAAAGTTAAATAATTTTATACGCATAACTTCTTTATACTTTATTACGAATGAATCTGTAAGATCCGGATAGATAAGATCTTGGATACTTTCATTAGATAAAACATATGGATATATTAGTATCTGAAAACAAGTTGGTTGTTTAAGAATGATACATCAAACCTCGGTATAATTGATTATTTTTCAATCTTAACTATACTTGTATTATAACCCGAAGATATATATTGATCATTTTGTTATCTACATAACTATGCCAGTTAAATTATAGAGCATATATAGCATTTTCGTTAATACTTTATTCAAATAGCTTCAGCGATAAGACATGGCAAGTCTGTACGGTATTCCCAAAAGTGCTGAATTGTTTCTAAGGTGCGAACGGGCTAATATATTAGATTACATTTCAAGGTATTTCAGATATTAAGTTTATTTAAAAATTATGTTTTATAAAACAATAACAAATCAGAAGAAATTATTACAATTTGTAAATAGCTTTTCTGCAGATACTTCCTTATAACTTATATAAAATACACACTTTTCAGCCAACTGGAAATTAAAAAATACATATGCTATCGTGCAAGCAGTCATGGTGCTCATACAGTAAGTAAATATATACAGTGGAAAAAGGAGTACTCATTACCTGACATTATTATCAAACCATTAAAGTACATTAATTGCAGACATAGAACAAAAGACAATAATAGCAATGTAATTATCGCATTTTTATTGTTCCATCCAGAAATTACTGGTCTTTGTATCGCCGGTTTGACATGGCGTGTAAGGTTTAACTGATGATATATTCCTGTGTCTTAAATTCACACTTGGCTACACACCAATATATGCTTATGCCTACATAAATAAAACAGTTGTACAGTAAAAACTTTGGAGAATATGTTATTTTCAGTCGAGTATTATTCTACAGGAATTGACTGAATCGTTTACTTTACATGATTCAATAATATAATTATTGTGTATATAATCAAAATTATAACTACAGTAAGTAAGATCAAATAATTTATAATACAAAATACAAACATGTGTTATTTTAAATGTTCTTTTGTAGATAATATACACTACTCAAAAAATAAAAGTAGTTACTTTTTTGAACTTCCATATATTTTTTATATTTTACCAGATTTGGATCAAACCTTAAATATACATTGAACCATCATTTATTCACGTAATTACAAAATTGTACTCGAATACTTCTGGTTATAGTCAACTTATAACCTCAAATGTTCCAACAATATAAAAACTTAAATGAAAAAACATAGTTAATTGACGAAGGAGATACTTGTTGAAACTGCATTATAACGCTAAGAAATAAGCTAAGAAATTAAACTTCTAGTTTCAAAAAATTCTTTTATTGTAAATACCAGTACAATATTGTTTCGCCATACAATGGCTTCATCAGGTGGATGAATACTGAATATGTACAATGCAAGTTAGAATATTTATGTGAAAATTATTGGGGAATGGTGGTGGAAAAATTTTTACAATCTTAAATTTAGTAGAGGGGAATTGTTTAAATCTAGTTGGTCATTTAAAGCTAATCCTAAACTATTGTATCTATTAATTTCTAAGTTTTCTAACAGGTTAAGTTTTTTACTTTTTCCTTGAACGTGTAAAATTTTGAAATCTATATTAAACATAGCTTAAGAATAAATGTTTAACCCATTTTTCGTCACACCTACTGCCTAACTAAACAATTATGACACCTTTTTTTGAAACGTAAGTGACACTTTACATACCGTATTGACAGTTGCTATGGTAGCGGGCTGTAATATTTATTACGACCCTAGGGAAATAATAGCAATATTAGAAAATTTATGACAAATTTATTTCAAACATGATTAATTAACATAACTAGGAAAAATAGAATCTTGTACAAAAACTTATGATTTTGTTATATTAAATGTAACGAACAATTAGAACAATTAGCTGTCTGAACAATGGAGTCTTCTTTCTTACTAGGCAAGTTTATATTTTCAATAATGTCAACATTATTAATGGTTGTATTCCTAATGGAATCATCAACTTTCTTCTCATTTTTCTGTATCACAGTTGAGCAAACAGCCTCTGTAATATTTTGTTTATATAAAATTCGGTCAGCTATCTGTACTTTATTTATCATTGAATCGGAAACATAGCTTTCTGCCACGGTAGAAGATTTCCATCCGCCGTGTCTTTTCAGACCAAGAACATCAATTCCTGAATCGGCTAATAATGTTGCCGAGGTCCTTCGAAAGGAATGTCTGGTGTAGGGAGTGGGGTTCTCCAACGACAAGTATTTTGCTATTTGGCTAGGAATTTTTGCGAGAGTGTTTTTTCCTACAGGCTGATTTCGACATTTACCAAAACTGTACTTTAAGAAAAATCTATCATTGGTAATATTTTCTAATCTCAGACCAATGTATTTTTTAATAATTAGCATAAAATTAATTGGATATTCTTCCTTCGCAATAATTGTAAAAGAACGTTTTAATCCATTTTTAGTATCCGGTATTTTAATTATTATTACATCATT
Source organism: Melolontha melolontha (assembly GCA_935421215.2). Classification (NCBI taxonomy): domain Eukaryota; kingdom Metazoa; phylum Arthropoda; class Insecta; order Coleoptera; family Scarabaeidae; genus Melolontha; species Melolontha melolontha. Next base: position 109,592,992 of record OW285235.1, on the reverse strand, counting down.
TTTATTTTCCACATCTTGAATTTTCATTTTAACTAGTTCATCTTTCCTATAAGCCCCAGCAATTCCCATAATCATAACAACCTGCAAAAAGTTACTATAGAATGAACACGAATTAAAAAGAATCATTCTGTAAACTTACCTTCATCAACAAATATGTATCGTCAGAAGCTTCAATAAGAAATTTATTCATTTCCTCTCTTGTAAATATACTAGACTTTTTAGTCTTAAAACCATCATTTTTACGCTTCAAAAATCCTTTCAATTTAGGATATTTTGAAATATCTTCATTTTTGTTAATAAATATGGTAGTTTTTAACATGGAGTATTCACACCATAAACTGTTTGGTGATTTTAACTTCATAGATCTATCACGAAAATATGCCAGCATTACACTTTCTGAAATACTCTCCACATGCCTCTGTTGACACCAATCTTTGAACATTTTATAGGTTTCATTGTATCTGTTTTTAGATTTCTCCGGCAAATCTCAGTACAAGCTATAATAGCATCCATCTCTATTTGATTCATGTTTATAAATTTTATTTAGAAAGAAAGCTTTTGAAAATCTATTGCATATACTTTGACATTTATCAAAAATATAAATTTATATCGACACAAACATGGTTACTATAGATACGACAAATATTCCTGACTTGATGTTACTAATGTGTATACATATAGTAAAAGTAAAGTGGAAAATCATTCAAATTCGTCTATTTAAAAAAACGTAGGTATGACGAAAAATCTCATATGCAACACGGTTCGTACAGTACACTTTCATGGTCTCGAATACATTGCAATCGTATTCTCGACCATAAAACTGTACTTACGAACCTAGGTATAGCAAACGCCAATTAAGTTGGCGCGAGGCGCGGGTGCGCAGAAGCCGTTTTTAAAAACGTCCTCCCCCACTACTCAAGTAATTGTCAGAATACATTTGTCATTGATGTTTGACGGAACATAATGTCTTTAATGTCTTTGCTTGGGGATCATAAAGTGATGCTATAAAGTGCACTTTTCGACACCCGTTTGGATTGCATAAAGTATTACTTTTTCCCACGCTTTTTTCATTTTTCAATGTTGGCGTTGTTCGAATACAGAAATAAATATCATTGCTGTCATTTGATTTTAAGAATTTATGTACATTTGACAGATATGATATATGTCCGTATTTTATACAAACAACGTATGTTGTATACAATTGACAACAACATATACATATATGTTTCTATGTCACTCATGTTTATATTTTTAAATGAAGTATCAAGTAATGTTAACGAAAATTAGTAAATAATATGTAATATAATATACTTCGCGGATAGCAAGATTTAAATTTGAAAATGTCAAGTATCAATGTGATCAACTGCATGCTTTATATAAAAATTAAACTCTGAACTATCAAATTAAATAATTCCAGTTAAAGCAATTTATTAATGTAAAAAACGCGAAATGGAAAAAATAGTACAAAAAACTCGTTTCATAAGGCCTTTTGCCGCACTCGCTCTTTAGTAAACTCGCCGCTATCGCGGCTCGTTCTCTAAACTGACCTCGTGCGGCAAAATGGTGCCTTATGAAACTTGTTTTTTAATATACTATTAGTGTTAAAGAATATTTGACAAGTTTAACAGTTCACTAACATTTAAAAGAAACAACTGGAAGTTAGTAGAGTTGTAACTTTATTTGAAGGAGGATATTTACGTTATGTTATCTAACAGCTTAAGGTTTTACAGGGAACTGTGTGGAAGCTTGGGAAACGATTCGAGCAACAGGTATCGAAACAAAGCGAGCAGGTAAAGGTTGGCAGAGTAAAACTACGGCAGGTGATGACCGTTTTTTGCGATTGTAAGCCCTTCGAAATCGGACACAAACTGCGCGTAACCTACAAAATCTAGTGGGGGCAAGAGGAACAAGAATTAGTGACCAAACCATCCGCAATAGATTAAGAGAAGCTGACTTAAGAGCCAGATATCCTGCAAAAGTGCCTAAATTGACCAGAGAACATCGCCGAAGAAGATTTGAATTTGCAAAAGTACACTTAAACTGGAAACTTCGTCATCGGATTCCTGTTATGTTTATCAATGAGTCCAAGTTTGTTCTGTCAGGTAATGATGGACGTGTAAGAGTCTGGAGGAGGTCTAGAGAACGTTTCATGCCAAATACAGTGAATGAAACCGTTCCTTTTGACAGTGGATCCTTAAGGGTGTGGGGTGGAATAACAATAAACACTCGCACGGACCTTGTTATTATTCCCAATGGTAGACTAACAGCTCGAACGTACAATGACTACATTATATATCCTCAAGTAATCTCTGGAGTATATGTTGTTGGTCAAAATTTTATTTTTGCCAGACAGCACGTTGCTCAAATCTTCACTGATTTTCTTGATGATCACAACTAGAGATCAATTTGAGAAACGTGTTCGATGACATCCAAATCCTCCATCTACAACTGAACAGTTGGCACAGACCGAACAATTTTCCTAAGACGCTTTGCGAAGGATTATTTGTAGCATGCCACAACGCTGCGCAGTACTTGTGCACACAAGAGGAAGCCGCACTGGATATTAACTTCACAATTTGTACAAATTAGCCAAATTGTCAAACTTTTTTTTAATTTGATTTGATTTCAACCACTTTATTTTTGCACATGTTAGTACATAAATGTTGGTAGTTTTAGTTTGTTAAAATTGGTTCAATAAATAATGGATGATTACGTATTTAAAGTTTCATCCAAATCTCTTAAAATAAAAAAAGTATGAAAGTTTAAAGAAGTGTCTACTATTTTTTGAGTAGTGTATCTTCTGTAATACCGCTTTCATAAAATAAATATTTTGCAGGTAATTCTATTCCTCTCATAATCAAGAAAATTATATGAGTCCATACTCGATTCGTTTCTCTAAACTTCTTTTCAAACTTAGCAAGTACTCCGCATTCTTGCTTTTCGTTTTAGTTAGAATTTAATTAATACATTAGTATTTGACCAGTATTCCACCACAAAAAGATTATTGAACGAGCTGACATTGTTTTCTTGGAGGACATTTAAATGCTCTTGTAATATATATATAACTAATGGCATTAATTGTACTTCAGATGAAATAAACATCGACTTGAATTTCTGACAAATTCCTTGTTTGAAAGAATTAAGTGCTCTCCTATGGAAGACCCACTATAACAACACACTAATTATGCCAGCTCTGATTTACGAATAAATAGACGTAATTAGTCTAATTTAGTCTGGGTAGAGAAAGGCGTCACTTATTCTTAATTAATATAATTAGTGGCGTTTTGCTGACAACTAGTAAGTAAATGGCACATATACGCACGCATACAACAAATGAACTTACCAATTGAAGTATTAAAAATAGTTATAATATATTCAATTTCTGCCAACTGTTGTCATAAATTGTAGAATTAATTTTAAACGAAATTATTAATAAGCGTAAGTATGTGCTTGTTTTCAAACTACACCCTCGCCTCATCTATGTTGTACCGCGAAAAAAACATAAAGACATAAAGCTAGTGGCGAAATATTTATTTTTGTTTTGTTAAAAATAACTGTCTCTAACGAACATTTTGTATATACGTGTGCGATGATTACGATAGAGACAGAGATACACACACATAGTATTTAGATCTAGTTGATCTAATGGAAGTGGAAGAAGATGTGACAATGTCGTATTCTTAATTTAATTTAATGATGACTTGTTTATCACCGTCCTAATAAAAATATGCGCATTTTATTTTTGTTTTATTAGAATACATAGTTACGTGCGCATCTTATTGGCACAAGTACAATTACATGATTTTAAAAAAGCGTATTTCGCTTAAATTTTAACATTAATTATTTGTGTAACAGTTGTTTTACAATTTTGTGAGGTTTATGTAAACATTAATTTTAGAAATTTCACGAGAACTATTTAGCAACTAAATATAAATGGAAATCCAAATCGCTTAGTTAAAAACGAATCATATTTGAAAAAATTTGTGAGCATAAGAGGTGCCTGTTCAAAAAATTACAGGCGAGTATGAATTTTGTATTTTATTTTGTAGTCATCATTTTATAATCGGATTTAAATATACTTAAATTGTATGAAATAGACTATAGGTATATTACATTATTAAGAACCAAGCGATTTCTTCACTAAAAAACGAAAGTATTGTATTTATGCCAATAATAACAGATCCAATGAACAGTATCATGAAAGTAATAATATTTTCTGGAAAAAATTATGTGATTGTTTATACCTGCAGTGTTTACTTACTTTAATTATTTTAAACGTTATAAATTGTACAACCAAGTGAATAATTAAAATAAATAGATTAACGCGAAATTCATTTCAATTAGCTGCATTTGCTTTACGAGGGATGTCTTTTTAGTTAAGTTAATCGATACATGGCTACCCGATACATGGGTACCCGATACATCGCTAACCCGATACATCGATACTTAGCGAGTACTGGAATCGGTAAAGTATGGATAGGTATCGATGCTTTGGAATCGATACTTTGGAATCGATACCTTGAATCGATACCTTGGATCGATACTTTGGAATCGATACCTTGGAATCGATACCTTGATTCGATACCTAGGAATCAGTATCCATAACCCGTTTTCTAGTTATCGTTTGTTTGAAATCGGTTTCAAGAGATATAAAATTAATTTATCGATTCTATCATATCTACGGTATGAAACTTACAATATTGTGATATTTTTTGTTTTGTGTAATAATTATAGTTATTATGTTTATGTTATAATAAGGATATTTGCTAGGCATAATGTAAAATTCAACATCCTTTGAAATATATACTATATATATATATATATATATATACAGGGTGTTACAAAAATTTAGGGCTGGCTATACATAGACGGTTTCTACAACTAAAAATAAGCAAAAAAGTTTAAATAAATTTGTGTCCTATAATGTTTCGTTACTGAGTTACGACCACTTGAAGTTTTTCGTATTGCATGTTTGAACAAGTCGCCGACAAGTGAGTAACTTATGTTAATCATATTCAGTAGGCAGTCCGTGTTTCTTGCTGTCAGTCGTGAAAGTTGATTAAGTCATTTGGAAGAAAGTTTGTTGGATCGTGTTGAAGAAAATGCAGGTGCTAGTACTCGAAGAATGGCATTGGCGGAAGATGTCGATCATGTGAGTGTATGGCGTATTTTAAGAACTAATCAGCTTTTTCCTTACCACCTGCAAAGAGTACAGAGACTTAGTGAGAATGATTTCCCATCACGAGAAGCTTACTGTGTATGGTTGTTACGGACATGCGCCGCCGATCATCTCTTTCTGTCGTGTGTGCTCTTTAGTGATGAAGCTGGCTTTACAAGAGATGGTATCGTCAATTTTCATAATTTACACCAGTGGCAACAAGAAAACCCTCATGCTATTGTTCAGTCCAGACATCAAGCGCAGTTTTCATTTAGTGTGTGGGCCGGAATTATTAACGAATTTGTGATTGGTCCTTTTGTACTTCCACCACGACTTACTGGGCAGAATTATCGTTATTTTTTAGAAAACGACTTACCAGGTTTGCTGGACGATGTTCCACTAAATGTTAGCGGACGCATGTGGTTCATGCACGACGGTGCACCGGCTCACTTCAGTCACACAGCACGCGAATTTTTAAATGCCGTATATCCTGGAAGATGGATTGGTCGCGGTGAACCTGTAGCGTGGCCTGCACTGTCTACAGATTTAAATCCAATAGATTTTTACGTATGGGGACATTTAAAGTCTATGGTATATTCTACTCCAATTCAAAATATTGAAGATCTTCAACGTAGAGTGGAAGATGGATGCCACCAAATTCGAAATACACCAGGAATTTTTCAGCGCGTGAGGCAGTCCATGATACGACGAGCTGAAGCTTGTGTTGCTTCCCGTGGAGGTCATTTTGAACATTTACTATAAGAAACATAAGAAACTCCCGTTTTCTGTAACCTTTTCTAAAATAAAAAGAAAAAAACTTCAAGTGGCCGTAACTCAGTAACGAACCATTTTAGGACATAAATTTATTTAAACTTTTTTGCTTATTTTTAGTTGTAGAAACCGTCTATGTATAGCCAGCCCTACATTTTTGTAACACCCTGTATATATTTATATATATAATGTATACATACTTAAAATTTTTACTTAAAAAGTTATTACATCCTTTATGTAGATTGAAATAAATTCATAAAGGTAAGCTACCCGATGCATGGTTACCCAATACATGGCTAGCCGATACATCGCTACCTGATACATCGCTAAACCGATACATCGATACTTAGCGAGTACTGGAATCGGTAAAGTATCAATAGGTATCGATGCTTTGGAATCGATACTTTGGAATCGATACTTTGGAATCGATACTTTGGAATCGATACTTTGGAATCGATACTTTGGAATCGATACTTTGGAATCGATACTTTGGAATCGATACTTTGGAATCGATACTTTGGAATCGATACTTTGGAATCGATACTTTGAAATCGATACCTTAGAATCGATACCTTCGTTATCTGAGGTATCGGGGAATCGATACCAGTTATGGTATCGGGTATTGTCCGTTGTCTCATCGACTACGAAATAAATATAATTTTCACCTATTGTTTCTTTAATTTTGATCATAGTTCCCTTAAACAATAGATTAATATACCTTTTTCTTGTAGTTGAGCGATTAGGAACTGACAGTTTCGTATACTTCTCTAAAAAAATTTTAAACTATGAATTATCCAAAAGTAGAATGTTTGCACAAGTCATAATGGAAACTATTCTGTCCTATATTTTTACTTGTTGAAGTAAACGATTAATTCAAAGTAGCTTGTGATGCATTTTTAAATCTTGCGACATTTCTTTTATGTAAATCAGTTCCTACATTGCTGCATTAATTGAAATTTTTTGTCGCATCGCACCTACAATAATTAATTGCAGGTATTAAAGTATGAAATTAAACGTAAACAAATATAAACTTACAATTTTACTCCAATACTTACAAAACACTCTGCCATTATTTGCACAAGATTCAGGATAATGTTTTATCCAGATCGACACATGTGAATATGATTTCAACATATCAAAAGTAACAAGGTAAAATTACCTGTACCAGCGGCGGCTCGTGCATAAAAAATGTGGGGGTTGCAAATTTAGTGAATACTAATACTTTTTACAGTAGGTAAACAAGGTAGGTCACTAAATATGCTTTATTAAAAGTTATTTTTGCGAAAAAAGGCTTTTAAAACTCACTGATTCTGATCCTAATTTTATTGAAGCAGAAAATCCATGCGACGATCTTTCGCAGTAGCAAATTTATCTATAACCCTTTGATTAAAATCTGGAATACTTTGGATAAAATCCTTTTCTTGAGAAAGCATCGCCAATGCAGAAAGTCTTTCTTGTGCCATGCTGTTTCTTAAGAAAGTTTTTATTCCCTTCAAAGTAGAAAAACACCGCTCCGCTTCAGCTGATGACACCGGAATTGTAATTAGAATTTTTAAAAGTTTTAATGTTTCACTAAAAGTCGCACTTGTCCACTTTGTGAAATGATGTCATAAAGAGGAAGCAAACCCGAGATTGATTTAAATTCTTCCGTTTCATAAATTACGCTTAGTTCAGTACGGAATTTCCGTTCATCAAAGTATGGGTAAGACTTAATTGTTTCCTGAAAGACATTTTCAGGAAAATGGAGGCTGTATTGATTAAATTTATCAGAATAAAGTAGAGACGTTGCAGTTAAGTGTCCAGTAAAGCTAAACCTATCTTTGGCTTGACAAATAATAATATCACAAACTTCCTTTGCTTCTCGTGTATATTCGTTTCCATCGATCTTACGTCGTTTTGAAGTTGATGAGCCGGGCCCACTGTCACTTGTATCCGAAGTGTTCGTTATATTATTTCTGATTTGAGCTAACTGAGTTTCAAATGATAATATATATTTATTGGCCATAAGGGGATCAATTTCTCTAGTTTGAAATTTTGCATATAATATATCTACTTGAGGCATTATCTTGTAAAATAGATTTAACCAGAAAATAAAACTCTTATTAGTAAGAAGCGTAATATAACCTGAAGCTTGATTGATAGTAGTGATATTTACAGTTTTACTTTCATTCAAAATTCTTCGCATTGTTTCTATAATTTCTTCTCTGTGTTCAAACACAGTGGCGACAATCCTGGAATTAAAATTCCATCTGGTTGGGGCCGAACGAGGCAGCCGCTTTTTAACTGTTTCGTCCAATATTGCAACTCTTTGAGAACTATTTGAAAAAAGGTACAAATTCCTTGTAAATTTGCAAAGAATATACGGACATTAGTGTTGGCAGAGGCAGCATTCAACATAACAAATTTAACTGATGCGCGTAGCAGTGCACGTAAGCAGCGTATTTATAAGTTTGTTTAATACGTGCCTGTACCCCATTATGTGATCCGCCCATGACGGCTGCCCCATCATATGTCTGGGCAATCAATTTTCTTTCGTTATCTTTAATGTGTGTTTCTAGTTCTGCAAGAATGATTGTAGATAACGTTTTCGCGTCATGATCTGACGGCGCTAAAAAATTCCAAATTCGTTCAACAGGCTTACCTTTAGCTATATACCTAAATACCACGGTCATTTGATATTTATTTGATACGTCTGTAGTTTCGTCAACTATTACAGATAAATAATCCGCTTCTTTTATTTCTTTAGAGATTTCTTTTTGACACACACTGAACATTGTTTGTAAAACTTCATTTTGGATAGTTTTAGAAGTATACTTGAAAACAGTAGCTTTTTCTAAATGGTCTTTTAAAGCAACGTCCAATTCAGCACTAAAATTTATTAAACCACGACAAACACCCGGGTTAGAGGACGAAATTGATTCATCGTGTCCTCTCAGCGCAAGTTCAAAAGCTCCACAAAAACATACACAATTAATTATAATGTTCAGTACATATCGATTGTACTTAACTTTCTCGTTGTGCAATGCTATATTTCTTCGATATGCACATATGCCCATCTGAGCAGCAATATCCACATTCCCAAAAAGCGATAATTGGACTACATTTTTCATATGCCTTTGTGATATACTGTTTTTTAATTCGATCGCTTGAATGATTTAAATCAGTTAAACCCATTTTCGTCCATAATTCTTAACTTCAAATAGTAAGCAAGGAAAGCAGAATAATGCATTTTTTATACTACAACCGCAAATCCACAAATGTTTATTATAAATATCCTTATTAAATAGTCTATTAAAAGTTCGCGTCTTACTGGAAATCGTTTGTTTCAGATTTAAATTCGGAACAGGTCTGCCCAATCGCTTTATTTCAATTTTTTCGGCATACGTTCTTTTATAGAACGGATCCACTATTAAACTCTGCACTGAATTCATTATTATTTAAAAATAAAGAGCATAAACACTTTTAAACACACAAATACAACTTTTTTATTCGCTTTTATACCGTTGCACCGTAAGCAAGAAATACGTCTAACGTTTTGGTTGCACTGCCGCTGCAACACTATTGTCGTTTATGGAGATATACCCGAAAGACGTTCGACAAAGTTCGTCAGCCGTATAGGGATATATACGTTCGTGGATTGCAATGAGTCTGCAAACCAAGTGTGTTATTCTCTCATTTATTATGATTTATTTAACGTATTCATATCCAATTAGATATACCTATTATAAGTAATTTATAATAGTTCATTTATTCTGTGAGGTAGTACAAATTTTTAATTTATAATTTAAAAAATGTAGAATTACGCTTTTTTTCATTAAATTAAATCTATTAGTTTTGGTGGTTGCGCAAACTTGCAAACCATAGCAGAAACCGCCACTGACCTGTACATATACTTTTGAGAACTAACTAAACACAACTGGCGTCATGACTGACCTATAGGTCAACCTCATTGCTCGTAGATTCACTGGCACTTCCCCGACTTGATATACACAAATCTGGGAATTCCCGGTGTATGGAAATGATCATGGTCATGTTTGATATATTATCAATAAATGGTTTTATATATATATTTTTATGGTGCAGTTTAGAAATAAGATATGAACAAACATGCAATTTGATATGAAATATGCTCAAAGCAGTATTTATATGCAAGATATGCCAAACAAAAGTAGTTGCAAGTGCTTTCTTTTTACGTGATCCGTATAGATCTGCAAGAATTTTGGTAAACATATCGTAAATAAAAAAATATGCATCTTCATATAATCCCAGCTTTAGTAATAATTATTAAAATAATATTTAGACGAATTTGTTGAAAACCGCTGAACAACACCAGCAAAATGTTATGTGGCGCTACAAAATATTAGTTATGTTCAATATGCGACGCACGTATTTCAATCAATTTCAGTATGACCAAAGTTACTAATTTAAATTAAAAGTCCTTTTAATTATGAAGATTAAGCATTATAATTATAAAGACGGTCGTCTTTTAATGTAACATTCAAAAAAGCTTTTAAGCAAACCAGACTTTTAGATAAAATCTCTTTTACGGCAATATTATGAAACCGACCGTAAATCTAACGCATAATACTCGTTTTGGTAAATATATTATTTTACGAATTATCATATTTTATAATACTTTTATTTTAAGTTACCTGGGTTTCGATATATAGTTAAGTAGTAACCACAATAATCAACTATATACCCTACTTATTCCGGACTATTTTACGCCGATGTAAGCATATAATTGAAGAAACCACAAAACCTAGTATAATGTACACAAAGTCCAATGTTTGTCTAATCTAATATTTAATTTTAGTAGACCGGCAACATTAAAGCATTTAAATACAACGTGTAATAGATAGTTATCGAGGGTAATGTATGGCATTTTTGGCTATTACTCATGTAAATTAACGCTTTATAAGTGTGATTGTATGGTGTGTGATTTTATTTAATAACACCCTCTGTTTTAATTCGGTCTTATAAATGTTAATAATAAAGCGAGTGTTGAAAAATAAAATACCAAAAATTATCGATAGATCTAAGTTGCAAGGAAATTTTAACGTAGCCCAACGGGGTGGCAGGATAATTATGGAAATGTATGCTAATGCAACTTCAAGTATTATTACCCGTATATGCATATACATTTGGAAGTACGAAACGTAGTACAAAAGATATAGAATTACAAGGTACAATATTATCATTTTATTGTGATTTTCATTTGTTCGTGTTTATGGCAGGTGTAGTTTTATATTCCTTAGTAACAAAGGCACATATATTTATAACTTAAAAGGCCGGTCAATTAATTTAATTACATCAAAAATCTCGGTGCATTACAGTTGCTTTGAAATTTTGAGTCATTAACTATTATTAACATCTAGTGTGACTCAGTGCTTTTAGCATTTTGGTTTTACGAGGTAATTGGCATTAATCACAATGTAATTACTTTTAAATTTTGACATTGTCAGTACTAAAATCCTTTCCAGACTTGAAAATATGAATGTAAAATATTTAATACTAAACTCGTAAATTATAATTTTAACACTGTGGGGAAGAATGCTTCATTTTTCTCTATGATCATAATATCATAAATACTAAGTACAGTACTGAAGTTGTTTTCGTTTATAGTAAATGGCCGTAATATATTTAAATTGTTAAAGTATATTTGAAGTGTAAAGTATTTGGAATCAAATTAATAAATTATATTTATTGAACAAATCTTAATATTGTATATGGAAGAAACCTGATTTTATAGTCCTTTCAACGATATAACGACCCGACTAAAAGATTAAAACCGTAAAGTCTATTACAGGCAACTATCTCAGCACAGTGGCAGATAAGTTCCTACAAAGCGATTAGAAATGTTACAACATATCGATACCCAACCAGGACTGTATTCACAAAATTACACAATGCACATGTATTATATATTTATATAAAATTATATAAGGTAAAAATATAGCACTACATATTTATAAAAAAATTAAATAAATGTACTAAAAGTCTTCACAGTTGTCAGAATAGTCATAGATTAGATTAGATTATCGCTCTATTCAGCATGACAAGTACAAGTAGTGATTAAGTCACACAAACAAGTCAATTACAAGAAGCAACATAGGACAAACATCATAGTATAAAAGTTCAAAAAATCCGGCAATTTGGACGCATACTGTTGTACATAATACAGAATATTGTATAACGTCATGTCTATGTCAATGTATAACAACAAGCACTATAGAAAATGCTATCTGGCCAACAATACATACAATAAAATTTATATAATAACATTAACAAACACAAAACATTCAAAACCGGACATCAACGAACTCGGCAATGTCATAAAATGGATTTTCCAGAAGTATCTCGCGCAAGGCATGCAATGGCAGGTGATTGTATACTTTAACAATTTGCATTACACAACTTTTTGCGACCATACTTTTCGTGGTTTGTGTAGGCACTATGTGTCTCATATACAGGGTGTCCAGAAACTCTCCTGACAAACGAAGACCGGAGATTCCTCTGATAATTTTAAGACAATTAAACCCAAATTCACTTAGTCCGAAAATGCTTCCTAAGGGAGCTAGAGTTCTTTGAAGATGGCGCCTTGTATTTTTTTTTTAATTCCTCCAGAACGCTTCTATTTAGATAAACAAAAAATGGTATGCTTATTTATCCTCCAGAGATGAATCGATTCCATAAATTGCGAATTTCTAGTACCGGTCATAGGCGTCCGTTTTGGGTAGGTCAACGGTTATTTTAAGGCATAACTTTTTTGTCTTTAACTTTTAAGCATTTGTGACACTAGATTATTAAATTTTCAGGTATTCCAGTACTAAAATGTACTCTTACTTTAAGTCGATAGGATACACCGTTTTCTAGAAAAATCGATTTGTAGATTTTTCGTTTTTTCTTCATTAAAGTTCAATTTATTATGTACCTACTTATTTTTAGCGACGAAGTTGGCTTGGACTATCAAGGCATGGATGAAAATGAATTTAATAAATTAAAAACAAATTATTTATTACAATGGAACGAAACTAACAAAAAAAGAACAAGTATCAAAGGTAGATTGTTACAAAAGTTGCTCGATGTGATGACCATTAGTCTCTATGCATAAGTTTACCCTTTTGCTTAGAGAACGCCGAATTCTTGCAAAAACTCCAAAGTTATTTCTAAATTCGTTGCAAGCATCTTGTATCCTTAGCCAGAGTTGTGTGCGATTTTGTATCGGAACGGAATAAACAAATGCTTTTATGTATCCCCAAACACAATAATCGCAAGGATTCAAATCCGGCGACCTTGCTGGCCAAGCAACTGGACCGCCTCTCCAATCCAATGGTCTTCGTAGTTATTATCTAGAAAGTCTCGTACATTCCTGCTAAAGTGGGCCGGACAGCCGTCCTGTAGAAACCATAAGTTTCGCCGAATATTTAAACGCACCTCATCTAACAAATCAGGTAAAATATTTTGCAGGAAATGTAAGTAATCAGCACCGTTTAAACGAGCAGGTAATTCCACAGGTCCAAGTAGATAATCGTCAACTACTCCTATCCAGACGTTTATGCTAAAATTATGCTGATGCTTAAATTCTTGAACAACGTGGGGATTGTCACCAACGTACGAATAATAATGTGCATTATGTACATTAAAAATTCCATTTTTTGAGAATGTAGCTTCGTCACCAAACAAAATGTTCCTAAAGAAATCTTCATCTTGATTTTTCTGATTTTGTAACCATCTAGCGAATTCTACGCGAGCAGGAAAATCTCCTTCTAGCAGTGCTTACACCTTTGTAAAATGAAAAGATATAAATTTTCTTTGTGTAAGATATTTCCTACGGAAGATTTTCAAATTGTGGGGTACATGGCAGATAGTCTTCGAACGCTAATTTCTGGATTTTCCTCAACTTCCATTAAAATAACATCTTCATGTTCTACTGTTACATCATTATGTCTCCCTGTTTCATTATTTTTTGGGACCTCTGAACCTGTTTCTCTTAATCGTTGATGAAGAGCTGTAAATGTTGAGTGAGTGGGATGCTGACGATTGGGAAATTTTTCAACGTATCTACGTTGCGCCGCTCGAGCGTTACACCTCATTTCGCCATAAACTAAATGCATATCGGCGTATTCCTCATTAGTAAAAACCATTTTTTTAAAAATTGAAATCGTTGTGTTTGAATAACACAAAGTAACAAATGAAAAGATAAACTTCGCGAACTGACAACAATTTGACAATGAAAAACGTAGGTTTTACTTCTGTTGGCAGTTCAGAGCTAATTATTGCAAAAAATAAAAAATTGAACTTTAATGAAGAAAAAACGAAAAATTTACAAATCGATTTTTCTAGAAAACGGTGTATCCTACCGACCTAAAGTAAGAGTACATTTTAGTACTGGAATACCTGAAAATTTAATAATCTAGTGTCACAAATTCTTAAAAGTTAAAGACAAAAAAGTTATGCCTTAAAATAACCGTTGACCTACCCAAAACGGACGCCTATGACCGGTACTAGAAATTCGCAATTTATGGAATCGATTCATCTCTGGAGGATAAATAAGCATACCAGTATTTGTTTTTCTAAATAGAAGCGTTCTGGAGGAATTTAAAAAAAAATAAATACAAGGCGCCATCTTCAAAGAACTCTAGCTCCCCTAGGAAGCATTTTCGGACTAGGTGAATTTGGGTTTAATTGTCTTAAAATTATCAGAGGAATCTCCGGTCTTCGTTTGTCAGGAGAGTTTCTGGACACCCTGTATATGTTAAAGAACATGATTTTTAAAGAAATCTTCATTTTCACGCACAAACATAGTGCATTCTGATACATGGTTGGTTAATAAAAGTATCATTTTCTTTTAAAAAGCCTACACGACTCACTTCTTTTTAGACGAAAGATACTATGCAAACGCGATTTCTGTATTACAAAAATCGCGTAATATGCGTAATATGTTGGGCAGCTGGCAGACTCGCTCACTGATTGTGATATGATTCTCAACGCATAGTTGAATGAGGATATTTTTGAGTCCAAATAGTCAATATGGCTCTTCCAATTTAACTAATCCATCCGCAAGCCTAAAAAACGAACACTCTTGCGATTCGAGTAGGCCACCCCGGTATTCGACTTTTATTCCGCCATACCTGAAGTATGCAAGACTCATGAGGTGTGTCTTTTCAATATTTAGTTTTAATTTATTTTCTTTAAACTATGTGTCATACGCCCCCACAACTTCAGTTATTTCCTTGGTATTTATAGGATTCTTAGCTTTTATTATGACAGACGTGTCATCAGCATATAATACTGTTCTCTGCAACGTCTGGCCTGGTGGATCATTAACATAAATCAAGAACAACAACGGACCGAGGACAGAACCCTGTGATACCCCCCTCTTGACATCAATCCAATCCTACAGCTCCGCCGTACTATTGTCGATGACGTATTGTTTCCTGTCACTTAACATTGCTGTTAGATTTAAAAATATATATACTAACCCTAGATTAAAAGACCATTTAGTCCATACTACATGTTTCAGTAATAGTAAAAATTTAATCCAATATAATTATGTAATTTGATTGAACACCTCGTTAATATGTTTAATTAATATTATTGTGTATCGTGCCCTGTGGCATCCTCCATCATAATCACAACACAACTAATAAGTACAAATTTAGTTGTGGGATTTACCTTTTTGCATTTTGCTATGAAAACACATGCCAATTTACACTGCTTTGTTCAGTTTATGTTTTGCTTTCTAAATATCCACGCTTTTTTCATGCTGTATAACGAAATGGCAAAACAACGTTACTTGAACGAAGATGATATACGTGAAGTGCTCAATTCAGAAAGTGACTCAGATATTTCAGATTCGAATATTGACAGTAATTCAGAAAGTAACGAAACAAGTGATTTTGAAACAGAAATTGAACTAGACGTGGCTGCAATTAGCCCTGTGAATCCCTTGTATATTACTAAAAACAAAATGGTATGGAGTGATACTCCACTACCTCAACCCATTAGAACTGCTGCTGAGAATATTATCTCAGCACAACCAGGACCAACCAGTGATATGGTGTCAACATTTTTGTGTTTCTTTCCGCCTCCAATAGAAAGAATCATTACCGAAAATACTAACAATTACGGCAGAGTCAAATTTAGTGACAGAGGGACCGATATTGATGAAGACTTATTGAGAGCGTATATCAGACATCAAATGCTACATTTGTGGCAAGTTTATTGGCAAAACCAACAGAAAAATATTTTGTTCAGCATGTACTGAAGAAAACTATCAATCAAATCATATTTGTTGTAGAAAAGCTTTGTGTTTTGATTTCAATCAAATAAAAATACAAACTGGACCAAATGGTCCCCAATCCAAGATAAGTAAATTTTCATTTTTTTCAGTCCGGCTTAATGTCAGACACTTGAAATTATGGATATAAAATTATGTTAATAAGAGAACACGTGAGCTGAAATCCAAGCAATATATAATACCGTTTAAAATTTATAAAGCTAACAAGCAAAATATTTCCAATTTATGAAACAGTATATTATAGTCGATACAGTCATAGGCTTTTTCCAAATCCATAAAGATACCAGTTGTAAATGCATTATTATTCATACCATCAATAATATCCTCAATTACTTGGTAAATTGCTCTTTTGGTAGACCTTCCCGCAACAAATCAATTCTGATATTCATTCAATATATTATGCTTCTTTAGAAACGTGAATATTCGTTTAGACATAATTTTTCCAATTTCTCTTTACTATCCTTCTTATGAATTAATTGAGTAATAGATTTTTTGTTTTTAGATTTTAATTATACGTTCCACGACTACAGAAAGCTCAGGACTTTTTAACTTAATTTTGAGAAAATATTTTGGATTTATGTTCTATATAATTACATCTTTCCATTTCTCATACGTTGTCTGTTTATTTCAAAGACAGCCTGTACATATAAGGGATATAAATTTTATAATAAAAACTCCATCATTTATTATTCTCAATACATTAATAGTTGCACATGTATACAATTCCATAAGAAAGCGAATTAAGTATACAAATACTTATTTGTTTTTTAATAAGAAGATAAAGTTTATAAAAAATTACTTTTCTAAAAAGTCATAAAAAAACAATTAAGTTTTAATATCCTACAATGCTCCCATGATTCAATTCTTTTAAATACTTTCCTTATTGACAAATAAAAAAATTGTCTGAAATAGCAATCGAAACCACACTTTTAAAAAAATTAATTTAATTATTTATCTTATTTTATATTGTCTTTTTAGATAATACCAAGTTACATTTTGATTGAGTAATACATCGACGTTATATACACAGAAAGTGCTTGAACTAATTAGGAATACAATTAGTTCAAGCAGTTTCTGTTATATAAAGTCGATATACTATTCAATCAAAACGTAACATCAAATTATCTAATGCAACAAAATAGAATAAGATAAGAAGATAATAACACACAACTTACGCCTATTTAAAACCTGATTTCAGTAAGTAGATATTGTCACAATTATTAATCTTTAGATATATTTGATTGAGATTTATAATCCCACTTATATTAATTCAAAGTCATATTACAAATTATCATTCAAAAGCAAGCAGTTGGGACTATAAGGCTGAGCGTATACTGAGACACAGATGACGCAGTATAGCTCAGGACATATTTTTGAAACATATTGCTATGAATAGTGGTTTTGCAATTGAATATACCACTATTCACAATAAATCTATCCAGTTAGAATACTCAGTCGGTTTAATTTCAAAAAATAGGACTGCTTTCCTCTCAGGGTTCCAATTGGAAAACGTGGTTTTTCTCTTCTACAAATTTATAATGCGCCAGTAAAAGAGTATTGGCAAATGTTATTATTATATTTCTTTAAGTTACTTGTAAACTTCTTGAAATAAGGTTTAATAAAAATACACAATAAACTTTAAATGAAACTTTAATACAAAAATAAAAAAAATTAAAAAAAAATCTTTATAAAGTATAAAGATTAATATTGCCTCATTTAACAATATTATTAAGGTAAAAATATCGCATGGAAGTGACCGCAGTATACGATAAAAAACTTCCTTTATGACATCCGATCAAAATTAAAACTAATAAATTACAAAGATGCTTTTTAATTTCTCCCCAGCGAAACACACTGTATAAAGTTTGACAACGCGATGAAAATCTACCACATGCGCGCTCACATGTAACAAAAAATTCCTTTGAAAACCAAACGAAATAAAATTTATAGTTACAGAAATTTTATATATTAGAAATTTTAAAAAACCTTCTTTGTCATTTATATCAAATAACTAAGATTAAATCAATACGATAATAATAAAGATAATAGAAAAATACAGTATTAAACTCTTTTAAATATAATAAGATATCTTTTAATATATTACTTACGTAAAAAATATATTCATAAAGAAACGAGACACGAGATCAATTACGAGATTCACAAACTCGTAAATAAACTTGGTAATGACTCGGTATATATAAGTATGACTCCGTAAATAAACTCGGTAATGAGAAATACTCAAGCACAAACCACAATTAAAACAAAAACCGAAATTACTATAACAAAGATAAAGATTTATCTTTCAATAAGCACACCTTTCTTACTACACAGCACATTTGTGTCTGAAAAGTCAAATCAAGCGCGCAGGCTTAGAATATAAAACCAATTTTTTTCAAAACACATGAATATTACAAATAATATACGAGTACACTAGCGTTCAATATAACTGTACAAAGATAAATACATAAATTTTTTAAATATTTGTGGGGAAAAGTTCATAGTTCATAAAAATTCTTAAGTCCAGATGCGTCCAGACGCATCCCTTTGTTTGTCCTGCGCTGAACTACACTGTAGTGCCCTGAACTGCCCTGTGTGTCAGTATACGCTTAGCCTAAGTCTGTTTGACACAATATCTAGGACATCGAGGTACATGTTCTGCGAAGACAGTTTGTTCACTGAACTTTAGAGTATATTAATCGATTTCAGACTGCAACCGCATCCTTGGCACTGCTCCTTCTTTGTCGATATTTCGTCGACGCTTGCAGGAGATATCTTCAATACTGCTGTAACTGTCAACGTTGCTGCACTAAAATTGTTTCAGTGACACAAAACGGAAGAAACGTCGGCAACAGAAATAGCAGTTCCAAAGACGATGTTTTAGCCCGAAATTCCCAAAAAATCATGGACGACCACCGCGGAAGTTTTAAATCCAGATGAAGCTAATATCTCTTATTGGTTTAACACGGGTTCTTGGTCTTAAAATCCTTAGTGTGGTAAATAGGTGGAATAGATCTCTTACATATTTCCTTGCAAAGGGTTATTCCGGTTGCATAATTTGTTAAACGGAATGGAACACCAATTTGATTATTTAGATGTTTGTTGGTACTTCTATTCGTCTTTCGGTATGTATTTGCAATATGCCCCCACGAGCACTAGACTTGCGCCGACGAATACTATCCTAAATCTACCCAACTTACCTTCAACTTTATGGTTGCCCGGGAGATCTTATGGCTAGAGGGCTAACTCAGTTATAAAGGCGAGTTGAAGGGAGGTTCTTACATAAAAAAGGGCCCCACCATATTTTCCTTTAGCCAACAGAGAACACAGACTCTGCCGTAGTAAGTGGATAAATTAGTAATACTAAATAAGTTGACAATAAAATAAAGAAACCCAGAGTTCATAACAATAGCAACTATATTTATTAATTAAGAAACCTAATTAACGGCTTAGAAGAACGAATAAAACAATGTAATATGCTATACCAGAGGGGTATATGTATGGAACAAAACAAAAAAAAACTATGTAATTTTCGTTGCCGTAAATGTATTGTCCATATAATTAGTTTATATACGGCCACATTTTATATAAACTTATAAAATCTTACTTTATGAAGCTATTCGTAAGCCAGCCTAGATATAAACTAAAAAAAATCTGGACCAATTTACGCACAGTTTTTTGCAAAATTATGCGCGTTGTTCGGAGCAGGTTCAAAGCTATTGAGATTATGATCTGACTAGTAGAAAGAAAGTTAGGAGCCTAATAAGATAATATCAACAGCAGCAGTACCATTTGTTAGCCCTAAAGCAGTATAGATAACACAAAAACCGCAGTAGGAATTAGGTCACCGCCCTAATTCCGCCCCTGGTCTACAAAGGCTCCTCGAAAAACTCACCGGCCAGCTCAGTATTAAATAGCGGTAGCGTCGTGGGTCAACACAACGCATAGATGTTATTTGGGCACCACTACATTTGGTCTGGCAAGTTTTCTGGTCAACGTAGAACACCCTCGGGCCAAAAGGGCTTAAGAAATCTGTAAAGGGTGTTCGTATACCTGGTTCACAAAACTATCACTTTTGCTCTTTAGGACATAAGGAACTCAAACACAAACAACAGCATAAACAGTAACAACAATATTTATTAATGAAAATAATAAATTTAGTAAGTCAAAATATAAATTGCACCAAATAAATTTAAAAGTAAGCAAAACACTCTGTACCAACAGGTACGAGAATAATATAGCCAAGTAGTAATACGTAATGAGAGTATAAAAGTCAATATAAACTGCTAGTAATATGAGTTAAAGTTTGCAAAAGTAGTTCCTCAAAGCTTTGACGTACCTTACAACAAATATGCAACACATAGTATATGCAAAATTATATGCTTGAATTATATATTATAAAAGAAAATAAGTCTGGAACAATACTCTATGAGGTGAAATTGATTTCTATTAAGGTGACTAATTTATTTAAACAATATTATTTAAGAATTAAAACTGATCAGAATTCGATACAGATTAATAAAAAAGAATTAAATTACACACATATTTCATATTTTTGATTCAATCTATACATATATATATATATGAGGTTGACATTATATTAACTTAATAAAAAAATATTACAGCAATTTGTATTAGAAAGATGATTATGCAAGTTTAAAAAAAAAGAACTGTAAATTTAGAGGGATGCAAGATCGCAAATATTATTATACAAAATGGTGGGTCGAACACTATGCGGTCCTCCCAAGTGAAAAGAAATATATAACATTTATCTAGAATTCTTTCACAAGAGAATAATATGTTCAGGTCACTACCTTGCGTCTTAGTTGTCTTTGTATCCAATTAAGAGTCTTTCCTGAGTACCAGTTGTCCGATGATCAAGGATGCGTAATACAGCGGGGATGCCGACAAAGATCGATATATCTCGCAAAGAAAATAACGCCGCAATTTTCCCTTATTCGGTACCAAAAAAGAAGCTCTTCAGTCGCCTGCACTAGCAGCCCTAAATAAATGCGAAAAGAAAAGAATAAATGGAAGATCCAAAAGTATCATTAAAAGCGGAGCATGTCTAGAAACTCACCTGAAGCAACACGTGGTCGTGCAAACTTCCAGAACCGGGGAATAGTCCCCGAATTAAAGCACTACACCAGTGAATTTAATTAACAAAGTCAAGATTGACCAAAACCTGCATAAGCAGGATCTTCCTACGAATGTACGACTATTTATTCGCGAGGAAAACCACGTCATAGTAACAAAAACTATTCTGGACGGAATATTTGAAAGAAAGGAAGATAATTACCCAAATACCCTGACAAGGTTAAAGAGTAAATGAGGAAGCTAACAAACAAAAATTCGGTAATTAATTCGCAGCAATAAAGGATAATTAAGCCAATTTAAAATTGCACCAACCGTCAAGCGATCTATAATCGGAAGTTAAACTAAGTGGCGCGAAGATGTCGCTCTAAGCAAAAGAAAATGAGAACGCAAAATTAAGTTTAAAAAAATGGTTATACAATGAATTAAAGCATCCTAATAGATTTACAAAGTTCTAATAAAAAATACCACAATTTTAGAATTGTATAAGGAGAAACAATAATCAAAATATCAATATAAATATACGAATCATAACTTCGCATAAAATTTCCAAAATGTCGAACTGCGCCGAAGTATATAAAAATAAGCCGGATAAAAATATAGGGATATAGTGGCATCCAAAATATTTGAACAGACAAAATTATATGAAAATATCAAAGTTTGAAATGGCCTATGATGATCGATAATTAGTAATTAAAGTAAATAAAATTATATGATGACTTGAAGTTAGCAAATAATGTAATTAACTCATTAAAAATTCCCAAAAGGTATAAGGATCATTTTTAGAGCGTAACACATTATTTAAATGTAGATGATTCCTCGAGACAGTACTTAAGTATTATCACTATGACATTAGAGAATGACATTTCCTAATCGAATAATTCCTAATAACTTCCATATCAATGAATTAAATATATTTGTAGAATCAAAAATTCAAAAATTACTTAAAGAACAAAAACACTTTTATGATGCGATAATGTGAACAACAAATGATGAGAGTGACTTTCTTGGACTTCTTCTTGGATTTCTTGGACACGCCAGGATGCGCAGAGAAAACATTCCTTATTATGGTACTAGCAACCATACGTGCACAAAATAATATCGCATTGGCAACCGCATCATTTGGAATTGCGTCGATGCTTTTGGATAGTTATCGAACAGCACATTCGCACTTAAATTGTCATTTAATATACAAGACAGTGAAACACCAACTTGCAACATTTTAAATACATCAGGTATGAGTAAAGTCCTCCTGCAATGCAAGATAATTATATGGGATAAATGCATAAATGCACTGAATCAAAAGTTTCAAGATTTACGTGGACCGACCGCCCATTTGAAGGTGCGCCAATATTATTAGCAGGTGATTTCCGACAGACATTAGCTGTTATTCCACGTTCAACACCAGCTGATGAACTAAATGCATATTTTAAAACATCACAGTTGGGGAGACATGTTAATAAATTTTCATTGACGACAAACATACGTGCTAAAATACAAAACGATCCTTCTGCAGAGAATTTTGCGATGCAATTGTTGGATATTGAAAACAAGAAAATTACAATTGAAGAAACAACAGACTGCATTAAATACTAAACAATTTTTACAGTATCACTCACTCACGAGGAGAATTGGCTCAATGCGTGTTTCCAGATATCAAACCAAATTACAAAAGTCATGGTTAAGTGAACGCGCAATATTAGCTGCAAAAACTATGGATGTAAATTTAATTAATATCAGTATTCAACATATGTTACCATGAGAAACAGCTACTTACAAATCAATAGATTCTGTTATAAATCACGGTGAAGCAATAAATTATCCATCTAAATTCTTAAATTCACTTGATTTATCAGGATTGCCACCCCACATCATTAATCTGAAAGTTGGAGTTCCTATCACTCTTCTTAGAAACATGGAGGCTTTGCAATGGTACCAGTCAAAAGATTATTAAACAATCTCATCGAAGCAACAATTTTAATTGGCAAATTCAAAGGAGAAGATGTGCTAATACAACGTATACCAATGATACCAACAAATATGCCATTCTAATTCAAGCGATTGCAATTTCCAATTAAATTGGCTTTTGGAATAACGATAAACAAATCACAAGGTCAACCATTGCAAGTTATATGCGGATTGAATTTGGAGAATCAATGTTTTTCTCATGCAAAATTATACGTTGCATGCTCCAATGTAGGAAAACCAAGAAATTTGTTTGTAAGTGAAATCATCAAAAACATTGTATATCCAAGAGCATTGCAATTGAATACAACAGTAAGATTGCTGAAATAACGGTTTATCGCAAACTTTGCACACTAATTTTGCACCATCATAATATAAATCCGGAAATTTACCGATATACTTTTATTACATTATCAAACGATAGTCGCTTACATCGCGTTGCGTACTAAATTCAGTCCTGACATGCAGCCACGACGACCCACTCTTTAATGATGCAGTAATCTGACACCTTCTGACAATTTTTCTTGACGTTCCTCGAATATTACCTCTCAATTTATACAACAAACAAACACAATATATGCTGCTGGCAGTTGTATTGCGATATTGAAACTTAGTCAGTAAAATACACTTACATTTTCAACATATTATGACTATAATATTTCTCGTTAATGGAACGATTTTTGTCTTCATAGAAGAAGGTTCATCTGGTCGCCGCCATTCCATGAACTCGTTTTTGGATGAGGAATCATAATACAGGACCTTTATTTATTCTCCTATGGCAATGGACCCCAAAATCAGTTTTGGCTCGTCTCCACACATGTTTACAAAAAAGCGCGCACTTTCAACACAACTTTGAAGTTAAGGAGCAGAAAGAAGTCGTGGTACCCATCTGCACTAACCTTATTCATACCCAAATAGTTATGAATTCGGTAAAGAAAATTGATAATAATTCCTTCACTTTCAAACGGCGTTCTTCTAATACAAATTCTTCAGTAATTAAAATGTTTTGTGGTGTTACCACTTTAATTTGCATTCTAGGACGCTCACCAAGAAATTTTTGCCTTAAACGATAATATTTTTCCAACTTCTTTACAATAGAACATAAAGCAGATCAATCTCCTAAATATTCCTCTTCCTTGTGAAAAATTTAGTGACCGCGAGGCATTCAATTATTGGCAACAGGGGCATTTTCGTGTGCTAGTGAGGTTACCTAATTGCAAATTCTTAACTATTGTTCATAGAACTTTACAAGGGTTTAGAATTATTAATTAATCGTTGGAATAACTGCATTTAAAAGTTATGAAGTATTCAATACTTAGTTTTTCTATGTTAAGCTGAGAACATGGCGTTTACCTTGTACAATCTAGCACCTCGTAGTGACAAGAGCTACTGAATTTTAAATATACTTGCTACAATAGTTCTCGTAATTGTTTATCAGTATGTTTTATTAAGGTTCTGACGCAATCTAGAATTATATAAGATGAAAATTAATGTATCATGTTGTAATTAGCAAATATTAAAAATATTGATTCATGAACACGCGCATGCATACATACATAGAATATTGGCGGTTCTATGAATATACAATAGTGACTTTCAGAAACTTGCAGCACTCCTCCAATAATTTCATAGTTAATCTGTTTTTCAGCACATTTATTTCTATTACAATCACAACTACAATGAAGCTTCTCTGTTTGACAGAGATGATAACAATGAACCTAAACATATAAATTCATAAGTATTATGTGTTTTATAAATTTATTTAAGATTGCTTGGTTGCTATTGTGCTAAACATGCGCAAAAAAACGTATGAAAACAAGAATCTCTTCCACTTGTCTTGGTTTAATTCAAACATTGTTTATACAGCGTGATTATTCAAGAAGTGAGAAGGAAAATAAGATAATATTACTACAACATGTAGCTCTAAATTATATGTATAGTTCTTTCCGCGCTATAACCACCCAACTAAAGTATTAAAAGTGTAAATTCTATTACGGGCAAGTACCTGAGCACAGCGACAGGTATGTTTTGGAAGTTCGCAATGCAAATGTGCAAATGGACCGTACTTTATATACTTTTAATATAGTTTAGTTTGTTGCTAATTTTAAAGGCAAATGGTTTTAAATTCAAATCTATCTATTGACAACGAAGAAGTATTATAGACTCTCCAAGAATACAGCTAATTAGAAACGAATATTTGACGAAACTAAGACATTCCGAAAAGAAAACTATTTTATTAGATATTTAGATGAAACTTCGTACGATAGCCATGTCAAGGAAGATTGAAATGATTGAGTCTGAAATGTGTCAAATTGACGTTCCTGTTTGCAGAGGCAAATGCATCATTCTCGCATATGCAGCACCTGAAAGTGGTTAGATCGGTGAATCACTACTTTCAGCAAAAAAAATGAAATTTTCTTATGTCGATATCACCAAGATATGACTGCGAACCTATTTAAAAATTGGTTTAGCCAAAAATTGCTGCCTTGTTTATACGTCCAGTCAGTGTTATTGTAATGAACAACATCAGCTATCATTCACGGCAGCTTACTAAAATACCAAATAAATCTAGTACAACGTTAGAAATGTCGAAGTTCCCGGAAAGAAATTAATAAAATTCACTCGTCAAACGGTACATTTTTGATTAATTTCATTGGCTAAAATACAAAAACAAATCGCAGAATAGGCTGTCAAATCAATGATTTCTATCACCGCATGTTGACCGTCACCTGTTCTTAATGCAGTGTTTCTCAACCTGTGGGGCGCGCCCCCGCAGGGGGGCGTGATAAAACTAAAGGGGGGCGCGAGCAAGGCGAGAAAAAATAAGAAAAAACATTAGTAAAAAGATCACTCAATTTACTCAAAGAAAAGGAAAATACATTCTGATATAATAAAAAACAAATTGCACGTTACACTGATATATAATGCACTTATAAATAGAATACAACGTATTTATTAATTAACTTAAAAATATTAAATTTAAAACAGGATTAATAATTATTAGTGACTTCCTTGGGCCTGTCTCGCAGAGCAAAGTTTTTCGTAGAAATTGACACTCTAAGCTCTTTTTCTATATTTAGCTGTGATCTATATTTTGTCTTCAAAGCAGCCACCGTAGAAAATCAGGTTTCGCAAAGGTAGGATGTGGAAAATGGTAATAGTATACGCAGTGCTCTTGATTTTAGTGCAGAAAACTCATCATCCAACCCTGCCCAAAATTCAAAGAGCGATTTATTACAAAACTGTCTTTTTATTTCGCCACTTGCCGTGAAATCTATAAAGATTTCTTCTTCGGCAGTTGAGAGACCTCCGGGAGTATTTTCAAATGGGTCCCTAACCCACTCGTAACTTGCTATCAAGTTGAGATCAGCAAGAAAATACTTTTTAAAATTCTTTGCCAGCATGGTTACATGATTTTCAATGGTTACAAATGGTTACACGAAGAAAAGAAAAGTAAGAAACTCGATTTATTAGAAGCAATGCAAATTAATAAACAAAAATTTTCAAATAAATTATTAAATGACAAAACAGAGCTTAATTCCTCCCCTCTGTTGAATTTATTTCCTATTTGTGATTGAAATATTTTGTTAGATATGTCACTTATAATATAATTTATGTTATCTATATGTATCCCTACTAAAAGAGGCGGGTAAAAATATTTCGGTTTCCAATTTCTGAGAATACCATTAAGTAATAAAATAAAAAATATTTACGTTTTAAGTAAAATGTTTTATAGTACCGCTTGTTATATCCGAAGAAACCGTTGTACGGTGAAACAGCTGTTATATAGTCATTATTATTATTAAATAAAGTGTAAATCTAATACAACATTGTGTGTTTTTATCATTAGTTACCAAAATAACTGCTATATGTTGCTCTCCAGCCTTGTAAGATTTGACACATTCATCCAAATTTGCAAACATTTCTAGGTTTTTTTGCTTTACATTTCTACTCCACAATTCTAGTTTTCTACAAAAAGCATTAACTTTGTCACTCGTATCCAACACATGTGTGTTTGCTCCTTGGAGTTGAAGATTCAAGGTATTTAATTTCTCGAATATGTCAACCAAATAGCTCAATTTCATCACAAATAAATCATCGCGAAAGTTCTCTGCTTCCGGTCGGTTTTCCTCTTCTAGAAATATGGCGAATTCATCTCTTAATTCATAAACTCGTTGCAAAAATGCTCCACGTGATTACCATCTTGCCTCACAATAAAGCAGTAACGCTGAATGTACTACACCCATGTCTTTACAAAGTGCAGAAGAGATTCTTGATTTTAGTGGTCTCATTTTTATATAATTTACTACGGTTACACTGTCGTTAGCACAAAATTCAGACCAGGACTAATTTCTTTGGAAGCCAGAGCTTCTCTGTGGATCATGCAATGTGTCCAGATACACTTCGGAGATTTTTGTTTCACAAGTGCTTGTACGCTTTGGAATCTTCCAGACATTGTACGAGCACCATCAGTGCATATTCCGAGGCAATTTTTCCACTCTATGTTTGCCTCATTTAGGAAATCATTTAAGATAGAAAATAATGCAAGTGCTGTTGCTTTGAGTTTTACTGATTTCCAGAATAATAGTTCCTCCACTACTGACAGACCATCACAAAATCGAACATAAGCAATTAAATGCATTGCTTTCTGCTTGCTTCTGATCTTTATTGCTATCTGTGGCCTCATCAAGCTGAATTGAAAAAAGTTTGTCACTCAATTACCCAAAAAGCTGGTGTTGCACATCTTCAGCTATATTATCAATTCGACGGGCAACAGTATCATTTGATAGAGGTATGGACTGCAACTGTTTGGCAAAACTATCTCCAAACATAGTTTCTACAATCTCAATTGCAGCTGGTAGGATAACCTCTTCACCAATAGTGTGAGGTTTTTTTGCTTCTGGCTATCTGATATGAAACTTTGTAAGAGACAAGTAAAGCTTTTTCATTTACAGACAAAATGTATTTTAAAAATGATTTTTGCTTTTCATACGATTTTAATTTTAATTCGAAGAATTCTCGGGGTTTGCCAACGTACTCACTATGAAGCGTTTCCAAATGTCGTTTAAGTTTGTTCGGTTTCATGCTGTGTGCTGCCAAAATTTTTGAGCAAATGACACACAGGGGCCTTTCTTCTTCGTTTACCTCAGTGCTGATAAACCCAAAATTTAAATATTCTTGAGAATATTTTTTTGATTTTATCTTCGGAACCATTTTCGTCTGTGCACTTGTTGATGCTTCACTATCGTCTAATGCTTGCTTACGCCCACTTAAAAATTTATCCATGATTCTGCATATACATACACTATATAATTCTACTGCTACTTGAACTTGAATATCCTAAATTGCAGATAACACGCAAATCACAACATGCGCATTCACGGTAGAGGTACAGATAGAAGAATCGACTCGACTGAGACTGGGTGGAACGAGATATAGCATATATGCACGCCGCGCAGGCAGTCTAGAATGTTCGAGACAAATCGAAACTTCTCGCGAAGCAGCGAGGATGTCCGATATGGTGTACGTGAGACAGAGAGCCATCGATTCTGATTTTATCAATGCAGCGGATCGGTGTTGCCAACTATCAATAAATTTACCCATTTGTGGTAATTTTTAAGGTTTAACAAGATCGTAGGATGGCTTTAGCGTCAAAATATAATTAAATTAAATAGAAACTAAGATTACAGTTACGATTTGAGTGAAATGAGAGGAGGGGGGGCGCGATGAAAATTGTGATTGAAAATTGGGTCGCAAATGCAAAAAGGTTGAGAAACGCTGTCTTAATGAATAAAATTGTTTACTGTCAAAATGACAGAAAGCTTCAATGGACGCGCCAAAGTCAGACAATTGTGCTGTTAACCAGAAAATGTTTCAACCAGTAGATCACCGTCGATGGAGAGATGCCAGCGAGGAGGAGATTCGTAAGAAGTTAAGAAAAAAAAACCAAAAAATACCAAAATTAATAAAGAATCTCAGTGGAAGTAATTCATTGAATTTTGCGCTTCAAGGGGCATCAAATTAACGCAAGAAACGCATTTACTGACATGGAATTTAAATAAACAAGACCAGCTCGCGATTGTAAAAGAAAGCAACTGCAGGAAATACAAGAAAAAAGAAAGCTTAGTGCAGTTGCTTTTACATCAGAAGAATGTAAGAGACTGCAAAAGGTCTGGGACGAGAATACGCCTGAAGGGCTTCATAAAAAGTTCTTTAACATTGAGCAAATAATTAGCATGGCGTGGTAACGAAGCTGCGTCTGCATTTATTTATCACTTGAAGAAAGAGACTGACAATTCTGGAAAGTTCACTAACCGAATTGAATACAATCCAGTATAAAACAAAACGAATCAAGAAAGGGAAACTTGCTGTGATAGCAAATGGTTATTACCTAATACAGTAGATCTTGATGTATGCCCAGTTCAATTGTTTCTAAAACTAATGGGAAAACGATCAAATAATGTAACGCCCCATAGGTTTTCCTGACACCAAACAAAAATTGGAGATTAAATACTACAGCATGGTATAAAAACTTCCTGTAGGTGTTAATACTATCTCCAAATAGACAAAAAAAAAACGCTCAAAAAGTGGGAATTGATACCAACGGCAAAAAAGTGACAAATAATTGTTACAGATCAGCAGCTCTAACCCATTTGGCGAACGCAGATATACCAGAGCAACAAGTCATGAAGATAACTGGTCACAATAACTCAAAATCCTTAGTCTTATTTAAACATGCAATCCACATAACACTCTGATATATATGTAAATCTGTAGTAAATAAGATGAGAGGGATTGAAATATCTAATAGTGTTTCAGTTTCTCATACCGAATGCGGTAATCCACAACTTGTATATCAAAACTGTACGTTTAACGTTCAAAATATGTTTTGTAATAAATAAATAATTATCGTTTTGCGTACCCTGTAATTATTTACTGCCAAACTGACCTATCGTTTAAAATTTTTGACCTTTTTAAAAATTAGTTTTCTGTTAACGTTCATTATATTCTCTCTCCAAATAAATATAACACATGTTATGATTAATCAACAATGATACCACTCATTAAAACCTATACAAAATTGACCGAGTGTGAAGCACGAGTTGAACGAATTTTACAAATTTTACAAATTGAATTCGTGCCTCGCGCTCGGTCAATTTTCAGCGATTTCAGCGATAAAACGTTGTGGCGGTATCAGGTATAGTATGCATGTTATAACAGCCCCACTTTTTGCTTGCTAGATTGCATTCGTCGGGGAGATTGTTTTATTTCCGTCGTTATGAATAGCACATTGTGTGTATTCCTTCGTAAATCTAATTCAACAGTGGCGTGTAAGACGGAATATACATTTATATATTATTTCGTTAGACTTCGAATAATCGCTTAAAAAATGTATCCGCTAATTATATCCCAAGTATACACGGTTTTGGATCTAAGCAACCAAAAACTGTTTCTATGGTTATTTGGGGCGCTGAATCCGAATCTGCACTCCGTTTTTGGATTTTGGTTCTAGTTTTCGAGATATTAAATAAACACAATTTTTACAATTTTTGACAATTAATCTCCATTTTATTCATTAAAAAGTGTTAAATTAGAAATGAAGAGCAGTCGAACTGAGTCGCTTGTACTGTTTGGGATCTGTTTCATGCATTAAAGTTCAACAGTAGTCGCTCATCATGCCCTCGTCCCAAAATCCTTGGTATCGTTTTTCGATTTTCGCCAAATCTTGGTGTAGTCGCTCTCCTTGCTCGTCGCTTGTATCACCCAAGTTTTCAGGAAAAAATTCGAGATGGGAAAGCAGAAAATGTATTTTGAGAGACATTCGAGCTCCAATCTTGCAATAATTTTGCAAGAAACTGTCGATTATCTGCTTGAAATCCGGGGATTTGCGGTTACCGAGAAAGTTGTGAACAACATCTTGAAATGATACCCATGCTGCTGCTTCATTGGGCGTTAAACATTTTGTAAAGTTTATGTCGGCCATTAATTTTCGAATATCAGGTCCGACAAATATTCCCTCTTTGATTTTGGCGCACGACAACTTGGGAAATAACTTGGTCAAGTACTCAAAAGCCGGTCCTTCACGGTCGAGCGCTTTGACAAAGTTTTTGATAAGGCCAAGCTTTATGTGGAGAGGTGGCAAGAAAATGTTCTGTGGGTTCACAAGTGGTATAGAAGAGACGTTTTGTTTTCCTGGTTCATAATTAGTACAGCTTGGCCAATCTTTTTTCACATAATTTTGGTCAGTTGCACGGCTATCCCACAGACACAAAAAACAGCAAAATTTGGTAAAACCATATTGCATCCCCATCAAGAGACCAATAACCTGTAGGAATAGTATATAAATCATTTATTCTTTAAAATTGAATTGAAATTTATTTTCAAACCTTCAAATCGCCACAAATTTTCCATTGATGCTCTTTATATTTTATCTTGGTAAAAATTTTACATATTGTATCGTAGCATTCCTTCGTTTGTACTGCATGAGCAATCGGAATTGATGGTTTTATATTTCCATTGTGTATCAGAGCAGCTTTCAGGCTGTATTTTGAACCATCTATGAACAAAAGCCATTCATTTACATCGTATGGTGTATTCATCGCATCAAACAAACCGTTGATGTCATAGCAGAAGCATATATTCTCCTCTTTTTTGAAAAACGGTAAAACGCCTCATTTCTGGTTCTATATACAGTGACTTTTGTTTGAGTGTCAAGATATTTCCACTCCTGCATCCGTGATGCGAGCAATTCTGATTTTTGTTTCGATAAATTCAAATCACGAACCAAATCATTGAGTTCACTTTGCGAAACTAAATGTTTTTCCTCCGTGTTAAAATCGCTTCCACTGTTCGTCGGTGATGAACTACAAGTTTCCATGTAATTTGCACTCGTACCTGGACAAATTGGCAAAGGATCATTGCTCGCACGGGGAACTGGCATAGACACTGATGATACTTCAGGATATTTATATTTTGATAGTTTTTTTGCATTTACACCGACGACATTCATCAAGCAAAAGTAACAATCATCTACATG
This sequence comes from Melolontha melolontha, assembly GCA_935421215.2. Lineage (NCBI taxonomy): Eukaryota > Metazoa > Arthropoda > Insecta > Coleoptera > Scarabaeidae > Melolontha > Melolontha melolontha. Next base: position 109,560,667 of record OW285235.1, on the reverse strand, counting down.
ATTTTTCGGCTCTCTCCATAACATTGGCAATGAAAATGAAAAACATACTTTTTTACCGCGTGACCACATGTATAATATTGTGCTACACGCGTTACAAAGCAATTTCGGTACCCACGGCTTGTGAGTGTTTGATACAAAGAAACCAAAATAATAAAAATATGCATTTCTGATCACATTAGTAATAACTTTGCCACTTTTTCTGATCATATAATATCCGCAAACATAACAAAAACACTTTGAATCAACTTTACAATTCTGTCTTTGCATTTTCACACGTTTTGGATTCAAAAAAAACTTTAAAAATACAAATTAAATATTGTTTCTAGCGACGCCAACAGCTGACTGTCATTATGATAGCGCAGTGCTGCCAACATGTGCGAACTCACAAAATAGAACCAATTTTGAAAAACGAAACCCGGATTTGAATTCAGCACCTCAAATAACGTCAAGATTTGTTCTCATCTGCTCTGATCCAAAAGTTGACCGGAATTTGTAAACTTGTGTTACCATTGTATATTCTCGTGTATATATGCTGTTATACATGCATATATAGATATATATATATATATATATATATATATATATATATATATATATATATTTATTGTTCTTAAGTTAGTATATTTTTGATTCTCTTATATAAGGGATTGTTTCTGGTTTCATTTCTTTCGATGTTACTTGGTTACAACATTTAGTATTTTCAAAAATCAGTTTAATATTGTATATTTATCCTATATTTCTTTATAAATAAAGTTTAATTTACTACCTTATACCGTACTTATACTACCGTAATTGATCAATGTATTCATAATATAACAACTATAAAGACAAGATGCTATTATTTTTGACAGATGCGGCAGCTTATATGTTACAAACAGGTAAGTTATTAAAGCACTCTTATCCCAATATGCTACATGTTACCTGTGCACTACACAGAGTATGTTAATACATCAGGGGTCATTTTCCAAATATTGATAAGTTAGTTTCATCATTTAAAAAGATATTTCTCAAAGTTGAGACAAAATGTTGATGCCATATTTAGCAGAAATCCAGATTTGAATATATTATATCAATTCTATACAGAGCCGAATAAAAAATATACGTCGGGAGTATGGTGCACATTTTGATCATGCACCCATCACCAGTTGTGATGTGGAATGGGCATTTTATATTTTTAAAGGCGTTTTAACATCTAAAAGAACTAATTTAACACAGGAACATCTTAAACAAATTGTAGTTGTTCATAGTAATGTTTTACAGAAAATACATAGTTTTGAGTTTTGTTCTTTGTAAATTATTTTTATTCAAAATTCGATACGCAATTCGCTTGTCAGCATTACTTTTGTTTCAGCAGTAGTTGGTGCTGGTTACCAAAACGCTTATTACATTCGCTCTGTTGTGCATTGACAGATACATATTAACTGCATATGTAGGTATGTGCCACTTATGCAGCTAGCCACACGTATCAAATTGTTCGAAACTCACGTATCGCTTACAGAAACAAACCTATTGCGAATACAAGGCAGACGGCTATGGGCTATGAATCATCAATCGCTCGAGTCCGCTCTCTGATAATCATATTAATCATAATACTAGTTATATTATACCTGACGATATCGCAGCTTCTACGGGACGTACAATTTTACGACTACCTATCTATTATTATGTTTTCAATCCAATCGAACTTATTTGGAGTCAGTTAAGGCAATTTTAGCGACAACATTTAGTAAAACTACAAATTGTAAAATACTTTAAATACATGTGGGAATATATCACATTTCACATACAAATTGAAAAAAATGTATTACACATGTACTAATCGAGGCGAGTATTTGCAGCTCCTGAATTTAATTCAACAATTTGTAATACGCGTTAGTGAAAATAAACAAATAACACTATGATGTTTCTGACAACTGCCAAGATTTTATTATATTCATTTTATTTGTGTATAAATAGTTTTATCCTATATAATTTTATATAATTATATAAATATAAAATACATTTGTATTGTGTAATTTTGTTTTAATACAGTCCTGGTTGGGTATCGATATGTTATAGTATTTCTAATCACTCATTTGTATAAACATATTTGCCGATGTGCTCAGGTACTTGCCCGTAATAACTTTACAGTTTTAATCCTTTCGTCGGGTCGCTATATTTTTTGGAAGGAACTATTCTTTTATATATATATATTTACACATTCAAACTTATTAGAACATGGTTATATTCTACTTTCCTGTAATAAATGTCATTAAGTATTTAAGTTTCGAAATTAATATAGGAAGAAAGTAGACAAACCATTCTAGCTTCTATATGATTGAAGACAGTCTGTTGCCACTTGTTCCTTGTGACGTCTAAGATAATACTTGTACCTGGTTACGAGCATTGATCGTGGACAAATACATAAGAGACAAAGGGCTATCTCAGAAGCTGTCGTTCTTGCCAGGGTCACAAGTAAAATTAATAAGTGTACAGAACACAGGGTCACTACCGAAAATTAGATAACTTCATTTTAATCTTGAATTCTTTGCACACACTTTTTATGTTGGCATAAATACTAAATGTTAAATATACCCCAATAAATTATGGATCTATTAATAGCTTCTGTTTTATTAAAAACAGATTGCAATTTTAATTGTATACTGTATAGTGACTATCAAATTCACTATATATAAATACGCTCTTAAGTGATACTAAAGTAGAGGAAAGTAATATAGAACAGATTACAATAAAAGAACTCAAAAAGACTTTACAAAAAATGAAAGATAAAACAGTACCGGCATTAGGTAATCTACCTACGGAGTTACTGAAACATGCTACAACAAAACAGAGAAGCTATCTTAATGAATGGATACCAAATCTCTTTGAAATCAAGTTTGTCGCATCTTTTCCACTCTCTTTAAAACTTACAGCGCAAAAACATTGAATAAGATAATATATTCCTATAATAATAGTAAAAAATATGTTGTGTACAATTCTTTTTGCAGATAATAATGTAGTTATTACAGAAGGGAATACAAAAAAAACGTATCATGTAGTCTTAGGAAGAAAAGGGAAGATATAGAACTAGAAAATGGAATGATAACAAACGTTAGCAAGTACAAAAATCTGAGAGCTGCAATAGAATATAATGAGAAGAATCTGCAGAGGAAAAAATACAATATCCTAATAAAATCTAAAAGAAGAAAAACAATAGAAGTATATGTAAAGCAATAATAGTACTATTTATAACATATAGACAAATATACGAGTCAAAAACTACTCTCAACTTAAGTAACAAACTGGAGAAGATGCTATATCCTACCTTTGTATGGAGACGTTAAAATAAAAATATTAGAGACAAAGTGGATGTTAAAGATTCTATTACAGATAGAATAAATGCAATGGGCTTTCACGCCAAATGAAGAAGGTGAGAACAAGAGCTTCTAGTACATAAGACGCACTTGAGTTACGTGTATATATTCATATTAGATAAATCTTCTTAAGTAATTTGTTGTTGTAACCCCTACAATAACATGTAATTTAGTAGTCCACTGCCACCAAGAAATTCTCTAAATGCTAAAAAAGAACAGAATAAGTTGTTCTTAGAACTTATTCACTATCATTCCCTTCAAAGTGCTCTCCTTCTGCATGAATACAACTATCCCACCGACTTGCCCATGGCTGGAACCAGTGGTGGAAGTCTTCGCATGTTAACGTGTTCAACACTGCTTGTTGATTCGGTCTATATCTCTTCAACTGCTTCAAAACGACACCCCTTGAGCCTCAGCTTCAAGTTCGGATACAGAAAGATCTGAGGAATAGAGAGGGTAGGGTAGTACTGCGTCTTCGTCGAAGCTAGAAACTGACGCACAACAAGTGACGTGTGGGTTGGTGTATAGCCGTGATTTAGGATGTAAAAGGACATCACAATAAAATCGTCCATTAACTGTTTCACATAGTGGGAGAAAATCATTGTGCACGATGAAAAAGCAAATCAAGGTAGACTGGACGTTTTATCGAACTTGTCATGCTTTCTTCGGTCGTGGTGACGATGGCGTCTTCCACTGCGATAACTGCTGCTTCGTTTCGGAATTATACCCATACACCCATGTTTCGTCGCCAGTAATGATTCTGGTACTGAAATTCGCATGCCTTTCGGCAGTTCCTTTAAGCTCTTTGCACACATGAATACAGTGCCTTGTGTGTTCAATGCCGAGTAACCTTATCATAAACTTAACAGCAACACGCCGCCTGTTGAGTTCGCCGGACAGAATACGCTGACAAACGCCGTACGATAAGCCGAAAATGTGACAGATGTTATGGATTGATCTCCTTCGGTCTTGCAGAATAGCATCTCGCAATTTTACCACATGACCGAAACTCTCATCATCATTAACCGAAACACGTCCATTTTTAGAATGATTGTATCACTCATAAGTTTGCGCCTGACCTAAAGCATCTGCACCAAACACTTGTTTAAACATATTCAGGGTTTCCTCGCGTTTGAACCAGAATTTGATGCACGTTCTTTGCTCTATTACACTAGATATTGCAGTGTCGCAGAATAACTCAAAATACGACTCAACGAATATAAACACACCCAGCAAAGTCCCATTTGACAGACTGACTTAGTATAGACGTAGCTCACACCAACTAGCGCTATAAAGCTGTACTACCATCCCTTCACACGCCACATTCAAATTCCGGAAATTTCTGGGTACTTATGTGGTCCTTTAAGGAGCAGCAATAATACTCCAATCAAATTAATTATTCTAAAATGGGAAAAAAAACCGTTTTCTTAGATTTTCTCTCAAATTTATGAACGCAATGTAAGATTTTACTTGGTACAACAGATATTTGGAATGCACGCAATTTCACATATGCATATGTAGGCATGTATAACTGGCGAATAAAATAATTCCCGTACAAGAATTCCACAATATATCGATATTATTTGGATTATCGAACCTGCTTTTATACTTTAGATATTATAGGAGATCACAGCACCCGCGTCACTATTTCTCTATACATCTAAAACGATGATATTTACCATTTTAAGAAACGATTTAATACATCAAAGAAATCCGACGAGATCTTTTAGAAAAAAAACATTCTTACATTTTACCTTTTCATAATTTCTTTTCAAATATCAAATAATCGTGTAACTAAAAAATCGATTCCAAAGTATTTATTTTGTAAATCTTTTGGTACAAATATTTTTGTCAAGGTAAATACCTCAATTATTCGGAAATATTAAAAGATGTAAAAAAACTGCTACAGGAAAAAGTATCGTACTCAATTTTATTTTATTAGAAAAATGATTCCACTTCAAACAACGATAATACTTGTAAAAATTCAATATATAAACCCTTGCTATCATTTTGTTAAACATTTTCTGTTTCGTGCTAATACATTATCCTATTGTAATAACTCGATACGTAGTCATGTGTATACGTAACACTTTCAGCAAGGCTGCAGCCTCGCCTTTTAATACAAACGGTAACGTGTTATATAAACACGACCTTACTCTGTATTTGTTGCATACACAAGACTATGTGTCAGGGTTGCAGATGTGTTCTAGAAACGCATCATAAGTAAGACAAGGATCTTCTCTAAGTATATATAGACAATAGTTTAAGTAAGAGACAGTCAGAGTCAGAGCAACAGTTACGATAGAGAGTTACAACCAGTCAGTGGTGCGAACTGTGTTACACTTAATAACCACGTTCTATCCTGTCTGAGTTGAACCTAGTAAACTATGTACATCATGTAAATACATTGTTATCCAGTTTGTAAGAGTTGTATTAATTATAGAATGTTACCCGAACTTCGTGTGTGTGTCATTTAGTACTATAAGCCGCCCAAACCTGCTACCCGATGTGGCCGCCCAAACGGCCCACATTACACTATCACTTTGATAGTTCTGCAACACGATTTCTCAGCTAATTCAAATTTTGTACAGGATTCACATAAACTAATTGTCTAATATATTTTCTGATCCATAACAGACCATTTTCTATTTAACAATTTTTGAATTGATAACAACTCTATGTTTATCTCTACGTATATATAACAGGGACACAAACTAGTGGTATACGATAAGTAGATGTATGAATGTATAATTATTTTGTCAATATTACTGCAAATATAAATTTTATTAACAATAGTCTAGTAGTTGATATCTTACTTCCTAAATACCATCATAAGTAACAATACGAAGAAAGGCAACACTACACGCGACAGTGGAATTCTGAAAATATAATTTCATCACCCTCCACGTTAATATCTAATAAATATAATAATACTCTTTATTGATAAATATATGTTCCATTTAAAAGATAACAGGAATAAAAATGAAACAAACGTGAATGAACATGTGCGTAAGTACTAAATATACAAAGAAATCTGAATACTTAGCAAATGAAAATATTAATAAGGGTGCCTCCTTTAAACTAAAAATCTAAAAAACTTAATTAATACTTGATTATATATACATATCTAGAGTTAAATAAAGAACGTAGCAATTAATTTATTACGAAAGATAATAGAGATTTTATTAATTTCTAGGTTAAGCACATTATACATCCTTGATATAACTATTTACATTAATTATTATACGGTACAAAGGAAATTTCTTCAATTTGTGTTAGGCCTAGGAGTACAGTACATTCCTGAAGAACTCACACTTCGGGAAACCACAGTGAAGCTCATGGACGAAAGGAGACAGGGGAGATCCTCAGCACAAAACCAACGATTGAAGCGCGAATGCCATTGCAGCAAAGTACTGTAATAGGTATTCTTAGATAGAAAAATTTTGTCAATTTCAAAAGAGAGATAGTTTTGGAAACGCTCATATACCCTCTTCAAAATGACTCAAAAGGTGAATATAATATGGATAACATACGATTACACCTTATTCTAGATTATTTCTTACGAAGGTATAATACAAAGAGTTTAAAAATTACTTAAAGTAACGGCACGAATGAAGAATTTCTAAAATTTCATAGCAGATATAGAAGTAGTTGTAGCGTGACTCGTAAATGTTAATCAATAAATTACCAATAAAGTAATATCAACATCAATAAATCAATAAAGTACCTAGATCCTTAATTTCACATTCTCTTATTAATGATGTGTTGCTTATGTTATATTCTAACAACAGATTCAGTGTTTTGTTATAAGTGACCACAAGGCATTTGTCTATTTCAGCTTGATATTATTTGTTGGACACCAATTGTTTATAACTGTAAGAGTAAGTTGAAAGATTTTACTTTTATTTCATTTTATAAAATGTTATTAAATCACATGCAGCAACTCTGCAGTTCAAGGAATTGAGAAAACTATTAATATAGATACTAAATAACACAGAATCCAAGTTAGACCCCAGAAACACACAAGGATTATTATTTAGAATAACAGCCATTTTAACATATATAGCTACATATCTGAAACATTGCCTTAAACAGGATGACATCAGCGGAAGAAGATAGGAGAAAAGCCAAAGATATCCAATTTAGTGGATAACCAACAGCCATCGATTGTATCAAGACTTCGGTAAAGTCTGTATAAATTATATCAATTTCCGAACGATTATTCAACGCTTCAGAAATTGTCTAATATGAGCCATATTAGTAATAGTAAATGTACCAAATACAAACTCAAAATATTGTGCAGCAAATAAATACCTAATTTAACCGAGAGACTCGCGTCGACCTATAAACAGCTGGTATGAAGTTCTGAGACGAGACAAAACCTTCTGGAAATATCTTCCGAAGTAGCAAACGTTAGTAAATCCAAGTATAATCCCAAGAAATGTCTACTTCTGTCTGATACAACTTCATGTGAAGAAGAATAAATTCGATACAGTCATGGACTTCGACTGGCTTCCACAGAAGAGATTTCAGTTTGACAAAATATTACGCTGTTATCACCAAATTCTGAGCTATATATATATATATATATATATATATATATATAGTAAACCTAATCAGTAGGCGATTAAAGGTCTGTATATTACTTCAAAATATATGTATTTAAAAAACTCTACATGTTTCGGCTGTATACGCCTTTATCAAGAGAATACAAAATATGAATGACAGGATATAAATGTCAAGTAATTAAGTTGCTATGGTTTAAATTATTCAAAGATACATTCTAGTAATAATAATAAATCATGCCTTAGTATTCCAAAAAATAGATAACAGGGTGTGAAAATATGTGTTGTTCGCTGCTAGCAATTTGTGTCTCCTTCTGGGTATGAACTTGTGTGTTGGTTGTTGCTGGCAGCTTGCGTCTCTCTATGGGTGTGTGGTTTTGTGTGAGAGCGTAAGTGTAGGGTTTTGTATGTCGGTGCGTTCGTGCGTGTGTTTAGTGATCGGTCGCATGAATTTAGAGAGGTCGGATAACCAGCCGTTGCGTAGGGCCGCCAACCCTTTCCCGACAACTTCTTTACAATTCCGTGCAGTACTTCGACGGTCTGACCCCCGGCCCAACGAGGCAAGGCGCAGACAGGCGAAGCGCACCCTGTACGGGGTTGCTCATCGCAACTAAGGGAACACTCTTAGTGGCTACCTCGGTCGACGATGGTCACACTTATGCCATCTTAACGTTTTCCGCCGAAGCGGGGGCATAGCACACACGTCGAACGTGTGTGTGCTGTTAACGGCAGCCTAGCCAGGTTGTCGCCCAGGACCGGTCCTAGTGGTGTGTGCATTGCACGGCGACGAGATAGCGCCGCGTAGCATGGTTCCCCCCTCTTGCTGGAAAGGCGGAATGGCACCTGACTGCCCAACGGGCAGACCCCCCTAGAGTTTTGTAGCGCATATGCTAGGCTGCAACCCAGTAGAGGACCACATCAGCAAAAAACAGAAAACAGGGATAGGCAGGGAAAAGCAAGACATGAGTTATTATTACGTATGCGCCCGTGGAGCGACTTAAGATACAAAGTTGTCGGCATTCGCTCAAAACGAGAAGGAAAACCACGAAAACCTGCTCGGACAACTAGACAGGAATCAAAATACGGAACAGTCATCATGATAAGCAAAAGTATATGATATTTAAATGATATTTAAATAACATAAGGTATATAACAAAAAAAAAAAAAAAAAAAAAAAAAAAAAAAAAAATATAATATGATGGTAAATTGTAGATCGTTACAAAATTAAATTATAGTATATACTGCTTAGATTTTTTATATCATTTCTGTTGTTAATTGAATTTTTTTCCTGTTTAATACTGATCATTTCTTTAATTTGTCTTTTCACTGTGTGTTGTTCTTTATCAATTATCTGTGTGTTTTCAAAATCGAAATGGTGATCGCGTTGTAGTTTGTGTGTAGACAATGCAGTTTTGTCTCATGTCTTGCTTTTCCCTGCCTATCCCTGTTTTCTGTTTTTTGCTGATGTGGTCCTCTACTGGGTTGCAGCCTAGCATATGCGCTACAAAACTCTAGGGGGGTCTGCCCGTTGGGCAGTCAGGTGCCATTCCGCCTTTCCAGCAAGAGTGAGGAAACATGTTACGCGGCGCTATCTCGTCGCCGCGCAATGCACACACCACTAGGACCGGTCCTGGGCGACAACCTGGCTAGGCTGCCGTTAACAGCACAGTCACGTTCGACGTGTGTGCTATGCCCCCGCTTCGGCGGAAAACGTTAAGATGGCATAAGTGTGACCATCGTCGACCGAGGTAGCCACTAAGAGTGTTCCCTTAGTTACGATGAGCAACCCCGTACAGGGTGCGCTTCGCCTGTCTGCGCCTTGCCTCGTTGGGGCGGGGGTCAGACCGTCGAAGTACTGCACGGAATTGTAAAGAAGTTGTCGGGAAAGGGTTGGCGGCCCTACGCGACGGCTGGTTATCCGACCTCTCTAAATTCATGCGACCGATCACTAAACACACGCACGAACGCACCGACATACAAAACCCTACACTTACGCTCCCACACAAAACCACACACCCATAGAGAGACGCAAGCTGCCAGCAACAACCAACACACAAGTTCATACCCAGAAGGAGACACAAATTGCTAGCAGCGAACAACACATATTTTCACACCTTGTTATCTATTTTTTGGAATACTAAGGCATGATTTATTATTATTACTAGAATGTATCTTTGAATAATTTACACCATAGCAACTTAATTACTTGACATTTATATCCTGTCATTCATATTTTGTATTCTCTTGATAAAGGCGTATACAGCCGAAACATGTAGAGTTTTTTAAATACATATATTTTGAAGTAATATACAGACCTTTAATCGCCTACTGATTAGGTTTACCATATCATACCAAGGTCACGAAGTTATTATATTTATATATATATATATATATATATATATATATATATTATATAAAGATAATTATTTCTTGCCCTTCTTATATTATAGTAGATTTAGATAGTCGATTTAAGGTCTGTTTTACTTTAATGTGTATATATTTAAAATAATCTCTTACATGTTTCAGCAATTAATGCCTACTATCTAAATCTACTATATTTATATACACAAGTGTCCTTAAAATAAAGGGACAACGCAAGAAAAAATGGGAAGATGTAATTATATAGAATATAAATCCAAAATATTGTCAATTACGACCTGAACCCCAAAATTAAAAACCCCCTGAAAATTTTATTATGTTCCGCCTATGAAAAGTTACTCTATCGAAGTTACATACACACATATGCTACATCGTATATTTACATACGTAACAATTGATAATGATATCAAAAACTATGACATTTTTGTATGCTAATGTCAATAACCTCTATATATTTACATATAAAATTAGCTGTTTACAGACTTTTAGAACCAATCTAAATCAGCTATTTCATGCGTATTATGCGAATACTTTTTTGTTACGAGAAGTAACAAATATAAAGTATTAATACGAATTCAGAATGTCTATAAAAAAGTACTGCTATTGAATTTAAAAGCGTAATGTTAATGTTTATAAAATTCTAGAAAAGAACATTGTATAGACAGAATGGAGAGAGACTGAATTGGTGACGATACTTAAAGCTGACGAACAATAACAAAACTACTCTTATTGTTATTGTCGGTCAGCTTTAAATATCGTCTTCGTCTATCATGAAAAGTACTCATGATATAGTCGATCGGACAGTGGCGTGAGAATTTTGTCAAAAACACATTTTTTTCTCGCTTGAGGGGAATTTTGGGAAAATATTTTAGATTTATATTCTCTATATAATTGCATCTTTCCTTTTTCCAAGGACATTCTGTATAGGCTTTTAGAATATTTTTTGTGATAGAGAATATAGCAAATATAGTTATGTACGTTCCATAAGATAGTTACTAAATCACCAAATTGTAATAATTACGTTATATCTTTTATCAAATTCTAGAAATGTTTGCGTATTAGTATATACAAAGCAACCAAGCAAGCAAAATATTATATTAATTACAATTCAACTAGCCAAAACAACTATCAATATTTGATAAAGTGTATTAATATGACTAAGACTATATAGGTATAATTACTGGTAGATATACAATATGAAACAAACATGTAAATAATTTACATATCTGTAACTATGCACATGGACAATACACCTCGTATTTTGGTAGGTGTATTGTCCATGTGCATAGTTACAGATATGTAAATTATTTATATGTTTGTTTCATATTGTACAAACGCTTTATACGTGCTTAACGTATTGTCATACTTAAACAAAACCTTTTTGTTTACCGTCATCTGGCTGGTTGTTAATGGACTACATCTACATACGTATTTTATCGTTTCCCGTAGCAGCTTAGCTGTTCGAACGATAGGTAGCCCTCCAGACAAAGTCTCTTTCGCCCGTAAGATGTCAATTATTAAATAGTTGTCTTCTTATAGGACGGAACTTGCTTGATCTATGCGGGCTATTTCAGTAAATTTAAATACAGATACAAACCAGTTGTTTATAACAGGTTTGTATTAATTTGTATACATTGCTTCACTAGCTTAACTGAGGACGCCTAGATGGCAGAAACATATGTATTAAGCAGAAGTAAATGCTGAAAATACGAGGTGTATTGTCCATGTGCATAGTTACAGATATGTAAATTATTTACATGTTTGTTTCATATTGTACAAACGCTTTATACGTGCTTAACGTATTGTCATACTTAAACAAAACCTTTTTGTACTGGTAGATATGATTACCACAATTATTACACAAAGTTATGTCAATAACCTACATTGATGAGAAAAGCACTACACGTATGCAGTTATTTTCATAAAACCAACATTAATAAATATTATAAGAAACAATAAAAATACCTAAAACTCAGACAAATTAAAGAACAAATTATCAATGACTAAGATAAATATAACATTAATGTGTACATACATTAACGAAAAGGATTTAAAAGAAATCTGTTTATATTCATCATATCCCCGACAGAAGCTTTTCTATATATTTTGGCACGACGGATCTTCCAACTACAAGGACAGTAACAAACGCAACTTTCCCTAACGACTACTCTATTGGCGTCATAAACAGATTCTACATCTGCTTCTAAAAATCTCCAGTTACATATAACTAAAATTGCGAAATGGATGAGCACATGGAAAATCAAAGCGATATAAAGTAAGTCACTTTATATGACATTTACAATAAAAAAGAAAAACTGTCTACCAGTAAATAATAATAATAGCATTTATTTCCCTTACAGTACATTTCCATTTACATAACAAAATACAAAATATTTTTACAAATTAATTAAAATGAGTTACAGTATATAAATAAATGAAATCATAAATACATATACAAATGAACAAAACTAAGTACATACACTCCTCGCCAGGAAAGATGATCCCTGCGTCATCAATAAACATTGTATGATTCAAATCAGTACTTCGGCGTCATATTAAATACTGTAAATTGCAAAATGAATATGGATTGTAACTTCGTTTCCGGGCCATATATATTTGACACAGTCGGTCGAATTTGTAGGTTATATGAACATATATAATCGAATTACATCTTAAGTTATATTAAAATTACTATAAATTGAACAAAGCTGCGTAAACAGCAAATCAAATTAAACTATAACTTAAATTTTGGGTTATAATATAGATTAAGTAAAAACATGGGATAGGTAACAGTTTTTTTATCTGCGGTCATATAGGAAGTATTGTTAATCACTGCCGCTTGAATCATCAATGTTAATTATAAAGCCATTGATTTCACAATGTAAATGTATTTTCTCTATCATACCATTTTTTTATAATACTTTCCGTGTGTATAACACAATTTTTCCAAATTTCTTCCATACACTGCTCTAGTGATTACTTCCACATAGCTATAACTTTATCATCTCCATGTCCATCGCTGAAAATATGTTTATTATAATATTGTTTTGCATGGTCCCAAATAATTTCGATAGCATTAAATTCACAATGATAAGGAGACAATCTTCAATATTTCATGTCCATGACTTTGTAGCAATTCATCTACTTGATACCGTTTTTCTTTATGCAAATTTTTAGCAAGGGTGGTAGGTCAGTTTTAAATAGAGTTCGCAAGATATATTATGTTTCGACAAGTATGTAATTATATCATTTTACATCAAGCCGATGATGGATGATTCTTTACTACTAGTGAATGGTAGGGTGCATTGTCCATCACTATTTGTGCCGATTCTTCCAAATTTGGTATTAAATATTCATCGATCCATTTCTTAAACATTTCTCCATTCATTTCACCATGATAATCTTCTCTTTGTGATTTGCTTGAAAACAATAAAGAAGCATTTGATACAAAACATAATTTTGAACCACAATGTAATAACATATCACTTGCCCTCGTAACCCTCAGGTTTACGCACACTCTGCAGATTATTATCTTGCCGGGTCTCATCAAGCAATACCACTTCTCTCTGAACAGAACAGCTCAAATTTTTTATGTAATTCCTAAGAAATGTCAATCTTATCTCTGCAATGTTGGATCGTTCCACTAATGCTCTATGATTATTATCCTTTTTATATTTAATTCCAATATTGTGAAGTACACGATTTAAACTGCTGCTACACAGCTTTAATGCGTTTTTCTGTAACTAATCCCAAGCACAATGCATCTGCCACTCGCTAAACAAATGGTTTATTAAAATCTAAATATATTATGTGCACGTGTAATAGGTATTAACACCACCATGTTTTTTCTCTCGTTCAAAATATTGCAACGAATTTAAAACAAGTTGTGGTGATTGCTGCCATTATAGTTTTGAAAAAATAAATTTCAAAAAATATGTATTTATCAAAAGAAAATAAATAACAATTCCATCAAATATCAACGAATGTGTGTTGTCAAATGTCAACGAGTAACGACAGAACTACTAAGCGGAAATGTGTGTATTTATCACGGAGTAGGTAATAATCCCGTCTTTGTCTTACTCAAATAAATTGCTTGAGCCGTATGTCTTTGCTAGAAAACACATACTTTCGTTCAAGCTATCCTTGTCATACAAGTAGGGTACTGTTTGTTATTCGGATGTGGAGATTATTCGTTGAATGTCGTTGATAGAATTATAGATCAATGACGCAGGGATCATCTTTGGTGATTTGGAGTATACATACCTACATACACTACGAAATTACGTTTATTTCATTTATCATGCAACCATCGCGAGATATTGTAATGGGCAAATATAACATATATAGTAGATTTTAGGTAACGTTAGGCAAAAAAAATGGGATTTTGTCGCGAAAAGAATTGAAGAACCAAAAAATTTAACTCTTGCAATAGCATAGGACAATTAATAGAAAAAGAATGATGGAAACCCAAAAAAAAGAGTAGTCATATTGAAATCTGATAATAGAAAAGAATTATTAAAAAAATAACACTGGTAAACACAAATTGGTTTTCTTATACACCAATGCGTGTAATTTATATCTTTTATCGTGTTGATTCTGAATCTGATTTAGAACATGCTCCACCACAGCAGGATTTTGAGATATTTTCTTAAACAGTTTTTTTTCAAAAAATGCATTAAATTTTACAAAACTGCAAAGTTACTTTTACATAAGAAAGATACTACTAAAAATTTTTTTCTGTCGAACTTTGAGTGGACATGTCCTTGCATGTTACCTACGCCAAAGCACTTAAACCACGGATTCCTCCTCTGGAAACAATCAAATTAAAAATTAGTAGATATCTGGCTATGTGGCTATATAAAGAGCAACAAACGGCTCTTTCGATTCAATGCATTTTGGTTTATGGTAGCTGAACGTCTTTTTATTTCATAATGTCGCGTACGTGTATAAATAATCCAAATACTTCCTGTTATGTGTATGCAAAATTCACTACTCACACCCACCAACATAAGTAGAATATTACGCTTTTAATAAAAAACTTACATTTTTACTCTTTTGACTTAACCAATAACATCAAGGTAAGCAGCCATGGCTTCCAACATTTGCTGAGCACGCTCTACTGCTACTTTGAGTGGCTGGTCAAATGGTAAGAATAGCGCTCTGCCATTTGCAAGACCTAAGATTTGACGTGAAGAAACAGACCAATCGACTGATTTCTATTTTTGCTGCACGAAAAGTTTCGGGTTTTCCAACAAAAATATGAAAAATATTAGTTATGCTAGTCTGCCCTCTGTTACTCGTCCAGTATCTTATTCGGAAGTCTTGCCAGTACCAAGACCCATAGGTGTTTCGAGGGAAGAATATTATGTTACCGAAACAGCAGAACCAAGTATCAAGTTATCTACCAGCGATGATGAATATTTGCTATCTGAAGAGGATGAACCACACCTAATAAATCAGTTAGAATTAAATTATCTTATTCGAGACCTGAATTTGTCAAAAACTAAAGCAGAAATACTAGGCCTTAGTCTCCAAGGATGGAAGTTGGAAGTTGTTAGCTTCGGGCACACATACTTCTGTATATCGTAATCGTCAGAAATAACTATGATACTATATAACTCCATATAATGTACATACCTAATTAATATTATTTCATTTACGTTCCGACATTTTTTTTCCAAAACCGAACGTGCCAGAATATATTTGTTGTTATTACTATTGTTAAAACTATAATAGAAAGAAAAATTGTACATAGTTTCTAAACAAAAATTTAAAAAAATGTAGATTTGTTGATCAGTATAATAAAAGTCCCTTAAGAACAAAAGAAACCTGATAAATTTTCACCAAAATAGTTTTAGTTAGTGTTTATACAGTTCATAGTATGGATACCAAATTAAATAACAGTATTAAAGATTAAAGACGAGATCTGATCAGAGAATAGAATAGAATTTTTAAAGAAACCATGTTGGAAAATGATCGGCAGTTACGCACAATAAATCCTAAACTTTGTGTTTAGCTCAAACAGGAATACTTTCAATGTGCCCGCAGAAAGACAACTTGTCATCAAATAATACACACGGATCATTGATACTGTAGGTATAATTTAATTGAGGTGTTGTTGAATTTGTAATTATAATTTATAATATTTCTACACAAACACAACTTTGCACTTATCAAGCTTCGTTGGGCGATCGTTAAGTTTACACTGTTCGTTAAACTAAATGTATGTAATATCCCCCAAGCCAATAAGGTTACTTATCAAGGAATACATTTATACATAAGATTAAGATGGCATAAGCATATATTTGCAAAAAGTGTGAAACTAAATACTGAACTGAGACAACGTATTAGATATTAAAAATAAAATATCGACCATCGATAGAAAATAAACTTCTAATCTATAAAATCATATTAAAGGCTGTATGGACACGCGGCATACAAACGTGGGATTTTGCCCGTGTATATTTTTTGGCTTATTTTGGCTTTGGGCTTATTCCGTTAACTAAACTAAATAGCTCTAACAGAAAAGACTCCTTGAGGCATTGATTCCTTTTCTGGAGTTTCCTGGCTCCTCTCTAATATGCTTGATAATGTCAGTCTTGGTTGCGGCTTTTTTAGTCCTGAAAAAGAGAACATGGCCTTTTACCAATTCCTTGAATTTTAATCTTGGAAGTTTCTGATAGTTTAGTTGGACAGATCTGTTCATCGGATATCAGATTTACTTCCACTACAGCGCTGATCCATATAGCCTTATATATTTGTTTCGGTAGATGAATCTGGTTCATCTTCGCATTCCTGACTTGATTTGTTCACGAAAGTTCCCTGCCTTGCAGAATTAGATGTTCTTATTATGTACCTTAGCCACCATATTGCACACACAAGTAGCAAGGGAAGAAACTGTTCGTTTGTTCAGAACCTCACTTGACTTGGATTTTGCCTAGCGTCCTCAGGAGAACGTAGAAAATCACGCTTCCCAACAGCTACACAATCTTCCAGTTTCGATTTATGTTAATTTTTTTGATAGCGTTATTTCTCAAAACTACATGCTAGCCGTGAATTCCTAAGGGGCAGGATGTATGTAATTCGCGACTGTACCCCTTGCGGTCGAGACTTCCGGTATGTTTCTCTTTATTAGTCTGGCAAATGAACTTCGATGTAAACTTTTTCAGGACAACAAAGTGCAGACTGGTGGGATTTTCTACTCTGTAAAGAAGCTTCCTGGTTATTACTGCTGATGCTTTTAACACTTTTATTCACCATAGAAGGAAATTTTGCGCTTTAGGCTTTTTTTAGTTTTGAAATAAATCTTTTAATACTAAATATTATAGTATTTATCGTGGATAATGTACTGTAATATCGCATCAGTACTGTATTTTAAATATTTTTTGAAATGTGGTTTAAGTAATTACAAACCGGAGTTTTCAATTATGAATCAAATCGTCGCTTCTTAATTTATTTCATTTTTATGATTGCACAAGTTCTTTACAAAATCAATTACCTTCTATGTAATTAAATCATCACGTACGTTAAATAACTTGCCTTAATATAATTATAACACGGTACATCAGCAAATAATTAATGGAATCAGTAGTAATTTATAAATTAAATAACCCATGACGTTAATGATGACAATACACATTTCTGACTATGCAAATGAATAGAAGTCGCCAAATTTTAATTAGAACAAATTTACTTCCAGTGATTTGGCACGGTCGAAGGATTTTAGGTATAATAGAATAGAATATTATGTTGTATAACTTTTTAATAACTAATGTACATATTTGCTACATACAATGTTACATATTTATTTTTCTATTTTGCGTTCGAAATGAACTCATTATGAAATCCAAAACAGTATCGAAATGAGCTTCATTTCGATACACTTTTTTTCATTTTTCAATGTTGGCGTTGTTCGAATACAGAAATAAATATCATTGCTGTCATTTGATTTTAATAATTTATGTACATTTGACAGATATGATATATGTCCGTATTTTACACAAACAACGTATGTTGTATACAATTGCCAACAACATGTATATGTTTCTATGTCACTCATGTTTATATTTTTAAATGAAATATCACCCGACACCTTACGGTAAAAGGGTTATCAGATTATATATATATATATATATATATATATATATATATATATATATATATATATATATATATGAAATATCAAGTAATGTTAACGAAAATTAATAAATAATATGTAATATAATATACTTCCCGGATAGCAAGATTTAAATTTGAAAATGTCAAGTATCAATGTGACCAACTGCATGCTTTATATAAAAATTAAACTCTGAACTTTCAAATTAAATAATTCCAATTTAAGCAATTTATTAATGTAAAAAACGCAAAATAGAAAAAATAGTATCGTTTCATAAGGCCTTTTGCCGCACTCGCTCTTTAGAAAACTCGCCGCTATCGCGGCTCGTTTTCTAAACTCATCTCGTGCGGCAAAATGGTGCCTTATGAAACTTGTTTTTTAATATACTATTTTATCAATTTCTCGATACTTTAATATAACATGAAAATTAAAACTATAAATTATAAGCATGTAAAAATATGTATACTTTTGCATATAACGAGCCATCAAAAAAATTCATAATTGAAGTAGACTGTGAAATTGGGTTGGTACTTTAACCACTTCCACATAATGACACATTACTTGATGCTTGACAGTTTCATTTGGTTTCATTGTAAAAAGAATGTTATGGCATCGAAATGATACTACAACAAAAAAGAAAACAAATAATTTATTTAATATCGAAATCATAATCAAAGTTTACATATAGCTACAGAAGTTGTTGAAAATGTTGTCCATTTTCATCTAAACACAAACAATTTTCTTAATAACAGTTTTGAAAAATTTGACACAAACTTATAGTTTCAATGTCAAATAATAAATGTCATTATGTGGAAGTGGTTAAAGTATCAACCCAATTTCACAGTCTACTCCAATTATGATTTTTTTTGATGGCTCGTTACATATATACATACTGTCACGAATTTTTCCCCGAAGAAAAATTAAAGAAACAGTAAAAGACTATATACATTTATGTACATTTTATTCCAGGAAAATAATTAGAGATATTTTATATTTTATTTAAAATTTGATTATAATGTGTATTTTTTGTCCACGTCTGTAGAATGTTCGCGTGGTCTTGATGTTTGCGGTTCCCGCCACGACGGAAGTATATTGTCGTAGTCGGTACTTTGATTTTGTTCTAGGTATGAAGATATTCATTTCCGTAGGGGAGCGTTAGAGATTTTTCATCCGTTAGACAGATAGGTTGAGTTAATTTTTTCTGAATAAAGACTTCCTTTTTATTCAGTATATTATAGTTAATTTCGGTTTGTGTTTTTAGTTGTGATATTTGATGTGTTTAAAGTAATTTTCGATTAATTACGAGTTTCTGATACTTGTAATTTTTGATTTGTGCGACCTATCTGAAATCTCTCTTTAAGTATAATTTTTTAGTGAGGTGCGACGAACACATTAGCTAATGTACGTGTGCATTTGCAAGTATATATATATATATATATATATATATATATATATATATATATATATATATATATATATTAATTTAGTTATGTTAATTGTATATTGATTGAGCTCGTAAATTCAGTAAATTTTAGTTTATAATATTTTATAGTCAGAAAAATTTTCAACATTTTAGTTTTTTTAGCTAGTTTTTGCTTTTGGCTGGCTGTAGTTGTATTGAAGGTCAGGGAAATTTGGTGGGAGTTTGATCATGTTATAAAGCGCATGATCTAGTCATTTTTTTTGAGTTGCGCGCTCACAGATAATTTTCTGTTTGACGTTTGAAGTTTTTGGTTAACGTAATTAATTAAATTTGAAAGTTTTGCTAACTATTTAATTAGGTTAAGTTTATTCGCGGTCAAATTGAGGTTTTTTATCTTGTGTACAAGTCAATATTTATACAAGTTTTCCTCAGTCTTATACATTAGTGTTGCATAAGACACTCTTAATACTTTGTTAAGAGAAGTTTTTTAATTTTTTTTGGAATTATATGTTTGTATTGTTAATGTGAGTTTCATTGCTAATACCTTTTTTATTTAACACATACCCTTCGAGAGTAACCTGAAGATACAAGAGCTCCTGAAAGCTGAACCGACTAGAGTTAAACCGAGCAAGCTGTTGTGTATTGTGGGCCAATTCAAATAATTAATCAACACCACAATCCATAGCAATACGTATATACGAAAATAACATTTTTAATGCTTTATAATCCTAAAACCCGCAAATTAAGAAGAAATTATTTTTTTAATTTTTCTCTGGAATAGAATTTTTTATTCTCTGCATAACTGGTTAAAATTATATGTAGTTCTAATTAAAAAAATACATCTTGTATAGACTATGGGCCCGTCGGCTATACAATATATACAATATCTATACAATATATATATATATATATATATATATATATATATATATATATGTATATATATATTAAAATAATAGACATTTTATTGGTTTAGCGACCTTTAATGAATTTCAGTTTTTTACTACGATGTTTCGACTTTTTTTATATAATTAAGTCTTTTTCAAGTGATTAGAACTAAAAAATAAAAAAATTAATACACCGAAAGGTAAGAAATATATTTACAATTTGTATGAATGAATTAAAATGAATTAAACCAATCACATCCGGCAGATACGTAAACTTTTATTCAAACCAACCCCTATCCCACAAAAAAAATGTTGTAACAGCGTTAGTGGACAGGGCTTTAAATCTCACCAATCCAGTTTTCAGACAAACAGTACTGAAAAAAGTAAAAACAATTTTAACAGAAAACAATTATCCACCACAATTTATACAAAACATTATAAAACATAGGCTTAATAAAATATATAACAAAACTAAATGCCAAAATATAAATAAAACAACCAATGAATTAACATATATCCCTACACCCTATATAACACATCAAAGCGGAAAAACCTAAAATTAAAAGGACACAAATACGCAAAAAATCAGACAGCTTTAAAAAAACACCAGATAACATTAAAACATAATTTTGATTTTGAAAATACAAAAATAATAACCAAGCAAAAAAAAAGCAAAAATACAAAGGCTAGGGAGGTCTTAGAAATGATTCATATATTCAAAAACAACAAAACAATCAACGATCGTAACGAGATTGATGGCCTTTCTAAACTTTATTATCCGCTCATTAAACAATAGAAGACAACCCCAACCACACAAAAACAAAATTTTTCCCAATGTAAATATACTGTATTTTCCCAAACATATGGCCTGACCAAACTAATTTTAAAACGAAATAAACAATTTCATTTCTGCACCAAGACATTTAGTTACACTAAATATTCCGAGAAAGGCAGTTCGACCCTATAAAAAGGTCGACATGTCTGACCATACATATTACACAAAATATATGTTTTAAGACGAAATAAATTGGTGAGTTTTGTATCCTTTAATTTTCCTAACTTTAATTATTATTCTAATTTTAATTCATTCATACAAATTGTAAATATATTTCTTACCTTTCGGTGTATTAATTTTTTAATTTTAGTTCTAATCACTTGAAAAAGACTTAATTATATTAAAAAAAGTCGAAATGTCGTAGTAAAAAACTGACACTCATTAAAGGTCGCTAAACCAATAAAATGTCTATTATTTTAATATTATGACACGGCCAAAAAATAAATAAGAAATAAATTTTAATTCTTATTAACACTAAATATATATATATATATATATATATATATATATATATATATATATATATCGAATATTTTAAATATGTACTTCTATATGTACTTCTTCTATCAAAGAAAATCCTAAAGAAATTTGGTCTTTTGTGGGTACAAGGTAGGGTACTTCACGGATTCCTGGCAAATTACTTTACAATGGAGCTTGGACTTATTTACCTCAAGACATCGTCGATTGTTTTGAATCACATTTCTCCGTAGCCTATTCGGGCGTGGATATTGATACTGTACCTGATACTTTTACACTACTTGAGTCGCTTGCCATCTACACTGTAACACAGGAAAGTATTGAAAGTATTATGTCTACATTTCCAAACAAATTTACTGCTGGTGATGATCAAATTCCAAGCTTCGTGGTCCGAGATTTTTGCTCCGTTCTTTCACAGCCGCTCACCAAAATAATTAACCTTGCTGTCAGAACGTCAACCTCTCCTGATAGATGGAAACGTGCGCGCATAGTGCCCATCTTCAAAAAGGGGTAAGACTACGGATGTATGTAATTACAGACCTATATCCATACTTTCAAATTTTGCCAAAATTTTTGAGCAAGTTATATATAATTCAATTTATCGTTTTGTTCGTTCCCATATATCACCTGTTCAACATGGTTTTATGACAGGGCGCTCGACTACTACTAATCTTGTGGGTTTTACCCAATACATATTGTCGTGGATTTTTCCATTCAGAGAGAGAAAAAGAGGAAGAATTTAATATTGAACAATATTTGAATAATTTGGATGTAAAATGCATTATTGAATTTTATGTATATTTGTATTTATTGTGTCTGGATTTATATTTTGACTGGCCCTGTATGTATATTATATTAGATTGATGGGTGCGGCCAGATTTTGTACTATTGAGTTCGATGTAAGAGATTTTCATGATATTTTATTTAGAGATACCAGAACTTGCAAACCAGGTGGTCACAGAGAATAAAAAATTCATTTTTATTCGTCTGTTTTTGAGTAAAGTCGGGTTTTTTTTTGTTTGGTGCTTTTATTTTGTGCATTTCCAAGTAATTACGATTTTTACGAGTGTTTGTCATCTCGTTATTGATATTTTATTTAAATAATGGTATCTCTCATGTAGTTTTTGTGTTGAAAGTGCTTAGATCGATGTAAGTAATTAAAACACTTAATTTATATAATTGCTACTATGATAATTTGCCTATGTTTGTAATTTTAGTGTATAATTTGCGTTAATTTTGAAATTTAAATTAGTATATGAATGGTCAAGAAAATTGTCATGTTTTTTTGAAATGGTGTTTTTTCTTCAAGATAAGATAAGATATTCTAGATCGTTTTAGATTCAGGTTGGTTTTTTGTTTATGGGTTTGATTTTGTCATGTTTTATTGCGCATGATTGTAAGGCTGTCACGCGTACTCGATAACTTTGTGGTTGTTTACATTTGATTTACAGGGGTTACAGTTAGAGGTCAAACTTGACAAATTTCTTAATTATTTATTAATTACATGTTTGCTCGAGAGTCACAGGGGGTTTTTCTCTTTGTGCGTGTCATTATCATAAAGAGTCTTTCCTCCTAAGCTACTGTTAATGTGCTTTAGCTCCCTGTACATTCAGTAAAGGGATTTTTTCTTTTTTTTTCTTTTTTTATTAAAATTGTAAACAAACTAGATGCGACTTTTATTAATGCTTATTGTTTTACTTTAAATTTTAAACTTGGCCCACATCCGTGAGGATCGACCCTGGAGATATTGAGCTCAAGGAAAACTACGAGACTGAAGTCAGCTGGAAGCTTAAGTTGCAGTGTGAACTCAATTAACATTCATAATTAAAAGCACATTCCACTGCAATATGTGAAGAGTTGGATTGCCAAGGACAGGTTGACGTTATTTATGCAGATTTCTCCAAGGCTTTTGATACAATTAATCATAAACTTCTTATACAGAAACTTAATTGTTTTGGTCTGAATATTGCTTTTTGTAAGTTAATCAACTCTTACTTGTCCAACAGATATGGATATGTTTTCTATAATGGTTTTAAGTCATTGGAATTTGTTGCATTATCTGGAGTTCCACAAGGTTCGAGTTTGGGACCTTTGCTTTTTAATATATACATCAATGATCTGTTTCCATTAATGTCTTGTCAAGTATTAGGATATGCAGATGACGTTAAGCTCTTCCATTGCATACATAATCAACGCGATGTAGACATGCTTCAGGATAACTTGAGTGCACTGGCCAATTGGTCCGAAAGGAATAAGCTTGTTTTGAACGTTAACAAATGTTATGCTATGACTTTCACTAGGAGAAACCGTCCATACTTGTCCTCCTATTCAATTTATGATGTTCCACTCACCAGAATGAGTGAAATTAAGGATCTTGGTGTGTCATTTGATTCATCTTTATCGTTTAACAGTCAAGTTCAAAAAATTTGTTCGTCTGCCTCAAGAATGTTGGGATTTACTATCAGAACTTGTAAATATTTCAATGATGTTGCGCTTCTGGAGTCTTTATATTTCGCTCTTGTTCTTCCTAAATTGGAATATGGGTCTGTCGTTTGGTTCCCTCATTATATATCGCAGCAACTCCCTATTGAGCGTGTACAGCGACGCTTTTTGAAATTCTTGATTTTCAAAAATACTGGAGTGTACCCAGATAGAAATGTTTCCTATGATGAACTAAGGCTACGTTTTGGGTTCCAGACACTTACTGATCGGAGGATTGAACAAAGTGCTGGTTACTTATTTAAACTTGTCACCAATAGTATTGACTGCGCTGGGATATTAGCTGCTGTTCGATTTAATGTACGTTCAGTTAATGCTCGCTATACGAGTACATTCAACTTGAGCAGCCCGAAGACCAACTTACTAATGAAATCACCTGTTTACCACATGATGCGGAATGCTGATGCAATCACAGCGATATATTTACTGGTGAAATCATTAAATGAGTTTGCGTATGTGTTCTAATTTATTAATGTACACTTTTTTGTTTATTTATGTATATCTGTAATTTAACTTTTACTATATTTTTCTTTTTTTCTGTTTTGTCATATGTATGTATGTATTACACAGTTTTCGCCCTATTACTGGGTATGAACCTGTTTGGCGAATAAACAATTATTCCTATTATGTACATATTAATGTAAAACAGACCTTCAATCGCCGAATATCTAAATCAACTATATTGTACAAAGGTCATGAGAATAATTATCTATCTATATATATATATATATATATATATATATATATATATATATACAGGCTGTTATTAAACAACACTTAAAACTCCTAAAGGCATATAGTACGGTAGAAAATAAGGTATAAAGTCTGAATAAGCAATAGTCCGCAAATCAACTGTTTACGATCTAATAGCGATTTTATTAAAATCGTAGAATAAATTTGGTGTCTTAGTTTCTAAGGTGATTTTGTATTTTACAATAAAAATAATTATATCTAAATAATCTATCTAATCTAAGTAATATGAGCATATATACCGCCCCTCACATCGAGACAGGAACTACATCCTCATTCAAAGAAAGCCCGCGATCGCTCAAAGAACCCGGATTTTTCTCAAATTATCTGACAACATTGCTCTATTCATCGATGCAAATCTTGAAGATCGTTTACCGGTGTTGCGTACACTAAACTATTTAAATAACTCCATATTCAAAAGTACGACATAGTTAAATCGGGAGATCTTGGAGGCAGTGCAATATGGGACTTCCTTCGCCAGGAAGTATATTATTCAGATATTCCTTAACAGCAAGCTTAAATTGCGGTAGAGCCCCACTTTGCATAAACCATAAATTGCGTCTTTGATTTAAAAGTAAATCTTCCAAAAGTTCTAGTAAAATATTGTTTAACCTTCCAATACCTGAGCGAAAAATAACTGTTTGGGGTGCAATTGTACCCCAAATTGTTATTTTTCGTTGTTTTGTGAATTAGGGTTGTAATTTCGCCAAATCTAACTGAGCTATCTTTATTTGTAATATGTACCAATATTACATGCGCATTACGTCGTATTGAATAGAATTATGCGTGGGGTATAGCTGTACCCCCCTTCGGCATCTATGTTTCAAGTGGAATTCTGGTAACATTGTGCAATTTGACAAAAACACCTTGTACTTGTATCACGTGTTCTTTTTCATGGTGAAACAGTAATATCGGTATTGCTTTAATCTCTGCGCGAAATCCAAGCAGTGAGGGTGTCTTGATATTATGTTTATTTTCGCTTTGCTTCGAAGTGTGTTTTTATGCAGATATAATGCCAAACAAAAGAAAATTAAATTTGTCTCGAGAAGACGATCATGCCGTAGCCCTACAGTGGTTGGAAGAAAGCGATGAAGATTTTTTTCAAGATGAGAATAATTTGTCAGAAGAAATATGAAATACAAAATATGAATCTGATTCATATTTTGTATTCTCTTGAAAAAGGCGTATATAGGCGAAACATGTAGAGTTTTTTAAATACATATATTTTGAAGTAATATACAGACCTTTAATCGCCTACTGATTAGGTTTACCATATGATACCAAGGTCACGAAGTTATTATATATATATATATATATATATATATATATATATATATATATATATAATAAGAGATTTATTTTCTTAGGCTCTTTAAGGTTTAGCAAACCTTAAAGAGCGTAAGAAAATAAATCTCTTATTATATAATTAATTTATTTATTTATTCACAGTATTTTTTCCTGTGACATGCTTCGGCAGCTATGGCTTTTTTCAAAGAGTCACATTATAAAATATTACATACATATACGCGTATAGAGGACGAAATATATTTTTATATTATTAAGTATGTAATCTATCTAGTATGTAAGTATCTAGTATCTAGTATAGTATTAAGTATGTAATATCATCTCAGATTTTTGATGCCATTCCCGTTATTAATTAAGTTTTTTTCTTGCTTAATACTATTCATTTCTCTAATTTATTTCCGTTTTCTTAGAAAATTATTTCTTTCCGATTATCTGAATATCTTCAATATCAAAATAATTTTCGTATTGCGGTTTGTGTGTTGCTACACATCATTTATAAATTACATTGTAGTGATTGCAGCAGCTATTACATAGGTCAGAGTAAGCGACAACAGTACAAAAGAATACAGTCCTCCACATCTCTCCACAGTATCTACAAATACTCCAAAACATATAAAACTGCTTCATCAACGCACAAACTGCAGTATGATCGTCATTTTGATTCTGAAAATACTTAAAATATTCGGAAAGGAACAATATTCACAGAAAAGGAAAATTAACGAAATAATTAGTATTATCGAAGAAAAAAAATTTATTAATAAAATTAAATCCATCAAAAATCATCTAAGCAGTACATACAGGGTTACTGCTGAATAGCGACCAAGCTTTGCGAATTTGAAGAATACGTATAAATGTCTAACTGAAATCAAAAAAGAAATTTATTGGTAATTCCTCAAAAATTTCCAAATTTTTAGGGCCAAAATGTAGTTAAAATCGGTCCACACCTTCGCTTATTCTATATTTACCGAAATATAGCTGTAATTCAAATTCACTGACATGCAAAAAAATCGATGAAATTCCTAAACATTGTTAGACGTTCATAAGAATAGTGAATGTTGATGTTTTCATATCAAAATATACTCGGCCGGGGATTATGGATATCAATAAAAGCCTTTACATCGAATATGTCGACAAACCTATGCTGCATTAATTAAAATGTGATTAAAATTAAATAAACGTTCTGATGAATGAAACTTCTGTTAGTAGTGAAATTATTGTTTAAGTATAAAACAAAAATCATCATAAAACAGCGTGTGTTGTGTAAAGTGTCCACAGCGCCTCCAATGGTGTAGATAACTGGTTTTTAATTATTTGTATAGCATTATTTACATATAATTTTTTTTCTTTAAATTTGTGGTAGTATTAACAAACATCGAGAAAACAATATAATTCGTCGGAAAAGAGAGTTGCTGATGGTTAGAGGTAGAAGCCCGTATTGCTGACCGTATATTTACCTGCAACAGTGCCGGACTCGAATAAAGAAGAATCATTTTCTCGTTACTACGTAAACATTGGACCGCGATTTTTTGTATGATGACATTACTCACATATACCTTTAACCCCTTTCCTTCTTTGTCGCTATACACAACTAGTATTGTATGTATAGCACCTTAATAATATAAGGTAACGACCTACAATTTACCTACATATATATATATATATATATATATATATATATATATATATCTATATATATATATCTATATCTATATATATATATATATATATATATATATACAAATATAACATTTGATAAATTATTGGAGGTTTTCGGCTTTTATATGAAATATTAACAAATATCAAGTTAGTATGTATGTAATTGCAACATAGACATTTTTTCAATTAAAAATTTCGTATGATTTGCTTTGTAATTTGTAGACAGCAATGTTTACATCCCCCCTTACTTTGCAATTACATACATACATACTAACTTGACATTTTTTAATATTTCATATAAAAGCCGAAAACCTCCAATAATTTATCAAATGTTATATTTAATGAACGTCTAAGAAATTATCTAATCAATTATATATATATATATATACATATAATTATTTAATTAATTAATATATATATATATATATATGATAAATTCAATTTGTTGGCGATTTAAGGTTTGGTTTTACTTCAAAATGTATATATTTAAAACAATCCTACATGTTTCGGCAAATGATACCTTTTTCAAGGAATATAAAATATAAATTTATATTTTATATTCCTTGAAAAAGGTATCATTTTCCGAAACATGTAGGATTGTTTTGCGGCTTTGGACTGCCTTTGTGCATTGCATACTTTGAGACCTTAATTCAGGTTCGTAATGATAAAACCAACTCTCGTCCCATCTAACCACATTCTTTAAAAACTGTGGATTATGTTGCAGTTGCTTTTTCCATTGCCAACGATTGGCTTTTTGTTCATCATCATTCATCACTTTTGGAATATATTTTGACGCGACCATTCGCGTTAAAGTAATTTCTGCAATTTTTTAATCAATTCATGCAGTTGACCCCCAACTGCACGGATTGATTAACCCGCGTCGAGGTGCATCTTTCCCTAATTCACAAGCGCCTTTAAATTTATTGTGCCGTGATAAACCATCATCTGGGTATGCACTTTTAATAATATGAAAAATTTCAGTTGGAGTTTTACCCAATCGAACACAAAATTTTATCGCATGTGTATGCCTCGCTCTCATTTTTTCGATGGATACGTCAAACACTGGCAATTCAGTAATTAATTTGTAATAAACGTCAAACGTTAAATTAAAGCCTACTTGAGGATAAGTACATTAGAGATAGAGGTTTCATGTTCTGTTCTTTGTGTTATAAAATTATATAAAGTTGTGAAAGAAGTTATAACATCAGTCTCGTTATATTTTGATATACCCTCGTACCTTGTTTAATTACGTAATCATAAAATTTTATCTACTAATAGACAAGTGCCAATTGTCTAATAAAAGGAGCAGGATATAGACGAAGACATAACCAATTTAACTATGTTAACGCTGCAATTGACAAAATGCTATTTTTATAGACGCCTATTACATTTCTTTCAATATATACACCAATTATTCTCAATCTGTGCGACGTGCGAAATAACAAAAGGAAAAAAAAAGACAAGAAAAAATACAATGAATTTGAAAAAACTAATTGTTGAATCCAAAATAAAAAACATAGGATCAGGGTTTCCTATATTTAGGAAAGACCTACAATTTTGTCTTCAATTGAACTACTACTATAAAGATTTGTATAATAAGTAGAGAACGGACACGCTTACCACCCAGTGCAGTACTGGCGAAAGGTTGTATTTCTAAAATATTTAATTTTATTTATATAATTGGAAAACGAACGGGTGGTGATCTATAAAATTACGAAATACATATTTATTTGTTGAAAAGTTGTATTTATAAAGTTTTTAATTTTATTTATATAATTGGAAAACAAACGGGTGGTGATCTATAAAATTACGAAATACATATGTATTTGTTGAAAAGTTGTATTTTTAAAGTTTTTAATTTTATTTCTATAATTGGAACATTTTTATTTGTTCATTTTGTCGTTCAAGTTGAGTAAAGGAGTATTAATATTGACTAGCAATAGTTTCTCAAGGTTTTCTTCTGTCAATTTTGTTCTCTTTGAATTAAGTACATCCTTATAAATAGAAAACGTCCTTTCTTCGTCGCAATTGGTTATAGGTGCATACTGGAAATATTCTTTTATTTCTTCATATTTAGCCGTTAGATTTTGTGGAATTGTCTCCATACATAATTGCTGCAATGTAATTAAATCTGGATTTCTATTAAGAATTTCTTCAAACTTTTGCCGAAGGCCACATCCGAAGTCACTTGGAATACTTTTCAAATTATTAACAGCCACATCTAATGTGGTTAATCCGTCATTTAATTTGAGCTTTCGATTTTCAAAATAAGTGATTAGTTTTGGCAATTTTCCAAAGTGTTCGTGAAGAAAGTACAACTGATTTTTTAAATTTGGGATTTGTGTGAGCTCCTTGCACTCACCAATACTTCTAGCATCCTCCTTTAGCAGTGTTACTAAATGTTTTAGACTATCGAAATTCTCAGCATAATAACTAGTAGCTTCCAGCCATGTTCCCCATCTAGTTATTACCGGAGTGGGAGGCAGTGACAGAGATGGAAATTTTTCCCTGAAAAGAGCTACTCTCAATGGTGCTTTTCTGAAAACTTTTTAAAAGCTGATACAAGTATATCAACTTCCGGAAAAGTGTCTCTGATATATTCACAGATTCTGTGGAGAGCATGTTCTAAACAAGTAATATGCAGCATATTAGGATATGTTTTCTTCAATAGTCTGCCTGTTTTTAACATATACGCAGCACTATCACTGACAAATAAAAGTATTTTTTCTTTGTACGTGGCATCCGAATGAAGCATTTTTTGCATATTCTCCTTAATAGTTTCAGCAACTGTTTCCGCATCAACTCTATTTTTAACACTTGTTGCTATTATATATGAGTTATAGGGAATAGTTGGATGTAGTACACCAGCTACAACATTTTCCACACAGCGTCCTAACATATCCACCGTTTCGTCGGCGCTTATCCATATGTATTGATTAAAAAGATGGCTTCTAATGTGTTCTACTGTTCTCGTATAGCACCTAGAAACATAATATTTGCGTAAAGTTGATTCATCAGGAACATTTCGACCAGTATATTTTTTCAGAAATATTTTTAAAGTGGGATTGCTAAGTTTATTTAATGGAATATTAGCCGCCATAAAAGTTTTACAGAGTTCAGATGTGTTTGCGATCCTAAGTGACGAATTTTTGACGATATTTTAGGGATTTTGTAATAAATTTCGGAATCACTGACAATGGACATGCAATCAGTAGGACCGTCAATCCAACTCACCATTGTTTTACAATGCCGTTCTCGACATTCTTCCATATCATGTCTGAAAAAGTAACTTAAACAATGCTCTAGATCTAAATAAATGAAAACAAATACTTCATTGAATTAAGCCGGGATGTACTGAGCGACGTTATACACAATTCCAATTGCCGATTGTGTTTTATGGAAATTGCGTCCGTTCTCTAATAATAAGCTATTAAAACAAAAATGTTAAAAACAAAGTTGAGGATATAAAATAAGCAAAATTATAACTAAATAAGATAACTATTACATGCTTCACTCAGTTGAGAAATATTTCAGAAGCGAACAATTACATTAATTACATTAATAACTAACCAGTAAAAAAATTCTTTAATTCATAAGCTCCGTACTTTCTTATGAAGTTGCCTCTCAGGCGAGATTACATATTTAATCTAAAAAATATCAGAAAGTTTTACATTGGCTAATGTGCTTACGCTGTGTACTTATTCTTCACTTTTAAAACATGTATTTGTAACACCCCCACTACATTTCTCTTTACGTGTTATTTTTCTTATTATTATAGATCGGATTATATGCACAATATGATCTTTTTAATCGCCTTATTTTATTCAGAAAACATTAATTTTGTTGTTAAAAGGTATATCAACAAAATTATGAGCTTCCTGTGTTTATCTAATGTTTTTTTGAATAAAATACGGCAATTACAAAAGTCATATTTTGCATATAATCCGGTCTTTACTTATTATCATTGTTTCCTCGTAAAACGAAATTTGTTATATTGTATATATGTATTTACATGTGTTGGATATAAGTGAATTTAACATAAAAGAATTAAAGTATAGTATTTCCAATTTTATAAATATTCAACGTGCATTTTCATGTTTAAACCACTGTATAACATACTTTTATTAGCATATTCAAATTGTAAAACATTTTTTAGATATGAGGTGGCATCCTTTATATATATTATAGGTATATTTGCAAATTTATTTTTATCACTTTATACATTAGACCACTCGTTTTATTACCTAGAGTTATCAGTGAATGCATTCAAGAGACGATATTTAATCTGACCACCGATTGTTAACTAAATATGTATAAGAGGATTCCATTACTGTTCAAAGGAATTAATCGGAACTACATACTTAGATTTATGACACCTACTAATATTTGATTAGAAATTATATTTTATTAATTTATTTATTAGTAAGATCTTTAAGACGCTATCGTAAACCATGGGTATATTGTTGCCTGTAGGTACCATTTCTACGAACGAATTAATAACAGAACAATATGTTCAATGAATACGCGCACTTAATTATGTATAGTTAGGGGCAGTGGTATATTTTTACCTATTTGTTAAACAGTATCAATCAGTCTCATACCAGCCACAAGATACTCAACAGTATCAATTCAACCACAGTACAAGACACACAATCTTAACAGTATAAAACAAAATAGTATCATATTAACAACAAGAGACATACAGTCTCATATAATAGAAAAGAATTTAAAGTTTTAAGTTTACATTAAGTGCTAAATTTGTGAGATTACCTTAATAAATTAGGTTTAAGTGTTTCTTATTAAATAAATAAAATACTCAGAAAGCACACCGGAATTTTAATATATTTTTAGTTTTACCTACTGACGATGACAACTTAATTGTCGAAATTGGTATTTAGGAGACGAATATTAATTATGGCAAGAAGTTTTGTATCTAAAAAAAAATTCATCTTGGACAAACATTCGCACATTTGAAGGTACCCACGATTTCTTCCCAGTGAATTCCCTACAATGTGTGTCTGTGTCCCAAATATGTCTTTAATATGTCTTAAATCTAAAATGGGAAATTTTAGTTATAATAGACCCGAAAAATCGAACGTTTCCCTACATATTTGAGACACAGACCACTCTATACCTCCAAATAATTTTAGATTAATTAATACTGTAAATAATTATAGAGAATTAGACAAATGACTACGAAAGTATTTAAATATATATATAAATAAGAGTAAATTAATGAATTTCTAAAATGGACCAATTCCTCAATACAGTTTGTATGTTTCATTGTGACTATAGTATTTATTTTTACACTACATGCTTTTCACGCTTCACTGTTCTTTAGTTTTCACGCTAGGTTTAAGTAGTATATAAGGGTTTTTGTTTTAATGATAGGCATTTAGTGTTACCCACTGGCTATAAGGTGAAGAGCACCTTAGCCAAAGGAGGATCCACCTTAGAAAAAGACGCAACGTTTAGCATTATTTTTCGTTTTCAGTTTGCTCTACTGACTATAGCAACCTAGTTGCTTAAATACGTGTTTAGAATTTATAAATATACCGATTGGTCCAGCCTGCTACGGGCCATAGGCAGCAATATACGTATGGAACGTAATGCGATGTGGCAACGTGTGTACGATGCCACTCCGCGTGCGCAACATAAGTCCGATGGTCTAGCGCAAGAGATTGCCCGTCATTCGTATTTAGCTGTGCATACGTAAAGGTAGTTATCATGTCAGTGTATACAACCGCAGAGAAGGTACAAATAGTTTCGTGGTATCTTGCCGGCAATTCCTGTCGAACAACCGCTGATTTATTTGCTGTAGAGTACGTAAATCGGCCTATTCCTTCGCATTCGACGATTGAAAGGATCGTAAATACGTTTAAGAAATATGGCTGTGTAGTCGGAAATTGCCGCAAATGCCAACAAATTGACGAACAGTCTCATATCCCTCTAATACCTGCCGATCGGGAGGAGAGAGGCGTGAGGGTTTGTTCGTTAGTTGAAATGGGCGACCTTAAGTGTAAACGGCAAATTGCAGACGAAATCGGTGTTAGTAGAAGTACAGTAAAGCGGATTCTAAAACGCAACAAATATAAAAGTTACAAAGTTCGAAAATGCCAGGAGATTTTTCCCGAGGACAATTTTGCAAGAATGGAGTTTTGTGAGTCCGTGATGGAAAAGGCTAACAGGGACGAATATTTTATAAAAAATATTCTGTTTACCGACGAGTCTTCTTTTCCACGTCATGGCAAGTATAATCCCTCAGTCGTGCGATATTGGTCTCGAGAAAATAAACATCTAGCTCGTAATGTTAAAACTCAATACCCCGAAAAACTTAACGTTTGGGCGGGTATCTTGGGTGATAATATTATAGGGCCATTTGTTATCGACGGCAATTTGAATGCAGTAAAATATTTAGATTTCCTGCGAACACGAATTATTCCTGCTGTCCGTCAACTAAACGTCGATTTTGATGCAATTTGGTTTATGCAAGACGGTTGTCCCGCGCATAACAGCAGATTAGTAAGAGTGTTTTTAGAAAACACTTTTCCTAATCGTGTTATTTCGGGGAGGGGTACGATAATATGGCCACCTCGATCACCCGACCTCAATCCCTGCAATTTTGTTCTGTGGGGTTATGTCAAAGAAAATCTTTACGGTCTTCTAACAATACCGAACTTGCAACAGTTGCAAGTTAAACTGTTTAGAATTTTCGAGACAATAACCCCTAGAAATCTCGAGGGAGTGAGGCGGAATTTTACAATAGGCTCGGCTCTTGTTTGGGAAGAGAGGGCGGTATTTTCGAATCCTATATTAAGTGACTTTCTTAAAATTTAAATTTATTTTGCAGAATTATTGATTTTTTTACTTTTATCTTTTAGAAAACGTTATTGTTTTTTTATTACTTAAAATTACTTTTCCGTAGCAGCTAAGAATACAATAATAATAATAAATTGGACCTTATTATGTCTGAAACAAATGGGCAAATTACGTATACAGAACGAATATGCAAACGACTATATCCTTGCGCGGTTTAAGTCTTACTAAATTCTTAACTGCAATGTGCTGTAATTGAAGCAGCTGCGCGTAGAGGGGATTCTCTGTTGCCACTCATTGCTGACTATGGCCCGTTCCGAGCTGGACCGATCGGTATATTGTGGTTAGGGATTTTTCTTGTTTCTGTCTGTTTCAGATTTCAAGCCACAATCTCCATCAATTTCGGATAAGTTTTAACTTTGTTTGTATGACCAGTTTATTTTCTTTTCCTTACCAATTAATAAATATAAAGTACTTTAGACCCCAAGTGTTTACTGAAATCGTGTATTATCGAGAAGAATCCCAAAATGTAAAAAAAAATAAAATTTAAATTCAATTTAAAAGAGTATAACTTTAGTATCTAACATTTTTTGAATACCCTGTATATTTAAAAAATATTTAAATGATAGCTAATCATCGCTAATTGCCGTGCCTAAACTTTTATTACAATGTCCTTTTTAATTCAACAGATATTTACATGGTTCCACAGATTTGCCCATCACTGTATACACTGAACAATGTCAGTGAGCTGTCTTATTCTACGTGTTCCGAAATGAACTTTATCTCAGTAGGCACTGAGTAACTAGTACCTCAAATGATTATAAGCCACTTGCCTTTTCTTTATAACTAACTATTTATCTAATGTCATTTCGACATTTGTCATTTTGTGACTAGCAATATAATTTTTCCTTACAATTTTTTCTTACTTAATAAACAATACTAGTAAATAATGTACACATTGCAAGAAAATATTTTTCCTGTTGGAGCATATTTCCGAAGTGCACAATTTCTGAATGGTAAATAGCAATATTCCTACGCGCAATGTAAGCGACAGTTTCACTTGCAATTTCCTAGGTTGTTGTGGAGTTGTGGATAATACCGCTTTACATCATCACATTCGTCTTGTCGTGAAGTAGTTTCGGACTACAGGATATGTATTAAAAGCGAAAAGTTTTGGTAGACCAGGTACACCGCAAAAGAAAACCTTGACCTAAGAACGAAATTCTTGATCTAAGTTTTTTTACTGATGATGCATGGTTTTATTTAAGAGGATTTGTAAATAGGCAAAATTACAGGACATGGTCTATAAACAATCTGGAAGTTCCTTTATCTCCTGTTAAAGTTGACGTATGGTTAGCTGTATCTGGTCGTAGAATAGTAAAATTTTTTCACAATAGCATTAATAACCAATAATAACGAGAACACTTATCGAGACCATTTTTAACTTAAATGCAACGAGACGAATTCAATGGGGGTTACTTCCAGCAAGATGGGACTACTGCACATACAACTCATGAAAACTTCGTGCTTTCAGAATATTACTTCCCTCATCGAGTTATAAGCAGAGGTTTTTGGCCAGCAAGGTCATCAGATCTTACTCCGTTAGATTTTCCTATTTTCAGATTGCTAAAAAATGAAGTATATAAGACAAGAACGAAACTTAAATGACTTGATGAATACAATTACAACTATATGTAACGTAATAACTCCAAATGTATTGCAAAATATTTTGACAACATGAAACGTCGTATTGCATTATACATTGAACAGAATGGTGACCATTTCGAACACTTGTTATAAAATATAATAGTTAAAATTTCTACGAATTAGTTATTTACCTTGGTTATTTGATTAATATTCCATCTTTAGAGTTTTCTTATTAAATAAATTAATAATCTAATTGTATTTGTTATTAATTTCATCACCATATCTCTCGAAAATAAATTTTGACAGTGACAGGTAGATAACACAAAGGTATTTTTAATAATATAAAATATTATTAGAAATCTGGTGTGAAGAACATAAATACAGGTTCACTATTAATATTTTTTGTGAACGTGTCCGAACATATCCCTCCCCAGAGACGTAGATACGTATTTCGCCTTTCTACAGGCTCGTCGGTACGCCCCTGCTGGAGAAAGGATATTCTCAGACACATTCACAAAAAAGAACCACATCACCACATCACCGAAATTATCCAGACCGGGCGTAGAAGTAAATTCAGCGCTGGCTATTGTCAGACAGTCGAAATACCTCGCCCCGTCAACATAACCAATGTGAAGTAACGACGCTCTTCCAAAGGTTGCACAGCCAATCTCTCTAGAAACTGAATTTTGTTTGTGTCTTCACTCATACTACGGACTAACCGCATGTGTAATGTATCAGAATAATTAAAACATACATGAGTAGGTAAACCCCACCAGTTTTGTATAATACAAAGGTATTTTTAATAATATAAAATATTATTAAAAATCTGGTGTGAAGAACACAAATACAGGTTCACTATTAATATTTTTTGTGAACGTGTCCGAACATATCCCTCCCCAGAGACGTAGATACGTATTTCGCCTTTCTACAGGCTCATCGGTACGCCCCTGCTGGAGAAAGGATATCTTCAGACACATTCACAAAAAAGAACCACATCGCCACATCACAGAAATTATCCAGACCGAGCGTAGAAGTAAATTCAGCGCCGCCTGTTGTCAGACAGCTGAAGTACCTCGCCCCGTCCACATAACCAATGTGAAGTAACGACGCCCTTCCAAATTTACTTCTACGCTCGGTCTGGATAATTTCTGTGATATGGCGATGTGGTTCTTTTTGTGAATGTGTCTCAAGATATCCTTTCTCCAGCAGGGGCGTACCGATGAGCCTGTAGAAAGGCGAAATACGTATCTACGTCTCTTGGGAGGGATATGTTCGGACACGTTCACAAAAATATTAATAGTGAACCTGTATTTGTGTTCTTCACACCAGTTCTTTAATAATATTTTATATTATTAAAAATACCTTTGTATTATACAAAACTGGTGGGGTTTACCTACTCATGTATGTTTCAATTATTCTGATACAGGTAGATAACCTTCAAACCGTTTAATCTATATCCGCATTTCAAGAATGCAGATCATAATTTATAGGAAAAATTGATGGAAAACTAGATATAATTCTTTTTGAAACACGTTGTATAATTATGAATCTAAACTAAATATGTTTAGTTTAAGGTTTGCGAGAATCTTCGAAACAAATTTATAAAGTATGTATATTAAACATTTTCGGCCTTCCATTTTTATTAGTAGTCTCTCCTGAGTAAATATAGAACTAAACCATCACTATACATATACATGCATTAATAAAACGCGTCTTCGTTTATAAGAACTTTTATAATGCATTAAAACGTATCAAAACCTATCTTAATTTCTAAAACGAAGTCTCTATGATATACAATAATCAAATACGAAACCGTTAGCTTCTATCATTTTGTTTGGTTTATAAAAGATGACTAATTATTATGAAAGCCAGTTCACGATGTTCGGTGTCTACCAAAGTGGCTAAACAAAAAGCCCGACGGAATAAAGGCTAACTGCCCATGTCTGGATAATTAGCGTTGCGTGACCATCAAGTGATTAAAACGTAAATTACTTCTGCTGCGGGGGGAAATTATTCTTGACATGTTCACTGTTACGGCTTTCCACAACTAACCCCAACAAACCTTTCCCTCTCTACAGTTCGTCTACAGTGGCTCTCAAAAACATTTAAGTCAAATTTAATCTTGATTTGAGTCTTGACAAACTTATAGTTGCGTTACGTTGTTGAATCTATATTTCTTAATAGTAGGCAACGCGCAAAATTACATAATCTCCATTTATTACATATACCAGCAGATATATGCATATACTGGGTGTCCAAACGAAAACTTAATATTGAATTATTTCCTGTGTTTTTGAACACAAAAACTTGAAATTTTGAGTGGTTGTTCAGGATATAGGGGAGCAATGAACAGTATATTTCATACAGCCCCATCGGGTCACCCGCCGCCCCCAGCCACTCCCACTCCATGATTTTAAATGACATCATGTATTCTTTTTGGTCGGTTTTTAAAGAACACAATTTTCTTGATATTCCTATATGAAAAAACGAATTACTTACACCATGTAATTTATGAGATATCTAAAGTTAAAAGTTTCAGATATCAGAAATTATTAACTCTGAAAAATCATAAGTTAGTCATGGAAATAATTAAAAAAACGATTTATTCAGAATATTTCTGCCAAATTAAATGCTCAAATTGTTCACCGTTTACATTTAAACAAAAGTAAAATCTATTTTCAAAAGCATTTCTAACATTTTCGAACACTTGTAGCGTTAAATTTCGACATTACTCTCTTATTCTTCTATGTAAATCAGCTATTGATTGATTTATAAACAGACTTCAAATGTCCTCACAAAAAGAAATCTAAGGGAATTAAATCGGGAGCGCTAACTAGCCATACAATAGAGCCCCTACGCCCTATCCTTTGTTCTGGAAAAACATTATCCAAATAATTCTTAACTTCTAAACTGTAATGCGGCCCGACTTTATCTCGCTGGAAGTATAATTGCTCCTCGTCTATTTCATTCAAGTTCTCTTCTAGACACTGTATGATAAGAGGATGTATTAGCTGTAGCTACTTAGGTCCAGTTCAATTTTCCTGGAAGAATATTGGACCAATTACTTGGTTATTAAGAATTCCGGCCTATACATTATGTTTTTGGGGATGTCGTGGGTCTCCTTCTCGGAAAATGTGGGTATTTGCGTCGCTCCAATATTTACAGTTGTGTCTATTCACTAGACCATTTAAGTCAAAGCAACTTTCATCACTGAAGCAAATACTTCGCAAAACATTTTACTACGCTAATTATTTTATTTTTCAATTAAAAAAATTAGAATAACTAGCTTCGTAAAATGTAGAAAGCAATATTTAAATTCACATTACTTCGAGAAAATGCAATTAATTTCCAACAAGCGCCGACTAGAGGCAAAAATATTAACATATGTTTCCTTAATGTAACTTAAGACTTCCCAATGTATTCGAAACCACAGTCCTTAATAACTTTGCCATGGTCTGGCAAACCATAGATGTGGGTTCAAAACGTGCCTAAGGGCGAATTTTTTCAATTAAAGAAAATTCGAATAATTAGCGTCCCAAAATGTAGAAAGCAATATTTATAGAATTTATTATACATCATTACTTGGCCAAGTAGAATTTTTGGTATCAAATTACCAAATTACCAAATTTTAGGTTCCCCATGCAACAAACTAATATTTTGGCTAAAGCTCCAAGTATGACGAAAAATGCTAATAAGTATTATGTGGATCCTTTTAATAAATGAATAAGCTAGTTTTTCTTTTTTTATATATATTGAAGATTATCGATTAATTTTAATTTCTAAATAAAAGTAGCATTGTGACATAGACTTCTTTATTTGAATTTTTATATCATCCTTTAAATTGGTTTATATATCTATTGGATAATAAAGACTATTATTATTTTTATGAGAAGCGAAAAAAGTCGAAAATTAGATATTAGTTTATAAATCACTTTTATGACTATAAGAAAGTCATAATAGTTATTTATGCAACAAGTGAGTGAAGTAATCCTTTATTACACGAGTAGGAAATTTTGATCTTCCTGCAATTGGAAAAAAGTTGCTTTACTCATGAGTTTCATACAAAATTCTTTCTACGTCCGTAGATTTAAATAAATTCGATAAAACCATTATTAATTCTTATTTTGTAATAGTAAAACTAAAAGTACAATTGCGGACATTATTAATTTGAAGTGAAGAAGAAGCTACATTAGTATTTGAATTGGCAACATGTAGTGAGTTTGATGAAATGATTTCGCCTATTGTTATGTTTGTACTTGTTGCTTCGTTAGTAGGATTATAAACATTTAAAACGTTGCTTGAGGCCGAACCAGTTCCCGCTAAAATTTTTGCAATAGAATCAATTTTTTTTTCATTGAGTCGTCTAGGTAACCTTCAGCAACTGTGCTGGATTTCCATCCATCGTGCTTTTCTGGTTGAATTATATCGCCACCAGAATCCACCAATAGAGATGCCGAAGAGCGTCGAAGCCCAGTGTTGTTTTTTGGATTAGATTTCTTCAGATATGTAGCGATAGGTGAGGGAATTTTTGAAAAGGTATAGTTTTGAATTTTCTATTTCTATACTGCAAAAACAAGCGATCGGTTTTGACATTGGGTTTTATATTTTTGATAAATGTTTATAAAATTTAGTTCATTGTTAGGTGTTTCAGCAATAATAGTAAATCGACGTTGAACATGAGTTTTAGTGTTAAGCACTATGATAATTAAATTGTTTCCAGTATCACTGATATCCTCACACTTCAGTTTATACAATTCTTCCCTCTGCAGAGCTTCCGCTATTCCGAATATTAAAGCAGTTTACAACATGATATGAACAATTAAGTTTTCATTAAATTTTCATGTCGTCAATAATATACCTTATGCATAAGATGATCGTCTGGAGCTTATAACAAAAACTTATAAAAAAAAATTATATAAAAAATACATTTCTTGCATGGAGAATAGTTTGAATTTTTTTGGTTTATATGCAATTTATTTTTCATATACACAATGAGTTTCCAGTATCTACTGATGTCTACATCGTTATTTATCATTGAGGTGCACTTCAATTTTGAATAAGTTGACCAAAGGGTTGAAGACTTCCACATTTTGGATTTCTTTTCAAAGTAAGCTAGTAACACTCTTTCTGAGAAGCTGTTCATGCCTTTTCAAGTACGACGGTCCATGAAAGAATTATATGCATTTAAATACTGCTCCTTGGATTTCTCAGGAAAAAGATTCATCGTCGCTGCAGTTGCCTTGTCAACATCTTCTGGCTGAAGCTTTCTTCACTGTCATTCTTCATGACTCATAATAAGTAATCATACTCCTTTTAACTAGACAAAAAAAAAACAGGTTTTCTTGATTGAAAACGAAAGTTTGACAGTTTATTAGAGGAACTAATTGACATGAGAGCGAAGCGTTCAGAGCACACTTTGCGTGAACAATTTTATAATTGCGTTAAAAAAGGAAACGTCACGGCACTACTTTTAGCGCAAAAGCGTGAAAAAATTAACTGCTATGGCACTTCTTTAAACAATTTTTGATAGATTCATGAATTATACATTTTATGAATGCAAATTAATGAAAAAAACTGAGGATATTATAACGGACGTAGAAAATAATTATTTTTGTTTTTATATTAAGTGCGCAAAGCATAGGTTTTTTGAGTTTGAGAATGTTGAGATTTTTGTCCAGACCGCAGGTCGAGATTAAAAAAATACATACGAAAACCCAAAAATTGTTTTGCACACGTAACATAAACAACGTTCTTTCTGCAATTGTAGTAATTTAGAACTGTAGATTAATATAAATAAAAAAATGTCACCTATATAATTACGGCAGCTACGGCAACGGCAGTTGTCTTAAATAAAAAAGTGTCAAGAAATTTGTGCAAGTGGGTTAAAGTTTGATTGCGAAATTTGGGTCCTAATGGATCCAGTGGTGCAAGTGAAAATCTAGAGGTGGATGAAATTGCAAATCAAGCAAATTTTAAAATTTTGCCCTTCAAATCGAGACCCCAATATAAAAAACATTTTCACAATGAAAAAAAGTTCTTTTTTAACAGTGAAAAAAACTTTTTTCCCACTCCCCTTATAGTAAGCATACCATTAATACATTGTTTCTATAGACGTAAGTTGGTTTTACTGAAATGACTGTGATTGTTATGACAACGGGGCGTAAGTAATTTACTTACGTCCTTTAGGGAAAAAAAGTGTATCAAAACACGTGTTCTATTAATTTATATTTATGGTAATATTACAGTTTGTACGATTAGTAACATTATTAACAAATTATTAACTCGTAGCGTTTCACCGACTTCTCCGGAAGCAAATCCAAACAAGCCTCTTCCGCTTCGTCTTCTACATTGGGAACACTCATTTTTAAACCACAATTAACACAACTGAATTGTCAAATTTCGTTTTATTTGTGTTTATAAACAATTGTATGTCGGAACTACCTAGTAACGTTTCAGATGTGTCTAATTTATTAAATTCCGAGGTTGTTCACCGTTACTGTTTATCATGATTACATTTAATTTTTGAGGATTTTATTGTCTGGGGAGTGGGAAAAATGTTATAAGCAATTCGGGAGGTAACATTTACCAGTCTCGAACTCTATTGCAAGTCCTCGAGCAAGCCCCCGGACGCAAGCTAGTCCTCGACTAGTAAATGTTACTTACCTCCCTTATTACTTAAATAACTATTTCTGCCACCCTTTACAAAAAGACATTTTTCACCACCGGAATATTGCAGCGAAAACTTGATTTCCATCACTAGGGAGAGAAAATCTCATAACGTTAACTTTCGTCCCTAGTGACGAAAGTTACTAAATTTCACCTGCGTCTAGTTGCCTACGATCGCTGTATCCGTCATTTTTAAATCACGTCAGTTTGTGCTGTTTGAAACTTTATCATGATTTCTGATTCAGAAAGTGATTTACATATTCCCAATGCGCTGCCAGAAATACTAAATCAAGCTGAGAAAATATATGCGGGCTTATTACGAGAAAAATTGAGAAAGAGGTATGAAGAAGTTTATGTAAAATTCATTGAATAGAAGGCTGGTAATAGCATAAATTCATATTCGGAAATTGTGATGCTTGAATATTTTACAAAATTGGAAATGGGAAAATTTGAAGCCATCATCCTTATGGTCTACATACAAATCATAACTA
Source organism: Melolontha melolontha (assembly GCA_935421215.2). NCBI lineage: Eukaryota > Metazoa > Arthropoda > Insecta > Coleoptera > Scarabaeidae > Melolontha > Melolontha melolontha. The sequence continues at coordinate 109,516,802 of OW285235.1, read as the reverse complement.
ATTTAAATATCATTTATAGTTTTGTAATTTTTAATTTTACAAAAAGTTGTTTACATATTTTTTTAAGTTTGTTATAATGCCATAGGAGAGGTCGTAGAAAAATTATAGTGTCTAACTCGTCGAAATCATTTTTTTAAGTTCGCGGCTTCGCCTCGTTTGGCAATGTTGTTCTCTTGCTTAAAAAAATGTTACTTTCATCACTCGTTAAACAGTATACTATTTTCAATGGTTAAAAAATGACACACTTTGCATACTGAAATTCATGAAAAAACGTCACTTTTTTGACAATTAGAGAAAAATATTATATTATTTAATGAGCAAGTAATGAAAGCTATTACTCACGATAATGAAGATATCGCAACACTCGCCTTCGGCTCGTGTTGCCAATCATTTGAATGAGTAATAGTCATTACTTACGAATAGAATACCATATTTTTTCTACGACCTTGAAATGACATTTTGTAAATTTTATGTTATATCTTTATTAAATGAAAACACTAATATTAGCAACTTGATCAGCAGTAAATGTTCTGGCTTTCTTTGCCTGATACCTTTCCGATTTCCGTTTCAAAAGTGCTCTTAGTTTGGAATAAGTTTCTATGTTTATGTTATTATTAATCGTGAGCGTACTTCTCAACATAGAATAGGTCGACCATAATGACGACGACTTGTATTTATCAGAAGATTTCTCAAAATAAGCCATGAGAACATTCTTCGAAAAAGAGTTTAGATTTTTTCATATTTGCCATTCCATGAAAGTTTTGTAGACTTTTTTGTAGATTTTTCGGGCAACAAATTCAAATAATGTAGTTGCGCTGCCTCTACTTATTTCAGAAGGACTGCTAATTTCATCTGCTTCTATGTCAGAGAGATTATACAAATTATAGCGGTAACATTATCGAAGTGTTGGATAATGAGAAATTTAGATCTGTGATTGGTTCTCAAGTGTTGAGTAATGAATACTCAGAACTGTTATTGGATTTAAAGTGTTGAGTAATGAGTATTATTCAATATTGAGAATAATGAATAATATTATCTCTCATAGATTGCTATGTTAATGAGTGCATTACCAAATAGGAGTAGAAAATAGTTATTTTTATATTAAGTGTGCAAAGCATAGGTTTTTGAGTTTGAGAATGTTGAGTTTTTGTAGAGACCGAAGGTCGAGACAAAAAAATACATTCGAAAACTCAAAAACTGCTTTGCACACGTAATATAAACAACGTTTTTTCTCCAATTGTAGTAATTTAAAATTGTAGATTAATATAAATAAAATAAAATATCACCTACATAATTACGGCTGCTACGGCAATTTCGCTTAGTTACCTTAGTTACGCGTGTAAATTACACATTAAAATTTCACAGTGAAAAAAATCTTTTTTCCCACTCCCCTTATAGTAAGCATACCATTAATACATTGTTTCTATAGACGTAAGTTGTTTTTACTGAAATGACTGTGATTGCTATGACAACGGGGCGTAAGTAATTTACTTACGTCCTTTAGGGAAAAAAAGTGCATCAAAACACGTGTTCTATTAATTTATATTTATGGTAATATTACAGTTTGTACAATTAGTAACATTATTAACAAAATTGGGATATTTATTTATATTTCTTGATAATTCAATGTTATTATCACCTACTTTATCAGCAACACTTAATGTCTAATTTATTAAATTCCGAGGTTGTTCACCGTTACTGTTTATCATGATTACTTTTAATTTTTGAGGATTTTATTGTCTGGGGAGTGGGAAAAATGTTATAGGCAATTCGGGAGGTAACATTTACCAGTCTCGAACTCTATTGCAAGTCCTCGGGCAAGCCCTCGGACGCAAACTAGTCCTCGACTGGTATGTTACTTACCTCCCTTATTACTTAAATAACTATTTCAGCGGTTAAAAAATGACACACTTTGCATACTGAGGGGATTAATGAAAAAAACGTCACTTTTTTGACAATTGGAGAAAAAAATTTATTCACTAATATCTAAATTTTTCAACCAGTCCAATGCTGCAGGAGTTGCTCAGCACCAGGGAAATTTTATTTTTCTTGATTTATTGTTCTGATTTGGTTAAACTTATATTAATTTACTAATTTAATAATGTATAAGTTTGCTGGTTATAGTTTTTCTTCACCGGCTTTTTGGTGAAAAACTATAATTTTATAATTAAATATCAATGTGACAATTTTGTTCTAATTTTTTTTTCTTCTTTTTGAACATTTTAATTCTGTTAGTGGATGTAAGTGTAGATTACCTCCTCGTTGCCTCCTCTCTGAGCAATGTTGAACTAGCTCAACGGCAAAAAATTCACTATCAGAGAAGAGATATTTAGATATTGCAGTTTCTTATGGTTTCAGTTGGTGTTTTAATGAACTTTTATTATTCTTATTTGTGATTTCCTTCTAGTTTCGTGTTTGTGAATGCCTTTGCCTATAATTTTTTTTTATTGTGTTTTTATATACCGGCCCAATGTCATAAGTTGAAAGCTTCTTAGGACACTAGGACTCCTTAGAGAGTATATGGTGTATGGCTTTGTTACCACAACCCCTCACTCTAAGAGGATAGAAATATTGATTTAGTTTTCACTTCCTCAACATGTAAGGGTAACTGAAGATACCGACCACGAGAAAAAACAATCTTACACGCCGATCCTGAGATTCGAACCGTCGACATAACACTCTCGTTGTCTGACGCTCTTACTACTAACGCTCGAGTTATTTGACACAATTCAGAAGACATTCATTTAATATCTTATTCTGCCGCCTTCATAGTGTATTTAAAATATTTTTTGTAGTTTCACCCCAGATAGTGATTAGGTAATTTATATATGATATGATAGTGCCGTGGTAGAAATTCTCGTGAATTGTGGGATTATTGAGCTGATTTTCTTCATTCCTGCTGTTGTGGTAGTGCTTCTGTTTATTAAATTTTATTTATGTGAGTCTCAATTTAAATTACTTTAAATTAGTTTAAATACAATTAATTATTGTCTTAAATATTCCAGATTCCATTTCTATGAATTTTAATTTCTGCAATCGTCGTTTCAACCTTCATTATTATCCAAATCTTCAAAAACTTATGCTTGTCAAAAGCAATTTTAAGCATTTGAAGTGTGCTCAAAACACTTTTACTGTCTTTAATACTTAATGTTAATTCTTTGTTCTTTATTTATTTCTCGTCCAAAATATACAAATGTTGTTACTCTGATTTATGCACCCATCGTCTTAACCAGATGTAATATATTATCCTTCATTTTCCATAATGGATCATTCTAACAATTACCTTTTTCGTCTCCGTACTTTGGTAATCTATGATTAAGAATGAAACAGACACAAACAAGAAAAATATCTAACAACAATATAAATCGATGAACTCTAAATACATTTTTCGGCAACTAAGTTTCCATCTTCAGATGAACAATCTGAAAAAGAAAAAGAAAATTGTATTAAAAATAGTGTCTTTAGTTATTATAAAACTTTTGAAGATATTGCTCTTTGCCAAAATTACAATGGGATAACATTTAATTCTTAACATCAAAACAAACTCTTATATACAACTTAAACATAGTGAAAAAATTAAAGATACGTAAAGCGTGGAAAAACATGAAGCGTGAAAATAATTACTGCAGTCACAATAATGCATACAAACCGGACTGAGGAATTGGACTAGCTAGCTAATTCTCTATAATTATTCATTGTTTTAATTAATACAAGATTATTTAAGAGACATTGGGCCTGTGTATTAAATAAGTCGGGCAACGCTAGATTTTTCAGGTCTATTAAATCTAAAATGTGAAATATGCTCTTTATAACAAGGCGAAATTGAGCGTTTATTTTGTCCGTTACATTTTTGATTGCACTCGTTATCTCTTAAATAAATTTTAAGAGATACGAGGGATATCTTTATGTTTTGCATACTGGAACATAGAGGGCGGCACTAATTAAATGTCAGTACTAAAATGTACCCTCCGTTTTAGTTAGCTTAAATCCAAAGTTTCAGTGCGATACGTGTAGTGTTGTAGTTACAACGAACTGTCAAAGTTCACAAGTTAGACGAAAAATGGAATTAAACCGTCAAAATTTTAGAGCAGAAATTTTTTATAATATTCGAAGACAAGTATCTGAACAAGAAGACGTCGAGTTGGTTTGTGTTTTCGATAATGAAGCATCACATCAGTCAATAATTTTTTGTTGGTATGGAGAATTCAAACGTGGACGGATTAGTCTTAGCGACGATCCTAGAACAGGTGCACCAAAAACGACAGTGACTTAGGAAAACGTCAATGCTGTGCGCAAGCTCATGAACGAAGATCGACACGTAACATATCGCGAAATTGAGGCCTCTTTGGTGATTTCGAAGACCTCAATTCAAATAAATTTGCATGAAGAATTGTTTGCAAAAAATATTAGTTTACCGTTGGATACGGCATCTGTTGATGTAGGAACAGAAAACAGCTAGGGTGAATTAGTGTCAAAAAACCGCCTCAACACAGGAAACTCTAAAAACGTGTACAATATGAATGGTGATGAATCTTGGAGTTACTCATGCGAGAAAGAAAAAACAAAACGCCAGTCGTCTGTTTGGGTGTTCCAAGGTGAAAAAAAGCCGACAAAATTCATCCGTTCTCGAAGAGTCTGCAAAAAAAATGGTCGTGACATTTGTCTCAAAAGCAGGTCATGTAGCAACAATTTCTCTACAAGATCAAAGAACTGTTACTGCCGATTGGTATACAACCATTTGTTTGCAGCAAGTTATCGCTAAGCTCCGAGCAACCAACCCCCAACGACGAACCATCCTCCACTAAGATAATGCAAGTCCGCAGACAGCTCGCAAGACAATTGCCTTTTTAACGCAACAAAACGTCGAATTGTTAGACCATCCTCCGTACAGCCCGACTTAAATCCCAGCGATTTCTTTACCTTTCAGAAAATCAAGGACGGACTGCGTGGTCAAAGGTTCCAATCGTCAGAAGGAACAGTCGATGCCTTTAAAAACAATATTTTGACTGTACCAATAAACGAGTGGAATAACTGCTTCCAGAGTTGGTTCGAGTGCATGCAAAAGTGCATAAATCTCATGGAGAATACTTCCCAAAACAATAAAGTCTTTAAAAGCTATCTACTATTTAATTCCAGCTCTATATGCAAAATATAAAAGACAACCCTCGAACCAGATTTTTGCCCTAATAAGCCCTTGATAAGTCCTTAACCAAAGACGCTACGTTTAACACAATTTTTCTATTTCAGATTGTTCTACTGCAGATGGTAACTTAGTTGCCGAAATACGAATTTAGAGTTTATTGATTTATATTGTAGTTAAGAATTTTCTTGTTTCTGTCTGTTTCAGATTTTAAGCCATAGCCATCACCAATTCGAATGCATATTGGTTAGCGCTAATACTCCATCATAATATACATCTTCAATTTCTTTAATTCTCAAAATTAAATAAATTTATATATCTGTGCCGCTTGGTTACCGTGATTTTAGACAGAATCTCCAAAACTTATGGTTCAGATGTGTTTTAAATTAAAGAAATCGTTTGCTGAAGAGACAATAGTCGAAATGTAGGAGGACCTATAAACATTTTAATTCCTCAATGTTGATAACATACAAAAATATATAATTTATATTTATACGAGTATATATATAATTTATTTAAATTATATAAGTTTATATAATTAATTTATATATTAATTAAATAAATTAATTATATAATAATTAATTTTATTACAGAAATGGGGCCTATGAATTCAAAATCTCACCTGACAAAATTTTAAAATACTTTTATTAGTAATGTGTTTCCCAATAGGAAATTTTATATTATAAAGGTGAGTACATAAATTAAAATTTTATACAAACATTATCTGATAAAAGTTTTCAAAAGTAAAAGTTAACAAATGGCTCATGTTATTTTTTAGTTTCATTTGCCAATATCGCCGGCAATCTCATGAAAGAATTTAACTTTTTGAAACAATAAATAAATCAGAAAGTATTTTTAATGCAAGCCTTGTTCAAAGAAACGTGTTCTTTTATATATAGAGCTTATACTAATTACACCTATTTATTCAAGCCTTTAGATATATACACATACACATAAATTTATATATATATATATACAGATATATACATATATAAGATATATATATCCAATAATGATGATTTGCTTAATAATTAAATCGTGATTAAAGTGTTTCCCATGTATGTATTTTTTGTTTTTTAAAAAATTAACAATGGTAATATGTATTAAATTTTCATTATATAATTTCTTTTACTCTAAAATTGAAATAAAGAAACCATTATAAGCACCAGATGTCGCTCAAGAATTTAAAAAATATAATATTTTAAAATAATAAATTATGGCGAATTATTTAGAAATCAACAAAAAATAATAATTAAGAAAACATGTATTGCATGTCTCTTAAATGACTAATTTCTATCATTTCCGGTCAAGTTATACCTTCTCAAGTTTTACCAACGACAATTCGTGATATTGAATGCCGATCTTGATGCAATTTGTTAAATAAGTCGCATATTTCTTCATGAGTTCTGACGCGGTCACCAAAACCAAACATCATCTGAATTTCAAAACGTTCTTTTTCGGTTAATTGGACCATTAATAATATTTACAGGTCTATACAGTCCATTTTGACAGTTTAAGTCAAGTACTGAATTTTAATTCCATGGCTTACTAAACATAAACATAATTTTAAAATATCAGTTTTAATTAAATATCGTCGTTGAACAAAAGGGTGCCAAACCTTATTATTGCTGAATTCCCAGAGCAGATATCTATTGAAATTCGTAAAAATATATAGAATGTATCATTTAGCATAAAAAAGTGAATGGAACTAATCTGCTTGTTCCCTTCTGAGTTATTGACTTACTGTTCGTCGGCTTCTGTGTTTACCGATTAAGATTATAAACACGGTGGCGCCTATTTAAAAAGAACCTCTCCCTAACCCTCGCCTCTAAATCCCAATCCAAGAATGTCGAGGCCATTCGTGTTTAATTAAGTAGGTAAGTCACAGGGTTTGAATTTATCTATCAGTAAATCCAAGGTACTCCTATGGGTAGTCTTTTATCACCCATTATTGCAGGTATAGCTATCAACCACATACTTAAAAACATTAGTAGTAGTAAATTGCTGTTCTCTTTTGGTTTCCTCTTCCAATACGTTGATGGTGTTGCAGGTTCTTTACCTGAAAAGTATCTCAACACCACTTTTGCTTTACTAAATAATTTCAATAGTTGTCTCAAGTTCACATTTGAAATAGAAAAGGATGGGGTCTTGCCATTTCTAGACAACAACATATACACAGTCAAATATTCTGAAATTTAGACGGGTATCGCAAGCCATCTAACTCAAACCGATTACTTAACTACAACTCTCATTGCCCTATGAAATACAAAATTAACCTTTTTCTAGCTATGAAATATAGAATTTCCAAAATACGGCACAAACAGTTCGCTATTAAGGACCTTCGGTATCTACACAACATCCTAATTAAGAATGATTACCCAAAAAATCATTAATAGATTACGGATCACCTATAAACAATACAATTCAATTTAAGTACTTCCCGACGATTCGAACTTCAGTCCCTTAATACCTTAATGATTAAGAGCGTGGTCCGGCAAACCAAAGGACGTAGGTTCAAATCCTGCGTAAGCGCGATTTTTTTTTGTCTCAGTAAAAAATTCGAATAATTAACGTCCTATATGTAGAAAGCAGGTATTTCATTCACATCATTTCGCGAAAATACAATTGATTTGGACATAAAATATTATCTATGATATAAGAATTGGAAATTAAAGAACATACGAAACATTTGATTTATCAAAAGAAAAACAAAAATAATTACGAACTCAAAAAATCCAACCCAACCCAAAAAATCTTGGTGTGCTTTTTATTCAGCTTTTATCTGTTGTATTGAAAGGTCATTTAAACTGTCAGTACTGACACTTATTGGTTGACAAAATGCAAGCAGAAAATGTAGCCCGAGCAATGGTTTTGAACGAAGATGCTGCTCTCTAGAATATTCCCAGGAGTACTGTCCAAAATGCGATACAACAACATCGTCAAACAGGAGAATACACAAGAAGGCCAAGGATCAAACAGACTTCACACCACAAACCTTTGAGAAGACCGTTTTATGGTGTTATTTACACTACGCAATCGCGGTTTACCAAGAATTTTGTCTCGCCAAGGCAAAGTTGTTTACGGTACTGCAGTTTCTGCACGAACCATTCTCTGAAAATTGAAGGAATACGAATTGATGTCAAGGAAACCTGCTATTTATTCAATTTTGCTTCCAGCCCATCGTGTTCAACGACTACTACTTGACTGTGAACATAGACATTGGACAATCGATCAATGGATCAATGGAGACCCGTATTGTTCACGGATGAGTCTCGTTTTTGTATACATACTTTCACCAGATGAACGAGAACGTATGTGGAGAAGGCCTGGTAAATGATTTTCAGCGTGTTGTATATCTCCAAGAATGGCATTTATAATGATTTTGGCTGACATTTCACTCTACGTGAAAACTGAACTCGTCCTCATTGAAAATGGTACCGTGACAGCTGTTAGGTACATCAATGTTACTTAGCAATGTTGTTTAGCTGTTCACGTCGTACCATTTGTTCCATTCGTAGGTGCGAACTTTACCCTAATGCACGATAACGCGCGACCTCACAACGCACGAGTGATTAAACAATATTTGGATGCGGTTAACTTTCGCCGTTTCCAATGGCCAGCTCGAAGCTCGGACATGAAACCTATCGAAAATCTTTGGGATTCATTAGGATGACGTGCTCGCAACCGACAACCCATACGAGTAACCATTCGGGATCTTCGAATAGCTCTACGTGAGAAATGGGAAATCATTACACAAGAAGAGATCGCCAACTGCATTCAAAGTTTACCACACCGTATGGCAGAAATCATTAGAGTTCGTGGAAGTAATGCAAAACCTAGCCGATAAGACCTATAAATTTGTTAATTTTGCACAGTTTACTGTTTCGTGACTATTTCTTATTGAATAAAATGTTATGTACCTCTTTTTTATTTCTCATTCTTACCTTGTAGATAATGTTTCGTGTATTGTTAAAAAAAAAAAGAAAAAAATAAATGTTTCTTGTACTAACAGACATATACTTCGGTGCTCGGAATTTTTTGTTCACGAGTGTAGTTATATATATTATATATATATGTATATATATGTATATTATATATTATATATTATATATTATATATTATATATTATATATTATATATTATATATTATATATTATATATTATATATTATATATTATATATTATATATTATATATTATATATTATATATTATATATTATATATTATATATTATATATTATATATTATATATTATATATTATATATTTTATATTTAATAACATTTATAGAGGTTACAGAATGCATTTATAAATAAACGTTTTAATAACTAATAAAAAAAAATAAGGCTCATTACAGTTAAGAAAAGAACTCCCACAATGAAACAATAACATTCAGGTAGGTACACTTTTACAATAAAAAATTATAAAAGATGTTGAAAATGTCTTCCCTGTTCTTGAATACACAGGTTAATACGTCGGCCCATGTTATTAAAAACTTTAATTAAAAGATCAGGTATTACTGTGAGACAGTTTTCAACAATACGTTCTTGTAATTCATCTAAAGTGTTAACTGGAGTTTTAAAAATGTTATTCTTAAGCAATGGGTATAAGAAGTAGTCTAAAGGACTCAAATCACAAGACCTAGATGGGTAACGCCCGTCTGATATTAACCTTTCATCATAAAATTTACGTAAATATTCCATGGTTACTCGAGCAACATGCGGTCTTGCGTTATCTTGCTGAAAGTATTAATTATGAAGTTCATCATCGTGCAATTCATTGATAAAAGTTCAAGTATTTGATTTATATATCTTTCAGCGTTTATGGTATCTTGAAAAAATATTGGCCCTATGACCCGTCTACGGGACATTGCAACCCAAACACCAATCTTAGGACTATGTAAAGGAGCCTCACTATGAAAATTAGGATTATTCTCGCTCCACATACGCATAACTTGTCTATTAACTTATCCAGATAGGTAAAAATAAGATTCGTCTGTAAAAAATGTTAAATCAAGGATATCGTTATTCATATGGTTATTAAACCAGGTACAGTATGATACTCTCTTCTAATAATCTGGTGGCAGTAACTTCTGACACATCTGCAGTTTATAAGGAAACGTGTCAAACCATTGTTAAACATGATTAAATTGATTTCTTGTTTCAATCTACGCAAGGATAAGGTAGGTTCTTCCTGCATGCGTTGCCTAACCAGATCAATAACATCATCATTTCTAGCCCGTCTTCTTCCAGATCGAACACTATCGCTGATATTACCAGTTCCTTCAAATTTGTCCACAGGTCGTTGATGTTGCCGAAAAAATCCCGTTCGATTATTGCGAAGTTGGGAAACTCTCACGGAACTCATTCAATCATAAACGAGGTGAATAAACCCAATTACTATTTTCACCTATACTTCCATTACTGTAGTAGGTATGATTTGATAATAAAAATTTTATGTTCTAATTGAAACATTTTGAATTATAACCAGCTGACTTGAAAGTTGTCAAGTAAATGTCAAAACTAATTGAAATAAATAATTTCATAGATATCTCGTAAATTCGACGGCAATAGCGATCCAAAGACATTTTGATCATACGATATTATATATTATATATTATATATTATATATTATATATTATATATTATATATTATATATTATATATTATATATTATATATTATATATTATATATTATATATTATATATTATATATTATATATTATATATTATATATTATATATTATATATTATATATTATATATTATATATTATATATTATAATTTCTGTTCAGTTCGTAATGCCCAAATGCGAACCACAAAATGGTACTTTATCTCACACAGTAATACTGCACACGTTAGTCATTTTAAGGTATTCTTCTGCCTTAAATTTGGCCTTGAACTGAAAAGAAATACTTTATGAACATACACAAGTTATATTTTGGAATTATATTTCTGCTGGATATTAAAGAATATTATTATTACTATTACAAAACATAAACTTAGTAGTATAACAGCTAGGGCACATTTGTATAACTTTTCTCATTTAAAAGTACCATAAGATAGTATTAACCTTTTGCATTTATGTATCACGTTTTTAGTTTGTAACTGGTACGTATCTGACGACGTCGCTGTGTAGGCAAAACCATTGTCGTATTACTATTATCTATATATAAAAGGCAATACTCGATCGATTTACGCGCGTTTTTATTTTTGCAAAATGATCCGCGTTGGTCGGAGAAGTTTTAAAGCCATTGAAATCCTCGATCTAACCAGTAGAAAGAAAGTTAGGGGCCCAATAAAATAATATTAATAGTAGCAATACTACTATTAAAATGTAGATGGCGCCACGCGACAGTAGTTCTCACATTGAAACTCACCGGGTAAGAAATGGCATCGCGCATGCGTAGAAGTAAGTTAGAGGGCTGTCGTTTTGACAATTGGATATATTTACATTTTACTTTTATAAAGTTGTTGTGGCGTCGGGTTCGTGGAGGACCAATGTTATTGTTGTATTAGATTTCCGTCGGCGATGCTTCAACGTCGGTTATTAGAATCGCGACCCCTATTTTGTTGCTTCACCGTGCACAGGTTGTAAGGCTGTATACAGTTTACTTTTTAAATCTTCGGGACCGTTTGTTAAATAAATAAATGTACTTACATCTAAATATATTTATTTCCACTATATACATTTATTTTGCATCTCCAACAACTTATACTAACATAAAACTGCTGTTGAGACTGTTGCCTCTTGTTAAAATATGATTCATAGATATGAATATTATGAAGAGAATGTTTTCTTATGACTGTGTGCTTTGTACTGATGTTGAGTTGGTACTGTATTTGAGTTCATACTGATCTATTCTGTACTGTTTTACAAGTAGATAAAAGTACACCACTACCACTACCACTAACTATTAAATGTATTGGTTGTACAGTGTATTGTTTGACGTCATAACAGGGAATTTTTGTGTTAGTACTTCGTGGAAATTGTGCCTACAAGCAATAATACCCAAGATTTGCGATATTATCTTAAAGATCTTACTAAGAAGTAAATAAATAAAATATTACTAATTAAGTATTAGTAGATGTCATAAACCTAAGTATGTACTTCCGATTAAAGCATTCCCCAAACCAACACGAATGCGGCGCGACGGATTTGTGACGGAAAGTTCGCAACGAAATTCATGACAGAATCCATAGAGGATGTCACATCAAAGCGAATCTGATCGCATCATATGCGTACCCATTCAAACATTGCTAAAAAGGAAAATCAAACAATACTTACCTCAAATCATCAAGTCATCATCGGATGAAGAAGAAGCATTTATGTTGAGGAAGACAATATAAGGTAAGAATATTATCATAATATAAATATTAGAGTGTTGATCATATTATGTACATAATCTTAGGAGGAAAAGAAAATGGATTCACTAGGTTAATCAAGAAAGACAACAATTAGGGGAATTTCATACATTAATGCCGCAATTACGCAATGACGAGAAACGATGTTATATTTATTTTAGAATGGCCATAGATTGTTTCGGTGAACTTTTATACCTTTTAGCAAATGATATTCGAAAATCAGATACAAATTATTAAGAACTGTTGTGCCCGAAGAACGATTAGCCATAACGTTAAAGCAAGAACATAAAAAATTTGTTATTTATGTAATATTATCAATTTAGTTGAAAAATAGTAAATACAGCATTTTATTAATAAAAAATACAGAAGTTGATGATTGTTCTGAAGGGGGTCCAATTGTAATAATGGTCAAGCAGTATATTGTTTTCTGAAGTTTTACTGTAGTACTCAGGGGTTACTAGTTGTCTGGGGAATGCAGCAACGTTTGCAGAACTTAGGGATGCAACTGAAATACTCTCGACGAAAGAGATGTTAGGATATGTTTCTGTACTTGCAGGTCTAGAATGGCTGTGTAAAGAACTTTTCTCTAAGTGAAGCAGTTTTTTGTCATGCTGAGCCATGGATGTCTTTAACAGACGTCGATGGCTCAGAATTGCGTTTTCTACTTGCTTTTGGTATAACTGGAGTTTGCGCGGCATTTGATGTAGGTGTTAATACTAAGGATTGAACCTGTATTGAATTGAATCAGTACGCTTTCGGGAGGGCTCCATATTTGACACTGCTGTAGATTCTTGTGAATAGACATAGTTAACATTAGATGTAGTTTTAGCAAAATTTTAAAATGGTTTGAATACCTCCAAGTGATCTACCCATATCCATTTTTTTGCATTAGTTGCCACCTGTCCTGTTTTAGTTTTGGTAATTCTAATATACTTGTCATAAGTATCTCTCAGATTGCTCCACTTCTTTTTAATCTCGTCCCCTAAAAAAAATTTTGTTTTTAGATATTTGACTACCGTAGATACATTTTATAAAGTTGGCAATACTTTTAGCGTTGGGTTTTCGACTGTAAATGCCATAGTTGCAGAAGTTTGTACAGCTTTATGTAGATATTTGCAAAATACATATTTGCCTGAACCCACTACAGAAATATGGAAAAAATTCGAAGAAGGCTTTAGAAATACATGGTATTTCCCGAATTGGCGGCATCGATGGCAAGCATGTTACTGTAAAATGTCCAGACAAAACTGGATCTAATTATTGCTGCTATTTAGAAAAGTTCTCAATAGTATTAATGGCTATTGTTGGCCCAGATTACCGATTTATTTCAGTTGACATCGGCGGTTTTGGTAAAAATAGTGATGGTAAAATTTTCGAAACTTCCAATATGGGAAGCAGATTTAAAAGAATATTAATGAATTTGCCTGAGCCAAAAAATCTCCCAGGACAACGTGAACCTTCTCCTCATGTCAAAATTGGAAACGAAGCTTTCGCACTGAAACCATATTTGTTATGGCCCTTTCCCAACAAGCAAAGTATAAAACAGATGTTTTCAAAGAAAATTGTAATGTAAGACTCTGTAGGGCGAGAGGAGTGTTAGAAAATACTTTCGGTATATTAGCACAGATATGGCGTATATTCTATAAACCAATGGAAACAAAAGTCGATACTACCATTCTTATTGTGAAAACTGCTTGTATCTTACATAATTTCTTACAAACAAAAAAATATGATCATGGACTCATCGAACTTTTAGACCCAGCAGAACCTGAAATTGGAGCTTTTCAAAATTTTGATAATGATCCAAGAAGGACAGCAACACTGGCATTTTCTGTGCGAGACAAATTTGTCACTTTTTTTAATTCGGGCCTATGAGCAAAAATTTCTTATTACATTAGAAACATTTACTTTAGTATGTGGAGATATACACAACATTCAAATCCAATAAATGATGAGATACTTTCGAACAAGTTCAATAATTTTGTCCATTTTTACTTATTTTCTTATTTATAAACACTGTGAAACTACTAGGAATGCGATTAAAACGCAGCCAATTGCGAATCAAGATTCCGTACGGACAAATACGCAGACAATCCGTAATCCAAACGAAAAAAATCATAAGCGGGGCGAACTTTTGTAGATACTGTTATTTTTCCGCGTTGGTTTGGGGATCCTTAATTCCTTTGTACAGTAATGGAACTTTATTATGCATATTTAGTTAACAATGGGTGGTTAGAATAAATATCGTTTAAATAATAACCCTAGGCAATAAACGAATGTATAAAGCGATAAATAAATTTGGAAAAGGATGCCGATTATTAATAACTCTAGGTAGTAAATAGATTTACAGACGTAAAGAATTCTTAAAACTTAAGGAAATTTTTTATTATTTGAATTTACTAATAAAAATTATGTTATACGATTACAGTGGCTTAAATTCAAAAATGAACGATAAATATTTATAAAATTGGAAATGTTTATGTTTGAATTCTATATCCTAGATTTACTTATATTTAACAATAAAAAAATGATTGAAATTAAAATATTGTAAATATATCCTCAACAAAAGTGAAGGTTAAACTTTCAATATTTTAACTGCCACGATTTTGGTGCATTATGAAGTGAAATTTTGTAAGTATTTTTATTACTTGTCAGATTAATAAAACTAACAATAGCAAAGCATTGGCGGGTTTAGCTAATATTTTAATAAAATGAAAATTAAACTACTAAAAGTTTTGAATTATGAATATTAATAAAGTAAAAGCCGAATCAATCCAATTTTACTTTAGCATATAATTTTCATATTATTTGTTCGTTAGCACGTGAGAGACGCATATATTCTGGAAACTTTTTTTACGATTCTCCACCTGCGTAAAGTTATCCAAGTACATTTTACTATGAAAATACGAAACCACAAGTTATAGAATACTATAATTCTATAATGCCAAAACTATAAGTTGTTAGTTAATTGTTAGTTATTTTAAAAGCTTGGCCAACCTTTTCTAAACATCATAATAGATTTATTATTGTATCTAGAATATGATATGTGAATTCAGATGTTCTAATTTTCCTTTATTACTTCCAAAATCAAATTACTATTATCGTAAAATATGATACATGTAAGTATTAAATTTGTTTTCAATATTTTTCGCGAGTTAAAATATACGCATTAAAACTGGTTTCTTGAACCAACTGCTAATTTAAATCTAATTTTAATTAGAAACATGTTAAAATTAATAGTCGTCACTGCTTTTGTGATTAACCAACACTAGTCGAATTCAAATAGTTTTCTTCTCTTCAAACGCCTTGTCAATACATTGTCATTGCAGTTGAATAGTTATGCCTAGTATTTTTAAGCGAAACGAATTTTATTGATGGCAGACGGCATACCAAGGTTGCGATGGATGTCCTCATTACGCATGTACCATCGCAATACGAGGATATATCAAAATATAACGGGATTGGTGCTATAACTTCTGTCGCAACTAAAATTTTAAAACACAATTAATAAAACGTGAAACCCTCATCTCTAATGTGCTTATCCTCAAGTAGGCTTTGATTTACTTTCTCATGTTTATTACAAATTAATTCCTGAATTGTGAGTGTTTGACGTACCCATCGAAGCAAGTCAGAATGAAATAAAGATATGCGATTACGACCCTGAATTAAAGTCTCAAAATATGCAATGGAAGCACGAAGGCAGTCGAAGACCGTATAAGGCAAAAACTGTGGAAAGCGCCAGTAAAGTGATACCCCTAATTTTTTTGATAAATGAGGAGGAGTTATTTATGATAACATTGTACTTACAGAACATACATGTAGTTCGAGGAACCCTAAAGGCGGAATTAAAGAAAAAACGGCCGCTTTTTCAAGACATCGGTTGGATCGTCCAACACGACAATGCTCTGGCCCACATATCAGCGATTTGTCAACGAACACTTAAGAATTGGAAGTAGAAATTATGGTTCACCCTCTCTACTTACCTGACCTTGCTCCATGTCACTTCCATTCGCCGAAAATTTAAGTTAGAGCTCAACAACGCGATGATGGGTATACTAAATAGACTCTCAAAAAATGGTTTCTATATTCATGACAAGTGCATTACACAAAATAGAGAGTACTGTTAAGGATAGTTGTTGAAATTTTCTAAATAAATGTTTCATTTTTGGACTACACCACCAGTCTCGTTATTTTTTCATATTTCCTCGTATAAATAAAATTAAAGATTCACAACATTTTTGATTATCAAATTAGTATATTTCTTTATGCTACATATACGGTACTAGTTTCTGGAAGTACATGTCTAAGCACTTATTTTCTTTAATTTTTTTAAATTCGAAAAATTTTGCAAATTTAAGACTCGTTCCATAAAACCATTATTTTTTTACAAACATGGGTATTAAATTTCTTTCAGTAACTATTATAATAGGTATCCACAATTTCGTGATTATTCGTACTTCACTATTTATTGGTTATACAGTTCGAACACGACCATAAGATACGAGAGTGGACCAAATATAAACTCCATTTTTTTAATATTCGCTACACGAAGTGGGAGTGTACCGTGTTTGTTGGAGATATCGGTAGTATTATATCTGTGCAAAAAGCACGCGCGAATTATCTTTAAGTTTTGTCACATAGAGCGAAAACCCAACCGAAATATTTGCGTCAACTGACTGTACAATTCGTTGAGACAAATCTTACCAGGACATAAGCCTGCGACTGACACAAAAAACTTTCAAGTGGAACAATCAGTGGAAAACGAGAGTTTTTCGGAAGGGAAATATTTAAACCTGCTACTTCTTTAATTGCAGGGGCGTATGATATATTTGATTTCCATCATGGCAAACTATCAACTACTGTCATCTCCTTAATAAAATGAAATTTGCCTATCGACGAAAAAAGGGGTACATGCCTAATCTTCATAATAATACCTGTCAAAAATACGTTAAAAAATTCTCGAACATCCTCCCCTCCTATATAGCTCAAATTTCTGTCTTCCACATATTTGGCCATCTCAAGGGAGAATTGGGAGAACATCGGAATAACGAGGACCAAAGTGTTGCATCATTTGTGCGCAATTGGAGACACGACCAACTCCATTATCCGATGACGGGCTTAAAAAACTTCCATTCCAATTTTTACATAGGGGATACATGGGGAAAATGTGTGAACTGAAGTGAAGATTATACAAGATAAAAGATAGATTCGATTTTGTTTTACTGTAACAAAAAATTTTTAAGAAAAATTGGGGGTTCATATTCGATACACCCTCATATTCAAAAAATGTCTGTCTCGCCAAAAACCTCGAAGAAACAATATGGTTACTTTTTGATTGAAGTATATTCTACATGGTGCTAATCAAATTCTGCGTGAAACTTTATAAAACTGCAGCGCAGACTCTGAAAATGCTTAAACAAGGGCTTGGTGACGTTGCTTTAGCCCAAACGCAAACTTATGAGTTTTACAACCGTTTTAAACATGGACGTGTGTCGGCTGATAATGATGAGCGTTCCGGGCGTCCATCGACGGAAAACACGCCACAAAATGTGGCCATAAGTTCGTGATGCTATACTGCAAGACTGAAGGAAAACATTCCATGACAATTGTAACATTTATGACTTGTGTTACAGCACAAGCGGCCTGCCTTGTGGGACAACAATTCGTGGATCCAACACCGCGATAATGCACCAACCCACACGTCACTTGTGCGTCAGCATCAACGAAGATGGCAGTACTATTTCACCCTCCCTACTCCCCAGATCTTGCCTCTTGTGACTTCTTCCTGTTTTCGAAGTTGAAACTGAAGCTCAAAGAGCGCCGTTTTGAGACGATTGAGAAGATCCATACCGAATCATAGGTAGCGTTGAACACGTCAACACGCGAAGACTTCTAGTACTGCTTTCAATCATGGACAAGTCGCTGGAATAGGTGTATTCATGGAGAGTACTTTGCAGGGATGGTAGTGAAATTTATTGTTTTTTTTCCACATTACGGGAATTTCTGGGTAACAACTCGTATATCAGTGTAACTTCAAGATAATTATTATAATTATAAAAAGTATCATTATAATTAGAATAAAGGTATCTAATTTTTTATTTTTCTTATTTAATAAATCTAATTTCTATAATAAGTTATAATAATAATTATTTTTGCAGTAACACCACTTATTTTGCCACTTCTCCATATTTCCTGTTTAAAATTAAAACACACTCAATCGGAACAATATTAAGCTATATTATTAACACGATTAAGAACATTATTAGTATTCTAATCTTAACAATAATAATTTACGTTAGTTTCAATCAATAGCTGCAGATGTCAGTATAAATTTTATAAACACACAAAAGAACCAAAAACAACAATACAATTGTCTTTTAATAATTGACTACCTAAATAAATAAATTCTCGAAACAGACAAACCGCACCATTTCGTTATTCACACGAACACTACGAATGACGTCACATCCTGCAATTAGCTAGATTGTTCATTAGTTGAATGCATCGATAATTAATGTTCTATACATATAAACGTGTATGTGGGAGACAATTTTAAACGGCTGTCAAATTAAGCGAGCCAATACTATCAAAAGACCTTTAATTTATATATGTTTATTCGAAGTAAATTTCAATTTTATTGGCAATTATTTATACACAATAAAGTGTACACGGTTATAATTCAAATTAATACTTAACAGAAGTATATTTTTAAATGTTCTATATATTATGTAATTATATTTATTAGCTGAAATCATGTAAAAATATACTACCTTTCCTCAATATTACTTACTCTCAACTGTGCCAGAATTTATTTATATATAAATTTGATGTACATATACCTATAGTAATTAGCCACGTGACCAGTCACTAATGATTAAGGGAAAACAGGAATTAGCATAAAAGCAATGGTATACATAAGATTTATACATAAATGTCAATTACTTTTGAAAGTCACTTGTACAAATAAACCGTAAATTCTAAATTAGTTATTTTACTTTTAAAAAATTATTATTTCTAAATCTATCTAAATACTAAATACTATAAAGTCATTTTTGCCATAAATTATATTAAATATCATAATTTTATAACTAATTCAGATTATAAATATCTATGTATGCGCATATACTTTTGGGAAACCCTTACAAAAATTGAACGATAGTATGGTTGCCTACATAACTGTCTATAAGATAAAGCTTAGCATTCTAAATGATAATTGATCGGAAACAGGAGATTATAATTAATTAACTTAAAGTATATAAACACTTATATATATATATATATATATATATATATATATATATAAATGTGAAATGTAAATGTGAATGTCTACAAATTACAATTATTTTTCAAATAAATTTCATATAGTTTATTTTGTAATTTGTAGACAGCAATATTTACATTTACATTCAAATTACACAAATTACAAAACAAACCATATGAAATTTATTTGAAAAATAATTGTAATTTGTAGACATTCACATTTACCTCGCAAAATAACATACTAATTTGCAAATATTTATTAAAATATTTAATATAAAAGCCGAAAAATCTAAGAATTTATCAAATGATATATTAAATGAGCGGCTAAGAAATTATCTACATATATTAATAGCTAAGGAGTAAAAATTAGCAATTTCAAACTTTTAAAACTGACATCTGCTTTCAAAACTGACATCTGAATTATTAACTTCGTCGCCTTATAAGGCGTTTCTAATAAACTTGAACCAAGGTCTATCGTAGCTTAATTGGTTAGAGCGACGGTCTGGCAAAGCGTCTATATTTATAAAAGGTTAATTGTTTCGTGGAGGTCGGCTTAATTATTATTCAACAATTAAAAATATTTTAACTCATCTTAACGTTTCGACTTTTATTGTCTTCGTCAGAATAAATTGTTGATAATACAAGGTTTTCTGTAAATAATTTAATAATATACATATTGCTATGAATAGTGGTTTGAAAATTTAGCACGCCACCATCCACAACTAGTTTTCCCAACTAGGTTTCTCAGCCGGTGAATTTTCAAATATGAGACTTCTAACTTCTCGGGTTCCACTTAGGAAAGACGTGTCAATAATATGAGTTGAGCGCCAGTGAAATGTTCACAAAAATTTATTTACTTATTTTATATAAGTTTATCGTCTACGACAACCTAACAACATGTTGATGTGATGTTTTAAAGTTGACGAATTTTAACATGTTTAGTGCCGTTATTTGCTAAATAAACTCCTGATGAAGTAAGCAATGCGTTATGAAATATAGAGTGGAATAAAGGAGTTTTATTTTTACTTGACAGACCGCTCACCCGTTAATGAAATTTTTACTTATATATATATATATATATATATATATATATATCTATATATATATATATATATATATATATATATATATATATATATAACTAGAAGCAATGACACTGTTTTTCATTGCTTTTAGTTCGTTTCCTTTCTTTCCTACGTTAGTGTTCATTGCCTCCAACTGTTCCTTCTTTGGTGTGCCCTTCTTTTTCTCAATTTCATCTAAATTTCATTCTAAATGCATGTCCTTTTTTTTTTAATGATACGAATTCCATATTCCCATTTTTCCTTCTTCTCCTTTCATCATTTTTTACTTACTTAACATTTTTCTTTCTTATGTATCCAATTTTCTTGGAACACTGTTCTTCAAAACCCATATTCCAGATCCATAAAGAATTACAACAATCGTACAACTATTTGTTACAATGTTATGTTCGTTACTTTTGGCACGAGGTTTTATTTCATTATTTCACTAATTTTTATAGATTTCTACTTCAGTTTTTCCATTTTATATTTCTGTTATTACAATACTTAGATAATCAAAATGTTCTATCTTTTGAAACGACTACTTTTTATTTGTCTCTGCTTTTAATTTAAGTTATTTAACCTAATTTATTTTATGTTGTGTTTTATTTTTTTTGTGGCTGCTGTTCAGTTATAGAAGACATAAGAGATACATTTTAATTGCTGAAACGCACAGTCTCAAATTGCACATCTTGGACAACGCTAAGGTATCCACATTGACAGTGTAGTTGTTAATTTTCTCAGTTTTTTTTTTAACACAATTCCGCAATACGTAATAAGATTACTTAGTAGTAAAATACGCCCAATTCAGCAGTCATCCCCGAATATGTGTATCTTATTAGGATACAGAGATTCGGGAATGATTGCTTCGAATGGATAACCGTTAATTCATAGTTAATTCATATTCGCGATATTATGTTACTATTCAAAGCATTTCACTATTAGTCTAAACGTTGTTTAATATAGTATGGCGTTTAACCTTCTCTTGCTAAAATCCTTGTCGCCCCACTATACTCTACTTAGCCGTGTTGATTTGGATTTATTTGGATATTGTTCGTGTGGGAATAATACTTCAAGCCTGAAATTTTTACCTCACTCTATTCACACATCGGACAAAATAGTGAGACGATAATATTCTTCGCAAACATCCGCAACAACAATTTACATTTCTTGCAGCATTATCAGATAGGGTAATTATTGAAATCTAGTAACAATTTAGTTCAACTGCATAATTACTTGTTACAGAAAATAAGTCATAACATAAATAAGACACATCAGACCTATTAACCATACTGTATTTATTATGAAATCGTGTCTGTCTTTAAGAAGTAATATATGCCTAAATTCATATTTTCAGTTTAGTTGTTTGACTTCTGCCCGCTTCATAATTCAAATTTGTTGACAAATTCTGTAAAACTTTACGAAACAGAAATATTTATTGAGACTCCTCACATTCAAAGCAACCACTTGACTTTTTATTTTTACACGCTTTTTTAATGACATTTCGTGTCGCTTTTTAAAAGCCCACGCTGAATTTCAGTTTAATTACAGGTTCTCGTTCAAGGTCACGTGTTCTGTTCATAATTCTTTGTTTTTAACGATTTTGTTTACTTATATATTTAAAACTTAACATAAATGTATCTCATTATACTAGTTGTATCGTTGCCAAATTATTTATTTAAAGCGTAAAAGACCTCTCGTAAATCATTAAAAAGGTTTTTATTTTTAAATTCAAGAACCTGCAAATCACTTTAATGTGGGGCCTCTGTGTAATGAAAATAATTTTATTTTTATTGACAGATTAACTTCTTTTTATTGCTGATCGTGGTCTACTTGAGAAACTAGGTCCATATTATGATTTACGCTTATTAATTTCTTGAATTACTACGTGTCTTAATCAATGTAGTGTACTTTTAGTTTTTTTTGATTTATTGCACTACCTAAAATAAATACTATTTCTCCAAACTTAAGTGAAACAGATCTACTATTATAATTATCATCAGAACAATTTGGTTACGTTAGCAATTTTATTAAACTATAGATAATACATACAGTGTTTACGAAAACAACGATACAGAACACTTACTAAAATGGTTGGCGGTTTCTAAATTATATTTTACTACTATTGCGTTTTTGTATAATACCCTGCGGTAAACAATTTTGATGTACACAGTTATTCTAAAGTAAATTTCCAATTTAAAATGGCCATAAATTTGGCAAACTTCTAACATCTACAAAATTAATAATAGTGCTAATTTGTTCATAGAGAACCGGGATTTCAGTATAACGAGAAGAAATAGGAAAAACAATAAGTACTAGTCGTTCTTCTATGGTACTAGAACGTGCATTCCTTGGTATGTTTTCAATGACATCTGATATCGATTGTTTAGGTTCTTCACGTGTAGTAGGTTTATTCAGAAATAGGCCTTCATTATGATAACCCCGTAACCAGTGATCAGCCGAACGTATGTCTGGTGATCTAGCAGGCCAGCTGTTTGGAAAACGTCTACTAATTACTCCTTCTTCTTCTTCCTCTTACGTTAGGTCAATGACCTGTGTTTTAACTGGAGTTTAGTCTCCCTCTTCTTGGGAGATTGATGACCAGCTGTCTCGCTAGCTTTCCAGAGGTCTTCCTGGTTGTCTGGATTCTTTAGGTTTTCCTTTGCGTGTAATTTTGACTATTCTTTCGTTACCCATCCTTGAGATGTGTTGATTCCAATATCTCCTTCTTCCTCTCCGCCATCTTACGATATCTTGTATTTGACATTGCTCTCTTATATTTTGGTCCCTGACGGTCAAGTCTAGTTATTCCTACTATAGTCCTTAAAATTTTATTCTTTTATTGTTATCGACTCCGATTACTATGGCGTATATCAGTATTGAGCGAACGCAACTCTTTTAGATTCGTATTTTACATTGTGTTGTAAGATGTTTATTTCTCCATATGATATTCCTTAGTGCCCCCGAAACTGTAGCTGCCTTTATTACATGATTTTGTACTAATGTGCTATATGAATATTGCGTTCGCTTGTAAATACTATTCCCAGGTAGTTAAAAGATATTGTTTGTTCGATGATTTTTTCACTTATTTCTAGTTTTCGATGGTCATGTTATATTCTTCAGCTGTGTTATTGAATTTATGTGGGATTCTTTGTAGGTTATTTTCGCTATTAGCTGTAAGGACTGCATCATCTGCATAACAGACTATGTTGAAGTTATAATTGTCAAGTTTGTATCCTTTCATTAACCTTATACATTGCACGATCTTATTTACCACTAGATTGAGTCGAACTAGAATCAAACTATCACCTTGTCTGATTCCAGTGTTCATTGGTATATTTTCCGTTGGTTTACCACCCGTTCTTATTTTGGTAGCGCTGTTCGTGTTTACCTCTTCTATCCGTCTAATGATTTCGAGAGTGACATTTTTCTCTTTTAGTATGTCAGTCAAATCTGATATATATGGGGTCTGTTGTGGGTCGGTTTTTCCTAAATCCTTGTTGTTCTCCTTTTTTAAATATTGATACGGTAATGCTAGTTTTCCATTCATGTGGAATAGTTTCTTCTTCAATCATTTTATTAAATAACTTCGTTATTTTCCTCGCTAGGGTCCTTCCTCCGTATTAATTACTCGACCGCCAAATGTGTTTCTTAAATAGTGCTTCTACGGTATTGTGTATAGGAGGTGGAGCTCCGTCTTGTATATAAATAATGTCTTCAACATCATTATTCTGTAATGCTGGTATTACGATGTCTCGCAACATTCGAAAATATTGCTGTCTGTTACCGGTTTAGTGTGTCCAGTTTCATTTCTTCGTAAAAATATAGTCTATTATAAAATTTGACGTAAAACCACACCAGACAGTAACCTTGACATCATGTAATCCTTGTTGAACAATCATATTCGGATTATTATTCGACCATATCCTGCAATTGTATGTACTAACATCTCCAAAATATACCTTATCTGTCCAGAAGATTTTGTCCAATAATTCAACGTTGTTTTGAATTTCTGTTAACATTTACAGAGAGAAAGTTACCCGAATCAGCTTATCTCGTTCTCTGAGTTTAAATAACATTTTTAATTTTATAAGGATGGAGCCCAGGCTGTCTTCTTATAATCCCCCATACTGTAGAGTAACAAATTTTCAAACGCTTTGCAACTTTATTAGCACTACAAACATTATATGCTAAATTTTCACTAACTTCCCTCACTTCTTGTAAAACAACAGCTGCATTCGCCTTGTTATTAGCTAATTTCGATCTATCTAATCGTTTTGTATCGGTAACTGAACCAGTTGCCCCAGATTTGCTCACAAGCTTACCAAATGATTTTACAAAACAGGGTCCATTTCTCAAACCATGTAACGTAAAAATCATCTGAATTGCATTTGGATATTATTTATTGCTTTAACAATAACACTGAACGAGGCCATATGAACTCGTAAAAGCAATACTATTGTGTATGACAAGTAAAATTGACACTGTCACCATAGAAACAAAATAAATATCGAAAAAAATCTTCTAAAGCATAACAAAAACTATACGAATATAAACAGTTGATATGTTCAGAAGACACACCCACTTTAAACTGGGAACTTACTTTAGAATAACCTTATAGAATGTTTTGTATTTTGTTCATAATTATAATTACTTTGAAGGCTTTTATAGCCTTCGTTTAGATTCTGCCTTTGTCAACCACTGATTTCTAAGATTATGGAGCATTTTTCAAAGAAAAACCTTCCACATAGATTTTTCTAAACAACCTCTCAACATTGTACATCAACAATATCCTCTTGATAAATCCTACATACTTTTTTGCGAGCAGCGTTACACTTTTCTGAAACGAAAATGAAACGAAGGCGGATTGATATAAGGTTTCCAACAACCCATCCATTGTAAGCGCAATGGGTATAGAAATAAGTTCTAACCTGCAAACGGTAGCTTCCAGTATCTCGTCTTTCATTTTCTATGGTTTAGTGGTGTGTGAGTTCGATTTTGAGATGCGATTCATGATAGAATTTTATCATCATATTGTTTTTTAAATAGTCCAGGAGGAAGTCCTTTACAGATAAAAAATCAAAAGTGTAAACTAAAAGCCAAAATAAAAGTATAGCCGATTTTCCAAAAAATTATAAATGGCCCGTTTTTTTTGCACCTGAGTGTAGAATTGGAGACCTTATATATCAATACGATCGCGTATTATGTTTCTTATTGGAGTCAAACTCTAATCGATAATAAATCAAATATTGTAATTATGTTCATCAGCTCAATTTTGCCATTTTTTTAATTTGTAAGTATGCATGATCATGAAAGTACGTTATCTTCCCTTTTTTAATGCAATAAAATTTTAAGAAACCCTGAAAAATATATTACGCATTAGACTTAAGATACGTATATCTCTTAAAATAAGAAGATATTCCCTTTTATAATGCAATAAAATTTTAAGAAACCCTGAAAAATATATTACGCATTAGACTTAAGATACGTATATCTCTTAAAATAACAGGCATAAATACATACGTAAGTAAAATTAGAAGAATAAGATAAATCTATGTACGGTATAAATACCAAAATAGAAAGGAAGGAATAAAACATTCGACTTATTATAAGCAGTCCTAACTGTTTAAAATGAAATTAACATCCTCAATTTGTGCTCATGAAAAATTTTCTAAAGCTACTGTGTGAAGAGCTCTCACAATCTACATTGATTTACTTTGTAAATTAAGCCAAAAGATATCATTTACATTTTTGTAAATTGAATTTAACCATTTAATTGTATATTTTGAAACTTTTATCAGGGAAGAGTGCAAACATCAACGGAAGATCCCATTTTTAAACCCACGCAAAGTGTACAACTGATAAAAAAATTAGCGACAGCGCTGCAACATGCCAGCCATAGAATGTATCAACAGAAAATATAATATTCGTTTCAGCGTCATATACAAGATACAAGCAGGAAGTTGACATTAAATTAAAGCAATGTACAACATTTATAGTAGATAATATGAAATGTCCTGCCGTATATATGTTTCTTCAAATGTTTTCAATCTCTTAAATATTTCGGTTGTAACTGTCGGTATTTCATTATGGATAAGTTCAACAGTCTTTAGGAAATGTCTTCCTACGCTTTCCGCTTCATACTGTTGCTTATTTGTTGCCTAGATGGAGTACTGACGTTGTATTTATCTAGTGTTTCGAATGAACTTTTCTAATGATTTTAGGAACATTATGAACGTGCCTAATTATTAATACAGTTTTCCCCATAACCATTTGTTCATTCAGTTGTCTTTTGAGAGATTTATAAAAAGAATTTTGAAAGAAAGTTCTATTCATTGTCAAAATACAGATTTATATTTCTGCGAGTTTTTCAAATTAGCACTTCCACACAGTGCAGTGATGACATCTTTGTAATAAGGGAGAGAAATCTGAATAGGCTTCTTACGGTGCTGTTTGCTAGTTTCAAATCTAACAAGTCTCACCTGAGAAACACGATGTATGAATACATCCGAGTCATTTAAGATTTCCTTTACTGAAATCGTTTTGATTCAAAGTCATGTATCAACCACATCATTTAACCAATGATGAATATGTGATAGCTTCAACTTTGTTAAAAGAACGACGTACAATGCGCGTTAATCATTCGACAGTCAATCGAATGGTTAGAAGATCTAGGGAAACCGGATCGCATTCCAGTCACGGTAGAAATCGACTTACAATTGCGAAAGATGATCGTTTTTTCAACTACAAGCTTTTAGAAATAAGCAAATAACAAACACAGAACTCAGTAATCCGCTTGAAGCTGTTAGAAATGTCAAGAGTTCCTGCTTTAACTGTAAGGAGAAGGTTGAGGGAAGTAATATTGCATAGTAGGAGGCCTGCAGTTGGACTTAGAAAATATCGTGACTGTACAATCTCTCAAAGGGAGCCCTTTAGTAGTGGATCAAGAATGTTCTGGGCAGCCATTTACCTTGACGCCTGTGCAGAGCCCCTATTCGTCAAAAATCAATGAATGGTGAATACGACCTCGGGACCATTATTTAGGGCTATGTAATGCCTTTTGCACTATACTATTTGCAGGATAATGCGAAGCCGCACACCGCTAAACAAGTTTTGGATTAAGTAATAAAATAAATCAGAGTAGTTTCAAAGTTCTTTATTGTTCACTGTAATACTATTTCACCATACTTTGGCTTCATCAGGTGATGATAAACTGAACAATTTTACATATATGTACTTCTTTTACAGAAGTGTATGGATATATTCTAAGTGGGGGTGTATTAGGTACATATTTTATGTAAGTAGTAGAGGGGAGTTATTGAATTCTGTTTGTTCATTTAGAGTTAAACCTAATTTCCTATATATGTTTATTTCTATATTTTCTAACAGATTAAGTTTGTTACCATTGTCTTGTACATGCAGAATCTTGAATTCTCTGTTAAATTTATGATATGAATCTAAACAATGGTTTGCGAAAGTTTAGCCCATCTTTTTGTCTTGTGTGAAGCTTCTTTCATGCTCCTTGGTTCTTTGTTCAAAGGTACCAATATTGACCTTATTACACTAGCACGTCAAGATATAAACCCCTGAGTTCGCCTTCTTTTCTGTTTTGTCTTTATCATTTCTAATATATTTCTGAACTGAATTATTTGCTTTAAAAGATTTAAATTCATTATTTCTTTTTAATTAGTTTACCTATTTTTACAGTGTATGTGATTGAATTATATTTGTTTTCCATCTATTTCGATACTCTAGAATAAATTAAAGACTGAGTTTGATTACTTAGAAGAGGTCAATATTCAAGTCGTGGACCACCACGAAACCCAAATTTAAACCCAATAGAGCACGTAAGTGATATTCTAAAAAGATCAGTAAGGCGACATTTACCAGCTCTTATTAATCTCCAGGAATTGAAACAAACCGTTCTTTTCGAGTTGGATAATATTCCCCAACAGGTAATCCAAAATTTGATAGTAGGCTTAACACGGCGAATACAAGCAGTTATCAGAGCCAGAGGGAGGTGTTTCTGAATTTGCATTTGAATGTAATTTATAATTTTTTCCGTAAGTTTCCATTAAAAAGATTTATAATTATCTCCAGTTCAGTTGTTTTTTTGATAATGTTAAAAAAAAATTCACCAATCAAAGAATTTTGTAAAAATTATATGGAATTATTTGAGTGGTGCGTTAATTTTGACCATGAGTTTATTATACTACATAAATTTCATATAATAATAATAATAAGGATTAGTTATAGAAGAAAGTGATTGAGCAGAACATTTAAAACTTTTATCATTATCAATCAATAAATAGGAGTTTATTAGAATAAATATTAGTCTGTATTTTAATTCCCAGAATCATTAAGTCCTATTTTCTTTAGATTTATAATGTAAAATAAATTACATGAAGGAGTTAAAATGCTTATAGTTACATCATGAATAACGTAACAATAAAATATAATAAATTCATTTCTATCTAGACTATAACACAAACTAAAAGTTCACGCTTTTTTTGTTCTTCGATTTTTTTGGTTTCCGAGTTCATTTTAAAGTGTGAGAAAATATTTTTGAAAAAGAAAAAGTAATACAAAAATTGAGGACATTGTCCTGTCTACTCACATAAATTCGTATTTTTGGCACTTAATTCAAGATGCTTTTTGCATTTTCCCACCTAAAATCACAAGTTTAACATTAACATACACGCAATGGTCTTCTCCCTTCGTTCCTGTTGTCCAAGAGCGACCGAATTGCTCGCAGAATATTTAGCGAAACACATTCTTGCATAATATAATGCAAATTCAAGTTCATTTGTCTCTCTTTCTTTTCTAATTCTCTCTTTCTCTCTTAGACGTCTTTTAAAATGAACTATATAGTAAAACGAGGGCAAATATCTGCGAGAGGTGAAGTCGTTAACGCGTCTTACCCTTAGAGAATAGTTGTCCATTCCCGGACAACACCTGGTTTAACAGTGGTTACTGATTCATTTGCATCATAATAGTATATTCTCGAACCAACAAACCAGACCGTTAAAATGTGACTCTAGAAAAGACCGTCCTAACGATTTTATATGGAACACTTTAAGGGTCAGTGTATTATATGTCAGTGGGTTAGTTTGCGACATTAATGTAATTACGAAGGGAGAATAATTATTTCAGCGTTATGAATAACCCATGGGAATGTTTCTGTAATACGAAAATTTCGCTTACTGAATACAACTTACGTTATATAATATTAGATGTCCAAACCAAATCGCAATATTTTTGTTCTAAATTATTTGTAGATGGAAAAGAAATATATACTTTATTGTATAACTAGTTTATAATTTAGTGATTTTAATTTAATTCTCTTTATATATTTTTGTCAATATATACATACGAGGTACCGCGATATCATAAAGTTTCTGGGTCAACGGTGGCCATGGAGTGAAAAACGTCTGTCTTAATTTATATCATCCTTTTGAGAAAAATCTGAAAAAATTTTCAGGTTATGTGTCATACTGACATTAAGATTAATATATTGACAAATTTTAACGTCAGCATGACACTTAACCTGAAAATTTTATCAGATTTTTCTCAAAAGGATGATATAAATTAAGACAGACGTTTTTCACCCCATGGCCACCGTTGACCCAGAAACTTTATGATATCGCGGTATATTTGAAATGTTTCCGGCCTTTTTAACGAAAACGTATATTTCGAAACAAAACAAAATTTATTTTTCGACGTAATCTCCTTGCAACTCGATGTATTCAGTCCAACGTTTTTCTCTTCCCTTCACACCGTCAGAAAAAAATTGATTGTACAAACAGAGTCTTCAACTTTACGATTTGACTTATATTTTTTCCGTCGAGATATTTTTTGAAATTAGGGAACAAGAAAAAGTCGCTGGGAGCTAGATCTGGCGAATAGGGTGGATTTAGAAGCAATTAAAACTTCAATTCCTTCAATTTCGACATTGCAACCATGCACTTGTGAACCCGGGCGTTATCCTGGTGAAACAGGAATTTCTTTTTTGTCGAATGTGGATGTTTTTTCATAGTTGTGGCCTTCAATTTATCTAGCAATACAGCGTAGTACTGTCCGTTGATTGTTGAACCCTTGGCAAGGTAGTCGACATTAATTATTCCTCAGCTATCCCAAAAAAACTGTCGCCATCACTTTCCCCGCAAATTTAACGACCTTTGCCTTCGTCGGAGTTGGCTCTTATAACGCAATCCATTGCATTGATTGCTGTTTGGTCTCGGGCGTATGGTGGTGTACCCAGATTTCATCGACAGTTACTAAACGCCGCAAAAATACTGCCGGACACTCGCCCGGCATGTCCGTCTGTAAGCACTTTTGATCGATCGTCAACAAACGCAGTACCCATCACTCGGATAATTTTCTCGTATCTAAATCGTGATGTAAAATTTTGTGCACCAGCTCAGATCATATCACACAAACCTTAAGCTATATCCTCAACAGTCAATCGACGATCTTCCATCACAGTTTAATGCACTAAATCGACAATTTCGTCAGTTGTAGCACTTTTCGTACGCCCGAAACGTTTCTCGCATAAAGTGCTCATTCGACCACGTTCGTACTTGGCCACTCAATGTTTTATCATTGTAAATGAAGGGGAAGCTTTACCGTATACAGAACCTAACTTATCTTTTATTTTCTGAGTCTTTTTCTCTTTCAAATGATAGAATTTTATCACTGCAAATACTGAATTTTCTACATTGGTGAACGAGAATGTGAACTGTCAACTCTAGAAACGTACCATAGACAAACTAAATATCAGCATGACTTGTAATTTTGAAAGTTTACATTTGTCGAGGCCATCTATCAGATGGCGAAATTTCCTTTTTCTGCAATTACTTTATGTTGGTAAGGCCGGAAACCTTTCAAATATCCCTCGTATTTTATAAATACAACATGTTTCAAAAAGAACTTCATCTCAGTAGGCACTGAGTAACTAGTACTGGCAAATTATTATAATCCCCTTAACTTTTATTTTAACTAACTATTTATCTAATATTATTTTGACATTTGTCATTTTGTGACTAGCAATATATATTTTTCTTACATTTTTTCCCCTACGGAGATACGCCTCCTAAAGGACGCCACTGGAAATCAATTTTTCTTGAATAACTTTTAAACTACTTATTATAATTTAATGAAAATTTAATATGATAAACAGTAGTAAGGACCTCTTAAAATACTGCCCTTAAATTTAAATTAGCTTGTTCAGTTTACCAGGGGCGGACTAGGTTGTACATTTTAATGTTTACATTTTTAACATCCTGTATGATAAGGAGTTTAAAAAAAACAAATTTGGATACCTTGAACATTAAGCTAAAGAAAAGGTACTCTTGTTCATTGTCGATAAAGTGAACCGTTTTCGAGGAAAAAAAAATAAAAGAATTAATGTTTTATTTCTATTAAAAAGAACCATGTTTTTTATTTCTTTTTGTCTGCAACAAAGTGTAATACAAAAGTCTGAAATAAAACTGTTTTCAGTACTAAAAAACGCATTGTTTTTACAAACGTTACTATGATACCCACGAATTAATAAATATCTTGCATTGACGTGTAAATTTTAAATCTTGTAATCTTTCATATTGTTAACACATTGATCCTTTACTTCGATATTAATTTATTGAATTTTGAATATCTTGGTAAATTTAATTTGATAATGGGATACACATTTAGTGAGTATGCAGATATGCATCTTATGTACGGTCTTGCATCTTGCAATGCTTTGGCAAGAAGGTTGTATGAAGAAAGATATCCTAATCACAATATTCCAAATCAGAAAACATTTCAGCGTCTTGACCAACTAAGAGAGACTGGTGGGCGATTCCAGTTAATAAGGTAACATTATTGACTTTCTTTAATACTTTAGGCAGTTTTGCGGAAAAAAGTACTGATGCTGGTGTGAGAAGAACAGCACCTACGGTGCAATTGGAGGAAAATATTTTGGATACTGTAGGTGAAACTCCTTCGATAAGCACTCGAAGATTAGCCGCGCAGCTTAATACGTCAAAAACGACAATTCATGAAGTACTTAAAGAACAGTTGTTTTACCCTTGTCATCTGCAAAAAGTGCATCTACTACTTCCTGAAGATTTTCCTCGTAGAATCCAGTTCGCAAACTGGCTGTTAGATCAGCAACGAACAAACCCAAACTTCATTAGCACTATTCTTTTTACCGATGAAGCAGGGTTTACCAAAAATGGTATTGTACATTTACATAACTCGCATGTATGGGCTGATGAAAACCCTCATGCCACTGTCGTTCATCATTATCAACATCAGTTCCAATCAATTAATGTTTGGGCAGGAATAATTGGCAATTTTTTGATTGGACCATGCGTATTGCCGCCACGATTGAATGGTGAACTTTATTTACAGTTCCTTCAGAACGCTTTTCTGAATTCAATAGAGCATTTGCCACTTGCAACCCGCCAAAGCATGTATTTTATGCATGATGGGGCCCCACCTCATTTTAGCGTAGCTGTACGCGACCACCTGAATAACGTCTATCCAAACCGTTGGATAGACAGAGGAGGTCCCATTGCCTGGCCTCCACGGTCTCCCGACGTAGCGCCAACATTTTCACCTATGGGGTCATCTCAAAACCTTGTTGTATTCCACTCTGGTTGATACTAGGGAGGAACTTTTACAGAGAATCACATTTCATTGTGATATGATAAGAAACAATGCTGGGTTGTTGTGGCGAGTACAGCAGTCCTCTATTCGTCGTGCCCGCGAGTGTATCAGAGTTCATGGAGCCCATGTTGAACCCACTTATGAAGTTTTTAATTGATTATTTCTAATTAGCGTATTTAGGTCCAATCGTTGCAAGCTTTAGTGAGTGCATTTCTAAACATAATTTTTGTTAAGGTGCCTTTCTGGGACAAAACTGCATTTCTAAGAATCTTTGTAATTTTGTCGTATTAAATAACCTAAACTAAAACTTTTTTGTTCCGGGAATGACTTTTGTATCACACTTTGTTGCAGACAAAAAAAAATAAAAAACATGCTTCTTTTTAATAGAAATAAAACATTAATTCTTTTATTTTTTTTCCTCGAAAACTGTTCATTTTATCGACAATGAACAAGAGTACCTTTTCTTTAGCTTAATGTTCAAGGTATCCAAATATGTTTTTTTAACTCCTTATCATACAGGGTGTTAAAAATGTAAGCATTAAAATATACAACCTAGTCCGCCCCTAGTAAACTAAACAAGCTAATTTAAATTTAAGGGCAGTATTTTAAGAGGTCCTTACTACTGTTTATCATATTAAATTTTCATTAAATTATAGTAAGTAGTTTAAAAGTTATTCAAGAAAAATTGATTTCCAGTGGCGTCCTTTAGGAGGCCGTATCTCCGTAGGGAGGGCCGCTAGGAAAAAAATTATGGGAACTTGTCATCTTCTTTTTTAATGTTCTATCTGAATCCGAGAGATTTCCCACATTTTCCCGGACACATTGTGTATAATAAGCAATAATGTATCTTCACATTGCAAGAAAACATTTTTTTTGTTGAAGCATATTTCCGAAGTACATAACTTCTTAACGGAGAATGGCAATATTCCTACGCAGAACGTAAGCTGCAGTTTCCTAATAGATGTGGATAATACTACTTTACATCATCACATTCGTCTAGTCGTGGAGAAGTTTCGGGTACAGGATTTGTGTTAAAAGGCAAAATATTGAACACGTAGTAAACCTTGTTGGAGAAAAACTACGTACATCAGTTCGTCGTTTATCAGTTCAAACGAACGTATCTTCTAATACCGTTCACAGAATGTTAAAGCATATGTATCCATACAAAGTATCGATTGTTCAACAGATATTACGTATAGATCACGACTTAATTATTACAAGTTCTTTCAAGAAAATTTAAATAATGACGAAATTCTTGATCTAAGTTTTTTTACTGATGAAGCATGGTTTGATTTAAGCGGGTTTGTAAATAAACAAAATTACACAACATGGTCTATAAACAATCCAAACAGTCACATTGAAGTTCCTTTACATCCTGATAAAGTTGGAGTTTGGTTAGCTGTATCTGGTCGAAGAGAAATAGAACCAATATATTTTCGCAATAACATAATGAGCCAATGATACTGACAGTTAACACCATTTTTAATTCAAGTGCAAAGAGACGAATTTAAGGGGGTTACTTCCAGCAAGATGGGGCTACTGCATATACATTCGTCAAAATTTAGCGCTTTTAGAGTATTACTTCACTCATCGAGTTATAAGCAGAGGTGTTTTACCAGCAAAGTCAACAAATCTTACTCCGCTAGATTGCTAAAAAAGAAAAGTATATAATACAAGAATGAATAACTTAAATGACTTGATTAATACAATTACAATTAAATGTAAAGAAATAACACCAAATATACTGCAGAATATTTTTGACAACATGAAACGTCGTATTGCATCATGCATTGAACAGAATGGTGACCATTTTGAACACCTTTTTATAAATTATAATAATTAAAATTTCTACAAATTAGTTGTTTACCTATGTTGTTTGATTAATATGCCGTCTTTAAAGTTTTCTTATTAGATAAATTAATAATCTAATTGTACTTGTTATTAATTTCATCACCATATCTTTCGATGATAAATTTTGACAGTGACAGGTAGATAACCTTTATACCATTTAACCCGTATTTTAAGAATGCAGAACAACATAATTTATAGAAGAAATTCATGGATAACTAGATGTAATTATTTTTGAAATACGTCGTATTAGCATTCGATATAGCATTACACAGATGTCTAGAACTAAGTAACATGACTTATACATTTAATTATTTAAATTAAAAGCTACTCATTATTAAGTAATTAATCTGTCTGAACCAATATCTATTCTCGTTGAAAAATGCTATTACATCTCAAAACGCGAACCGATAATTATAAATAACTGCCTAAACATTAAACTCTTCTATTATATAGCCGACCATTAGACAGAATGCATGTATCAGATAAGTAATAGAGTTGAACATATCTTAATAAATGGTTTGTTTATATTCGGATTATACGATAGATATACTACTTGTGGAGTACCGCAGGCCTCTATCTTAGACCCACTTTTAGAAGAATTACAAAGTGTATACGAAGGTAGTGCTGAAATTAGTGAGATGTGACAACATCACTCAATTTAAATTACATTTACTACGCTTGTCTTAAACCTCAAACATGAATAAATAGACTTGTATGCTAAGGTATGCGGTGTTAGTACTGTTACAGTGT
Source organism: Melolontha melolontha (assembly GCA_935421215.2). Classification (NCBI taxonomy): domain Eukaryota; kingdom Metazoa; phylum Arthropoda; class Insecta; order Coleoptera; family Scarabaeidae; genus Melolontha; species Melolontha melolontha. The sequence continues at coordinate 109,480,726 of OW285235.1, read as the reverse complement.
TAGTAGTGAATATTTAAATACATGTGGTCATGGAGTTAAGCCGAACTAGACAGGAATATATTTCCCTGCACTATTTACAATTGCCTCCCAACGATCTGTGAAGAAATCCGGTGATTTGGAGGCGAAGAACAAGGCGATTTTAAAGCGTGGCATTGTTATAAAGGAGATTCCTCGAAGGTTATTTGATAGAGGGCGAAAGAGATTAAAAACTGACTAAGAAAGATCAAGAGAATAACGCGGGTGTGAAATAACCTCCCAAATAAATTCTTGAGAAGTCACTTTTGTAATATTACCAGAATGAAGGCAAATGTTATCGTGCTGCAAAATTATTTGATGATGTCATGCGGTCTTTTTTTCTTAAATTACGGTCTCTGGTCGACTGAGTTGTTCACAGTAAATCTCAGGTGATGGTTACATTTCTCGAGAACAATTCGTAGTAGGTAACGCCTTCTTTGTCCCATCAGAAGCACAATATCATTTGCTTAGGCCATTTCCTTTTAATTAAGGCAAAACCATTGTTTTCTGTTCTTGACGTGAACATGAAGGCATTATTTTTCGTCACCAGCAGCAATGTGAGGCAAAAGCATTCAATATTGTTGCCGAAGTAAACAATAACGTGCTTCTTTAAAGTCTGATGGCCGTCCTGAACGTTGGTCATCCTGCCCAAAATGGCACTATTTAAATCTATATTTCTGTGCTGCATTCTCCAGAATTTTGTCCATAAACAAACCAAATGGTTTGAGCGGTCTTTAATACATTAACTCCTTTTTTGAATTCTAGCAAAAGCATATGTCGAAAATGCGCGGTTTTTCTACCTGACATTCTATTTTCTTTTGTTAATAATTAATACAATATTTGCACAAATTCATAAGCTATTCCAATAGACAATAATACGATATTAAAATAAGTTTAAGTGAAACCAAAAATGCTACCTACTTGCATCAACCTGATATAGTCTGGAAATAAAACCTGAAATACATCCTAACAATACTTGCACTAGACACAATTTAGCTTAACCTTTTAGTAGCTTAACTATCGTTGGTACTAACCCTATTCATGTAGTAGTATGAATATGCAACCATTTATCTCGAAAAAATCTGTGACAGCACTTAGATCAGAATTAAAAGCGTTATTAAAACAACACTTGTTTTATTCTCTGAAGGAATATTTTTCACATGAATTAGGTAATGATAATGAAGGAATTTACTTTTGGAATTTAATATTTTCAATATCTACTTTCAATCCAAATACACATATTTTGTATTAGTTCATGTATTTCGTTTGGTCTCAATCAAGTAATAACCTCGTTTAGGGTAATTCCGTTTTGTAATCTATTATTATTTGCTTTCATTTAATTAAGTATTATAATAAAAGTTATTGCATTGTTTAACATTATATACCTATTATGTGTATGTATTTGTATGTAATCAATAAATATTATTATTATTATTATTATTTGTAAAGTTCGGATTACATCCAAAATATGCTTTTTTTAGTTGCCTTGCGAGGGACGTCTTTTATGTTTTGCATACTAGGACGTAGAGGGTACCACTAATCAAATGTCAGTACTCAAAATTAAACTCCATCTTTAATTAGTCTAAATCCAAAGTTTCATTGCGATACGTGTAGCTACAACGAACTATCTAAATTGACAAGTTAGTGGAAAAATGGAATTAAACCGTGAAAATTTTCGCGCAATATTTTTTAAAAACAACTATCTCAACAAGAAATGCGTAGCCGAGTTGGTTTCTGTTTTCGGTAATGAAGCACCACATCAGTCAACAATTTCTTGTTGGTATGGAGACTTCAAACGTGGATGGATTAGTCTTCGAGCAGGTGCACCAAAAACGGCAGTCACTCGAGAAAACGTCGAAGCTGTGCGCAAGCCCATCAACGAAGATCGACATGTGACATATCGCGGAATTGAGACATCAATGGGGATTTCAAAGACCTCAATTCAAAAAATTTTGCATGAATTATATGTAAAAGAAATCTATACCGCTTCAACGCAGAAAACTCTGAAAACGTTTACAACATGTTGAGTGGTGATGAATCTTGAATTTACTCATACAAGCCAAAAAATACCAATAAAAGTCATCCCTTCTCGAACTGTCTCCAAAAAGATGGGCGCGACATTTATCTCGAAAGCAGGTTATGAAGCAACAATTTCTGTACAAGATCAAGGAACTGTTACTGCCGATTGGTATACAACCATTTGTTTACCACAACGACGTATCATCCTCCACCAAGACAATGCAACTTCGCACATAGCTCGCAAGACAATTGAATTTTTAACACAACAAAACGTGGAATTGTTGGAACATCCTCCATACAGTCCCGACTTAAGTCCTAACGATTTCTTTACCTTTCCGAAAATGAAGAACGAACTACCTGATCAAAGGTTTCAATTTTGACTCTACCAACAAACGAGTGGAATAACTACTTCCAGTGTTGGTTCGAGGGCATGCAAAAAAAATTGCATTAATCTTCGTAGAAAATACGAAAAACAATAAAGTCTTTAAATCTATCTACTTTTTTATTCCAGCGCTACCCTCGTATTTTATTCAAAAAATAAAAAATAAAGCCAAAAAACTTATTTCGTAGTTAAAAGGTATATCAAAAAAATTATGAGTTTTCTGGGTTTATTTAATGTTTTTTGAATAAAATAAGGGAATTAAAAAAGCATATTCTGCATATAATCCGAGTTTTAATTAAGAGTAATATGAAATGTTATTCCATTTATTCTTGAAATTATAGTGGATAGTCTTCAGAAAATTTACATGTTCTTGCGGAAACTAGATATAATTTAATCACCACCATTGCATTTATTTAGATTGCATTATTATTGAAATCATACCACAAACATCAAAACATTGATTGGCTTTGGTTCATGAAAAAGTTACTTTGGCTAGATTACTTTATTTTGTTTGTTAAACGAAACAATTTATATTAGCTTTCATTAAAAACAGAACAAATGTAATATAATTTATCATGTAAAACAAATACTACCAATGTATCATTCATTAGTTACTAATGTTTGAGCAACAGATTTACAAACGTATGTTTGTACAGTATTATTTACCTGTAAGTCATAACCTATACAAAGTTTTGTTTGTAAATGAACTGTGCATATAATCATATGATTAATTGATAGATTAGGGCTGAAAAATTAATAAAAACTATTAAACATTTCTAATTTATTTCAGGTTCTTAGGACATTATTTATGTTTGCATTAAATAGGTATTACACATTAAATTGTTAAATAAATAAATGGAAAGTATTGACTGGCAGTTTTTATGGTATTATTTAGATATAATAAAAGATATAATAAAAACTTAAGTTATTTTCCATTTCCTTGAAAATAAATAGCGAACAAAATTTCCGGCATTTGTCAAAGTTATTTTAATGTCATATTGATTATTTAATGGAATAGCTTTTGGATTTGTGAATTTTGCCAAAAATTGTGTTAATTATCAATAAAAGAAAATTATTGGTCAATTATCCTTTTGTTCGAATTCAACAGAAGAGATAATCCAATGAAACAGTTACAAACGTTTATGAAGAAAACATAACTGGGGAGAGTATAACACGCAAATAGTTTTATCGATTTAAAGAGGGTCGTTGCGACATAAACAATTCCCAACGTTCAGGAAGACCAACAGACTTTGATGAAAATCATTATAATGGCGAGCAATCAATCACAATATATTTACATTCCAAGGTGAACGTTCTGAATTTTTGGGTGCCGTATGTTCTGAGCGAAAACAACAATCAGCGTGTCAACATTTGTGCTTCTAGCTCGCCATCGCTTAACTCGTCAGCAAAATTCATCGCTTTTGTCGCACATTGTTACTGGTGACAAAAATGCTACACTAACAGAAAATAATTCCTTAGCCCCAACAAAAGGCAACTTCCCGAGCAAAAGCTGATACTCATCCGTATAACCTGATGTACAAGGGTAGATCCTCTAGCCTCACCCCTGACCAACTCACAATAAAAATTGGCAAATATCTTACTTTTATTTTTCAACATAGTCACCATTAAGGTTAACACATTTTTCCCATCGCTGTTCTATCATTTCTAATGCTTCTCGAAAAAAGATTGTTCAACCTCTGCAAACCACAGATTTATCGCACATATCCCATCGTTATCTGACGGAAATCGTTTACTACGCAAGTGTTCTTTAGGTTTTGGAAATAGTCGGTAATCGCTGAAGGCCAAATCTGGCGAACATGGTGGATGCTCAACTAATTCGAAGCCTGCTTGAGCTATTACAGCTGTTGCAATGGGTGACCTGGGACTGGGTACGTAAGAGAACACCTTTGCACAACTTTTCTCAACGTTTTTCTCACATCAAGTCACGTAATTTAGGAATTAAATTGGCAAAATAAAATCTACTAAACTTACGCCTTCAGTATCACAATATACAGATAGCAAGATCTTCCCTGCTGAAGGTTGCATCTTGAATTTTTTAGGCGGTGGTGAACCTCGATGTGCCCACTCCTTAATCTGTATTTTGATCTCTACATCATAATGATGGATCCAGGACTCATCCATTATCACTAATCTTGCGAGAAAATTTTCTTTGTCGTGTCTATACCGCGTTAAGAGACGACTGCAAATCTCTTTTCTAGTTTGCTTGTGTGCAGCTGTTAACATTCGTGGTACCCATCTTGCAGGCAATTTTTTCATGTTCAATTCGGCTGTAATTATATTATATGACACATGATATGAGAGACCAGTATCTTCAACTATTTGTCTAATAGTCACAACTGGATCTTGCAGCACGAAATCATTGATCTTTTTTAACAGTTTCTTAGGTAGTGGCGGTTGTGGGCGCTCCACCTGCATCTTCGTCTGTACGCGACCGTCTACCACATTTAAATTCATGACAGCCTTTTAACTATGTCATATGATACTGCAGATTCCCCTAATGTATCCACGAAATCTTGTTGAATTTGAGTTGCGGTCATCTCTTTTAAACTTACGTATTTAATCGTCGATCGTTGCTCGACACAATTCATTTTGATACTCGTATGTGACTCTCTCGACCTCGAACGTCTGCTATAGGTACGCTTTAACAGGTTCACACTTATAAGTTTCTAGCGTTAGTCTATACATAGCAGGTTACAATGTGACGTGAAGATAAATAATTACTTTTGTTTAGAAATGAGTCACGGGCGGAGCAAAAGGATCAGCCCTCGTACATCTGGTGAGAAAAAGAAGACGTAATCTACTATGAGTTGGTTCCTAGGAATGTAACCAGCGGCGCTGAAATTTACTGTCAACAACTGCGTTCAATTTGATGCCTCAATTCAAGAACAAAGGCTGGGAAGACATCGCCAAATCATTTTACGAGACGATCGCTCAGTCTGGTACTGCCAAAATTTAAAAAGCGGCTATTCAAGAACTAAGTTTCATCCGCCTTATTCTCCTGATCTCACTGCGTTAGATTTAAACTTCTTTCAATATCTATCAACCTTTGAGATATCTCATTTAATAACAATGTCGCGCTGCAAAATTGGCTTGACGACCTCTACACTTTCAAACCACCGGATTTCTTCAAGCGTGAACCTAAAAATGGAAAAATTACCTAATCGTTGAGAGACAATCGTAATAGAGAAGAATATATTACCGATGAGTCCATGTTAAAAAATTAATAAATTTTAAATTCTATGAAAACGTTTGAAACGTATGCATAAACCCAATACTAAACATTTGTATTTAATATTATTTTCATCAACAAAAAATGTAAATTTAACAGTCTTTCTTTAGGAAGGAGTTTTAATTTTACTTTACAGTAGTACCAGAAAAGTGTTGCAATAACTTAATAGCGTATTGGTAAAGATTGGTGAGTTGATCTACATAAACAATTAACCAATAAAATTAATACATTCAAGTATACAAAGTATATAATGTCACCAACCTGAATTCCCTCAGTCGCTAACCCCAGAAAATTGAGATTGCTAATATATTAATATATTTTGTGCTTCCGAAATGAAAACTAAATGAACTTATTTTTTTGTGTACTCATTTAATAAAGGATAAAAATATCTGATTTATTACTTACAAGCGCCTTTGATATAAAAATAATGAATTTTGTTCGGAAAGTAGTTTTTTTTATATAAAAATTTGTCACGTAAGAATCAATTATTTGTAAAAGTCAGTGAGACGATGAAACATTACGACATTAACTTTAAAATTCCTCCATGAAAATTAAAACATTTATTTTCTGTCACGGTAAGTTTTTGGACTGCTTCTATATTAACGCATTGATATTAAAGCGTTAAAAGAACCTGTTGCGGTATTTGTGGAATTTTTGTGGACCAAAACAATGTCGCTTAAATTTATAGTTCGCATTTTATGTAATATATTCTGAGTACGTAGAAATTTTTTGTAATTTGCTTTTGTTATCTGTCTAACTATAGCCCGATTTTTATAATTCCTTTGCATATATTTACATTTATTTTAAGCACGTTAGAATAGTATATTAAAAAATAAGTTTCATAAGGCACAATTTTGCCGCACGAGATCAGTTTAGAAAACGAGCCGCGATAGCGGCGAGTTTTCTAAAGAGCGAGTGCGGCAAAAGGCCTTATGAAACGAGTTTTTTATACTATTTTTTCTATTTTGCGTTTTTTACATTAATAAATTCCTTAAATTGGAATTATTTAATTTGAAAGTTCAGAGTTTAATTTTTATATAAAGCATGCAGTTGGTCACATTGATACTTGACATTTTCAAATTTAAATCTTGCTATCCGCGAAGTATACTATATTACATATTATTCACTAATTTTCGTTAACATTACTTGATACGTCATTTAAAAATATAAACATGAGTAACATAGAAACATATATATGTATGTTATTGTCAATTGTATACAACATACGTTGTTTGTGTAAAATACGGACATATATCATATCTGTCAAATGTACATAAATTCTTAAAATCAAATGACAGCAATGATATTTATTTCTGTATTCGAACAACGCCAACATTGAAAAATGAAAAAAAGCGTATCGAAATGAAGCTCATTTCGATACTGTTTTGGGTTTCATAATGAGTTCATTTCGAACGCAAAATAGAAAAATAATATTATTTTCATTCAATCCATACTGTTTTTATCGATATAAATAAAACAACAACAAAAAAAGTTCGTTATAAAATAAATGTGTTAGAAGGTTATAAATCAATACATAGGTTATAGCGGCACGTTACTTGCCTCCAATAGTTCATATTATAAGAGTCTATACCATTTTTAAACAAATGAGAATCTAGTTTTATCTTGGGAAAAATCTCCACGAAATTACATTAGAACTTCCTCATATATTGTTCCATGTAACTCCTTAAGGAGCAATGAACATTTTATGATGTTTCAACTGCTGTTAGCTAATAGTAGGGTAGCTGCTCATAGGTACTCTCTTTCTTGCTCGCTTATCGCTTCCACCATTTCTTTCTATATCGGCCTATTCATAGCTATCTTTAGGGCCTCGTTCCATATTATATAAAATCTTTCCAATTCTTCTTGTATTGTTCTCTTCCACATATTTTTGGTTTATCTACTTTCCTTTTACCAGCAATATTATAATTCAATGGTTGTCTTTCTATATTGTTACCTGGCTTTCTAAGTAAGTATATGGCGGATTTATTTCCACTTGGATCTTTTAATTGTTACCTTTTTTCTTTTGTCTTCAATCAATGATCTCCATAATTCTTCATTTATAATTTTATTTGGCCAAAACAATACGCATGTTATTCGCAAATATTTATGACATCTTCCCAGGTGCTTTTTGAATTTTTCTAACACTCTTGCGACATATAACAATACACTTTTTTAAATTCTCTTTTCTATTTTATTTTGTGTCTCCTTGTGGACTTTTTTAGCGTTTATATTCTTCTGGTCTTCATGAAAATATTCTAAATCTTCTAACCTATGATGCAAGTTCCACGTAATCGAGTTTTTTTATCTTCGATTTTCATTCACGATTCACGATTCAATCTAAGGCAACTATAACATATTGATGACATTATATTCTCGTTTCCCACACACTTTTTCTTTCTTATTTTTGAAAAAGCTATCTATCTATTATGCGTTACTCGTGATGTGAACTTCTCACAGAACACTTATAAGAAATCAATTATATTCATCTCGAGTTTCAAAATTCTTAAATATTTTCTATAATTCAATTATTTCAACTAAGTCAAATGCTTTTCCAAAATCAGAATATATACACTTTTCCATTTCAGTAATTTGTTCTCATATAAAGCCTCTCAAAATTATTTTTGCATAATTTTTCATTGATTGGTATTTATATTATTTCCTGCATCGTATGACTGCTACTGACCTGCCTGCAACTTCCACATCTGGTTAAATTATCCTTTTTCAGTAATTTAGTAATTATGCCCTAACATAAATCTTCTGGTACCTTTTCTTCAGACCATAACTTATTTATTAGGATATAGAAAACTTCCGTTGTTATGTTAAGGTGACATTTCAAAAGTCCTGTAGTCAATCACTCTATGCCTGCAGCTTTATTGTTTCTAAAACTTTTCATGGCAAATTTAATTTTGTGTTTGGTGAATCGATCTTCGTTAATATTTAATTTCTCCTATCTTTGATTTGTCTCTATTTTTGTCTTTGTGGCTCTGTGTTCTTTTCTTTATAAATCTCGATTAAATCAGCCAACCATCCTTTCAGAATCTCTTCCTGATTGTTATATATCCATATTGATCAATAACTCTTACTGAGTTGACGTAATTATTTCCTCCAATTTTGTTTATATTCTATGAAAGATTTCCACGTCTAGTTTATCTGCTGTTTCTTCAGCTAGGCTCGCTAAGTTATAGATATATTTTTTCTTGCTCCGTAGTTTCCTTCCTTTCTTTGTTTTTCTGGTTACATTGACAAAGGAGATTGCTTTTCCTATTTTCATTATGTATTTATTAAATACTGAGTTTTATTTAGAAATGCAAACCAATAACAAATACAGTAAAATATATTAACAGCACAAAATTAAATTTTTGGAAAAGGTACTATATATAGGACGGAAACGTCATCATAAAGTAAATATTGTTTTAATTACCTAGCCGCTACTCCCCATGAAACCTTTTTTACGTTTTCATCTTATATATATATATATATATATATATATATATATATATATATATAAAATGTATTATTGTCATATTATTATTAACTTTACAACAAAGATCTTCAACTTTGGAGGTATATATTACTAATTAGGTTGTGGAGTCCAAGGTTAAGAAGAAAAAACGTCATCATTCAAATGATTTCACTTGAAAGCATGCTTCATATTTTAAAGATTCTTGCATAATTACAGTCCCACTTTACCAATGCATGTAATGATAAAATTGACTTTAAAGGCGTCAATTTCGTTTGATTAATAGAGACCGGAACTTTAACATTGCCTTACAAAAACAACCCTGATTATTTAAACAATTTTATATCATGTATTTCGCAAACAAACAAGTCTTGGAATTTATCCTTCAGCAGGCAGTTCAATATTCACCTGAAATAATACCTTTTTTAGTATTCGATGAACATTATCGAGAATCAGTCTTTATATATTTCTGTAAACATGAATTCACAGAATACTAAAATATAATCTGGCTTGTAGGCTTCCGCGGTCGTTGTTAATGATTGCTTCTGGGTTTCTGAAATCGCGCTCTTATTAGCATTGCTTCTTTCCTGGCCCGGAAACCCAAAAGCAATCATAGTAAAATATAAATTCGTAATTAACATTTAATTATTGGTTTGTTAATTTTATCATCATCACTGCATTAGTGACTAGTAATGGCAGCAAAGTAAACATGATAGATCATATTATTATTAATTCGAGTCGCAAATCGAATATTTTACTAACAAAAAGTATAGAAAACCGGGCTATGCTACTATATTATAACGGAAGGATTCCTGTTATGAAATAATAGCAAATTAAATGGAAAATCAAAGCTTAGAGCACCTCTTAAGTATTTATTTATTATACCTTTAGTTGTCACAATTTCAAGATAAAATATTTTGACACAGCGTCCGAGGTAACCAATTTTCACCTCCAAAATCAATGTTTGATATCGTCCATCGTCTGTTCTATTCTTAACGTATTTATTTATCTCGTCATGCAGAATTAACCAAATACATTTCTACTTTCCCCATTTTAATGTTTCATTTGTCTTTCACTTATACCTTCTTGATTTAAGAAACTCAAAAGTAACTTTAAATATATTTATTCTCAACGCTATTATTTTTATTAAAATTCGATGATTATCATCAAAAAATGATGCAAGGGAATGAAATAACAAAGAAGATTATGAAACAAGCACTGATTTTAAAATGAACTGATATGTATAAATCAAATGAAACAGTATTAAAGAATCCGTGGCATAGCCAACTAAGATGCGATTTATACTATACTTTGTCGAATTGTAATTTAGAATCAAAAATTGCATATTTATATGTGTTCAAATTATCAAAACTTGTACTAATCCATCGACAAATCAAATTTTTCGAAGATATACATACAAGTAACAACAAAATCGTATATAGGTAGGAATATATTTTTATTCCGAAGAACGAGTCACACTTTTATAAAATTGCAATATACACTAATGGGCAAATGTGTGGAACCATGTATGTTAAATTAAAAAAGACATTCTAATCAAATTTTAGACACGAAAATTAGGGATGAAATATTTTTAAATATTCAGAGGGTTCAAAACCTAGTGCGTTGCATGATTTTGAAACCTATGCATTTTTAAACAATTTTTTTTTATATTTTGTGATTCTCTTCGATAACACGATTTCAACAAGCTATTACACTTGAGGTCTAGAATATTTTTTATTTATTAATTGGTAAGGAAAAGAAGATAAACTAGTTATACAGGCAAAGTTAAACTTAATTTATGAGATTTTCAAAATGAGCGCCTCTTACTTCCTGACAGTAAGCCAATCTGTCTGTAAATTCTCTTGTAACCCTCGCTATAATGTCGAGTGAAATGCTTCGTATCTCTTCATTAATTCTTTCATCCAAATTTTGCAAATTTCTAGCTCTATTAAGATACACTTTATGTTTTAGATGAACAAGAAGTAATCTACGAGAAAACGTGCGGGGCATTCAATTTTGTCTCTAATTCCAATTCATCTGTGGGCAAAAATTTTAATCTAAACAATCTGGAACAATAACTGAATATTGAGGGGCGACCCATCTTGCTGAAACGAGATGTTTTGTGGAAGGTGGCAATTTCTCCCCAATACAGGAATTATTTATTTATTTAAAAGTTCTAAATATCTTTGACCATTTATTCTATAAAAAGGCCCTATTATTTTGTTTCTGCAAATACCAGTCCAAACGTTAAGCTTTCTGGGGTATTACGCATGCGCCTCTTGTATCCAGCTATGATTACTCTGTGCCCATTACTGACAGTTATGAGTATGAATAGTACCGTTCAAATTAAAGCTTGCCTCATCTGAAAATACAACATTATTTGCAAAATTATCACGATTACAGATCAGGATTTCACAAAATTGTTGCATTCTGTCGAAATCATCTTCGGGGAGTTCTTGAACGAAGCAGATTTTATAAGGATGGTATTTTTCTTTTTTAAGAATCATTAATACTGAGCGATGACTAATATCATTCCTTTAAGCCACCTCGTAGATAAATGTGGATTTCCCTCTACAGATATGGTAGTATCTTATGCTCTAATTTCATTTGTAGTAGAGTTTGTACGACATATTCGTTCCAAATTGCGAACAACACCATTTATTTTGAACCTCCTTAAAGTTTTGGTAACAGAACGCGAAATTGGCTGCCGATTGAGGTGTATAGTATTCAAAATGTTACATACCTCCTGACGAGTTCTTGTCTTATCACCAAAACCGATCATCATTAATATTTTATTAATTTAAGCATTATTGACAAACAACAATTATTTATTGATACTTTTACATGCGACAAACTACTAGACCTTGTGAAAAAATTAAAAATTTTCATATTTACATTAACTTTTTATTCGACAAAGAAAAACAATTTTTTTAATCGCCAGAAATAAGAGAAATTGTAGCGTTAAGAAATAAGTAATTAAACTTCTAGTTTGTGGAGGAAATACTGTTGTATTTCATCCACCTGATGAAGCCATTGTATGGCGAAACAATATTGTAGTGGTATTTACAATAAAAGAATTATTCAAACTAGAAATTTAATTACTTATTTCTTAGCGTTATAATGAAGTTTCAACAAGTATCTCCTTCGTCAATTAACTATTTAGAAATTGTAGTACTCGAGTTCCAATCCACGTCATCAAGAAATCGTGACGTCAGGTATTACACCGTTGCGGAATACACTGACATCTCGCGTTCAAACCTTACCTAACTTACTAATGTAAGATGTAACTTCTATTATTATGTATACTTCACTTATTATGGTATATCAGATTAGGACTACAGAATTAGTAAGAAGTATCTGACAATATGTAAAAATGTTCGATCAGACAACAAAAACTAAATGTATCTCGCCTGAAGAAAAGTTAGGTTTTATTTGTAATATTTTAATAATTTGATCACTGTCAACATTCCAGAATAGCCGAATCAAGAACAACTTCTCGCGGTTCGTCAAATTTATTTCCGAATAGCCAATAACAGCAATGTAAAAGTACTGCGATATCGAAAATGTAATAATTAAGTAATTAATTATTTTTTTACATTTTTATCTTTGATATAACGACCGTTTGTATTAAAAAACAATGTTGCATTATCCATTGAAATTTATTATGTTATAATTATATCTTAATACAAAATATTGTTAATTTATTTGTGTGGTCGCATTGCATATTTATGATGTCACTTGATTATATGTCAATGACGTGTATTGGAACTTATCGTGCCTCGACTATACTTGCATTTGGAATTGTAAAAGTTTTTATTTAAGCAATCATACCTAAGTATCAAACAATACTTATTATTTTGAAGAACTAAAAATTCTTATTTCGTTTTAATATAAATCTCAAGCTACATACTTTATACCACAAGTGTTATAGTTTTTTTAAATTGTGTTGTCGAAGAGAATCTCAAAATGTAAAAAATACAGTTTAATTAAAAAAAGTATAACTTTAGTACGTTAGATTTTTTCAAAACTGTATATTTAAAAAACACTTCAAATGATGTCGCTTCATCCTTAATTTTTGTGTCTAAAATTTTATTACAATATCTTTTCTAATTTAACAGATGTTTACATGGTTCCACACATTTGTCCATCTTTCCATACTCTAAGAATTAAAGCTTACTCAAAGGAAATACATTATAATTTAAATACATACATGTAAAAATAAATCACTATTGCAGGTTCCAAAGCATGAATATATTTCACACAAAAATATAATTTATATATCAAGTAATTGTATTAATAAAATTAAAAAATATGCAAATGAAAATAATACAATACACAATAGTCAATCTATAATAATAATAATAACAACACGCATTTTGTTTTAAGAGCTGCATATGCAGTGGCGAAGCGAGGGGGGCAGGGGGGGGCATCATGCCCCGGGCGCTACTCTCAAACTCAAAGAGGGGCGCTAAATGGTCCAAAAACAAAAAATTGCTGGATAATTTTAATTTTTATTATAATTGATTTCTGGAAAATATATTTTGTTAAATAAGTCATTAATAAACATATAATATTATATTCTATCAATATGAAATTTGAAAGTCATTTGAGTTTCGGTGCGAATCGAAATAGTTTCATTTGTACAACAATAAAGCACATATTCTTACCCTACAATTAGACAATCGGTCAGATATGCTTCTACGTAGGTACATCGTTTACACATAAATTGTATCAAAACAAATATGCACCCATAAACATACATACATATATATGAAAAAAAAAATTAAAAGAGGATAATAATAACTTCTCTGAGAATAATAATCTCGCTCTCAAATTTTTCTATCAAAGCAGTGGTGTTAAACGTGACGATTTTACGTCATTTCGACGATTTTTTTGTGCGAATTTCACAAAGTGACGATTGACAATTTTTTGAGCAGAACACATTGCATGTTGATGATTTTCTACCATCTTAGACAAATTCACTTTTCCATTAAAATAATTAGTGTGGAAAATCTAATTTTTTATGTTTTTATGAATATAAAATTGATGCCGATAATAAATATCAAACAATAAAAAGACCTAAGCTCAGTTAAATAATAAAATCAAACAGTAAAGATAGAAAAAGACAAATATATGGTTTTAGAAAATGAGGTAAGAAAACTGCGATTTATCGACTTTGGAAAACGTTCGATAAATTTAAACAAGTTTTGGGAAAAAGTAAAATCAATTAATTTAACAAACAATACACCTGCTTTTGCAAATTTGTGTGAATTTGTAAATAATCTACTGGCTCTACCAAACTCTACAGCTAATGTTGAAAGAATATTCAGCAAGATATATTTAAATAAAACTAAAATAAGAAATTCATCTCTCTAAGGGCTTTTGCTTTCAAAAGATTACTTAATGAACAATTCTTCAGAATCTGACGATATTAGCATACCTACCCACAAGTGTTATATATAAGAAAACATAATTCCAACATGTATAGTAAATAGCTCTAACTAGAAAAGAATTGAGTTATGTATGCTATCACATTCTATTATAAAATTTTATATTTGACAGAAATCGCTATCTCAATAACTATATTATTTAAAAAATAATTATAAAAAACACATAAATCGTTAACACTTGCGACAGGTTGTGGAAGTCCGTAACAAATGAGAGAAATACCCGAAATATTAACGTTTAAGTTATTTTGTGCGTGTATTTTTCAGATTTACGTCCTTGTCATCGCGCTCTGCTTAGAATAGAAATGAAATGTTATTAAATAATAAATGTTATATGTTATAAGTTTAATGTGAGCATAAATTATAGTGTATATTTCACTGTGTTACTACCTTTCAAGTTCAAGGCATTGGTAAGTAATAAAACAAATAAGATTACTTACTTCATCTACTAATTTAATAGAAAGTATTTTTTATTTAGACCATGTCAACGCCAGGAAAAAAACTAAGCGGTTCCCAGAATCGGAAAAGAAAACTACAGCAAGAAAAAGAAGCTCTGAAATCTAGAGTAGTAATGGAATCACATTTAGGAAAAAAATCGCAAAAAGAAAATCCAGAAGATAAAAAGGATGAAGATGTAAAATCAGATTCAGAGTCAGAACCAGATTCAAGATACACCTACTGCTGCTAAACTTTTATGTACTAATAACACAACTCAACAAATACAAGACTCTGAAAAAGGTGACCCAAGTACATCAGAAATGATAAATCCATGTTCACATCTAATAAAAAGCACAGAAAATACAACAGAAGCACTTGCTGTAATTCCGAACGTTCTGGAGTTCAAGGATGTTGCTTATTTAAAATTTAGCAACAATCTTCCAATAATATCGAGCCAACTTCGAAAAGAAATGGTTATTCGTGGATCTTGCACATTTCAAAACGAAGCCATTTTAAATGCAGCAACAACATCAACTAATAGTCTAATGCCAAAATCTTGGTTTTCTCGACGGGTCGGTAATGAAGAGGAAGGAACTGAAGTTAACCGATCTTGGTTATTATATTCACCAAAAAATAATGCAGCGTACTGCTCTTGTTGCGTACTGTTTATTACATCTAATTCCGCTACACAATCATCTTTCGTAACATCTGCTGGTTTTAATAAATGGAAGAAAAAAGATAAATTGATCAGCCATAAAAGTCCAAATCACCGAAAATCACTTACGGCTTGGAAAGAAGCAGAACGAAGATTAATAAGTAGAACGGGCATTGATGTATCATTAGAAGCGAACATTCAGTCTGAAAAAGAACGGTGGCGAAATATATTGCAAAAAATATTAGCTTGCATGAGGTATTTAATTATACAAAATCTTTCTCTACGTGGCCATGTTGAAAAACTAGCACTTCAAGGTGGTACAAATGTAGGAAACCTATTATCTTTACTTAGACTTGTAGCTCAGTTTGATCCGCTACTAGCAAATCATCTTAAACATGCAACAGAAACTCCAAAAACTGTCTCATATTTGTCACCACAAATTCAAAATGAATTCATTCATCTTCTGGCATCTACAGTTCGAAATCAACTAATAAACGATATCAAAAGGAATAAATATTATGGACTTTTGTTTGATTCAACTCCTGATATCTCTCATCGAGAACAACTGTCCCAAGTCGTTAGGTATGTAGATGTTGATTGTATCAATAAAAAAGTTTCCATTAAAGAATCTTTTTTGAGTTTTATTGAAATACATGCTAAAGATGGAGCCTCGATCGAAAATACAATTTTCAAAATACAAAATACAAATTTCATTAACAAACTGCAGATCACAATGTTACGATAATGCTGCCGTGATGGCAGGTCACACATCTGGCGTTCAACAAAGAATAATGGAAAAAAATCATAAAGCATTATTTGTAAATTGTGATAACCATTCATTGAATTTAGTAGGATTTACTGCAGCTAAAGAAGATCCGATTGTTGTGACATGTTTTGGAATAAATGAAAACATATATCTCTTTTTCTCACGTTCAACGTTACGATGGTAATTATTAAAAAATGCTTTAGCAAAATCTGTCAAACGTGAATCTGAAACACGATGGAGCACCAGAATACAAGCGGTTAGCGTTATCGTCGATGGGCTAGAGAATATAGTAGAACTATTAGAAAAATTAGCAGAGGACACTACCACTATAAGTGACACCAGAAGTGAAGCTACAATTCTGTTGCAAAATATACTAACTTTTAGTTTCATATCTTTAGTTCATTTCTGGTATGAAATCTTAAGGAGCATTGATTGTGTGCAGCTCAGATTACAAGATCCTATAATGAATTTTAGAGGAGCGTTCCATGATCTTGAATCATTAGCGACTGAACTAGCTGAAATTCGAGACAAGCTATGTGAAGAGGCAATATAAAAAGCAAAGTCTCTGTGTAAAAAATGGGATATTGATACAACAATAAGTGTAAGACGACGCCGCAAAATGCCCGGAGAATTGGCTAGAGGATAATGTTGATAACGACCTTGAAAAAAATTGTAAAAATTTGGGTGAATTTTATAATACAGATTTCAATGGAATAGAACTCTTTATCGAAATATGTGACTGCAAAATGTTACTCCGCAGTAGAAAGGAAATTGAACCTAAAACTCCATTAGAATTTCTCACTTTTATAATCTCGTATGGAGAAGATGTTTTTCCAAACCTGAGAGTGGCACTTTCAGTATCAATTGCTAGCTGCGAACGTTCATTCAGCAAATTAAAATTAATTTTGACATATCTACGATCAACAATGGGACAAGATCGCCTTAGTGACCTAGCATTTTTAAGTGTGGAAAGAGAAAAATTTGAAATGATCAACTTTGATGATATTATTGATAAATTTGCGTCATCAAAAACAAGGAAAATTTATACATAGTAATTAGTTCTATTAATGTATTATAATCATATTATTATTAAATATATGTATCTCCTTAGAGATATACAAAATATTTACTTTTTTTATTGTTTTAATACTGCATGTTTTTAAAATATTTCTTTATAAATATGTAAAATAAATAATAGGTATCTATTTAACTAATTCTAGATGATCATATACATTTCAAAATCTAGTCTTGTTTTCTCAACAACATTTTTTGTCTCAAATTTAAAGCCTAGCTTGAGCCTATGACTTTATTTATTTATTAATTTGCGAGTATATTTTACATATAATATTATATGGTTTTCGAATGGGGGGATGGGGGCGCTAAAAAGATATTGTGCTCCGGGCGCGTGTTAAGCTCGCTACACCACTGTGCATATGTTCCTACATTTGGATATAAAATCTTTGATAACAAGTTTAAACAAAATACCGTATTTCTACTTTTATACATTATTAATTAAAAACATATACATACAAAATAAAAGAACAAATTATAACAATACATCGAAATCTATAATTAAAATCGTTTTATAAAATAGGTAAATATTCAAAATTATTGTAACAAATTTTCCCACACAGAATCCACGTCTACCTGAAATCAATGAATGAACCTAGAAAACATTAGTTAGATTTGGACAGTTGGTAGCCAGAATATTCATCATTTGACCAAAACAACAGTAAGCCATGACGTCAAACTACAGGCACTTTGTTCGGTCGGCTCGACTGTTCTCCTGGCCGACTGTGACCTACCCCAACTCTGTCATCAGTGAACAATGAAGGACAGTCATACGATTTTTACCTGTGGATTTTTAGAGTTCTGTATAGAAACACGTATGCGCATGTATACATCAGTGTGTGCGTTTGTGTGAAAATACATTATTTGTAACAAAAATGGATTAGTCTTAAGCATAATTTGTGATTTCCTTCGCTTTCGGCGATTGTATGTTTAAATGGCCGGCCGGTTGTACATGACAGATTTAAAGTGATTGATTTTCTCTTTCTCTTAAGAATATGTGCAGTTTTAGAAGTTATTGTTATATTATAGTATTGCAATGAAATTGTAGAATTGCATATTAAGAAAATTTAGCCGTCAGGTAGGACGATTTGAAATTTTATTAATATATCAAAATATAAAATGACATAAAACGTATAATAGGTTCTGTACGAATATTTTAGAAGTTTTCTCCTAGTTTAGGAATAATAAAACATTATTTCATGTATTATTTACTGCATCGCAGTCAATATTTCGTCAAACTAATTGTAAATATGCAATAATTGGTCAATACTGGTTTTTTTTTCTTGTCAGGATTTTTGCTAAAATAGTTTTTGCTAAGAATATGTTAAATTATATATATATATATATATATATATATATATATATATATATATATATATATATATATATAATTCTATCTATAATTCTTTAATTTAATTGGTTGTCATTTTTTTGGAGTTAGATCGGTAAAATAAAATATAATTTTAAATATATATATATATATATATATATATATATATATATATATATATATATATATATATATTAAAATTATATTTTATTTTACCGATCTAACTCCAAAAAAATGACAACCAATTAAATTAAAGAATTAATATTTCTGTTATAAACTGTTGGCCAATTGAAGTGATTCTCTCTAATCTTTCCATATTACTAAAGGCGGATTTACTCGTACCTAGTAGCTAAAGTAGCTGTCTAGCGTTTTAGTGCAGTCTACACATTTGTAAAGTATTTTTATTTAGTTGTCATTTGTGCGTGTATCAATGGAGAAATGTATACTAGATGTACGCTGTGAATTAGTAAAAAACCTGTTGATAAAATTATTAAAACGTGGTGCGTATTCCACAACTGGATGATGATTACGTCTAATATAAATTATAATTATACACACGTGGATCTCTTGATGAAGAAGACATAGGTTGCGGTCATCTTAGGCTGGGCGCTTGGAAAAGGGAGATCAGACAAATTTTGCCGTCTATAGCAACAATAGGAAGTAATCACTCTCCAAGACATGCAAGAGAAATAAGATATCGAATGTGTCAGTATTTTGTCACTAGAGGTGCTGTCCCACGGCATCAGGCAAAATGCATAGAACATGTTAAATATGAAAAATATGTCAAGTATATAAACAAATATAAAATATTGTATAACAAATAAGTAAATAACAAATATACGGTAGGGTATGACAAACCTTGACATATATAACTAAAATTTAAATTGTTCTTATAACTTCCCGAAAGAAATCGTTCATTGAATACAGTGCCTTTTCGGGCAAGCTTGTCTTCAGTAGCTGTTTAAATATTTGATGAGGTTTGTCTTTTATGTTGTTGGGAACGGGATTGTAGATTTTTATACACAAATACCACACTTTTTCCGCTTTTGTCAGTTTTGTTTGTGGCGGAATTATATAAATGCGCAACCTCTTGTATTAGGTACGACAGTGGTCAACTTTAGATTTCTGGAAAAATTCATCATAATTTCTTCCTAGAAACAACACGCACTATAACACATAAATCGATGGTGATGTGAGTATTTTTTTATCTATAAATATTGGTTTTCAAGAATCTCGGTAGTTTAATTCAAAAATAGTTGATTGAAGATTTTTGTAGAAAATACTGTAATGACTCATCCGATGACGCGAGGCGCGTCATCCCTCTGGATGTTTTCTCGAGGCCTACGTGAACGCTCTAGAAAAGTATTCACCAGATATAAAAGCCGCGTCGAGGAAGGGATGGGACATATATTGAATCCTAGAGTCTCGCTCAGTACACATAAATATAGATACATAAATATAAAGACATAAATGTGCTTATTGTTAATAGTTAGTTTTATATTGTTATACATTTTATTATTAATATAGTGTGTGTCTAAAGTTATTGTTAGTTTTATTTAAGAACCCGAAAAGACAAACTTTACAATACGTTTTACATCCACTGCACTATCCCAGAAGATACCACCATATTGTAGGCGCAAATGCACGTATACATAATAAGTATTAATAGCACACCCAATGCACACTGTATACTTTCTACTAATGTACTTTACTAAACAGACATGTCTACACCTGTCTAATCAGCATTTAGTTGCTGCAAAATAGAGGTGAGGGAAGCTATTTGCTCAGCTAAATAGAAATTGTTTCTATATACTGGCTCAAGTCATTTACTAAATGCATGAGTTGCTTAAGTGCTAAGTCAAGTTATTTACACGATACAAGTATCTCAATTTAGTAATTTGATTTAGTTACTTCCTTTAACTACTGGATACGTGTAAATTCGCCTTAACAGCAAACTACCGATTACAGTTTAAATGTATTTAATAAAAGACATTAAGCAGTTCTTAAGTCAATTTTATTATAAACTCGAAAACTCAAAACGCAATTGTTTTCAACAATATTTTTTTAAAAATCGAAATTAAAAAAGAAATAAAAAAATTAATAAATAACAAACGACACAAATTTATAAAGTGAACTCAATTTTAATATCTTGTCGAACAACCTCTTATACGTAGTAGAGCCAAACATCCATTCCTCGCTTAGTTCCTCTAGCAAGGTTGGTAAAGACCTGCTCGCAGCTGTTTTTACAATTTATCCCATATGTGTTCTATGCAAGAACAATCGGGAGATTGTGCTGGTCATCCCATTCTCTCAATACGTTGATTTTCTAAAACTTTGTTGACTATCGCTGCACGGTGTGGTTTGGCATTATCGTCCACTAATATGAAACGACGTTTAAATTTCTGAGCAAATAGAATATCAACTAGTATAATGCACATATCTCTATATCTTTCAAAATTCATGGTTGGACCTCTCAAAATAGTTAACAAGGACACCGACCTGTTTAATGAAATACCGCTCCATACAGAAACACCGCCACCTCCAAACGATACACGTGTGTAAATTTCATACTACCAGTTCTATTGTATCTCTCAATAGCTCGATTGATCACACTAGGTGATACATTAGAAAATCTAGTGACTTCTCTGTTACACCATCCATTTCGTATCATTCGAAATACTGTATTCAAATTGCCGTTGCTAAGACGCGGCATTTTCTAAAAGTGCATAAGCAAAAATGAAGCTAGTGCTAAACGTCATACAACGTTGATTTGTGCAAAATGGCAAAGGCAAACATTAACATACCAAATTAAATATTAAAATAAAAACTGTAATTTCCGTTTAAAATTACTAAAAAGTAAATTTCTATAATAACGAATTATCAGAAAACTTATATTAAATCGTATATAACGTAAACATGCATTAATATGTTGCAGATTATTAAAAATACACTAAAAAAGACAAGTTTGCTTAAATGAGCCATTTCAATTGACTAGCAGTGTAATATGTGAGTTGTTCAACAATTACCAATTTCGCTACTGTAATTTAGTATTTACGTGAATACTTTGATAATCCTGGGCAAGTCTAAGGCAATATCGTTTATACTGACATATCGCCTGTATTTGATACTATCAGTCATAGTATATTGCTAACAAAGCTAGGCTCTTTTGGTATCTCATCTTCTCTTTTACAATTGGCATCTCACTACTTATTCGATAGGATTACTTGCCTACTATAATGGAAATTCATCTTATAAATACACTGTTGCCTCTGGAATGCCTCAGGATTCGAATTTGGTCAGGTTTCTAACTCCTATGATGTATAATTCGCTCAACACAACATAACAGCTCGAAAAACAATTGAGTTTTTCTCGACCTAAGTCCCAACGATTTTTTGCGTTCCCAAAGATCAAAAATGGAATGCATGGTTGAAGATTTCAGTCGCCGGAAGAAGCAGTAGCTGCCTTCAAAACGGCAGTCTTGGCTGTCCCAACTTAAGAGTGGAATAATTGCTTTAACAATTGGTTTGAGCAAATGCATAAGTGTTAAAATTTTTGTGAAAAATATTTTGAAAATGGAACCAAAAAAATTGTAATCTATGTGGCTAACATAAAGAAAATTAATTTGTTCATTTTTCTTCTTTTGCATTTTCTATTATATAGTTTAAATGTCAATAGATTAACAATACAGTACTTAATATTAATGCTTTTAGTTAATTGTGTATAAAAATTTTCAAAATTTAAGCAAATACAATTTTTAGAATGAAGTGTTGATGTGTGAACCATATTACATACGCACATATGATATAACTAGTGTAGTATATGTAAACAAATACGACTTGAAAATAATTTTGAACAACCCGAAAAAGTCAATGTACACTTAATGTGAATAATGCGACATTGAAACTATTTCTTTCTCTGTCCTTTATACTTCCCTCTATACTTTCCCATAAAACTGAAAGAATGCCAACGTAGGAGCATTAACCCGGACCCAGTTGATATAAGGAGCACATACGATATTAACGTAACTTCGCAGGGCTCTACCGAAGTTTTTGTACGAATGTATTAGCGTATTATCTAAGCGACTGTTTTGTACAGAAATACTTTAAAATAATGAATAAGAAAATTAAATATTAATACTTTTTTCTCCAAGAAGTGTCTATAGAATTTATGAAACATTCAAAAGCATTAAAAATCAGGATTATAGTTCATTACTACGCAACATACTTATAATGTCCTGAATATACACCTTCTGTTAACACTTTTAGATTTTAAGTCATTGTGTAATATCTAATTCGGATTGTACTTAATCAATACAATACTATACCTCAACAAATAGAAGAAAATGGTTTGACTTCATAGATAATTCTAGATCGATTGATAATAGTTGTGAACAGAGGAGATCAATTGAGTCGTTTAGTTAATATAGACTTCCCAATATTTTCTGAAATAATATGAAGTATAAGATTCAAAATAATTTGTTACGTTTAATTATTTTCAATGTAGAATAGCAATTACCAACGAATATATTTTTGATTGTCGCCCGTACGTAGTCAATTCTATCAACATATTTACGCCGTTAGTTGACTGGGCTGGTGTCCTCGAGCGGCTCTTGAGCGATTAAAAGACTAATCTGGGTTAACAACTGGGTTTTTATTTTGCTTATAGATATAACATATTTGACGAAACTTCGTATTTATAAACTTAATGTAAATAGTATAACATGTGTTCCATTAGATTACATTTTCCTAACAATATTGTTTCGGTATATTATACCGTCATTATCATAGACGTTACCCAACTAAATATAAGGATGTAACTTTATTGTGATGATCTCTCTACCTAATGTTTTTAGTATTTTAAAAATTATATCTCGGGTCTTTTTTATAGATTCAAGGAACATTTTCATAGAAATATATATATTTAAAACTTTAAAAAAATTATATTATTAATGTAAATAAACAACACAGAAATTATTTTTTTTTATATTAAATAATTACATTTTCATACTGTATATAGTCGAATTGTGTTTACCTACCACTAGATGTCGTTAAAAGCAATTATAAATGTATGTAGTATTAAATGTATACATATAACCAATAAAAATGTATTTATTTAACTTGGAATTATAAATATATTGTTAATAATTAACTAGGGAAACTTGTAATTTATAAATCAAAACCTGTATTGTTTCTACTATTTGAAATATCGATTAATATATATGGATTCAGCTAACCTTAATACTTTTCTTATATTAAAGTAAAGAAGTTAATATTTTATGCCTTTTACTTAATTTACTTTTAAAATTATAAATTTTTAGCACTAGCTTTTTAACAAGATTTTTCCACACAATTAAAGAAATAACAATCTTTACCTTGGTTACATATTTCTAAATCCAACTTATTGTATTAAGGAACAAACGAATATCCAAAATTTTGGAAAGCAAGTGAACATCTTGAAGAAATTCCTGTTTAAAATCTAAAACTGATCCTAAAAATGAAATCTATGCTCCGAAAAACTCTTATATGATAAATTTTACAACTGAAATATGTATATAAATTCACCAGTCCTGGTATCGGTAACATTATTAATTTTAAAGTATATACAGTATTTAAAAAAGGTATATAACCCCTTACCACAATTATTAGTCGTATCCTAAAAACGTATTTCGACAACTAAGTTGTCATCATCAGTAGGTAAAAACTACTAATTAAAAGTCGCACATGGGGCACAGTAAAGTAAGAGAAACGCTTCCGCACAACTACTATACACTGCATCCCCGCTTAGTCTATACGGGGATGCAGTGTATAGTAGTTGTGCGGAAGCGTTTCTCTTACTTTACTGTGCCTCATGTGCGACTTTTAATTAGTAGTTTTTACCTACTGATGATGATAACTTAGTTGTCGAAATACGTATTTAGGATACGACTAATAATTGTGGTAAGGGGTTATATACCTTTTTTAAATTTTTATTTAACCACAGTCTCCATTGAAAGAATATATACAGTATGTTATAATTTCTTTCTTCAATGTGTGTATCTGTCACTGAGGGTTACTTTGGCCATTTTAGGATGATTGGCATATTTAAATATTATGTTTGAATGTTTCGTCAAATTTCGTTTCTTATAAATTTTTTTATTTCTATTTATTTATATATTTCAAAATATGTACACTAATACCCTAATGAGTGAAATTAATGACAACTCTACTATTAGCTCTACTATTCACCTAAATATTTGTTGAACGCTTTCATGGTGATGACTGATCACTAACGACGGCAGACTATGTGCCCACACTGTAAAATTTAATATAATTAAATTTAATATATTTATGTTTATATACTGAAAAGGATTTTTCGACGTTGAGAAATGTTATATTTGCATAGTTAAAGCGCTCTTTGTATCTGTACAATGGATCTTCAGTATTGGTAAAAAGGATGTTATATTTGCATAGTTAAAGCGCTCTTTGTATCTGTACAATGGATCTTCAGTATTGGTAAAAAGTTGCCCTAATTTTGTAAAATCTACATTTTTATCTAATACACCTTATGTGTATTATTTATTAAATTTAACAGTGTGGGCACATAGTCTGCCGTCTTTACTGATCACTGATCACCATGAAAATCACTGATCAGAGTGATCAGTATACAAATATTTTCTGAACAATATTTTGAAACCAGTTAACAGAACTCACATTCTGGGTGATCTAAAATTAAAACTATGTGAGAGTTCACAAACGTGAAGATTTTGGGAAGGTTCTGCAGCTCTATGAATACTTTAATTATTTCTTAATAACAAACTTAATGACACTTTGGAAACTGTAGAATTATTAACTATATTATGCGCATTGCAAAATATCATAGATCAAGAAAGACTCGTAAGTATAAAAAATGTCGTTTGTAAATAAAATAGCCAACTTAATGAAAGCCAGAAAAATCATTTAACAAATGCTGAAGAGTTAATCTTAAGTTTTAATCTGTTTAAAATATTTAATCAGTAATTACAATAAATTTATTATAAAGCTTTAGTTTTTATTATTTTAACTATCCCCTATTTGTATGTACACATAAACCTATAAAGAGATTTTAAACCACCAGTTTAAAACCTCTTTATAGGTTTATGTGTACATACGAATAGTAGATAATATTTTAGAAAACTTCCCACATTTTATAATTGAAAAAAATGTAATAAATTTCTTAATTTCTATATGAAAGAAAAAGCCGACATTTTTTATGCAAGGTTCTGTGCATAAAAAAAGTCGGCTTTTCCTTTCATACAAAAATAATGCCAAATATTCACACAAATTTCCTGCTTCTTTTTGTCACAAGATAAATAAATACTAATGAAATACATATTATTTGCTATATGAATTTACTCTTGAAAATAGTGCGACCAGCCCAACTCCACATATAAACAATGAGGTCCAAAACATTGGCCGCCAGTGAATTTTTAAGATATTTTAGCGAAAAAAATCGAAGTCAACCGTCAAAGGAACTTGTAGAATAGATTAACTGTATTACAGTACTAGACATTTCTGTCACAGGTAGAATTTAAATTTGGTTACTTTAAAAACTATCTCCTGAATCGATCAAATGCCAGTTTTACGGATAAATTCTCGAATCTTTTCTACATCGATTTTTATTATATTATGAAAAATGATTATTATTTTGCGTCAATCGTAAGAAAACAATTTGAATGGCTTGGTTATTGTAATAGTCCAAAATATACTCTAAAACCATTTATGTACAAAATATTCTGACAACAGTTTGATATAATACACGGGATACAATTGATTATTGCCCAAGAGCAAAATTGGTCAAAATGTCAACAAATACCCAATAAATCGAAAATAGAGCGGCCGACTTTCCTGAGACGACAGATTTTTTTGTCTTACTACATATAAATTATATGATAAAATTAGAGACCTAATGCATCAGGCCGAAATTACGGTGGACCATAAAAATAGTCTATAACATCGCTATGTGCAACACGCAGTTATTGAATAGCACTATTCATTCGGTTAACCGCACATTTGATTTTTATCGTTGAATTGCGACGCAATTACTTCAATATTTATATATAGGTTAAATTCCTTTCTTCATGGGCGTAGATAGAATCAGGGTTTTTATAATTTATTTTATTTATTAGTTTATATTTTGTAAGATAAATAAAGTACGATGAGTTAGTTTTTTTTTTCATTGTTTTAACTATTAATTACCATCCTACGTAATTTTTGTAATAGATTCTGTTTAATATTAATCGTTTCATCGAATCTACTTCTCCCAATTATTTTGGTGTAAGTGTCCAATGAATTTTGTTAAGTTTCAATAACTTACGCATACATTTTTAATTTTCATTTATTTAGATCTAGAACATTGTTTAAGTTACTTTTGCAGATATGATATGGAAAAACATCGAGAATGGCACCGTGAAACAATGGCGAGATGGATTAAGGGTGATAGTGATTGTATGTCCATTGCCATTCCGACATTTATTGCAGAGTCTGTAAAATATCGTTAAAAAGTTCCATGAAATCGCACGTAAAACGTCCCTTAGCATCGCAGCCACACACACAGTTATTAGGCCGGTTGGAATCTGACAATTTTAACGAAGAACTCTGTGAAACATTAATATCGGCAAATATACCATTAAATAAACTTAACAAAACTTTTCTCCAAAAATATACTGGTCGATATGTTCCTGATGAGTCCACCATACTCAAATATTATGTTTTTAAGTGCTACACGAAAGCAGTAGAACCCATTAAAAGACATCTTTGAAATCAGTACCTACAGTTAAGTGCCGACGAAAATGTCGATATACTAGGACGTTGTATGGTAAATGTTGCAGCTGGTATACTACATCCAACTATTCCATATAACGCATATGTAATAGGAACAAAAGTTATAAATGCAGTTGATGCGGAACACTAGCTTAAACCATTTACGAGAATATTTTGGTGCATATTCTCGCTTCATTCGGATGACAGGTACAAAGAAAAAATAGTTTTATTGACCAGTGATAGTGCTGCATATATGTTAAAAACAGGCAGACTATTAAAGGAAACACATCCTAATATGCTGTATATTACTTTTGTAGCACATATATATATATTGTTGTGATGCATGTTATCCATATAGAGCTGCATCTAAAATAGGAAGAATAAGACATACAAAGTGAAGAAGGGTTATAATATAATGGTTATATAAATAATATTATTAAGTCTTAGTAGTATCGAAGTGCATATGTATTTTTATAACGATCATTTCATTCTTTAAATTTCTATATACATTTTCCTTTCATTATTTAATTTTATTATATCATATTCAAATTTTCAAATATTAGCGCGAAAAACATATTCAAATCCATATGCAACTTTGTATTATATCGACACTAGTAAGACACGCCTACAAATTGACATCTCGCTAGGTTTACATTTATCATGCGCAGTATGCGATTTGTATCATTCAAATTTATCTTAACCTAACTTGGTAATTTATAATATAATTTTTAAAATCATTTAGATATTCTAAATTAATCAAATTCTTTTTATATAAAATTGTTAAAAGGGTAAATCATCGAGATTATTGATATCAATAGATAGCGTGTTTGGTAATATTCAGACAAGTGCTGTCGAATTATTCGATCCTTGAATTTGAAAAATAAATAGACGCATCTTTTTAGACCAAGCCTTAGAAATCTTGTATAAAACACAAATTTAAATTATAAATTCAGCTAAAAGTGATAAAAAGTATCCAGAATATTAATTAACACGATCGTCAAGTGAATTACTACAAGAATTTTCGGTAATAACGAACTTTCAAACAATATAGCGTCACAGACGTAGTTCCACCGAAAACGATAGAAAATCAGAAGAATTATATATAAGAATCCATCGCCGAACTTCAACAATATAGTCTAACGTACATCAACAACGATACCTGAAATTCTACAGCCAGAAACGAGCGCAGTGAGTAATTAGGCACCGAAGACGAAGTCCGAGGAAAATCTTCGATAGCGTCTGCGTAAACAGCCACCTACACCGCCATCATTTTGTGCTGCACCCGAACATTTTTGGATCACCGAGGATCTTCCCAATTCACACAGACGATCTACAAACATACATCAGCATCATTATTATAACAGGTTTTCAGATAATATTTATTTTTTTTTCAAAAATTAAATTCTTTAAACTTTTATTTTATAATCTTCTCGAATTATTTACCTAATCTACCACGTCCTGTCATGATCTTTATGTTTAATTAAACAACCTATTTATATCTTAGAGATAACAATAAAAGGGTACTCACCATAATTGTAATAAGAGTATTCACATTTATATTCATATTATTTATTAGTTTAACACACATAACCTCTTTTCACATTAGTAACACCTTGTTGTTTATGCGTATATGCAGTTTCGTTAATGTCACATTTGTAATACGTTATATTTTTACAGTTTCCTTTAATTTAATAAACATAATATTTTTAATTTTACATGAATCTTTTATTTGTTCATATTTATTTGTGGGAGTTATTATATTAAGCGTCAACATTAATATTATTCTCTTTTTTGGAAGCAACAACCTAAAACTCACAACGAGCCCGAGATCACCCACATTTAGTAAAGTTTTATTAAATATAGTTTCTTGCTTTCCGACTAGTTGGCTATTTGAGATAAAGATAGCGCAATCTGGGGTGAGATTTTATAAATTAAGGCGCCCGACTAATCTTTTCAAATACATAATTTTATCTTACACTTTTATCTCATTAACATTTTATAATCTCACCACAGCCCAGTAAAAAGGGGGCCGTTATCATTTGTCGCCGACAACGTGGGCCTGTTGCTTCTTGTTGATAACTCATCTACAAAGTTAAATATTGCAAATAATTGATACTTTTCAAATTGTTTCATATATTATATAGACAAAAAGGTGTAGATTATTATTGTCGTTGTGTGTACATGTTTTTCCTATTATAACAGCAGATTGTTACCTTTATTTCACTACATCGCAGACTTTGGAGGATTCTAGGACATATTAAAGGTTAGTGAAAGGGAAAATATCACCTTGTGCTTACGTTATTTTATTTAACTTTTGATTCACTAATAAAATTACGGTGTCTCGAGTATTATTATTCATATTTTAAACATAACTTTGTATTTTTCAACTATTTATTATTATCATACTTTTAAAATAAAGGATACATCTTTATATAAATTCATTAAACTTTATAAATTTAATAAATATCAAAATGGATACTCGACATAGAACCAAAGCAGTTAAGGACAGTACTGAAGAAGATAGGGTTGAACAGGGAGACATTCCCGTGACACAAGCGTCTACAACTGAAGGGGTAAGTTCACCAGACATTGGCCAGGTGATGAATATGTTACAGATATTAATGATACAAATGACCGATTTAAAACAAGATAACAAAGACTTAAAACAAGACAATATAAATATGAACAACAAATTAGATACAAATAATAAGGAGTCAAAACAAGATAACAAAGACTTAACAAATAAATTAGACACTAACAATGAAAACTTAAAACGAGAACTAACTAATATGAAAACAGACATAAGCAACATGAATAGTGATCTAACAACTAAATTAGAGACAAACATGAACAGTATTAATCAAAAATTTGAAATAAATAATGCAAACATCGACAACAAATTAAGTGCTTTCAAAGTAGATTTAGAGGGTAAGATAGCAGAAATTTCTACAGCTCAGAAAAACATGGAAGAAAACGAACTTAAGTACTTAATTAAACTTGATGAAACCGTTAATCTACAGAATTTACATTGGGCTAAGCAGTTAGAGACCGCAACTACTGAAATTCAAAATAATACTGAACAGAGACTTAAAACTACAACACAAGACATACAACAAAACATAGACAAAATGATTTCTGAAAATAATAATTTGTTTAATACAAAATTGACCAATTTTAACAAATTAAATAATGATAACACAGAACAATTAAAATCATCGTTAAACCAATACAACGATCATAATAAACAAGAAATCAATATTGTCAGACAAAATTTAGATACTATAACTATAACTAATAATGAAAATTATACGACTACACAGACTAACATTAAACGATTGGAAAATAAAATAAAAGGCTATTTTACATCAACTAATTATATTAATACTAATAATAGCTCTATAAAGATAGAAAATTTACATCATTTCGACGGGGATATCACACGTGTACATCCTATGACGTATCTTAGTTGTCTTTTACGCTACTTAGAGGATATACCTGAGGAGAAGCAGAGGATGGAGGTCATACGAGTAACTTTACGTTACAGTGCACAAGAGTGGTTTCAAAGAATTGAGGACCATTGTAATTCTCTTGACCAATTTGTTACACTCTTTAAGAAGAATTATTGGGACGAAACGCAACAAAACAGAGCTAGAATACGGTTGTTGACAGGCAAATATCGATTGGGACAAGTATCACGCGAGACATACGCTTCCCGTATCTATAACCAGTGTAAACACCTGAATGACATGGAAGAATCAATGATTGCCAGGCAGCTCCTAAATCATTTCATCTACACCGATACACAGGCTATCATATGTCAAAGAGTTACGGATATGGACTCTCTCATAGACATAATGAGACGTCTAGATGATTATTCGGAGAATAACCATCAGCCACAACACATATATCGCAATCCCAACTCTCGCAATCATCCGTCACAAAATTCAAATAATCCGAACAATAACCCAAATAACTCACCACCGCAACGTTATAATAATTTCAACAACAATAATAGAAATCAAAATTTTACAAGAGCATATAATAATAATAACAATTCTAACAATAATATGTACAATGATCGTGATACTAATAATTCAAACAATCCATCAAATAGACCTAATTACAACTACCAGCCATCCAGATACAACAGTAATAATTATTTCAATAATTACAATCGCACTACGGATCGACAAACAAACAATAACAATACAAACCATAATACTAATCAACAAGGAAGAGGATTTAATCATATCCGTAATCGTGGACGTGGTCACGTAAATAATATTAACAGACGTCATCGATCTGTATCGCCGATACGAACAAATATGGAAGAGGTATTAAAAAAAACGCCAATTTTAACAGAGGACCTCTACACCAACCCAACACAAGGCCCATCATCAGCACAAAATTAAAAACCCATGACGACTGTAACATACCTTTTAAATTTGAAAATATTACTTTCTATCAACATCCGGAAGAATTCATTACTGTAGAAGATGCAGGCAACCAAACTACCCAAATATATACTTTACCTATTGTAAAATTAAAATTCGAAAATATCTTTTTATATTGCTTAATCGATACAGGAGCGGAAATAACTTTATTAAAGGCAGAGAAAGCTACGAATATACGGGGATACGAGAAGAACATTGTAAAAACGAAAGGGACAGATATCATTGCAGCGAACGGAAAACGCATGGGGACGGTAACAAAACAATTATCAACAGAAATATTAGTCGACAAATCAAAATACATCATACATTGCTATATTATAGACAAACTACAATACGACTGTATTATAGGTATTGACAGTATTAAAAAACTCAAAATGATCTTAGATTTCGAAAATGGTATACTAAATATAGATGTGAATAAAGTTATATTTGAAAAACAATTATCAGAAGAAGAGTTAAAAGGTTATAACCTATATAAGAAGGAAGTGCTTACGAGTGAAATAAATAATATTATATTAAATAATGAACCGTGCAATAGAAGAGATTACGAGGGGAATAATGAAACAGATGGAGAAATAATAGAATTTAATAATACAAATATTGGAATAGAGAGAATGGTAGTTAGGCAAGGAACGAAGGATTGTCACGAGCGAGGAGATGTTATGGAAGTTAGAATGGATAATCAAGTAGTGAAAACAATTAATAATTATGATGATATAAAGAATTTTATAGAGAACTCTAAGATACCAGATACAACTGTCATACCCGACTTAATAGCAATTTTATACAATAATATTACTCTTATTAACAATGATGTAGTGTTTGCAAAAGGATATCAGCATCCGATTAAAATAGATAACGAAGACCCACTAATTAGTAAAAATTACCCCATTCCGTATCATTATCAGCAGAAAGTAAGTCAGGAACTGGAACGATTAGAACAGACTGGCATTATAGAGAAGTCAAATACCTACTTTATAAATCCGATAGTTATAGTTCAAAAGAAAGACTTATCTCTACGCATATGTTTAGATGCAAGAGCATTGAACCGAAGAATTAAACCCGAATTCGAAATGCCGCAAAATATCGATGTATTATTAACAAAATGTGGTAATAAGCCCATATACAGCAAGTTAGATCTTAAGAACGCATTTTGGCTTATCAACATAGAACCAGAATCACAATTTTTACTGGTCAGCCACCGCAGAGACCTTGGACAGATCCAGAAGCCATCAACTTCAACGAACGACTTATAGAAGTAAGAGAGAAATTATTGACAAAGAAAATTAAATGGGAAAGAAAGAGGAATACCGTTGATAAGAAATATAAAACATATAATCTTAATGATAGGGTAATAGTGAAAAGATTGAGAGTAACTGATCTTAAAAATAAAATAATGGGAAAACTGCTAAAACCATATCAAGGACCTTATATTATTAATAGAATTTTAGGCAACAATACTTATGAATTAATGGAAGAAGAAACCGGGTACATAAAGGGTAGATACCATATTTCGATGTTGCAGGATTATTTAACGGAACAGTAATATACAATTGAATAAATACAGTCATTAAAATTATTAATTACATTGAAAGGTATGTTATAGCTCGCAAAATACATCAATTAAATGAATACTACAACTAAACTATTTTTATATAATTACAAATAAATATACTTAAACAAGAAACATTAATTTAGACTGGATAATTTGAATTTGGACAGCTTGAATAAATAAAGAGAAGTTACAAAGAAACAATAGAATAATAGTTGATAATTAAAAAAAAAAAAAAGGAAGAAAAGACTTTGGTATACTAATATAATGTTAAGGAAGTTCATCACACAAACAAACATTTCGTTTTTACAATTCATAAAGTTTTTATATTATGGTGTTAACTTATTTTTCTTTCTAATTGTTTAATTCGAACGACACGTAATAAGTTTAGAAAAACAAGGTTGTTATCTTTCATTTCCTACATCATCTTCAGCGAAAAGAATGTCCTCATTTGTACATTCCGACATTTTTTCGACGGGGACATTGTTGTGATGCATGTTATCCATATAGAGCTGCATCTAAAATAGGAAGAATAAGACATACAAAGTGAAGAAGGGTTATAATATAATGGTTATATAAATAATATTATTAAGTCTTAGTAGTATCGAAGTGCATATGTATTTTTATAACGATCATTTCATTCTTTAAATTTCTATATACATTTTCCTTTCATTATTTAATTTTATTATATCATATTCAAATTTTCAAATATTAGCGCGAAAAACATATTCAAATCCATATGCAACTTTGTATTATATCGACACTAGTAAGACACGCCTACAAATTGACATCTCGCTAGGTTTACATTTATCATGCGCAGTATGCGATTTGTATCATTCAAATTTATCTTAACCTAACTTGGTAATTTATAATATAATTTTTAAAATCATTTAGATATTCTAAATTAATCAAATTCTTTTTATATAAAATTGTTAAAAGGGTAAATCATCGAGATTATTGATATCAATAGATAGCGTGTTTGGTAATATTCAGACAAGTGCTGTCGAATTATTCGATCCTTGAATTTGAAAAATAAATAGACGCATCTTTTTAGACCAAGCCTTAGAAATCTTGTATAAAACACAAATTTAAATTATAAATTCAGCTAAAAGTGATAAAAAGTATCCAGAATATTAATTAACACGATCGTCAAGTGAATTACTACAAGAATTTTCGGTAATAACGAACTTTCAAACAATATAGCGTCACAGACGTAGTTCCACCGAAAACGATAGAAAATCAGAAGAATTATATATAAGAATCCATCGCCGAACTTCAACAATATAGTCTAACGTACATCAACAACGATACCTGAAATTCT
Organism: Melolontha melolontha; assembly: GCA_935421215.2. Classification (NCBI taxonomy): domain Eukaryota; kingdom Metazoa; phylum Arthropoda; class Insecta; order Coleoptera; family Scarabaeidae; genus Melolontha; species Melolontha melolontha. The sequence continues at coordinate 109,445,789 of OW285235.1, read as the reverse complement.
ACAGCCAGAAACGAGCGCAGTGAGTAATTAGGCACCGAAGACGAAGTCCGAGGAAAATCTTCGATAGCGTCTGCGTAAACAGCCACCTACACCGCCATCATTTTGTGCTGCACCCGAACATTTTTGGATCACCGAGGATCTTCCCAATTCACACAGACGATCTACAAACATACATCAGCATCATTATTATAACAGGTTTTCAGATAATATTTATTTTTTTTTCAAAAATTAAATTCTTTAAACTTTTATTTTATAATCTTCTCGAATTATTTACCTAATCTACCACGTCCTGTCATGATCTTTATGTTTAATTAAACAACCTATTTATATCTTAGAGATAACAATAAAAGGGTACTCACCATAATTGTAATAAGAGTATTCACATTTATATTCATATTATTTATTAGTTTAACACACATAACCTCTTTTCACATTAGTAACACCTTGTTGTTTATGCGTATATGCAGTTTCGTTAATGTCACATTTGTAATACGTTATATTTTTACAGTTTCCTTTAATTTAATAAACATAATATTTTTAATTTTACATGAATCTTTTATTTGTTCATATTTATTTGTGGGAGTTATTATATTAAGCGTCAACATTAATATTATTCTCTTTTTTGGAAGCAACAACCTAAAACTCACAACGAGCCCGAGATCACCCACATTTAGTAAAGTTTTATTAAATATAGTTTCTTGCTTTCCGACTAGTTGGCTATTTGAGATAAAGATAGCGCAATCTGGGGTGAGATTTTATAAATTAAGGCGCCCGACTAATCTTTTCAAATACATAATTTTATCTTACACTTTTATCTCATTAACATTTTATAATCTCACCACAGCCCGGTAAAGGGGGCCGTTATCAATATATATATATATATATATATATATATATATATATATATATAATCACCACATAATCTGTGAATATATCAGAGACATCTTTCCGGAAGTTGATAACCTTGTATCCGCTTTTAAAAAAGTTTTCAGAAAAGCACCATTGAGAGTAGCTCTTTACAGGGAAAAACTTCCATCTTTGTCACTGCCTCCCCCTCCAATAATAACTAAATGGGGAACTTGGTTGGAAGCTGCTAGTTTTTATGCAGTCGATAGTTTACAAAATTTCGTTACATGTTTAAATGACAATGCTCGAAGTATTTCTGAGTGCAAGGAACTAATACAAATTCCAAATTTAAAAAATCAGTGTACTCTCTCCAGGAACACTTTGTGGAAATTTGCTAAAACTAGTCACTTATTTTGAAAATCACATTAGATGTGGCTATTAATAATTTGAAAAATATTCCAATTGACTTCGAATGTGGCCTTTGGCAAAAATTAAACGCAGTTTTTAATAGAAATTCACATTTAATAACATTGTGGCAATTGTGTATGGGCTCAATGCCTCAAAATCTAACTGCTAAATACGCTGAAATAAAATAATATTTCCAGTATGCATCTAACCAGTTGCGATGTAGAAAGGGCGTTTTCTATCTACAAGGATGTATTTCATTCAAAGATAACAAATTTTATAGAAGACAACCGTGATAAAGTATTGCTAGTTAATATTAATACTCCTGTATTCAACTTGAACTTCAAAATGAACAAATAAAAATGTATTTCGTATTTTAGAGATCACCACCCATTGTTTTCCAATTACATAAATAAAAATAAAAACTCTTTAAAAATACAAATTTTCAGTAGTACGCCCGTGGGCGATGAGTCATGGGCCTCTAGTGTTCGATCCCTAGATATAATACAAAACTACTCTACACGCCAAAAGCGACGATTGATCATATTCACTGCACTTGGTTCTAATAAATGATCATTTCTTTAAATATCTAGACGCCTATTTAAAGGCAAAAAATTTATCAATTACGAAAAGATAAAAGATGTCAAATAGTGCCTATGATTTTGTTAGTCATTGATAGAAGTATGGCCATAGAAGTATGCCTGCCCCAATAGTAAATTAAATAGTTTCAAATTTCGCTCATCAAATCCGACATTCCATATAAACAAGTTCAAACAAGTTTCATATATACAAGTTATCGAAAAAAATTCTAAAGTATCTATTTCCATGATGTTTTAATTTGATTTAATTTGTTATTGTTTATACTTAGCCCCACATAAAGAAGAACAGGTAAAAAGATTTAATAATTGATCATGATACAATTCCAAAATAAAATTACGAGTCCCTTATTAGTTCCATAATATCGAAGGCATGCAATTTACTATTAATAATATTACTAAACAAATTTGAATTATTGAAATTTTTAATTAAGCCGAGATGATCATATCACATGGAATGTTTGTTAAAAATACTTCTATATATTTTTTCATATATATTTAGCTCTTGAACATCGATACACATATTACTTATGCGTAAAAAACATGAAGTCTACTGCTCTAAAAATTATTCGAATTAATCCAAACGAAATATGTATAGATGAGGGATGCTTTTTATATTTCGCGAATAGAGAACAGAACCTAAAACTAATAATCGTACATGGCTTTATTGTTTTTCAAAATATTTTCCATTAAGATCAATACACTTTTGCATGCGCTTGAACCAACTTTCGAAGTACTTTTTCCACTATAGACTGATGTATCTCCAAAAAAGCATCAACCGCTTCTCGAGGCATCGAAAAACGTTGACTTCGTAATTTATTTTTGATTTGCTGGAATAGAAAGAAGTCACTGGGAGCCAAATCAGGGCTGTACGGCGGATGATCTATCAATTACAATTTTTCAGTTGTTAAAAACTCTCTCATTTGCGCTGATGTGTGAGAGCTCGCATTGTCCTGGTGGAGAATGATCCGTCTTCGGTGGTTGGTTTCCCTTATTTTCCCGAATACTTCTGGCAAGCCAATACTTGTGTACCACTCAGAATTTGCCGTCCGACGTTGCACTAATGGAACAGTTGCCACGGTTCGGTTTTTCCGAAGAAACAAGCGACCATTTGCTTCGAAGTGCTTCGTGCACGAAGAACTTTTGTTGGACTTGGCTCATCTTGAAAGATCCATACAGTTGATTGCTGTTTACTTTCGAGCTCATAAGCGTAGATCCATGATTGGTCACCTGTTAGGATGTCATAGATGATGGCCAAATGTCCATGCAAAATTAATTGTATGCTGGTCCCAGCAATGCCCAAGGATACCTCTATCTCACAATAAGCGACATATTTTTCGACATATTTAACAACAATCGGACAACCTTCACGAAATTAGTCAGTGAGCGAAGCACGGCCACGATTGAATTCAGTATACCACCGATATACGCTGGTTTTTTATGGTGATTCATCGACAAAAGTCGAATTAAGGTCATCGATGCACGAGGTGATAATCCAAGTCGAAAGTTGTAAAAAATAATCGCACGAAAATGTTCACGAGTTAATTCCATTTTTAAACCGAGGTGAATTTTTTAAATCACTGTAAACAACACAAATAGTACCTGTACGTTAAAACCTTCTGAGTAAGTATCTATTCTATCAAAAATGTCAAACTTTTTACGGTATAGACATCGGTTGCAGCACCACGATTCCTATTCCCGAAATATAAAAGGCATCCATCGTATATACAGGTATATTTATTTATTATATAGCATTACAAATTAAGGCAAAATAATTTAAAATTAGAACATATAATTAATATTTTTACTTACGCAAACTGTATTGTCTTTTAAATTGAATTGTCCGAATATTAGTCTTGATACTGGAAATTTATGACGATGTATCTAATGCATGAAGTTTAAATTATAATTTATAATGCGAAAATCTAAACAAATTAAGCAACTTTCTGAAAGTGCCAACATGACAAAAAACACTTGAACTTTATAGTAGGTATTACACGAGGTTGATTCAAATTTAACCTTCGTTTTATATTTTTTTGGTCAATACAAACTTCATATTAATATTATATATTCAGCATTTTTCTAAAATATACTTGTCCCATCGCTCCGGTAGCTTCTGTATTCCCGTCGAAAAAATTTTTTCGATTGGTCAATTTTATACCGCATCCTTTACTTCCTCATTAGAGGCAAATCGCTTGCCTCCCAAGAACTTTTTGAGCGGCTCAAAGAGATGATAATCACTCAGGACTAAATCGCAACCACACGCGGGGGCGAAGCAGTACTTCCCAACCCAATTTAGCCAACTTATTGATGAGCTGATTGATATTGATGAGTAACGGATGAGCTGTATGTGCGCGAGCGTTGTCGTGTAGGAGAATAACGCCGTTGCTTAAGAGACGTGTTTCTGTTAGTATTGTCTTTCTTCTAAAAAATCGACCTTAACTTCCCAGTCCTTACAGTCGCCATCACCTCGGCAGTTTTGAATTCTTTGGGGCGAGATGAGCTTGAGCGACGCCATTCCATGCTAAGATTCCTATTTTCTGGGATATAATGGTGTACCAGGTTTCATCAGTTGTTATGATACGTAACAGAAACTCATCGCCTTCATACACGTAGCGAAGCCGAGTTCTCTGCAAACCTGCAATCGTTTGTGTTATTGTTCCACGGAAAGTTGTTTTTGAACCCACCTGGCGTCAACTTTATTAAGTTTAAACTTGTCGTGAACAATATTATATGAACACCACCAACACTAGTTTTTAAAATTCTAGCAATTTCCTTAACAGATATTTGCCTATTGCTCTGGATCAGCTGTGAAACTTTTTGAACGTTGCTAAAATTCACATCAGACATCAGACTGTTCTGAAACTGCTTTGCAGTTTCTCTTCAATTATGTTCAGAAAAAAAGTACAAAGTGAAATTTGAATTACCCTCGTATATTACTATTTACCATACGCATTTAATGTTCGTCATAAAGCGTATGTATATGTATAATAATATCGTTCGATATATTTGCCAACCTATAGACTTAATGTTAATATCCAATTATGTATATGGTATAATTATTAGTAATAATAATTAAGTTTAGTTCAGTTCATGGCATTTCAAGTTATTTCGTTTCATGTCGAACCTACTTCTCGATATACAAAGTAAACACCGGTATTTAATTAACAGATGAGATTGTATCAGCAAACTATAATTCGTTTATTAACCAAAATTATATATACTTAACTATATACTATTTTATATATACCGGAAAAAAATTTATTTTTCAACATTATCAAAGAGTCTACAGTTCTTTTATTCCACAGAAAATGGAATAGTAAATTTTCAAAAAGTTTACAAAATGTGAGTTAGCAGCAGCGATAATATTATTATTCGACGAGGATCTCGTTTATCTCCTGTTTAACCAAATTATTAAATTTGCGAACAAGAAGAAATAGGACGAAACAAAATCAGGAGAATGAGATGCTTAAGAAATAAATTTGAACACAAAATCGTGTAAACAATTGATAAAGAGTATTTCTTGTGTGCCAATCTTGACCGTATTTATTTCAGCTCTTCTCTAAATCGACTCAATAATGTAGCATAAGATGCTCCTGGTATTGTTTCTCCCTGCTTCAAATAGCCGAATAGGATAATATCTCGAGAATCCCAGAAGCAGCTTCCACAATCATGCCAGCCGATAAAACAATCTTTTCCTTCTTTGGTGCATTTTCATCAAACACAGTATTATGTGTTCACTATCGTCTCGACTGTGGTCTGTAGTCATGGATTCATGATTTGTTCACTGAAATGACCCAAAAACTCCTGGGACTTAAGATTTAAACATCGCCAAACACTACATTAGAATATCTTTTCATTTGTACTTTCGATGGACACAACAAATTTTTCATCTAATTTTTGAATTCAAAATACTGTTCACGGAACATTCAAAATGCCAGACAGTATTTCATAATACTACTATGAATTATACCTATGACATTAAACACAATAACCTCAGCTAAATGCACAGAGTTCACATTATGTCTAGTATAGATTCGTGCACGTTTAAACTAATTGATTCATAAATAAACAGTCTCTAACGACTGCATAGAATTTCCATAAACTTCGTCCACTTCCACCTAAATCCGAGGCGGTGGTTCGGTTTCTTAAATAAAAATATTTTATCTTTTGTTCGGAAATCGCGTTTTTCACTTCTGTAATAACATATTCAATGCTTTTCATAAACGTTTGTAACAAGTGAAGAATCTATTGATATTATATGAAATTTAAACTAAATTAACAGGATAGATACATCAATCAATATATTGTAATTTCTATCACTCTGATTCACTTGTTTTGTTATAGTTTTAAGCTATAATTTACGTTCAAAAAGAGTTTGCAATTCACTATATAAGAAAAATCTGTCAATATTCGAGAATTCTTTACAATTAATTAAGTTCACAATTTAATCTCGATAAAAATTAAAAGAAGTCTTTATCAATGTCTCTTTATAACTGCCATACAATGATCAAGAGTAGCATGGACGTGGTATTGTTTCTAAAACTTGTATTTTTATTATTAATATCTACCATTTGATCTAACTAAATACTGAAAACTTAAATGCATAAAACAGGCCGCTCATGTGTAATGAACATTTGGCGTTTTCAAAAGCAACGTCTACTTATTAGGCATTACAAATTTATGAAGAAGAACAACAATCGTTTCAGCCTATAATTCTAGACGATATTACGTCAGCGTTCTGGAAAAGGTTTCATGCACATGTCAAAAGTAATTATGAAAAAAGTTTACCATACTTCATGGATTTCATGATCATGAAGAGCATGCACTAGAAAACTTGTGTAGCTAGCAGTTCTGCTGAAATTCTATTCTTCTATTATCTTTCATTAGAATACCCCTTTCCTAATGTTTTTTCTTAAATCTTAACCGCAGCTAATAAACCTTACAAAAAATCTTTCTTCTCTTTTGGAATATATAATATTTGTAAAACACCAACAATAACTGCTATAACTAACTCTAAGTAACTCTAAATTTAATTGCTGAAAGTATTTATTTATTATCTGAACATTTATTTAAAAAAAAAGAAGAGAATATAATCGTCAAAAATTAGTAACTAGATTTAGAATAGTGTGTGTTTGGTAAAGGATAGTTTAAAGCATAAATTCTTATTAATAGAATAAGTGAATAATGCACAGGTTGCATATAAATATCTAATAATTTTGATTTGAGTAAAAGCTAATTTTCTCAAGTACACAATTTCTTATGAGTGTAAAAATATTATTTAAGGTTAATATTTAGTGGGTTAACAAAATATCTCGTTTGCGTCATCGACTTAAGTAGACCTGTTTTGAGAAAATTTGTCACTGGTACTGGTATCAAAAAATAAAGATAAACGTGGAACTATAACCATATCTCCAAGAAACAAAGGCAAAATATCAGAAGAAGAATGAAGAAGAATCTGACCAAATTATTATTAAACAAAAAATTTAAATTTCAGGGAATAAATAAGAGACCAGAAATTAATGGACGCGACAGGAATAATATTAAAAAAACAATATTCATTGTGTCTTTGAGATAGTGGTTTCAATATAGCTGTTATCAAAAGACCCTCACTCTATTAATGTTAAGGCGTCTAAGGCGATTGAAATGAATTTACGTGCGTTATATGGATATGCTTTACTACTTTTTACTAAAAAAGACACCTGATAAATAAATATATACCTTAAATACAAATATCGCCTACAGAGTAATCTTTTGGTGCTTTACTAGATTGAAATGATAAGTAATATAGTCAAAACTATTTATAAGCTCAAACAGTGGAAATTTTTTCCATATTCCCCTAAACTATAGTTTTCTTGTGTTTTACAAAAGCCAGTTTTACATTCACTATTACATATTTGAAACCTTTTTACACATGTCCTAACAAAGTTGCAGTTACTCTATTTTATCTTTCGAATCTTAGTTAATATTTTTAAGTTTTAACAGACATACATTTCATTACAAATCATGTTAGAAAAATATTAACGAACATGAAGAATGTGGTTCAATTTACAACTGATTCAGGCTAAAGAGCTAATAAAATACACATTGCTTATTGCATTTTCGACAACAAAACATATTTTGTTTTACCACATAGTGTTTTGAATTTAAGCAAATGAATACTTTGGTAAAATTTGATATTACGAAGCTACTAATTCTATTTCTGATCGATTTTATAAAAGAAGAAATAAATTTCTGATAAAATAATAGAGCTTTGCTCTCTAATTTGCGCAAAACGGAATATATTTGCATGAAAATACTTTAAAATCTTCCAAAATTCTCACCAACGCGTTTTACTTCTAAGGTAATGAGGAGCTTACTTCCTTTAGGTTTCTTGGATTCAATGCTGAACCTTATTTTAGAATACATTGGATAATAAATAAAAGGCGAGTCGATTCTTTTAAAAATAACATCATTTTATTAATATAATCGAGTTCTTAATTGATTTGTTAAACTATTGATCATGCAACGCGTGATTAGGAATTTAACTGTTGTTCAACCACGGATAAATTTTGATAGAATATTCAAGTGTCGGTGGCATTTTATCTTCCACGCAGTAAGAGCGAAAAGGAATAATTTTTTTTATTTATAGATAACTAAAATTGTTTTGTTAATGAATAATAAGGAACGTGTGTAAGTACTTATATAAACACTTAACTTTAATAAGTGATATAGAAGTACCCATGTGTACGTAATTTCTTGATTTAAAAGTTCTAGTTTAACATAGTCCCTAAATTATTTTTTTATAAAACATTTGTTAGAAAGAATATGTATGTGTGTATATATATATATATATATATATATATATATATATATATATATATATATATAACTTGTATGTGTGGGTGGCAGCAAGGCAGTCGAGCTCCGAAAGAACCCGCGGGTTCGGAACCATGCAGGTTCGGTCTCTTGCACCAACAATGCCAACGAAAAGCGACTAGGATTGGTTGAATGGGCCACGCCTACCGCGACTTGTCACCTACCGGTATGCAAATGCTCCCCCACTTCAGGCATATACTTTTGCCCGCTGTAATACCCTGCAACCCGCTCTACAGCACGGGGAACACTTCTCCGCTGTTGCCGATGAGATGCTTCTCTTTTCGCGCGAGCCGCGTCATCTTCCTATACAAACAGACATACGTACAGTAATATTCTACATAGATACTTCGACGCACGAAGTCCGTACGCTCTCACTTCCAATCTAAATTTCTGTACATGTACGTATGCAGACATAAACTATGCGGTAATGTTCTTGAGGTGGATACTCTCAACTGGTATAACATCGTCCTGCTGTCTGTGTCTCCGCCATAATATTTTCAAGGAAATAAATTTAATTTCTAAATGTCATCGATTTATATACTGAACTAAGAAAATATATGTACGTACATAGTACACATATTAGATGCACCTTTTCTTTCAAAAAAACACATAATTAAGACAGTTCTTTACAATTAAATGTAGGGGTGTATGTATATATCTTTTAGCCATTGAAATAAAAGTAATTATCCAAGTTATTTATATTACATTTATGCAAAAGCAAGTAATTAGTTTATACTTAATTATTTCTCGAAATTTCGAAGTTCTTAATATATTTCTTAAATTATTGAAACTACACAATCGGAAGATTTATTAAAGTAAATATTTTTACAATCTAAAGAGTACAAGTTTTTTTCTGTAGCTTCTAATTGCACTCTTAATAAATGAATATTAGAAAAATACATAGAAGTACCTGCAATCATTAATTTTTAATCTTCTGTTAAGTGTTGATCAAAATTTTAGCGTATGTGAAATAGCGTCTGAATTATTAATTACGTTCGAACTACACATATTAGAGGTAATTATAGTATTATAGTAAGTATATACACAAGTACAGCAATATAAATGTAAGCGTGATAGTGATAATCAATCACTACAATCAGCGAGATTATTGTTATATGATTTGTAGGTATCCTGCCTACTTTGTTTTACAAATATGTTCACTTGCTTAATGTTATAAAACATTTATCAGTAAACAAACTATGTATCTTTTAGACTATTCCGAAAGATGATATACTTATGCTTTGTATTACCCTGTAGCACACATTCACTAATATTTTTTTGACTCTTTTTCAAACACTATTTCCAGGAACAGGTTGATGGTGGCAAAATTTGCAAGGGGCAGCGATTGGATCACTTCTCCTATAATAGACTCCATCAACTAGACTTAAGAATGTCAAAATGATAACATAGAAAAAGTAGATGTAAAATATCAATAAAATGAACCAATTCTTCTTCAAAAATACACATCGAAATCAGTAAAAATTGTTTTTCCAAATAACTGAAAATGAAAAATATGAATGAAGGAATAGATAATTTCTTTAAAACAATTTTTTATATTAATGTTTGTTAGAAAATTTATATTATTTCATAAATTTCATAAAACGCGTAAATTTTTCTTGACCACCACACAGGCACACTTTTTGATATTAACAGAACAACGTTGTTTGATCTACGATAATGTTCAGACAAACATTCACGGAAACCATGCTTGTACATTGGTCTTAACCAATATTCTCAGATGAAAATGATGAAATTAGTGAAACTTCTATCCGCCCCTTCAAACTTTATCGTGTATTTATTGTATAAATTTTGTTCTACAAATCGTAATTAAAAGTTTTACAATACAAAATATTCATATATTCACAACTTCTATACTCACTAAATTGAAATACATTTGTCAACATTGTAAATGCCTAGGTATTTACATATCAGACTCGCAAAGGGCACCACATAAAATTAAGTACGAGACAAATTTGGATTTGAGTTTAATTAAAAGAAGAAATAGATTTCTAAAAAAATTGCTCCATATACACTAGTATATTAAAACATTTCTTACATTTCTCGATTTAAGATATTTCTTTGTTAAAAAAATATGTTTTTAATGGAATATATATATATATATATATATATATATATATATATATATGTACCATCGAAATATAGTTTTAGAAGTAATTAGTATACAGTACTTATGTAAATGTACCTTCTCGAAAGAATACCCTCTAGTATAATACATCTAATTAAATACTTTTATATTTTTTGGTATTTGAAATACTATATTATAGGTGACTGTCTCCTAATATTTTGTATATAAATATTTGTATCTCGTATATAAATATTTAATATTAAGTCTAATCTAGAGTGTTATGTAATGTAAATTTTATCAATATAAATAGAATTTCTGTTATTTATATAATTAGGTATACCTATTTAAAATTATATAGCGAACATGTTTCATTATCGAATTGAAATGTTCATACCAAAGTAGATAATAACAAGTTCGTAATAAAAATACAGTCAAAAAGATGTACTGTATAGAGAATATATTTAAATAAAAAAATACACTTTGCTTTGATTATTGAATAGAAAATACCCACTTAACAGTGATCTTCAGAAGTGTGGGATTAAAACTCTTACGATTATATTAAGAAATTCTTGTCTATGATTTTATAGTATCAGATTTAAAAAATGCAAATTATGTTTGTTTCTATTACACTTAGAAATTTTTTTCAGTTTCTGTTGCAGTTGTTATCTTAAAGAATTAATATTTTCGAGCAGAGTATTTATTATCATGTTAGAATTACAATACAAATCTTGTATTTTCAAACTGGAGGATTAGAAGCTAGACAAATACAACTGTAGATGGCAACTGTAAGAATTTCACTTCAAAAATAGTATTAATGTTTTTGAATGCCACCCAACTTTATATTAAAAGTACAGATCATTCCTAATAAAAATTTAATTGAAGGCATGGTACACTTAATTTCCATTATTTTATACAAATATGTATAACTATTACAGAGATTTTTATTATAAACATATAGGCTAATGCGCTTACATAAATTACATTGAAATTTAATACATGTCGATTATGTGTCATCAATTACAGCTAGAACTGCAAGTAAAATTACATTATTACAATTCAAAAGTTATTAAAATCATGACACAAGAGTATAGAATTTTAAAAAAATCAATTTTAAATAAGTAAACTCAGAAGTGAATGATCAGCAGAAATTCAAAGAATATTCTATATGGCAAAAAAGCAATTCAAAACTTGCAGATATTGTATTTTTATGAATTGAAAATCTAGGAAAAAGAAAATCAATGGCCGTACTGACGAATAACGAGTCACTTTAGCGAACAGAAGAATATTAAAGCAAATAAGTGAATAAATTCTCAACACTTGCAAGTAGAATACTTTGGTCGCATCTCATCTCTCCAAAAAATAATAATTGAAGATTAGATAAAATAACAGGAATACGACTTCTATCTAGACTTTAAATAAATCTAGTGAAAGTGTTAACTAATTTAACTAAGACACAAGCGGCAAAAACTAATGCTAATATTGCAAATTATTGCGAGACCGGCAAATGAAATCGACATATGGTCATGACTTTTACATTAATTAGTTTTTGTACAATAGAGAATGACCAACAGTAATAGCAAGAAAACACAAAGTGGCCAAGAAAGCAATTAAAAACTTGCAGATACTGGAAGAAGTAAATGTACAAACATTGGTATTTTCTGTATTATCATATGACACGGAATCCTGGACAATTAAATATCTAACCAAAAGGATCAATTACCGTGCTGGCAAATAACTCTATGAATGTCTTGAGCGAAAGGAAGAAACAAACAGTAAATATTAAAGAAAATAATGAATAAATTCTCAGCACTCGCATATTAAAATACTTTGACCTCATCTCCAAAAGGAATAGTGGATACCTAAAGTTTAGACAAGATAGGCGTTAAACAAATCAAGTGAAAGTGACACCTAATTTAACTAAAGCACAAGCGGCAAAAACTAATACAAAAGAGAAAGACTGAAAATTATTGTAACACAAGAAATGATGTGATCATGACTCTTCCATTATCTCGTCTCCAAAAACTAAACTGGAGAGAGTGGGAGATTTATTATTTAATTTAGATATAGATTAGACCGTAATTTTATATAATAATTCGGAAAATCTATCTGAGAAATAGCTTCCCTTTTGAAAATTCAAAAAGGAAACAAGCATTTTCATATTGACTATTTTTAATGAATATATATGTCTGTAATATAAAGCTCAGATATTCTTTTTTTGTATGTGTAATTCATGTTAATAGAATTGATTACATTTGCCTATCCAACCAATTATACCATTGGGGGAAATTATAATACTTTCTTAAAATACAGACAATTACAGTGAACATGTTAAGAGTAAGACTCTCTAGCATTTAAAATACATAAACATATTACCTAATATAACATTTATTTTTAAAGTCGCTACTACTCATTACATATATTACGATCGATTTTTCTAAATAAGTAACAAAATTTAGACAAGAATTGAAGTTCTCGTACTTGTAGGCATTAAAAAAATATATAACAAAAGCTTAATCGGATTCGTATATTTTAGTAGCCTTCAAACATATTCTTTTGAAATTCCAAATTTGTTTAGGGTTAAAGGCAATAGTTGTCTACATATATAGTACATACGTCTATGTATAGGGTATAAATTGTCCAAGCGAATATGTAAATCGTTATAAATACTTACATAAAAATTTAATAAATACACTTAAAAATACTAAATATTTTCCTAATTCCTAGAATAATATTGGAATTTTGCTACCCCTGCGTTAAAATATCGAATCACAACGTACATGCGTGCCACTTATAATCTCGCTTTACATAACAATTCATCCATAAAATTTACATTTAACAAATATGTATATCTATGCATTATGCATATGATCAACAGCACACGACCTGCTTCAAGTGAAAACCCCATAATCATTTTTTGGTAGATCTCCCCATAGCAGCCGGTGCCAGCAAACAGGCGCTAACTTGATGGGGTGACAACCTGCCCACGACAAACATACTTATATAAATATTTTATTTTTGTATTTAAGTAACAACGCCGTGTTAAACATTTGTGCATATAGTGGCGTTAGCTACTTGGTCTTCATACCAAACAGGAAAGTGTTAGATAGGCGCGTGAAATTTGGGCGGTTATATGATCGTTTAGGTGTATCGTGAGTAGATTTAACGATATACCAATTCCTTTTGTAAACTTATCTGAATATTTACAAAACTGGTTTTTTAATATATTATTTTTAGTCAGGTTCTTATTCAGAAAAATACACAATTTTTGTGTGTTAGCAACAAATCGTCAATTTTCTTAGACATTTCCTGGAGGCGTTAATATTACAAAACATATTACTTCGTAATCTTTCTATTGAAGACCATATCTAATATTTATTTAATGTTTAACACATTTTGATTTGAGGTGTTTCTGTATTGAAAGTTTCAATTCAATTTTTAATATTTCGATAAAAATAAAATAATTAAATCAACTACTGTTCAATAAATCATTTAAACTTTTTATATAAATTTTAATACAAGTACAAATATTTTTCGGGATAAAACCACGATTTTCACAAAAATTAGTAACTTAAACTATATACGTGAACAGTTTGAATAAAAGGCTAACTTCAATGTTTAATTTAAATATTTTCACACACGTGAATCCATAGTTTGTTGTTATAAAATTGAACATTTGTACCTGGTCCGGTATATGCGAAAAGAATAACATATTTTGAAGATACTATACCCTGGATATATATGTGATACATACACGTGCGTTTTTACCATTTCCTGCTTCTGTCTTTTCAATTTTTTCGTTAGCTATTTAATAAAATACACCCAATAAAGTATTCTGATCAAAACCCATATGGTGTGCTATATATCACCAAATTATTAAATAAATTAAAAAACTGAACTCAAATTTTGCATTTCAAGTTTAATATGTATATCAAATTAAATAAAAGCTAAGGCTTACTATACTAATCTTCAAATCTCTTCTCTAATCTCTTCATGTTCTTGATTGAAGGATTTAATAAGTTCAAATTTGACACTCTCCATCACCTGACAAAAGTTGTTTAATTATAAGCTTATATCTAGGCATCTATGGCATCTATATATTATTATAGATGCCTAAAATGACCGTATTGAACAATATTTTATTGCATTTTAAATAAAATACGAAATTGGTGGTAAAATTAAAATTAGAATGACCAACTATAGCTATAACTATCTTCAATTTTCGAAAGAAACCTGTCTTGTGCCATATTTTAATTATTAATTCATCAAAATAAATAGATGGTCGCGCCATGTATGTTTGTCCTTAATTGAAGTATTTAATCAGTTATTACTCCGTAAGCATTTAATCATTATATGCCTCAACAACGTACAAGATTAACTTCTGTTTGTTGTTAAGATAACTTGTTTTATTCGTGTCTATTACTTAGAAACCAAAATTATTAATATTATCATTAATTTCCTACAATGACAGTGATACAATTTTAATTACAAACATTCGTAGGTGTAATATTTTACTTCATTTTACATAAAATAAAAAATTGGTTACACATTATTAAAATTACTTTTGAAGTGTTTATATCTCATGAAATTATTAAATGAAAAAAATCGCTGCTATGAAAGTAATACGTTTTTAATGAAATATATCGACAATATAACAAAATCAATTTATACAAAGAATAAGGACCTCCGTAGAAGGTCCTGAGGAACTCCTTTTTTAATATTTGTCAGGTAAGTATTTATATCAAAAAGCTAATGATGTAAATAGCTATATGTATACATAGACTTTTTAATGATGTACAAAGAAAGAAACTTAAAATTGCTGTTTCCGATTAAAAACGTCCCATGTTTTTCAATACATGTATATACTCGTATATACATATGTATATGCTTTTATGTCATCGTTATTACTTCAGACACTTATACTTTAAATATATCGGAAATATTTCTTTGTAGGAACATAGATCGTTCATTTTGCATTTGATAAACAGAGAGGTGGTCATTAGGTGATATGCTAAGTATATTGTTAGCGCACATGGGCTCCCCCTCTGTTCGTAATTACGCCCCCTCTCCTGGTCAGCGTTGCACTGGTCAGAACATCTCGACTGGCCATGGATATCGGACGGGTGAAAACACGCGGTCGTTTCAATTTCAGAGCGTCAAGTATAAATATTGTGTTTTTTTTATTGTTTAGATTGTGTAGTTTGTAAATATATAAAATAAATTTATTCCATAATTAGAACTTATTCAATATCGTAAAATAAACAATAATAAAATTTTGTTAATTATACAGTGCATATGAATTTCTTTCATTCTCCCTATGAATGTAAAATTAGAAGAATACCTAGCTGCTCAATATAGTGCATATATACAAAATACAGGAGTAATATATGATTACATATACAAACTAAATTGCTATAAGAAATAGTGAGAGGACCACTTAATAAATAGAATTTTTATGAGAGTGTAGAAGTGCATCGAAAAAGCACAAAGTGCGAACGCTAAAAAGTTTTGTACTAGTGTAAGGATAACTAGTTTATGTAGTGTTTAATATTATTATTTTATTTATTAGTTTTGTTTGACAACTAATATAAATTTACAAAGTTTGTGTTCATATCGTAGTAGTTTTTCAAACTCTTCAGCATGAAGAATAGCCTGGCTGGTTGTGGAAATCGCGCTGTAAGTTTTTCTAATTAGAATTTATAAAGTATTGGGCGTATCAAATCCTTATTGATAAATTGATTATGATTATATAAATATAAATGCCAAATAACTTAGTTACTCCAGTACAATATAGGACACAAATATATCGCAGTTTGAATGACGCACACAATTAATTTACTACAAACATTATTAGATGATATAGACAGATAAATACCGTTATACTATAAGCTTCATTAATTTGGGATGTGTTAAACAACATAAAAATTTTCAATCTATTTCCATTTACCTAATAGTTGGCATACCTAAGTAAAAGAAGATAATATCCGTAACCATTTCAATCATATTATAGCGGCAAAATTTAGTACTCACTAGATGCGAAAGCTATATAGGTAGGCACTTTTGCTAGGTATTTAATAACCAAATAAACCAATAACCAAAGAAACCAATAAACTAAACCATATAGAAATATTTTGGCCGTTCATTAAAAAAGTGAGATGAAGTCACTTCATGAAATGTAAAATATCTTATGAAGAGTGTGCAAATAAAACTCATTCTATTGAAGTAGTGCAAACTGGCATTCTGATCCACTATAATAAGGAGTATAATTGTTTTCCTCTCTTTTCAATTCAATTCAAGTAATCGTGTGTAAAGATCTTTGTGGAGAATAGTTTTTGACACATTTTTATGTTAGCTGAATATAAAAGGCAGTAGTTGAGTATTTTGTTATAAGTCTACAAAGTTTTGATTATATTTGACTTACCTATGCAGAATACCATTAAATAAGTAAATACATAGAATACTAAATAAATAGATATCCTATTTCGAAATGATGATGACCTAAGTAAGCATGAAATAAAATTGGTATGAATGAGATTTTGATTTATTCTTTTTGTTGAATAATAATTTTGACACGCTCTGGGATAAAACATTTAAATTTCTTATGCCACGCCTCTAATACCTATTATCTTTCAGATGAATTGAGCAAATTTATTTATTTGATATCGAGTTGGATATTAGGTATAAGTTATTCATGATTATGAATCATTGATAGTATACTAGTGTATATAGGTAAACTAAAATTACGGAAGTAACGTTTCAACTCTATCTACCGTGCGTATAAGAAAAAAAAAGAAAACAGCACGGCAGTGAAAAAGAGGAAACAGGTGTTAAACGCCTGAATGGCGTCAATCATTCATAACCGAAGAGATCGTAGGATCCCCTGAAACAGGGATGAAAATCTCCCCAACACATATACACACGCATAGATAGACGCCGTCGTTGAAGATTTCTTTATCTACTACCGCCCGCGTTATGTAACTTTATACACTCGAATATGCGAGTGGTTATTAAAAATTCGAACCCCCGAAGCACATTTTTTGCATAGACTGTACTTCTAATCTGCGCTGGCGTTGATGACTGCTAGTACCCCTCTTTCACCCTCTATCAAACGCCTCGAACGCATGCGCCTTATTCTCATTACTTTACCGATTAATTAACTTGCATATTGCGCGCTCCTTCTAGCGCCAGCAAATTACCGCTACGCGTGTCTCTCTTCTTGGTACGCTACTACCGATACATCCTTCCTTATCATCACGAAGCACTTCGTCTTAGTTTCTCTTATACGAGGTATGTAATTTCATTCCTCCTTCGTCCTTAATGAAATGTACGTCTACTATCTCTCTTTCTCTCGTCTCACTCGATTTAGTGATGTTAATAAAAACGTAATTAATTCCACCTGCATCCAGCGAAAATTCCAAAAATATCACTAATTAAAAATTAAATCATAGGAAACGTGTCCCTTCACACGCATATGAAACTAACATTTTTCTATTTCTCCCTCATTTCGCATACGTATAGGTTTTCTTTGCTCCCCCTCCCCCATCCGCGCGACGACTTGGAAATTCTAAAAAGTAAAATGCGGGGTCGATGTTTTCCATCTTCCTTTAACAAACAGGCGTCGTGTATTTTCATCTCCCTCGACAAGGTAGGGGTGTGCAGTAGCGCCATGCAAATCCGGCAAGCGTGCTAACTACTCGTACGGCGCTATACTCGGCGCCAGAACAGCGTCGGCGTCTCAATACGACGCTTAGCAATCAGTTTTTCAGTAATTACCGTTTGTTTCGGGTCAGTCGTTGTTCATTTGTTATGATCGTTGTCTTTCTTTTGTTTATATTTTCTTCTAATTACCCCTTTATTTCTTCGTTTTTCTTTTAGTTTAGTCATTTATTTTCTGGTTACTACTTTTGATATGTGACTGCTATGAAGTTTAATTATAAAATAAGAAAAAGTGCGTTAATTTGTGCTCTCAGTGCAGAATTACTTCTACACCAGAGAAAGAAAAAGAAATGTTAAGACTTCACGTGATTAGTTTTGAAATTGTGATTAAAGGAAATAATAATAATAATGCGCTCTAACATAAGGAGAAACAGGTGTGATAAAAAAGTCGTAAAACCTAAAATATACCACGTTGATTTTAACTACACACTACATACATTTGAACAGGATCACGCGGCGTTCAACTGCTGGACCTGCTGAATTCTGCTTTAGGATTATAGCTCGTTCGCGCGCTTACGGAGCAACTTAACTTATTTGAACGATATCTTCGACACCTACCGCGAAAGCCTGTAGTGACATGCAATGAAATAGGCTTTAGGAATCGAATCAGTATATATAAGTATATGCATATAAGTGTATACAACATACGTGCATACGTTAATATATTTTAAAACTATATCTCGTGTATCTTTATTTTATCCATAATTTTGCCAGAGCACGTTCGCTTTTCTTTTATATATATATATATATATATGTTGTACATGCATTTCATGTCGTGGGAGTAATCTGCATATAAAAGTCGGTATGAAAAGTAAATTCTTTTAACTCCTAATGCTCTTTAATAGTATTTGTAGTAACCAGAAAATAAGTGAAATTTTAACGCGCCTTATTTTTTAAAAAGTGTTAAATATTCGTTTTTCCGTATAGATTTTTTAAAAATAAGTGGTTCAAACACATATGCACATAAAAATTAATACAATAACTAAAATACATACAATATCTTCATACTTTTTACAATCATAAAACAACTTGAATTCATGGAAACTAAGGAATGTCAACTTGGCAAAGGAATAAAGGTAATTTTTCTTTGGTCAACTCTCACAAGTATTTCTATTCAATGTGTTATGAGCATTTTATACTTGCACGTACGCACTCAAGTAATTATTTGTTATAACTAAGGCAACTAGGGGATGACTTAAAAAAAAGTACTCAAGTCAATTCACTGTAACATAATTATAATGAATATTTTTAATGTTACTGGATTAAAATTTAAATGCCGCTAGTACATATAAATTTGATTAATGTACTAGTGTAAAAATGTTGGTGACAGATGTTCCGAATACCGTCTTATAATGTAATTCTGCAAATCCTAGCAACTTTCTGTAATTTAGTAACAGTTTCTGTTACGTAATTAAATATCTTTTAATGATTCTGTCACACTTTTATATTATTGGGGTTGCTTAATATTCTTAAGATTTTGGCTTGGTTTCAAAATAATTCTTTCAAATATAGTTAGAGAAAAAACAAAAGTTACAACATATATCGATTATTTGTCAATCGGTGGATATAATTATTTCTTTTATTTGTAATACTATTAATTACTTCAATTTGATGATTATATCATGTGAAAATAGAAAAAGGTTTCAAAGAAACAGTGATTCCACTTATTGTGTTCTCACGTCTTCCTTTAATAATCCAGAAATTTTAAAATCTTCCCAGCTAAATGCTGTTATGTTTTCCTTTGCTAAACTTACTGAGTTAAGTATTGTTTTAATATTTCCATACAGTTTTTTGTCAGTTATCAGTTTTTCAAGCCTTCTTATAATAATCAGAAAATTTTAAAAACTTCCTAATGGAAAGCACTTATTCTTTTCATTCGCCAAACTTGCCGAGTTACGTATATTCAATACTGTGTTTTGTCAAGTCTTCCATATAGTTCTGCTCAGTTGTCATGTTCTATCAACTTTCTTTAATAATCAAGATATTTCAAAATCTTCCTATTGGGATGCACTTGCTCTTTTTCTTCATCAAATTTACTGTGTTAAGTCTATTGAGTTATTAATTTTTCGCGACCTCCTTTAATCAAGAAATTTCAAACACTTGTACTTAATTTTATTAAGTATATTCAATACCGTGTTTTTTTTTTCAATATTGCCATCCAATTTTTTGAGAGTTGTCAATCTCATGTCTTCCTTTAATAATCAGGAAATTTTAAAAAACTTTCTATTTGAAAATACTTATTCTATTCCTCCTAACGAGTAACGTATATTCAATACCGTGTTTTGTCAATTCTTCCGCACAGTATTTATCAGTCAGTTTCTCACAATTTCCTTTCATAATCAAGAAATTTCGAACTTCCTATTGGAATGTGCTTTCCTTTTTCCTGACTCTCAATACCGTACATTTTCTTCAAGATTTCCATGCATTTTCTTATCAGTTATCAATTTCTCACGACCTCTTTTGATAATCAAGAAATTTCGAATGTCAGTTTCTTACAATTTTCTTTAATAATCAACAAATTTCAAAAACTTCCTATTGGAATTCACTTTCTCTTTTCCTTCGCTAAATTTACTGAGTTAAATGTATTCAAGAGGTTTTCGTTCAATATTTTCCATACAGTTTTTTATCAGTTATCAATTTCTCACGACCTCCTTTAATAATCAAGAAATTTCAAACACTTCCTATTTGAATGCACATATTATTTTCCTTCGCTAAACTTACTGAGTTAAATATATAGAATACCGTTTTTTCAATATTTTCATACAGTTTTTTGTCAGTTATCAGTTTTTCACGTCTTTAATGAATAATCAAGAAATTTTGAAAAATTTTTTGGAATGTACTTATTCTTTTCCCTCGCCAACAGAACTTCAATTTTCAATGACTTGATTTTGTGAACGAAAAGAGTTTACTCAACAATAAACGACAACTACTGCTCAAAATTCTTTACCTAAAAAATTTGAAATCAAAATTTTGCTTTTCCGGTATTCTAATAATTCATTATTTTAGGTTTTTTTCTTCTATCATTTCAAAAATAAATCTTCCTTTTTGGTGGTATTTTCTGCATGAAATTTTAAAGAAAAGCTTTAAAGGTCTGCGTAGTAATACATAAACCTTTTGCCTATATACCATATTTCTAAACATAATACAATTTTTAATTAAATAAGTGAATTAAATACAATTTCTAATAAACTCATTGCATTTGACGTTTATCATTGCCACATTATTTACGATAATTACTGCTGCTATTGAAGAATTTGAATTCTTTGTGTAGCAATAATAAATAACATCTTTGCAAGTAAATAGGTATATCATAGGTATAACTAGATATGATTTGTTCGTAGAATTGCACCTAGATATAGAGAGAACTTCATCGATTTTAATAAATCGTGACTATTCTATTTGTTTCCTGTCATTCCCTTAAATTAATTAAATTATTTCCAATACACATTATTATACTGTTGTCTTTAACTCTTATATTAAAAAATGCTTTCTCTTTCTTTTGTGCTTCTATTTACTTTCAAAGTATTATTTGTATTTATATTACAATACTATTTTATGTACTGTTTTATCAGTTAAATACATTTACTATCTTTAAAAATTAAAATTGCTCCTCTTTATGGTACATAAACTATTTCATAAATAAGTCTCTTTATCATCTCCAATAATATTCTACTATTGATTTTGTAAATACATTTATTTGCATTTATTTACAATCATTATCATTTAATATTAAAATGAGACTGGTGTCGCTTGATACTAAGATGAGACTATGTGTCTCCTGATGCTAAGATTAGCCTCTACTTGGTGTTGAAAATACTGCTACCGCCCCAATTAACTATTACATATTTAATAAAAGTGTGTCGTATCGGCTGTACGGCGGTATAACTCGTGAAATTTTGAAAATTACCAATTCCCGGTACATTGTGTCTACTGCAATTATAAACAGCAAATGTTTAACAACGGCGTTAATTGTACATTAGTTGTTAAACTAAGAATAGAATTTAAAATTGTTACACTTTATTGTATAATATCCAGTGAACGGGAATTTTAGAAAAAATATGAAACTTGTAAACTTGAACACGTTTACTAATAAAGCAAGGAATAGCACAAACTGGCTAGTGGAATAGACTAATTAAACTTTGCAAATATAAGAGGTGCTTCTTCTTAAAATATGAATAAAGTTTTACAATAATTGTGTTTATACAATGGATTCAATTTGCAAGTGAACATATATAATATTGATAAAATTAAAAATATTATTTTTAAATTCTATATCCTAAATTTAATTACATTTAGCATATATGCAAATGAACAAATTTCGCTCTAAGACAAAACATTATGAAATCTAATTTGTCTATATAAAACACCTTTAGATTAAATAACAGAACATTTCTATTTTATTAAACGTGTGATATACACTCGTGGGCAAAAAATTCCAGACACCGAAGTAAATGTCTGTTAGTACAAAAAAAATTTATTTTTTTAATTTTTTTTTAACAAGACAAGAAACATTATAACATTATAAACATTATAGAAAGTAAAAATGAGAAATTAAAAACAGGTACTTAACACTTTATACAATAAGAAAAAGTCGCTAAACAGTAATTTCTGCAAAATTAACAAATTCATGGGTATAACCTAGCCGATAAACTAGGTTATACATCTACATTTCCACACAATTTAAGTGATTAATAGTGCGTACTACAATCCACGAACTCTAATCACTTCTGCCATACGACGTGGTATACTTTGAATGGAATTGGCGACCTCTTCTTGTGTAATGTTTTCCCATTCCTCACGAAGAGCTATTCGGTCACCGCGGTCGGTGCGGAACGCATCGCCCTAATGAATCCCAAAAATTGTATATAGGATTCAAATCCGGGCTTCGAGCTGGCCATTGCAAACGGTGAAAGTTAATCACATCCAAATATTGCTTAAGCACCCGTGCTGTGCGAGGTCGCGCGTTATCTTTCATTAGAGCAAAGTTCTCACCTACAAATGGTACGACGTAATCAGCTAAACACTCGTTAATGTACCTGTAATGTATCTGTCATGGTACCATATTCAATGAGATTTTCACTAGCTAAGTTTTCGCGTACAGTGAAATGCCAGCCCAAACCATTATACCACCACCTCCAAATACCATTCCTGGAGATATACTCTCCACACACGTTCTTGTCCATCTGGTAAACGCAGACAAAAGCGAGGCTAATCCGTGAACAATACGGAGCTCCATTGTCCAATGTCTATGTTCACGGACAAATCATAGTTGCTGAATAGGATGAGCTGGTAGCAAAAGTGGACAAGCAGCAGGTTACCTTGACATCAATGCGTATTCCTTCAATCTTCGGCGCACGATTCGTGCAGAAACTCCAGTGTGATAAACGTCTTCGACTTCGCCAGACCATTATTGATGGTAAACCATGATCGCATAGTGTATCTAACACCATAAAACAGTCTTCTCGTCGGTTTGTGGCGCGAGTTATGCCTGAATTGTTGTATTACGTTGATGACGATCTCGAGGATGATACATGAGGATACACGAGGATTAACAGGATCAATGCATAAAGTAAATTAATTTAATGAGAATCGTCGTAATAGTTTAAGTTTATATAAGATTTACTATTTTTATCTGGAGCAATAGCGGGCAGAATTTCTTTTGTTGTTGCATTATATTGATTTTTTATTGATAATTTACTAGCCAGAAAATTCGAATTTGTTGCCCATGCTACATCTCCGGCATCAACCGCATGCGATAAATAATGTCGCTTAATAGCTATGATGCCGTTTACTGGTTTATAATTATAACCAAGTACTACTTCACCAATTTTGCATTAGGTATATTGATTTTTTATTGATAATTTACTAGCCAGAAAATTTGAATTTGTTGCCCATGCTACATCTCTGGCATCAACCGCATACGGTAAATAATGTCGCTTAATAGCTACGATGATGCCATTTACTGGTTTATAACTATAATCAAGTATAGCAATCGCCAATTAAGTTGGCGCGAGGAGGGGGTGCGCAGAAGTCGTTTTTAAAAACGTCCACCCCCACTACTCAAGTAATTGACAGAATACATTTGTCATTGAAGTTTGACGGAACATAATGTCTTTACTACCGATCATAAAGTGATACCCTCTCAGAGGTTAGAATTATCTGACATTTGATGTAAAACCAAATACAAATCTCCCCACTACTTTTAATCCTGCGCGAACTTACCCCTCCTCGCGCCAACTTAATTGGCGTTTGCTATACTACTTCACCAATTTTTGGCATGAAACTCCAACGATCATACATTTTATCAATTGCTGGCTATCCACAAATATTACGTTGATATTTTCCAGTATTGGGTGCTGGTAAATATCTGCTACTGTTACTTACTAAAACAAAGTAGATATTTACATGTCTAAGAATACCTAAATTCATTCCCAATTCAGATGTATCGAATACTACGCCGTCTTCGTTCAAAGCCATTGCTCTAGCAACATTTTCTGATTACATTTTGTCAACCAATAAGTGTCAGTACTAACAGATAAAAGCTGAATAAAAAGCACACTAATATTTTTTGAGTTGGGTTGGATTTTTGGGTTCGTCGTTATTTTTGTTTTTCTTTTGGCTGTTTTGATAAATTAAATGTTTTGTATCTTTCTTAATTTTCAATTCTTATTTCATAGATAATATTTTATGTCTTGTAAACAAAAACAAAAAAAAAAGGAATTTTAATTATGTACTTCAGTTTCAGGATTTTTTTGTCCACGAGTGTACTTTTGGCTCTATATTTGTATGAAATAATAGACTCAGCAATGATCATATATCGCTCTTATTATAAAGTATCAAAGTTGTTAATTAGAGATCAATAACTTTGTTATATATACCACTTTATTCACATATAATCGTGACCGCGGTTTCGACATACAATGTCATTATCAAACTGCAAAAGTTACAGGCCTACATAGAACTTATAAATGACACAAAAATATATGGAGGTGGTTTATGATGTTATTTAAAATTACTACTATTGTATACAACATTGGAAAAGAGATGCATATATAAGGTCCAACTGTTCGTTTAAAACTATATCTATTGTGTTGTGTCGGCTTTTAGAAATCTCTAGGGCCTCTAAAATATTTAATTTACAACCTTTCTCGGCCAAATGCAATATTTTACGCAATATGCTACTAACTACCAGTCAGTAACAACATCTAAACACTGTGACAGTACATAGTTGGAAAAGTACTTTTTATATTAAATGTAACATTTATTATTACACATTCAAGATGGTATTACAGTGTGGTTATAAATAATATTCATGTATTTATTTTCACACTAGTTACATATTGATACGTAACCACATATAAAATATTTACTATTTCAGTATAACTATTCGTGCACGAAAAAAACGATACGACATTTCATATGTACAGATTTCGTACAGAAACAGTGCGCAGTATTGCACGATATTTGTGATAAAAAGAGAATTTTATAATGTAAATAAGTCACTTGGTTTTTGTTTTACATGCGTTTAACACACTTTGTATTTAAGTATTTACGTAAGCGTGCATTTCTGTGACATGAATTTAAACTTGTAGTAGTGCGGTGCTCACAATGAAACGCGAATGTGAGAAAGTTTTAAGGACTTTAAATTTTAACTACATTATAATACCACAGCATCTTTGTGCCTTAGGCAAAATTATAAAGTTGGATAAATGGAATGACTTACAGAAAAACAAGCTAAATCAACTAAATGCATGTTCCTCATATTTCATAAAAAATAAAAGCGAAATTTTTCTAGAATGTTTAGCAATACGTAAGGAAAAACTATATTATACGTTTCCACTTCTTCCACAGAAAATCTTAATAACAGTTTGATGAAGTATATACGACATTGATTTTTAATTCTTACATATTTTCATTTTTGACAACAGAACAGCGAATAGGTACTCCCAATATATTCAACAAATATAGGATCAATTTAAAAATCAAGTTCAAACTCTAAATTTATGCACACACAGATTCGCCAACATATCTTCAATATATGGTTAATTTATTATTTACCCCAATGCATCCTTAAAAGGAAAATACTGTCTCAATGAAGAAGAGACGAAGAGCACCGTCAAAATCTTTATCGATCACAATCTTAAAAACAGGGCTTATACCATTTTTAGTCATTTACATTTTTAGTCATTTACATTGTGTTCAATGAATTGAAAATTATTTTAATATACATATACGAATTCGTTTGTCAGAAGCTAAACAGTTTGAAATATTCTACATCAAATTCCGCATTTCATATATTGGTACCGAGGCAATTTATTAATAAGTACCTACTTCACATTTATTTATTTATAAACAGCTCTAAATGTCAATATTCATAAGTTGATTCATATGAAAACCTACAATATTTAAAATGCGCTTACAAAATATATAAGTTTATGTACACAACAGAAGCAGTACACATGTAGGTTTATGCATACAACATACCATTTCAAGTGTTGCAAAACAAAACGATTTTTCAGTAAATCTAAAGATAATCACAAAAAAAATTCTAAGTAGTTTAAATATTTTGAAACTGACCCATCAATAGCATGGGGCCTAAGTTAACAAGCAGATTGGAGGTGCCTCTCTTAAATATTGTGAAATTTATTAAAATTTTATCTTTTTCTTTTCAGTATTCTAAATCTTTGAACTGTGTAATTATATTTTAAACAGATTCACATATGTATTCATAGCTGAGTAAAAATTTAGCAAATTTGTCTTTGTCTTCAAAGTAAACCTCCAAATAAATATGTTAAACAACATTATCTAATTGAAAACCAAAAATGATTTGGAAAATTCAAATATCGAAAATTTTCTATTAACTCTGGTATTTAGAACGGGTAATCAACATTTAAAAAAATATTTTTTTCTTGTATCTGCTTCCTTTTATGTTCGAGTGGTTTATTTATTTTCACTAAACTATATATATGATGTACAGTTTGTCGAGAAAGTAATGTGTCAACTTCGATGCTAGTTTCTAAGGCTAAATAGCTACCTTAAAAAAATTGCATTACGCATATTCGATTCTCTTCACTTTAGTAATGTATACATTTATACATATGGAAGCGGAAATATACCGATTCGTCATAGAAGGTAGTATTCACCTGACGAGGGTGAGACATTACTTTCTCAACAAACTGTACATACGTAGATGTTCCACAGCATTTCATGGTCATTAGATAAATAATCGAGTTTGTTTACTTATTTAACTCCAATTTCCGATGCACAGTAAATATTTCAGAAATATATTGTAACTATTTATCTGGTATAAAATAGTATATTAAAAAACGAGTTTCATAAGGCACCATATTGCCGCTCGAGATTAGTTTAGAAAACGAGCCGCGATAGCGGCGAGTTTTCTATAGAGCGAATGCGGCAAAAGGCCTTATGAAACGAGTTTTTTATACTATTTTTTTCTATTTTGCGTTTTTTACATTAATAAATTGCTTAAATTGGAATTATTTAATTTGAAAGTTCAGAGTTTAATTTTATATAAAGCATGAAGTTGGTCACATTGATACTTGACATTTTCAAATTTAAATCTTGCTATCCGCGAAGTATATTATATTACATATTATTTATTAATTTTCGTTAACATTACTTGATATTTCATTTAAAAATATAAACTTGAGTGACATAGAAACATATATATGTTGTTGTCAATTGTATACAACATACGTTGTTTGTGTAAAATACGGACATATATCATATCTGTCAAATGTACATAAATTCTTAAAATCAAATGACAGCAATGATATTTATTTCTGTATTCGAACAACGCCAACATTGAAAAATGAAAAAAAGCGTATCGAAATGAAGCTCATTTCGATACTGTTTTGGGTTTCATAATGAGTTCATTTCGAACGCAAAATAGAAAAATAATATTTCAACTGCCAAAATAAAAATTACAAATACAATTCTTACAATAAAAATAATGATACCTACTCCATCTTTGCTAACTTAATTAATATTTAATATTGATTAATATTAATATTATTAAAATTTGTTTGCTCTAATGTTATTATTATAATTATTATTATACCAAATATTTATCTTATCTTATGCCAGGCTGAACATAATTTAATATAAATTGTAGTTAAACTGTAAAACATTGCATTCATTTAGACTCGCTATAATTTCATATTACATCAAGAATGCAGTTAAAATGTTAACATAAATCATAAAAGTAATGTAGTTTGTACAATAATTTAATTCTTGTTACTCAATAATAAATTTCTTAAAACAGTATTTCTTCACTCTAATATAATTAATGGGTGATTCAATTATTGGCTACATTGTAAATTAGACAGTTGTCGTTAATGCCGCGTGTTTGACACATCAAATGTTTGTTTGAAACAACCACCTCTCAACGCGCTAAAATTGTTCAATTGTCTTACAGCAATTACAATTCTGTACGAACTGTGTATGGACGTTTACGGAAAGATAATGGTGAACTTAATCGTCCTACTGAGCAAACAATTCGCAACATAGTGAAAAAAATTGAGGAAACTGGAAGATTTGGAGATAGGGTAAACCGTGTGCATCATCGTGGCGTACGTTCAGCCGAGAATTTGCTGCTATGATTGATACCCTGGCTGAGCACCGGGAATTATCGATTTGTCGCCGCTCGCAGACTTTGAGCCATTATTATAGCTCCCTTGGCGCATTTTTCATAAGGACATCCTCACGTGATATACAAGACACCATTGCATACCCAAAAAGTAAGAAGTAACTACGTGGTGCGCATTGTGGTCAGAGGTCCTAACTGGGCCTTGCTTTTGTGAAAACGATGAAGGTCAGACAATAGTCAGCGCTATAGAAGCATATTGACCGATTATTGTTGGCACGAAATCGAAGATATCGATGTTGAAGATATGTAATCAGCAAGATGGCGCAACTTGACATAATCGTGTGCAAGGTTAGATGTTTTGCGTGAAAAGTTCAGAGGTCAAATTATGTCTCGCAGCGGTGAAGTAATCTAGCTGCTAAAATCATGCGATATAATGCCATTGGTTTTTTTTGTGGATTCTCTGAAGAGTTGTGTAAAAGCCACCAAACACGTCACCTTAGAACACCAAAAAACTAACATCCGCCAAGTTATAGCCGCGATATCCCCCGAAGCTTAGAGAAAGTCGTCGAAAATTACCTCGTAGGAATCAACTGCTGCAGAAGGTCCAAAGGCTGACATTTGCCTCATATAATTTTTCGTAATTAATAAATAATGCTTTACCAAATATTCTATTAATAATAAAAAGATTGAATAATGTTACATTTTGTGTGTTTTTTTCTGAAGTAAAAGTTAGGAAACTGCAATTGGATCACCCAGTACATTCTCAAATATCATTTAAATTTTGAATTTATATTAAATCTGATAAAAAAATGCTTGCGTTAATATATTTACAGTCAACATAATAACACCACCAATGCAGAATACAAATTTTACATTTTAAAATAATTAATATTTTTATGGTCAAATACATATGTGTTTACTTGATTCATTGGAAGTCCTTCACATTTTTGAAAGATTTTCTACATCTAATTTTTTTAAGAAATTTAACAGTGTATTTAGATGATAATCAGGACTAAATGTTGTTTGTTTTACTAACAACAGAATAATAGATAAATTTTATTATACGCTAACACATACCGTATGAACGCCGGGGAGTGATTGATCTACCACAATGTAGTAAGACGAAGACGAATAGCGAGTTTATGTGGTTAGGGTTGAGAGAGTATATTCAATCTGTTCTACTGTCTAACTGTACGGGCGTTCCATTTCTTTATCCAACACATTCTACATACGATCTAAGTACGAATCAAATAATCTCTCTCTAACACATTGAATATTCCTATCAGTCGCTCATTGTGTTCAAGCAAGGCGAATATACTTGCAGTTGGCCAGTCATTACTTATATATCCATCGATCGCACGACGTTGTGCACACGGTATAAGGGCTGATGCTACCTACCTATGATAACAGTAAAAGAAAATTGATGTATATAAGAATTTACAATTAAGGAAATATAATGTAACTAAAAGAGTAATTAAATTTTAAATTTGATATCAGCCAGTGGCGGTTTCTGCTATGGTTTGCAAGTTTGCGCAACCACCAAAACTAATAGATTTAATTTAATGAAAAAAAGCGTAATTCTACATTTTTTAAATTAAAAATTTGTACTACCTCACAGAATAAATGAACTATTATAAATTACTTATAATAGGTATATCTAATTGGATATGAATACGTTAAATAAATGAGAGAATAACACACTTGGTTTGCAGACTCATTGCAATCCACGAACGTATATATCCCTATACGGCTGACGAACTTTGTCGAACGTCTTTCGGGTATATCTCCATAAACGACAATAGTGTTGCAGCAGCAGTGCAACCAAAACATTAGACATATTTCTTGCTTACGGTGCAACGGTATAAAAGCGAATAAAAAAGTTGTATTTGTGTGTTTAAAAGTGTTTATGCTCTTTATTTTTAAATAATAATGAATTCAGTGCAGAGTTTAATAGTGGATCCGTTCTATAAAAGAACGTACGCCGAAAAAATTGAAATAAAGCGGTTGGGCAGACCTGTTCCGAATTTAAATCTGAAACAAACGATTTCCAGTAAGACGCGAACTTTTAATAGACTATTTAATAAGGATATTTATAATAAACATTTGTGGATTTGCGGTTGTAGTATAAAAAATGCATTATTCTGCTTTCCTTGCTTACTATTTGAAGGTGAAGAATTATGGACGAAAATGGGTTTAACTGATTTAAATCATTCAAGCGATCGAATTAAAAAACACAGTATATCACAAAGGCATATGAAAAATGTAGTTCAATTATCGCTTTTTGGGAATGTGGATATTGCTGCTCAGATGGATAGTGCATATCGAAGAAATATAGCATTGCACAACGAGAAAGTTAAGTACAATCGATATGTAGTGAACATTATAATTAATTGTGTAAGTATTTGTGGAGCTTTTGAACTTGCTTTCTCAAGAAAGATAAATTTGCGACTGCGAAAGATCGTCGCATGGATTTTTTGCTTCAATAAAATCAGGATCAGAATCAGTGAGTTTTAAAAGCCTTTTTTCTTCTTTATATGTACCTTAGCAAAATTACTTTTAATAAAACATACTTAGTGACCTACCTTGTTTACCTACTGTAAAAAGTATTAGTATTCACTAAATTTGCAACCCCCACATTTTTGATGCACGAGCCGCCGCTGATATCAGCCTCAAATATAGATATTTGACCAATGAAAATTACGAAATAGTATATTAAAAGACAAGTTTCATAAGGCACCATTTTGCCGCACGAGATCAGTTTAGAAAACGATCCGCGATAGCGGCGAGTTTTCTAAAGAGCGAGTGCGGCAAAAGGCCTTATGAAACGAGTTTTTTATACTATTTTTTCTATTTTGCGTTTTTTACAATAATAAATTGCTTAAATTGGAATTATTTAATTTGAAAGTTCAGAGTTGAATTTTTATATAAAGCATGCAGTTGGTCACATTGATACTTGACATTTCCAAATTTAAATCTTGCTATCCGCAAAGTATATTATATTACATATTATTTATTAATTTTCGTTAGCATTACTTGATATTTCATTTAAAAATATAAACATAAGTGACATAGAAACATATATATGTTGTTGTCAATTGTATACAACATATGTTGTTTGTGTAAAATACGGACATATATCATATCTGTCAAATGTACATAAATTCTTAAAATCAAATGACAGCAATGATATTTATTTCTGTAGTCGAACAACGCCAACATTGAAAAATGAAAAAAAGTGTATCGAAATGAAGCTCATTTCGATACTGTTTTGGGTTTCATAATGAGAATGAGTTCATTTCGAACGCAAAATAGAAAAAATAAATTATGAATACATGGTACTATAATTAGTATAAAATTGTATATTCAAAAACAAACTAAAATAATTAACTAATGTTGGTACAAGTGCAAGAATTCCGATGAAGTTTCATGCCGGATAGATCCGTTTTACAGATACAATCTTGGTACTATTATATTAAATTACCTTAAAATCTTAAATATACATTTTGTCACATTATCTACGTTTCAGTGTTTTTATGTAAATACTTGTAATTAATACCAAAAGAATTGTTACATTTTGTTGAATATAGAAATTTTTAATTATTCTATTTAAACAAACCGCCAATCAACCGTCAACCAAACATTACTAATAAACTTTCTGTGACGTCCGAAAAAGGGTTCAATTTTACACTTGCAGTATCATTTTTCGAAATATTTATTAGGGGTTTATAATTTTGATTAATTAACACTTCAATAAATACTAAACTTCCTCGACTTAATTCAATTGTATATAACAAAAAAATTGCTTACTATTTCTTTCGGAGACCTATGATTTAATTAAACCATTCTACTTGCTGATATCAATACAACTTTCCCAATGAGTTTGGACGTTTTCCACTAACTCTTACCAATTTACGTGATGGATGAATGGTTCTAATGTTAATATACAAGAATCGTATGCATTTTCAAAACAGTTTCAAACATTTTCAAACATGAAACAGTTGTGCTGCTAATCAACGTTACTTATTCAAGAATTTCAAAAACGATATAATTTCAATCTAGGACAACAAAATATTAAGAATTCTTCAGATACTGAATCTTACTTGCGATATATGTATATATAAGTGAGTCCTATGGCAAGCTTTATAAAAGCATTATATAGAGAGGAAAGATTTTGTAAAAGCATTAGCCTTTATCTAAGAGCAGACTTTTTCACAATTATGTTAATCAATGTAGCAAATACTCGTTGAATCCAAAATCTGAAAATGCGTCCTTACATGCTATGTAACAGATTAAGGAATGGAGACTTAGAGACAAAACGCCTTGAGTGCTTTAAGCCTACCAGCCTTCCAACCAGATTTAATTTATGTACCCAAAATATTTAGTTTGTCTTTGTTATTACTATTCACAATTATCCATTGTCAAGCAAATGTTAGTTACTTTGGGAATTGCTCAGTGGAATGCTCACATCAATCAATCGTTCGAAAAAGTACTTATTATCATTACTAAATAGACTAGATTGTATAGAAGGAGGAGAAATAAATGAAGGATTTTATAAAAGCATTGGATAAATATGATTAGATACCTAAGGGTGTCGAAAATTTTAAAATATTTAGGAAAAGTTCCTTCACTGGAAAGTTTATTGAAGAAGAATTATATTGGTTGGATCCAAAAAATTACGACGTAACGATACATTTGCTAGCATATTGAACCTTAGGGAGGCTGGAGCATAGAAATAATTCAAAGACGTATATTAAAGTTTTTCGTAGATATATAAAAGATAAAAATAGTGTAATAGAAAAATGTTTAGATAAATTACTAAAATTTTTCATTTTTCATTAAAATTCATTTTTTACATTTTCATCTGAATTTTCCTTAAAATTTGGTCGTTGTGGATAATAAACATAACCAAAAGTTCCGTCGTGATATACAAATAAAACAAAATTAGCAAGGCAGTACGTTGATTACTAGTTTTTGTAAAGAGAGAATTCGTCGGAATAACGATCAGTTTTTGCAAAATAAATAAATTTGAAAGTTATTTATTTACCATAACATTTGAGATGAGTTCATTGAGAAAAATATATAGTATAGTTTACTACAACTGTAATATGTAATACTATACGCGATAGTTACTATAGTTACAGATATCGCGATGTAATAAAAATACAATATCATTGTGGTTTCTGAAAGTGGTTGCTTATACAATGCAGTTGTGGTAAGGAAGTTACCTATCTTTCTTTCTTTATTCTGTTACCTCTCTTTTTATCTTCCGGTGTCGATGGGGAATACGAACCAGCCCGTAGTAAAATTTTTATTACTTAGCCACCTATCTACCAACTGACCATGGTAACGTACTGTTGTTATGACTACTGCCGTATTGTCTGCTGTAAATTATATATATATATATATATATATATATATATATATATATATATATATATATAT
The DNA here is from genome assembly GCA_935421215.2 of Melolontha melolontha. NCBI lineage: Eukaryota > Metazoa > Arthropoda > Insecta > Coleoptera > Scarabaeidae > Melolontha > Melolontha melolontha. Next base: position 109,411,234 of record OW285235.1, on the reverse strand, counting down.
ATAGTCCCTGATTTATCCATTGGTGTAGAAATCGTTAGAGTACAAAATAGTACTATGAATAATAATCGAAAATGAATACATACTTTATTATTGTTAGGTATTAGGTACTTTTATAACAAACAATATTAACGATCTAGATTTTAATAACCCCCTTCAAGGAGCATCGAATGCACATTATTCTTCATATAACAAATAATGGGTTATGTTACTTTTAGAATGAACAAATTTAATATTTACATTTCTCTATTTGACTAATGTGTTGTGTATTACCACAATATTTTAACTTCGAAAGTACCTTTTTATTTAATATGAAACAAATCTACAAAAAACAAGTTATTCTGGTTTACCCTAGTTCAGCAATTCTCAACCTTCTTAGCTCTGCAACCCCCCAAATAGTAAATGTAAATCAAATTAATGTTTCGCGAATAGCGGTTGGAATTCTTCGAAAGAAAATTAAATACCTAGAAAAATCAACAAACTTCTATTTGTAAGTTAAGCTATATTGATAAAAGTATACTTGAAGCATATAATGCTCTCTCGTATCATTAAGAGTAGCTAAGATGTTCAAACAACCCCATACAATCGCCGAAAACCTCATATTGCCTGCTGGTCAGTATGTTAATAGGCATCGTAGAAGCAAAAAATTGAAAAAAATTCCACTTTCTAACGACACAATACCAAAGCGAATCGATGACATAGGTGCCGATGTTCACGATCAGATTATTCTACAAGTGAGTTCAAGGGAAATTTTTAGTATTGAATTTGATGAATCAACAGATGTAGCAAACATGTCTCAGTTTTTATGTTTTGTAAGCTATAAATGCGGCAGGCGCAAATCGATAAAAAAAAGTATGTTGTTTTGCAAAACAGTACCCGGTCATGCAACAGGACAATGTCTTTTTGATGTTTTTTATAAACCTATTAGAAACTATACTAACATAGATTAGATAAAATGTATTGCAGTATGTAGTGATGGTGCAAAGGCGATAACAGGAAAGAAGAGTGGCTGAATGGAAACATTAAAAGATCGTCTTATACCAAGCGCCGAATGGACGCACTGCTTCCTTCACAGACACGCTCTTGTCGCAAAACAGATGCCGGAAACATCTCAATCAAATTCTTTGTGAAGCTGTAAAAATGGTTAATTTTATTAAAAGCCGATCGTTACAAAACAGGCCTAAACTATGCGATGAAATGAGCGAAAACAAAAAATCTTTTTTTCCATCGTTTTCGTTTATCGCGTGGGAAAGTGTTCACCCGGGTATTGGAATTGCGAGATGAATTAATAATATTTTTCCAAAATATACAAATGCCATCCTCATTGTTTTGACAGAATAATGAGTGTATGTTGTTGTTAGCTTAGTTGATTGACGTATTTCCGCATTTAAACGACTTGAGTGTGAATGTACAAGGACGTGATCTAGATATTTTATTAATGCCAGGCAAAGTTTATGCTTTCATTAAGAACTTGATATCTGGATTATTCGTCTTCAAAGCAAAAATTTGGATATGTGGGAACATATTTTTCTCAATATAATCCGAAATAGGTGGGAACCCATTTCGGATTATATTGAGAAAAATTTGAATGAACAAAAAAGACACTGTTATTCACCACAGTTTGGATTGCATGAAGATGCATTTGCGTAAGCTAAAAACTCAGTTGACGGTGTATTTCCCGGAAGATAAAAATGATTTCTCGAAGAGATGGCTACTGAATCCGTTTAGTGAAAACGTTGTTGCCGCTGCTAAGTTACCAGTTGAGATTCACGACTAGCTCATCGAAATGTCTGCCGACAAAACGCTACAACTGCAATTTACATTTGAAGATTTAAATACGTTTCGGTTACTCATCGAAACGATTATGGAGATTTAGTCACAAACATTGAAAATATTAATGGCAAGAAAACTAAGTACAGGAATCGTCTCTTATTACTCGAAAACAATTTGCTTTTGGGTGTTTCTATCGTAGATGGAGAAACTTTTAAATCAAAAACAAACCACATTAATTTCTTTTCTTTACATGCGTACTTATTGTAAGTAAAATGTTTATAATAAATGATTTTTTCTGATAAAATGATTCTTAATTATTGTTTAGGCTATTTCGGGACACCCCTTTGATATCACCGCGACCTCTAAGGGTGTCGCGACCTGGTTTAAACTAGAATTAGGATTTGGAGTAGTCCATTAGCAGAAACCAATCCTTGTCTATCTTTATGGTTAAACCTATTTTCCGATTGCTGTTTCTATTCTGTGTAAAGTTGCCCCCCACTCTTGTTAAGATTGACTTTCATTATTTTTGTTTTAACAGTTCAAAGTTTCTGATTATTTTTGAAAGACCGTACCTAACTAAAAATCTGAGGGTTTTAGAGAAAAACTGAAGATACGATTCCACACTTTCAGTTAGTTCTCTTTTCATATTTGCAGGCTAACGTTATCTGCGCTATTTCTGCAATACTATGAACTAGATAAATGTATATTGTTTGTGTGGAGGACTTAATTACATGTTTTGAAAACAAAAAAGCAAGTATATGACTAATTGTATAACAAGTTTTCAAGTACCTACTACGTATTTAACACATTGTCAATATCAAATCTTATTATATGCGTCTCCATTACATAACACATACACATATACATATGTACTATAACGAAATAAAATCAAATCAAATATAATTTAATAGGAGATTCCAAGCGGTGATACAAAACACATTCAAACCATCAACAAAAAAACATCCATACTTAAACCGGAAATGAGTTATTATAACATCATAACAATTGCGCCAGCCGTTCAACTGCGACTATAAAAATAACATTGTTAAAATTTTCTAATTGTAAATTTAACATGCATGCTTGCACAGCTTCGTTTCATTTATAATACTTACACCGATATTATGTGTCGATATCAAAAACTACTTAACATAATAAGTACAATTACTGCTAGAATCATTATTACTATAGAACAATTTTTGGAAATCCACTTAAGAAATTAATATGCGTACATTCCATCTACATACTTTAAGATGTTTTTGAATAAAATCTCTTTTTACAACAGAACCAGCTCCTTTTCTAAACTCTTAACTGGTTTTGGTATTCTTTAGGATGTTTTCACATGCATATAACGATCATAACACCGAAGGTATGGGCTATTTAGATTATGGGGTGCGAATACAACCATTCCTCGTGTACAATAAAGGCATTTAGATGGTTAAAATTTCCTGAGGGATCATCTCGGGGGTTTAAAAGGTAACACGATGTCGGACAGATGAACACTCGTCAGTCATGCGCTTTGACGTAGGAGCCGTTCGAGTCGAGAATTTATTTGGATTGTAGTCGTTTTGATAAGAAATTGTCCTTTTGCGGACGAATTTAGGATAGACTTTGAACAATACATTTTCTAACGAACTGATTTAGAGTTGTATATACGAACCCTTTTCTCTAGTCATAGCTACTATCCGGCAGGTATAATGAAATTTAATCGCTCATGTGAATTTTTGGGTTCTGCTCTGCGTGTTATGTGAGTACGGTTAATTACGAAGGTAAAGAAAAATATTGTTGCTTGCCGCAATCAAATATTGTTACTTGTTTTATTGTATTTATTTCTTTATATATTTTAGAAGGAGATCATATACATAAGTCATCATTTATTGTCATGAACTTCATTATAACATACTTAAACTAACTTAAGTAGGCAAATTTACTAATAAATAGATACAAATACTGCGGACAGTCATTTGAAACAACTACTTCTTCTTCAAACAAGATTTATGCTCTTAATATATGTAAATGTAAATACACTGATTCTTGAAGTCATCCGCCATCGCTATTTTAATAGCTTGTCCTTTTCTAATATACCAATATACTCGTTTGATGTACAAAGAATGCGTCTATAAAATACGTACTCATCACATTAGTATGGAATCCCTATGCGTATAGTTAGAATACGTCAACTAAAAGACGACAGCTACCCGTGTTCTGCTTTTATTAAGATTTCAGCATCATGTTCGATTCCTCTTTCATTTTATAAATTAAAGTTATATGTATCCTTTCTTCGTTTCTAAGAATTATAAATTCAAAGTAGATACCCATTTACTTTTTTGATTTGAACATTTCCCTAACCTAGCCGGAATTCTTTCATTCTTCTCATTTAACGTTTCCCTTTGATTTGTTTTGAGTACTCGTCGGATAAATCTTTTATTCGGTATTTTATAGAGGTCCTTTCAGGGTTTCCAATCGCTTTCTCTATATTTTTGCTTTTATCACCTTCATTATCAGTATTTAACAAAAGAAATAAACAATAGAAATTTAAGAATTTATTGATTATTGCACTATTAAAACTCTCACTCAGGCGGTAAATAAATATTCATATTTATTATCGAAAAAAGTTAATCCTAAAATTTATTATTACTGAAATTTAATTCGATTAGTTAGATGAAACAGCAGATACTTAATCTTTAATATTTTAGAATACTTGCATTATGGACCGGACCGGAGGACATTAGAGACCGGACACGAAATGCCCATGACTCATCTACCACAGGCGTACTAGCGAAAATTTGTATTTTTAAAAAGTTTTTAATTTTATTTATATAATTGGAAAACAAACGGATGGTGATCTATAAACTACGAAATACATTTTTATTTGTTAATTTTGTAGTTCAAGTTGAGTAAAGGAGCATTAATATTAACTAGCAATACTTTCTCAAGATTCTTTTCTGTAAAATTTGTTCTCTTTGAATGAAATACATCCGTGTAGATAGAAAACGTCCTTTCTACATCGCAACTGGTTATAGATGCATACTGGAAATATTCTTTTATTTCAGCGTATTTAACAGTTAGATTTTGAAGCATTGCCCCCATACACAATTGCGGCAATGTTATTAAATCTGGATTTCCATTAAAAACTGCGTCTAATTTTTGCCGAAGGCCACATCCGAAGTCACTTGGAATATTTTTCAAATTATTAATAGCCACATTTAATGTGGTTAATTCATCATTCATTTGAGATTGTGATTTCAAAATAAATTATTAGGTTTGGCAAATTTCCAAAGTGTTCCTGAAGAAAGTACAAATGATTTTTTAAATTTGGAATTTGTATTAATTCTTTGCACTCGGAAATATTTCGACCATCTCATTTAAACATGTAACGAAATTTTGTAAACTATCTAAATTTTCTGCATAAAAACTAGTAGCTTCCAACCATATTCCCCCTCTAGTTATTACTGGTGAGAGAGGCAGTGACGAAGATGGAAGTTTTTCCCTGTAAAGAGCTACTCTCAATTCTGCATTTCTGAAAACATTTAAACGCGAATACAAGGTTATCAACTTCCGGAGAGATGTCTCTGATATATTCACAGATTCTGCGGAGAGCATGTATTACACAAGTAATATGCAGCATGTTAGAATATGTTTCCTTTAATCGTCTGCCTTTTTTTAACATATATGCAGCACTGTCACTGACAAATAAAAGTATTTTTTTCTTTGTACCTGTCGTCCGAATGAAGATTTGGTGCATATTCTCGTAAATGGTTTTAGCTACTGTTTCCGCAACAACTGTACTTATAACTTTTGCTGCCATTACATATGCGTTATATGGAATAGTTGGATGTAGTACACCAGTTACAACATTTACCAGACAGCGTCCTAATATATCGACAGCTTCGTCGGCACTTATCCATAGGTACTGATTTGAAAGATGGCTTCTAATGTATTCTACTGCTTTCGTGTAGCACTTAGGAACATAATATTTGGATAAGGTGGATTCATCAGGAACATTTCGACCGGTATATTTTTGGAGAAATGTTTTAAAGGTTTGTTTTAAAGGGATTGTTATGTTTATTTAATGGAATATTTACCTTACTTTAAAATAAACTAAATTAAAAATTTTATTTGACTATAAGATGTAAGTAAGTATGTACACATTTTTAAAATATTAAAATTAGAGACTTATATTAATTATTTTATTTTCTTAATACACTTAAGATGGTCTGGATAGATTCCAGGTACATAAAACTTGTGTTTACCATTACAATAGATCCTTAATGGTTTTATTTATGTCATCGCATTATAACTTGAAATGAAGTTATACAAAATTGATAAATATAGCATTCAAACAAGAAAAAGGAAAAGCGATAGAAGGTCCAAGGAAAATTCCAATGTGACAAGTCGATATTATTTGTCAATCAATGTATGTATAATCACTGTTTGCATTTCTCTATACCCTCACCGCATGGAACCTAACGAAAGTATTTACATATCAGCTTGCCGTCGCATTATATCTTGAAACAAACTATACAGAAATTTGTAATTCATTTAAGTGATAGTGGTATATATATATATATATATATATATATATATATATATATATATATATATATATATATATATAAGGTAAACTTAATAAGTCGGCGATTAAAGGTCTGGTTCATTACTTCCAAGTATATATATTTAAAACAACCCTACATGTTTCGGCAATGATGCCTTTGTCAAGGGAATAAAAAATATAAATGACAGAATATAAATCACATTTATATTCTGTCATTTATATTTTTTATAGAAAATTACGATCTGTGTTATTTAAAGTTCAAACAAGCTAATTTAATAATTATTTAGTATAGAGTTCAGTAACGCTATATTAAATTATGGCTAGTAAGACAATCATGCTTAAACAATTCAAGTAATGAAACGTGTATGTATTTGAAGTAAATGGTTTCGTAGGTGTAAACTTGTATTGGTAATTAACATTTATCTAAGTACTTTTTGAATAGATCCGTTTTCTTGACTAGATACTAGGTAGACATTTTTTTTGCTTTAACACCTACAAAATTACACTAACTTTAAGCTTAAACCCATCCTAAATCACTTGGTACTGCTATTTAGAATTATCTTTCTGAGAAAATTGACTGTCTAGTATAGGCTTATCTTATTGGGGGATGTTGGAATATTTAAAATCTATAGGTGTTCAGAAATATACAGTTGACTTTAAAGTAAAATTTATATCCTATTCATTGCACCGTACTTAACTAATAAATATTTAATATATAATTTGATATTCACTAATCATTTCATAAATATTCTTGGAATTTTATCATGTGCAGGTACACTCTGCATTAAAATTTTTTAAATTGAAATTATTACATAATGACTTTATATATACTATACTACGTATTTAAACTAAGACCAACCCTGATACACTAATGTCTCTCTTTCTGTTGGGGTTAGGCCTCATGCTGGGTTAATTACGGTGTAATGAATATGATTTAAATTTTACTTAAAAGTCAACGATATATTTCTGGACACACTATACAAATATGTTAAGCTGACCTGCTGTCATTGTTTTTGTTTTTCCATTTATTTTTGTAAGCCATACAATACAAATTTTGAAACACTGTATTTACGTAAAGCACTAAATACTTACACTTGCTTATAAAAATATTTACCAACAATTTATTATCTTCAGCATTTTACATAACTAATAATAATTAATATTTTTAGTATAAATTTATAGGCTTGACATTTGTCTAGGTAAGAATGTAAGAATTTTTCTAATTCAAAAACAAAATTTTGTTGTGATATTGTAATATCTCAGCGTATATTTAATTTTTTTATTCTTCGATACTGATGTTTTGTTATACAAAACTGTTTTCAGTACTCATTAATTTAAAAATTAACAAATTCCGGTATCTGCAATTACAAACGATACCAGACTGAAATGCGTTTCCTGATGTCCACGTTGCCTTATTATTTTTGTCTAGTACGCAACCTGTTCCTCTCAATTCTAAGCTACAATTAAACAAAGCATAAGTATTTTAAAAGTTTTAGAAGTAATCTAAAAGAAAAAAGAAACGCGTATTCCAGTATAAATAGGTACGTTAAATATACTTTTCAGCATACATTTATATTTAATGTCATTAAATATAAAATCTGCAATTAAAACTTTGCTGCGTTTTTGAAACTCGGTTAATGTAGGTAATGGTCTGAGTTGAAAAACGAAACTCATCGACCGAAATTGACTCATCCCGCCCATAACAATAATAATAATAACAACGAGGAAGTGGAAAGAATGACGGAGTTACAAGTTTCGAATTGTTCTTGGGGCCGCTCTTACTCAAACCTTATAAGCAAAAATATTCTTTTCTGTGTAGTATTGATTTTTATCCCCAACCGTGTAGCGAGCCAGTTGGTGTTTCTATGAAATTAAGTATCTGCATTTACAATACATAGCAGGACCGCTGTTTTATATACTAGACACTGTATAATGAATTTGTGTTAGCGTCTGCCCTTATCGCAACTTGGACGATTGCGCATTTTACGATACATATACGTCTATATGTGTGCATGTGTATGTGTGTGTGTGTGTATATCTTTTTCTTCATCTTTCGCCGCATCAAAGCATTAAGACTTATGTATGTATACATATACGTATGTACACACATGCATATACATACGTACACATATGAACAATATCAACATAATCAACGCAGAACATAGTCTAGTCATTCTGTATCTTTATCAAATTACTAAAGCAGAAATGGGACTGACCTTATTCATGCAGTATATCGCAGAAAACTGTTTTCTTATGATAGAGAGACTGGATGATTAAACATAAAGAAAAGTTCAAAGCCTAGCTTGACAAGCTAAATGACTTCATCTAATTGAACAATAATTTAGATGTAGAAAAACGTGAATGTTCAAAATTTATTTCATAATATCGTAAAGAATAATGTAAATGTACAATAAATTCTAGATATTAATATTAACTTTTTTGTAGTAATACATTGCTTGCCGTGGAATTCCGAAATAGGAAATCACTGAAAATAAAATAAATCTTTTCTTAAATTATTCTTAATAACAAGCCGAAGCTTTCAAGCTATTGCTTGTGTTAAACTAGCTTACTACTTACTTGAATAGTTTCTACCTTTCATAATAAAAATCTAGAGTTTCTGGTGGTCACACTCCAATTATCAAAATATCGAGTATTATTGGCTTCAGTAGAAGGCCCGACAAATGTTCGCGCAGTCTTCTTTAGCGGAGGGCTTCTCCGGGACAATCCGACACTCACGGATAGGGCATAACTGGTATCGATTCCAAAGTATCGATTTCAAAGTATCGATTGAAAAGTATCGATACCTATCGATACTTTACCGATTCCAGTACTCGCCAAGTATCAATACTTAGAATGTATCGGGTACCTTACCTTTGTGCATTTTTTAAATGTATGTAAAGGATGCAATAACTTTTTAAGTATGTATGCATTATATATATTATTTATTATACAACATATTTTTGAAAGGATGATTAATTTTATATTATGCGTAGCAAATATCCATATTATAACATAATAACTGTAATTATTACAAAAACAAAACAAAATATTAGAATATTGCAAATTTCATACAGAATCGGTAAATTAATTTTATATTTCTTGAAACCGATATCAAACAATCGATACCTAGGAAACGGGTTATGAAAAGAGATTCCTAAGTATCGAATTAAGGTATCGATTCCACGGTATCGATTCAAAGTATCGATTCCAAAGTATCAATTCCAAAGCATCGATACCTATCGATACTTTACCGATTCCAATACTCGCCAAGTATCGATACTTAGCGATGTATGGGGTAGCTTACCTTTATGTACATTTTTTTAACTGTACATAAAAGATGCAATAACTTTTTAAGTAAAGAATTTTTAAGTATGTATGCATTATATATATATATATATATATATATATATATATATATATATATATTATATAGATAATTACTTCTTGACCTCTCTGTGTTAAGTAGATTAAATTAGTCGGCGATTTAAGGTTTAATCTTTTGTATAAATATTGTTTAGTTTGGCCTATGTAGTAACTATCTCAACCGCAACATGGCATTTTATAAATGACATGTGTTTCTCGATTTTTTTCTATTTTAGGTTTTAGTTTTGAAAATAGATGTTAATTAGTATTACTAAATATTAGTAAGTTTATATGTTGTAGCTATATCATATTTTTCAAAGTATATTTAATTAACCCGATACATCGTTAAGTATCGATACTTTGATTGATATCTCAACCCGATACCGAAAACGTCGGTATCGCCCAGCCCCACTCACGGATACAGATTGAGAAGCCGAATCGATTGCTGAAAACCGGAAGGACCTGCAACGCTCGGTTTTGAAGTTATTTATGGAAAACCGAAATTTAAAGGGAAAATCCGGATATTTTGCAAAAGTTCGGGCTTCAGTAGCGACCAATCGGGCCCCCATATGTGGACGTACTTAGGCCCGCTTTAATCGCTTCGACGAATACTTCAATTCGCCACAAAGTTCACGTCGATTCGACAATAAATGAGGGAGTTATGGCATTTTGAAAATTTCGCAATTTCTTTAAGCTTAAGCGATGGAATTTAACAATCCCAAAAAACTCTATAGATTTTGGGCGCTGATTACAATAAGCGGAACCGCAGTTCCATACCTTTTTTCGTTCTCGAGATATTCAGGAAAACCGGCGACACGCTAAAAAGATAGAATTTAAAATGACGATTTTCGATATTTTCATATTATGGATTTATGGCGCTGATTACGATAAACAAAACTGCGCCCGCTGATCTTTTTTAGTGTTCGAGATATTCGCTAAAAACGGTAGTAACCTCGAACACCCAAAAGTTTCCGTGGAATAATTTGTAAGTGGTCCACTGTTTTCAAAAGTGCTCATATGAGCACAGGAGATGCTAAACGGCTAGAGACTTCATTTACAGTAACTTGTAAAAAGAGACCACCAAATAAGTGTGTGTGAGATAGCTAATATTGTAAACATAACAACAGAATAGATACGAAATATTTCGCATCAGCATTTAAATACGAAAAGCTAACCACAAGATGAGCTAACTCTTGAGCAAATTGGAACTCATATTGCAATTCAACTGACCGTATAGCTAAGTTCACACGAAATTCAAGACATTTTTTTTCTTTGAAAACCTGAATATTTCATTCACTACACTTGAGAGACAAAGACACAGTCATGTCATCTGATAACCGTGCTTCGTAGGAGACAAAAACCGTTTTTCGGCTAATAAAAAAATAGCCGCAATTTTTTGGAATTCCAAAAGCATAATCTATTGATTATTTACAGAAGGAGAATGCAATAACTGGCCATTATTATGCTGAAGTTCTAATATGTTTCAATGCAGAACTGAAGAAAAAAAATTATTCTGAAATTCTATGTTCCATAAATAGCTTCTCATTCATCCGCTATCGCAACCGCTAAATTTGTTGAATTAGGAAATTAATTCTACCATATTCACTTGATCGGACTCCCAGTGAATTTTTTTGTTCCTAAACTTGAGAAATGGCTTGGTGAAAAGATTCGAGACAAATGCGGAAGTGATATCTGCAACGAAGATCTATTTTGACGAGGTTCGAAAGAGTACTTTTCAGACAGCTTAAAATATTTGGGAAGTGCTGCAAAATAAAATATATATTAAAATGTTTCATTGAATTCTCTCGTCAAATTACTATCGTAGGTTTAAATTTTAATCATTTGCCTTTAAAACTAAAACTTTTATTATTTATTTCTTCATCCGCAGTATAGATATTATTATATTGTTTGAAGGTGGTTATTTTTTTTGCGAAAGTAGTTGAAAAATGTACTACGAACACCTCACATTTTTTGCAGACATTCATTGTTAAAGAGCTTCAATTTAAAAATATATTTACTTTCATTTATTAAATATCTTAATTTTTAATTCATTCTTATTTATCCCTAGTTTGAGAAAAAAACTTGACAACATATTTTGTATCAAATATTTAGATACCTAACAAATACAATTATGTGGATAGTACGAATCTACGAATGGCAGAACTAAATAAGTTATTATTTATTGCTAGTTTTCAAAAGCATTCTAGTATCGACCTTTGCATTAGAGAAACGTGAATATCAAATTATACCATCTTAAAAGTAACATAAACTGTTATTTGTTGTAGGCAGAATAATGTACATTCGATCGTTGTCGAAGGAGATTATCTTAAAAATTAATCAAATTATTCATTTTCGATTGTTATACATAGTACTATTTTGTACTCTAACGAATCTTACGTCGATGGGTAAATCGGGAGCGAAACATTCGTAATAATATTATAAAGTCGGCAGCAGACAATACAGCAGTTTAGTCAAGGTAACAATACTGCAATTGACATAGTCAAACATACAGTTCCCTGTTCAAGAGGTTGACGATGGGTAATCAGTTAAAAAAATGATAATACTGCTCGGTGCGTTCGGTATCGACACCGAACCGTAAAAGAGAAAGAATGAAAGGTTATCCTATTTTTGTACATCAAGCCTAAGAATTCCTACGACGTATAGTAGGTATCTTTTTTTAGCATAACTTATACTATTTTACCGCAACTGCATTGTACGAGTACCCACTTTAAGAAACCACAATAATGTTATAGTTTTTGTTACTCCTTGGTAGCTGCCACTGTAGTAATTACCGCATATTACAATCGTAGTACGTATACTATATATTTTGCTCAGTATACCTCTGTGACTACAGCGCTAGAACATGATCACAATACATATGACATTTAGAAAAAATAACGAAGGCTACAAAATATTTTTAATAAAAAGTCGTGTTTGATTCGTAGTATTGAGCAAAGGGCACATTTTGTTTTTAAATTTTGAAAAATATTTTAAATAATATAACCATACTGAAATATAAATGAAGAAAATAAAATAAGCATTAACTAACTGCTAATAATTTTTATTAGATGTGTCATATACTCTTGATATTGCATGTATAAAAACAAACCAAAAACAATATACATATGTACAACAAAGTTTTGCTCATTCTTAAATTATCCGATTCTCAATCTTCTATTGATATTACAATATTGCTTGCCTTTCACACTTCCAAGCTTAATATTGTCTGGTATTATTTATGTTAGTTATTTGGTTCGTAAGGTCTTACGTCGTTTCAATTCAATTCAAATTATGAAGTGAAGCCGAGCTACAGAAGAGTGGTTGTTTTGCTTTCAATCAGTTTCTTTCTTATGGCGACTTGTTTACACAAATTGAAAATATGTGCCACATTATTGATTATAAAATGAAAACTTAAGATGAATGCTACTCTAAAAGATCAATGCGTATAAATGCTTAATGGTTCGTAATTGGTGCGGGAGCAAATTTTTATTAGCAAGTATATACGTATACTAATATGTCCTTCAAAATGAAGATAGACCGCAGAATAAATGCATTTGATGTAATTTTATAAAATCACTACGCAAATATAAACCTGACCTTTACTTTTGAATACAACCATAGTCAACTATTGAGCTAACAGTACCCAATTGATTAAATTTACATCATAAACTAGCGCTTGCATTTTATAATAAATAATAAAATTAGTACAAAAATTATGTTTAAAAACAAATTTCTATTAAGAAAAAGAGTTTGTTTTAGGGCATAACTTTGTAAGGTGCATACGCTGAAAAGGTATCCTACACTTCCAAAATTTATTTATTACACTGTGAGGGAGGTTCTGTAATTCTAATTATTTAAATTATAAAAAAGTAAAAAAATTATTTAATTTTTTGTATTAAAATACCGCATTATTCCACTACTTTGAAAATTAAGTTACCGAAATTGCTTAATGAAATTTTATATAATATAATGAATGATAAGGAATCATTTCGAATGCCAAAAAAAAAAATTAAACTACTTACCGAAGGTAATATACGATTGTAAAAAACTGTTAAAAAAGTTTCCACATTTTAAATGTTTTCCCATTTTTTTGCAAAACAGCTCTGTGACAATTGGGATACAATAATTAACGCTATCAACATGCACTCCTTCTTAAAACGCCCTTTACATAGTAAAAATTATTCCCATTTACTAGAACGAAAATGGACAGAGTACCTCAACATGCTACCATCAAAATCTTCAAATAAAATACTAAATATTAAATTATTGCAGTACGTATATTGTAAACGAAGGATCTGGTTGAAAAAATTTTTCGAAATAGCCGTTTTATGAGAGAATTTAATCTTTAAATCCTGCAAGGATTATTCAAAGATGCCATCAAAATTTCGACACGTAAGGAATTCTAGATTACTTGTTTATATTAAAGATTTCATCAAAAGTAGTGATACTCTTTTACATTAGTTTCATGCCTTATGCCTCTTTTCAAATTAGCTTGTATGTATTGTTTTTCTACATCCAAGTATACAATTCTAAATATTTGCAAAATTTTGTCTAGAAGACTTATTCTAAAGAAACTATAAATGCATGTAAAACTAATTAATTTAAGTAAATAAATAAATTTTTTTACGTCTATCTGCGTTACTTGATTTTAGTATGCTGATAGTAGTATAAGATACGATGGTTAATTAGGTGAATAATATAATATTTGTAAAAGAATTTGCAATTAGCAGTGAACTTTGAAAATATATGCTCTATTAGTTTTCAAATTTGCTTCTTTATGCACATCAGTGGACACCAGAAGGTGATTTTCTTTATTAAAAAAATTATTGTTTGTGGAATAAAATTGATTGTTCCTTTTTTAGTTACAGGTCAATTAAAAGCAATTACTCCATTCGTAGATATCTCATTGAAAAAATGATTATTTTTCTGAAAAGTCTACTTTATTTATGTTGCTTTTTCTTCTCCGCCCTGCAACTTTGCTCCTATTTTAACATATACCATGAAAATAAATATCTTTCAAATTGAATCTTGAAAATAGATCTTCTGTACACCAAAAAACTATAGTAAAAATAAATAACCTATATTTTTACTCAGATATGTATATATTTATCGAAGCATACATACATACAGATATATATATGATTACCACTCAATAGCGCCCAAGCTATGCGAATCTGAAGAATACGTATAAATGTCTAATTGAAAATCCAAAATGAAAATTTCGTTGTAATTCATCAGAAATTTCCACATTTTTAGGGCCATAATGTAGTTAAAGTCGATCCATATCCTTGTTTATACAATAAACAAACCGAAATATAGCTGTAATTAAACTTCATTGATCTGCAAAAAAATTGATGGAATTTCGATAAAATTCAATACTTTTAACAATAGGTCTTATTCATAGATAGTGAATGTTGTTGTTTTCTACCAAAACCTACTCGACCGCACATTTGGCGGTGTTTTTTTATCAATAATATCCTTTACCTCGAATATACCGGCAAACCTATGCCGCATTTATTAAAATGTGATTAACACGGAGCCGACAGAAGCGATTAAATGACCAATTGCCCCGATAAAACGTTGTGGCAGTCTCAGGTATAGTATGCATGTTATGCACTATTTGCTTGCTCGATTGCATTCCTCGAGCTGGTGCTCCTTATGAATGGTTCATTGTGTCTATTCATTCATAAATTCTATTATACAGTGACGTGTTTACGTGCTATTATACATGCATATACATATATGTATTTATTGTTCTTGAGATAGTATATTTTCTATTCTCTTCTATAAGGGCGTTTCTGATTTCGTTTTTTGCAGTGTTAATTAGTTACAACTTTTAGTATTTTAAAAAATCCGTTTTATATTGTATATTTATCCTATAATTTTTTATAAATATTTTGTGATATGGAATAGACATTTTCTGCGTTTAAAGACGTTTTAACATCTAAAAGAACTAATTTAACACAGAAACATCTTAAACAAATTTTAGTTGTTCATAGTAATGTTTTACACTTTCAATGTTTCACAAAAAATACATAGTTTTGAGTTTTGTTCTTTGTAAATTATTTTTATTCAGAATTCGATACGTAATTCGCTTGTCAGCATTACTTTTGTTTCAGCAGTAGTTGCTGCCGGTTACCCATTTATTACATTCGCTCTGTTGTTCACTGACAGATACATATTAACTGCATATGTAGGGATCTGCCACTTATGCAACTTCACACACGTATCAAATTGTTCGAAACTCACGCATCGCTTACAGAAACAAACCTATTGCGAATACTAGGCAGACGCCTATGAGCTATGAATCATCAATCGCTCGAGTCCGCTCTCTGGTGATTAAAACTAAATTGTTTACACGTTAGACTTCTTTTAGAAGTAAAATTATTATGTTTATATGTGTCAATTTGTTCTTGAAAAACTCATCACTTCATAAGCAGCACGATGGTTTTGTATTTAATTCGCTTTAGATCCTTTAAGTATATACTAGAATGAAACACCTTACTTCCATCTCTTTTCTTTCGAACCAATAGTTTTAACAAGTTTAATAATATATCGCACTGTACCTAGTACTATCATAAATACTGTTTTAAAAATTTATGCATAAGTCACAAATGCTGTGACAAATAAAATAAACAAAAGAAGGATATTTACTGTTGACATTCCTGCTATTCAAGTGTGCGCAAATTTTAAAAATATAGTTTGTTAATGGAATGGGGCGACAGAGAGAACCGCGTTGCTGTAATTGCTTTGCATAAGTGTAGTATGGAGAAATCTTCAATTTTCAAAACGTTGCAGCCACTGGGAATCAGTCGTATGTTCGTATACCGGGCCATAAAATTATACGACGACACCGGTAATGTTAGAGATCGTCAACGAACAGAAAGACCTCGCATTGTTAGAACTCAACAAGCGATTAAAGTAGTAAAAACGCGAATTAGGTGTAATCCATTAAGGAAACAAAAAATGATGAGCCACGAAATGAAAATATCGACCCAATCAATGTCGCGCATCATAAATCAAAACCTTGGACTAATAGCATATAAAAGATACACGGGACATTTTCTTACCGATGATTTAAATAGGGAACGGAAACAAAATCGCAACAACTTCTGACTTAATACGCGAATGAACAACATCAGCGAATCCTTTTCACAGATGAAAAATCTTCACTGTTGTAGAAACGTTTAATATACAAAATGATTATGGATTATTTTAGGATTTATACTAGATCATCAAAAGAAGCAAACCAGTTGATTCCAAGGGTACAAAGAGGTCAGCATCCTCCATCCGTAATGATTAGGTCCACTCAGTTCCGAAAGAGTGACAAATATTGATTTTTGTGACGAAGGAGTTAAGACTTCAGCAGCCGTGTATCAGGAAAATGTTTTGAAATGCGTTGTTAAACTGTTGAACCACACATTAAGACATTACAACAAGATTCAGTACCGGCTCACAAGGCCAGAACAACTCAGGGGTGGCTTCAGAGCAACGTACTGAATTTTATTTCTCGGGATAATTAGCCTTCCTTTAGTCCGAACCTTAATCCCTTAGAATACAAGTTATAGTCGAATTTAGAGAATCTGTTGTGCTCTATAAGTTATCCGAATTTGGAGTCTCTGAAGCAATCCCTAAGGCACACAGTGAAAAATTTCCCAATGGAAATCGTACGTGCTGCAATATATGGATGGTCGGAGCGTCTGAAGTCCTATGTTAAGGCAAACGGTGGCCATTTTGAATAATTTGTTGAAATATTTGTAACTTATTTATTGGTCAATAAATTGTTATGAAATATTTCTCCTTTCTATTTTACAACTAAAAATTCATGTAACAGTATTTATGATAGTACTAGGTATATTGGATAAATTTACATCATCTGTGATGTGCGCAATAGATTTTGCTGTTCCATACAAGTGCATTATCACTTATTTCTTCAGAAATGACTTGCCTCAAGGGATTTTTACAATTGTTAACAACAAATGCTCAAGTAATCTGTGAAACGCGCCTGCTGATCTATTTACAAGTATTATAACGTCACATACTATAATTTATTTCAAAACAGAACACTTGACGAAAAACTGACCTGCTTTACTGAGACAGGTATACGTTAACATAAGCTATATTTGAGTTCATTACAGGTATTGAAATAAAAATTCAATTCCTTCCTTTTAAGTAAGCAATTAATTGTTCGATGTTAATATTAAAATTTAATGTTGAAATTAAAATTTCCAATTTAATTTCATCTTCAAACTTATAGCTCGTATAGAATTACCTTTGAGAAATCCATATATTACGTATCAAATTTTACAACCGGCTATCACTGTCGACATCAAATATCATTAATAATACATAAAATGTAGACAATAAATATTTTTTTATAGACAGTGTGACAAATGAATGATGATTCTCCGATATTTATGAACGAAGGAGCGGTGATTATTTTGAGATTTTTAGGTGTCTCGTTTCCAATCATCAGACAAAAGCAAGCCGTTACCGATGTAAAAATACACTTAAGGGTACTCACTAATTGTTTAGTCAATACTTTACACCCTGCGTGAGTCATTTTTTTCAACCCTAAAGCAACCAATCAGGGGAGACCGCGCTAATCACCCCTACCCCACTCACAACATAATTATGTATCGGACACAATCAATAATTTAGTTAGAAATAATGCATGTGGTAGTGGTTTATGAAATTACATGTATACAGTAGGTTCTCTGTCTTGGGTTGATGTTTCCATGTCGTGGTTTTTGTTTACATGTATTGCAATGAAATTTATGTTAAGCTGCTTAAAAATACTGTGTTCTTAAATATATACATTATTTTAATTTCCTACACTACATACTCGTTTTTGCTCAAAAGAAAGTAAATGTTAAATACAGAAAATAATGGTAGATTAATTTTTTTTTTTGAAAGGTGGGGTGGATATATGCTATATATATATATATATATATATATATATATATGGTAGATTTATATATATATATATATATATAAATATAAATATATATATATATATATATATATATATATATATATATATATATATGGTAAACCTAATCAGTAGGCGATTAAAGGTCTGTATATTACTTCAAAATATATGTATTTAAAAAACTCTACATGTTTCGGCTGTATACGCCTTTATCAAGAGAATACAAAATATGAATGACAGGATATAGGTATACAGCCGAAACATGTAGAGTTTTTTAAATACATATATTTTGAAGTAATGTACAGACCTTTAATCGCCTACTGATTAGGTTTACCATATCATACCAAGGTCACGAAGTTATTATATTTATATATATATATACAGTGGAATCCACCTATAATGAACTCGCTTATAATGGAAACCCTGCTATAATGTACACTTTTTTAAAGTACCGGCACAAACACGTGTAAAATCCTCGGTTGAAATGAATTCGCTTATAATAGACTTTCGCTTATAATGAACCTAAATTCGGTATTATGTCCATTACAAGCGGAGCGATTGGGTACTTTCCCGAATTATATGACGCAATCGAACAGAAGCTGAGACGCGCGAACTGATGTCGCTCTTGCAGTGTATGTTAGGGGATTGACAAGTGTGCCTCACTGCAAAGATTTGGTCGTGAAAATGTCTGAAAAAGGTAAAAAACGTGCCTTTACAATGCATGAAAAGTTTACGATAATAAGTGAAATTGAGAAAGGAATGACCCAAGCAGATATTTGTACGACCATGAAGCTGAAGAAATCTACTGTTTCGAACATATGGAAGAACCGCGACAAAATAAAAAATTGTAATTGGAAAATCAATGATAAAAAGAAGAAAATGCGGTCTTCTACACACCCGCATGTAGATGACTTGTTATTTCAATGGTTCTTGCAAATAAGAGCGAATAATTTTCCCGTAAGTGGCCCAATGCTACAAATGAAAGCTGAGGAATTCGGAAGAATAATTCAAGACGATTTTAAATGCAGTTCAGGATGGCTGGATAGATTTAAAAAAGACACAATATTGTTTTTGGAAAAGTTTGTGGTGAGCCAGCTTCATTGGACAGAAATGTAACTGATAATTGGATTTCTAAAGTTTGGCCTGCTATAAGTAAAGATTACTCCTTGGACGACGTTTTTAATGCTGATGAAACAGGGATTTTCTACCGAATGATGCCAGGATAAGACCTATAAAATAAAAGGGGAAACCTGTGCAGGGGGTAAAATGTCAAAAGAAAGGATAACAGCGATGGTTTGTGCTAATGCTTCCAGTACTGAAAAACGAAAACTATTTATTATTGGTAAGTGTATAGGTCTTTTTACAATAATGTAACCTGTACCTACTTCATACCTGTCTGTTTTAGGAAAGTTTCTAAACCCTAGATGTTTTAAAAATGTAAAATCATTACCTGTAGATTATTGTGCTAATAAAAAAGCATGGACGACTTCACAAATCTTTATTGATTATTTGAAGAAATGGGACAGAGAGCTTACACAACAAAGACGCAAAATATTATTGCTGGTTGATAACTGTCCTGCTCATCCAAATGTTGAACTTCATAACATTAAGCTACATTTCTTTCCATCTAATGCTACGTCAGTATTGCAACCTATGGACCAAGGTGTCATTCGGTCTCTGAAACAAGTTTATAGAAAACAAATGTTAACGCAAATTATGGCACTTCAGGAAAAGGTGTTACAAGAGCTGTAACTCTTTCAGATGCTGTGAATTTGTTAAGCGTTGCATGGGAAAGTGTTTCTTCAGAAACAATGAGGAACTGCTATCGCCATGCTGGTCTAGTAAATTATAATCCTGAAGCAATGGATTTCGATGCAGAAGATGATATACCCTTGAGTGAACTGGTCAACATCAGTAACCTAATGGTTCTAAGCAAGTTTGACGAATATGTGAGCATTGTTGAAGATGTAGAAGTTACGGAACAATTATCGGATGTTGATTTAGTTCAGCAAGCAATGGAGGAACCACAGGAGGAAGAACACATGGAAGATGATGAAGGACTAGAAGGGGAGGAAACTGCGATAACAACTGAAGACGCAATAACTTCTATTAGAAAATTGCAGCGTTATTTTCAGCAAAAAGAGAATAACACTGACACTATATCAATACTAAATAAAGTTGAACTTATTCTAAATAAAGATTATCCGGATAAACCGTGGATTCAAACAAAACTGACCAACTTTTTTCAGAACATGTAATGTTAAATATGTACACAAACATGTGTGTACGTACATAGATACCTACTACTATGTATGTAACATACATGCCATATTACAATAAGTGTTTTGTTTGTATTTTCGTCCTCATGTATTATATACAAATTATGTAGGTCAGAGTTATCTTATATAGAGATATGTATATCCTATAGAATTATCTTTTTTTAATAAAAACGTGGAAATACATAAATTTTATTATGTAGTAATTATTCTGATGAGATGAACACTCGCCTATAATGGACTGTTTTGCTTAGTCCCCTGAAATCCATTATAAGCGGATTCTACTGTATATATATATATTTCGTGTTTAAAGAATTTTGTTTTTCTTTTTTATTTTATTGGCCGTGTCTTAATATTAAAAATAATAGATTTTTATACAAAACGAACAACAAATATGCTTGAAAAAGACTGAATTGATAAAAGTCGAAACGTCGTAAACAAACATCAAAATTCAATAAAAGGTCGCTAAAACCAATAAAAATCTATTATTTTTAATATATATATATATATATATATATATATATATATATATATATATGTATATATATATATATGTATATATATATATATATATATATATATATGTATATATATATATATGTATATATATATATATATATATATATATATGTATATATATATATATATATATATATATATATATATATTCCTACCCTACATATAGTGCACAACGTATTAGAAGAATACTTAAGACACGTAATGTAGATAGTGTTTACTACCTCACAAAAGTTAGGTGACGCCCTTCAGAACTACAAAGACAGAATACCGTTACAAGATCAAGGTGTTTCTGAAGTAACTTGCAGGGACTGTGGTCAGTTACGTAGGTCAGACGGACCGAAAAATCAGCATGAGAAGGGAGGAGCATATAGCACAACATTTCATGACGACAGGGCACAAAATGGACATCAACACTAGCTAGAAATACCTACTTTCAGGAAAGACTTATCAAGGAAGCCATAGTAAAGAAGTAAAAAAGCGGCCAAATAGCCTTAATAAACGAGACCACGCCTCGTTTATTAAGGCTAAGATGTTTCTTAACCCTAAGAGAGCCTCTTGAGAATATAGAAAGTAAATCGCAACGACAGAGCTACCCAAGGACTGACGGACCGAAGATGAAATGCCTTGGCCATGAACAGCAGACAAGATACCGACGCCGGCCCAACTTAATCGCGCCGGCAAGACGAGCATATAAAAGGACCGCATACATCAACGCAACGTAATTCGATTAACACACGCTCTAAGAAAAGATGCCAGTGAGAGCATCGAAACGTTGAGAATCTAACGGTTCGTCTCCAAACCAAAGAACGTCTCCAACGCGGAAGAACCTCTAAATACCAGATTTCTCATATATATATATATATGACGAGTTGGAATAATTCTGTATTTGTTAAAGTATCTTTTACTATTTTTTGTGGTTTTTTCCTCGATCAAATTATGTTACTTAAAATTAAAAGCTACATGCAACTTCATTTCCAAAGAAATTGTTAAATGGAACACATCAGACATTATTTTTCGTTTTTAGTAATTGCTTGGATAGAGAAATAGAATGACCTTGAATATAGTTGAGACCATTACAAAACTTTATATAGTGTAAACCATTATTTGGAGTGTTAAGTTATTGGACAAAAATTATTTTTCAATTGAAATGATTCGATTTTTTTGACAGTAGATATCCAACAATTTTTAAAATGCAGATTCAAAATAGATACGATATCTGCTATTGCTAGTAAACTAAATTATTTATTTGCCAAAGAAACAATTATTTATTACTAAAGTGTTGTGTTATTATTATGTTATCAGTTATCAGGCCCCAAAATGCACTAATCGACAATTAGAGCTGGATATAAATAATTATTATCAAAGCTTTACAAATATTGTCTGGGAATTTATGATTTCTCTATTTTTAATGCTCAAAATCATTAAACTTAAGGTGATATAACTAGATCAATTCTTGAATGCACTTACACATGAAGCATGCAATTTATTTTTGTTATTTCTGTCACATACATTTTTAATTCTTAACTTAACAATAATGATTTATTTTATATGATACCATAAATACACACGTATATA
Source organism: Melolontha melolontha (assembly GCA_935421215.2). Classification (NCBI taxonomy): domain Eukaryota; kingdom Metazoa; phylum Arthropoda; class Insecta; order Coleoptera; family Scarabaeidae; genus Melolontha; species Melolontha melolontha. The sequence goes on along the minus strand of OW285235.1, from coordinate 109,388,247 downwards.
TGGAAAGATTTGTGAAGATTTAATGAATGACAGTGATTTGTTGTATATTTGCGGGTATGAATAATCATTCCTTTTTTAATTAAACTCAATTTCAAGATGAGAAACACATAATTCATGCCTCGTGGGTGAATGCTTTACCTATGAATAGTTTTAGAATTGGCAAAATATTTTTTTTATCTCTAATAATAAATTTTGAAAAGTTCCCATTTTCATTTAAGTTTTTCTTTTAATGTTGACAATTGCAATCTTACTGCCACTATATGCGAGGACGAATCAAATTTGAGCTGCATTTTATTCTTTTCTGGTCGATACAAACTACAAATTAGTAATATCCAGGATCAGTAATATGTATGGAAATGGTCGAATATGTCAAGAACGGTTCGAGAAATCTTAATGAAATTTTGTACACGTACATAAGGAAATGTTTGGATATTTTTGGCTATATTTTCATTTGTTTTTGTTATATGCAATTAATTGGCAACAGTGCTTGAAATTGGCATCGTTGTAAAGATATTTTTTTCCGAATTCAGCGATATAAATATATTATGTCTATTTTCAAAAATAGTTTAAAAGAATACGGATAAAAAGTGTTTCGGTCTCTTTTGGCGTAACAACAATAAAAAAACATTTATTAAATAAGAAACTATTTACAAAAGTTATTCAAAATGTCCACCATTAACTTCCTGGCAGTAATGAATAAGTTCAATGAAGCCTCGAATTGCGTTTTCCCACCAAATCAAAGGCATATCGAAAATTTCTTGTCGAAATCGTAATTTGAGATCTTCGAGATTGGTGACCTTGTCGGCCATTCGATAGTTCCTCGTCTGTTGGTTCAACGGTTTGGGAAAGTAGTGTTAAAAAAATTCTAACGTTAATGGCGTTGTGCTTGTGCAACATCTTGCTGGAACCATATTTCCTTTTTTTTTTATTAAGTTAAGAGATTATATTTTCTTCCATGTCAACAATTCCAATCAACAATGTCAACAATTTGGGGATATTGTGTATGAACCTAATTCATCTAGTGTGGATTTGTATCAGCCTAGTATCAACAGTTGTGCCTGTTAACATGATCATTTAAGCAAAATGTTGCTTCATCCGTGAAAATTATATTTGAATCAAAATTTGATTAGGCATTCATTTTTTCCAATACAACTTCGCAAAATTTAATTCTACCATTAAAATCATTTTCACTTAATTCTTGCAGTAATTGTATTTTGTAAGGATAAAAATTTTTAAATTATTTTTTGAACTGGCCGTCTACACATATTATGGTTTAAAGCTAATTATTGAACAGAAACCTTACCATCGCTTATTACATCAAGAAAGACATTCAATGAATTTTCATCATTTTTCTTCCTAATTTTGGACGATTGTTAACGCTGCCTGTATCCATCCATCCTCTCACCAATTTTGAAACCGTTTATTTATTGATGTTTCTATTTGGAAATACTTCATTAAATAACCGACGAACTTCAGCATAAGTGTGTTTTCTGTCGCCATATCCAACCATTGCTATTATTAGAATTCTTTCTCTTTCAGTTAAATACATCTTAATTCCGTATGATAATTGAAACAAATCTAAAACTCACAGATGGACGTTAACAGTTGTCAAGTGTAATTAAATACTTGATCGGTCATCCGTAGTTTTATAGCCAACTAAATGAAATATGTATTTACCCCAAAAGAAACCGAAACACATTTATCCATTTTTTTAAAACTATTTTGGAAAAAGGACATACTATATTTACATTATTGAATTCATAAAAAAATGATCCTTCCAACGATACCAAATGCATGCACTGTTACCATATAAAAAAATCGAGTAAGCCTTGGATTTCAAATATGCGATAAGAAAAAAAAATATACCCAAAAAGATCTAAACATCTCCTTATATCCGTTCCGTATACAAAATTTCATATAAATATCTCCAACCTTTCTCGAGATATTTGACTGCTTCCATACACAAGAGTGACCCTGTATATACAACCCCCCTCGTCTTTAAAATACCCTTGTGTCATCGCGCCGGTAGCTTCTGTATTCACGTCGAAAAAATTCCTTCGGGTGATGACCTAGCCAATTTTTCATCTTAACCTTTACTGCTTCTTTAAAATCAAATCGCTTACCTCCCAAAAACGTTTGAGTGGCCGAAGAGGTGATAGTCATTCAGGGCCAAGTCCGGCCTATACGGGGGTGAGGCAGTACTTCCCTCCCCAATTTAGCCAATGTATTGTTCGTTAAATGGGCTCTATGTGGGCGAGCGTTATCGTGTAGGAGAATAACGGCCTTGCATAAGACGCGTTTTTCTGTTAGTATTGCCAGATTAACCTTTCCAAGAAGCTCACTGTAATAAGCTAAATTAATCATTTCTCTTTCTTCGATAAAATTGATGTAAATTGGTCCAATAGCGCCCCAGAATACAGTTGCCTTCAGTTTGCCAGCCTATGGCTGTTTTGAATTTTTTGGGTGGTGGTAAACTCGAGTGACGCAATTTCATACTGACATTCTTGCTTTGTAGGGTATAATAATGGTGTACCCAGGTCCCATCACTTGTTATGATACTTAACAAAAAGCCATTGCTTCATACTTCCACGGAAAGATGTTTTGAATCTAACCTAGCGCTAGCTTTACAAAACTTAAGCTTGTCGTGAACAATAGTGTGACTACTAACACTAGCATTTACAATACTAGCAGTTTCCTTCACAAAGATTCGCCTATTGCTCCGGATCAGCTGGTCAAGTTTTTAAATGTTCCCAAAATTCACAGAAAATACTGAACGGGGAGTACGCGGTAAGTTCGACACGCGTTCACAACTATCCCGGAAAGATTTACATCTCTAAAAGTCTATTCTGAATGACAAACACTCTTCCACAAACTGTTTTTGAAGTCTCTGAAATGAAAATCAGTTGCTTTTATATCTTGATGGATAAGACATTTAATAATAATTATACGTTGTGCAACAAAATTTGATACATTGTTGCAAGACATAGTTAATACAATTGACGGTAATGACACAATCTAATTGGAGATGTTCGTCGCTTTAGTTAACATCTCTACTTCGATAAATACAAAATAGGTTTGCAGTATCTCTTCAATTATGTTCAGAAAAGAATCAAATACAGGTCATATTTGAATGGCCCACATATATTTAGTATGCTTTCGTATACTATAATTAAATATTTATTCCAAAAGAATAACTAGAAACTTTAGTTTATCATTTTAATTTTTTAACAAAATTGATATAATAAGAGTAATTTTATCTCACTATTAACAATTAACACCATTTCAAATTTTATCAATTCTTTATAAGGCCTTCATTGACCTTTAAAAGTGAAATAAGTAATAAAAGGAACTTGCCTAATGTAACATGTAGGTATATCTAAGCTAGCAGCTTTTCGGAAACTAGAGTGGCTCCATTTTTAATTTAAATCATACAGCCGCTAATTGTTTATAAAGAAAGTTGATAACAAAACCATACGCTATTCTCGGGTGCTATGTATATATAAGATAAATTATGTAATGAAGTGTTTCTGTTCGGCGATTTACAACACGTTAAAAAGCATACTCGTTCGAATTCATTCTTGTGACTAGGCCTGCCTAACGCCTATTTATAAGTTTTCAGTTACGTTGAATTAATCTGGCATTGAATTGCTTATAGGGGCAGATGCAAGAAACACTATTTGCATTGCATTATATAATTCGCAATCGAATTTACTTCTTTCATTCAATAAAAATTAGCTCTGAAAGAGACCAACTCCGTGAGATTTATTTCAAAATTGAAAAAAAAAACAGGTGTTTATCGCCATAATATACAAATAATCATAATATGAACTGCGAAATATAAAATAACTTATCTATATATTGGTAATCGCTTGTAAACTTTAGTATTAAGATAAATTAAAAGACATGTGTAAAAGTCAGGTACCTACCTGAAGGAAACTTGATCTCATTTCAAAAACATATTCAACGTGACTGTAATATTTTATGATTTGTATTGTATTTATTGTACATAATGTCCATTTTAATTTATCTACTGTTTTGATTACATTTTTCCCCCAATATATGTTTGACGTTCCTTTATCGGATTGGTTTGAGCTTATGCAAGATAAAATGCCATTCTAAGAACTTCATTTTCATCTTATAATATCTACTTCCAGTTCTTGAAAGATTATGTTTTTAAATATTTATTTATAAAGATATCTAACACTGCTAAATAATTATATTTTATAGTATATTATATAAGGAATGTTCTCATTTATTTTAAATATACACATTTCGCGAAAATAATACAACCACACCAATAAAAATTAAGTTGCAATCTAAAAATGTTTTCATCAATAGAGAAACTTTTGCTTCCTATGTTACCTATATGAAAAAGAGCTTTATTATAAAATTTTTATAAAATTGCTCACTACATTAATTAATATTGCAAATACTCATATTCAACCATCCATATTTTAGCACGAGTAATTTATAATGTGGGTATTGTTATATTGTGTAAATCTAGGGTTTATAAACTTCCATAAATGAATAAACACATGTACAACAGTATGCCCCGTGAAATGAAATTAACAGATCTTAAAAATAAAATGCCTATTGTCTTCAAAAATGCTCGTCATAATAATAGAGAAATTAAGAAGCGAGAAACTAATTCAAAATTACTTAAATACAAAGAAAATTATTGTAAAAGGAAGGATTCTGGTCATCCAAATGTAATTAGCAAAGGACAAAAACGATTGATGGTAAGAATTGCTTCAAATTATTTGTTATCCGCTCGGGCAATTGTATCAAGATCCGATGGACAAACAAATATACGGAACATACAAAACGTGATAGAACAATCTCCTTTCATAAAAATAAGTTATTTACAATAAAAGTCGCCGTTAACAGAACGTCATGTTACTGGACTACATTTCGCAAAAAACTTATGCCGTGAATATACCGAAACAAAACTGTTATCTTCTCTGACGAAAGATGTGTAATTTGGAAGAATCAGATGTTTTCGCGCCCAACTATCATAATTTAATGAAAAAATTTTTAACACTATAACAATTTCGTTCAGTAAAGGCATAGATAGGCAGCAATAGCATTTTTAACATAAAGTAATACAGTATTTTTTAAAATAAATCTAAATAGCGAACAAGTACTGGAATCACACTTAATACTATTGTTAGACCACCTTAATTAAATTAGGTTGTAATTTCAAAATCAGAACCTTTAAGTCTTGCAATGGCCTGCTAAGTCAGTAGCGCTCAATATTAAAGTGAATGTTTGAGAATATTTGTCAAAGCAAACCTACAGCTATTCGTAGCGGTTTGCAACTATACCAGCACTATAAGTACAATGTCACAAGATATGATATAGGCTTAAAATGTATATGTCGCCTTTACGCAAACCATGATAACAGAATTTATAGCAATAGCGAAGATTCACATGGTACATGAACGTTCGATGAACACTGACTTATGAAAAATGGAAAGATTAAATAAATGGAATATATGCCCAAAATATTTACCCAAAATTCCCTCTCATAAGCGAGAAAGAAATGACAAATATATTTAAAGAAATATTGTTACGCCACTGTGCGACTGAATATATCATAAATATTATCTGAGATGATATCTTAAAGCTGACCTACAATATAGTTTTGTTATTGTCCATCTTGCATTAAGTATCGTTCTGTTGTCAATCGTTACGTACGTCCAATAAAATTTTTTGATTAAAGATAATATAATGTAACTTAAATACCCATAAATCACACATCTTACATGTTCTTTTAACACAACATCCTTAAAACTATGAATTTTTAACAGCTGACTCGGGTTTTCGAACTCTTACCATAACAAAACTGATCGGTTTTATAAGCATAAACAATAACGCCTTTAAATACAATAGGGGCATTCTGAATCTGATATTCATAATTTATATTTCATATTTTTTACTTCTAACAATAAAAACATTCTCATAATTCACATAAAATTTTAGTATGATTTTTAAAATGAGTTTGTAAATGAATGTAACACACATCTTAATTTTTAATTATTTACCTGAATGTACATAAAGCTGATTTCATACGAGGTATTGACCTTAGCATACAGGATGTTATAACTTTTATAACATTGACAGCTGTTACGTATGTAAACATACGGTGTGTGTAACTTAAGTAGAGGTACATATTAACATTCTGAATATTTTGAATTCATAGGCGGAACTTGATACAATTTTCAGGGGGTTCTTAATTTTGAGGTTCGCGTAGTAGTTGACACAATATTTTGGGTTCATATTCTACATAGTTACATCCTTCCATTTTTCATACGTCATCCTTTTATTTCAAGGAAATCCCTTGTATTCATATCTATAAAATTTATATTAGTTGAATCCTTCTTAAGTGTAATTTCCATGTTTTTATTATAAATTTAATGTTTTTTTTTTAATAAATTGGTTGCTGGAATACTTTGTTAAATACAGTTTTTATTTTGAAATCTAAATATTGTCATAATTTGACCTCCTTCATTTTTCTTAAACAAAGATATTTAACCCAAAAATTTAGCCCTAATATATAATATTACGGGCAAATAATATTATAATAACCTAATTTTTCTATTTCCTAAAATAGAATAAATAAATGTTCATAATATTTTTACAAAAACTTTAATTAAAATTTACTATTAAATATTAAGAATTTGAACATGTATATCATCTAGTTTTATATTATGCCACCTTTCTAATATTCAATTATTATATGTACATCCCTTTAGCAATTGTTTCGTGTATTAGGTTTTGTTTAATTAAATTAATATAAATATATTTGACTAATTTAGCTTACTTAGGTTAAAAATATTTAATTATAAAGAAATAGCTTAATTAGAAAATAATCAAATTAAACCGTGAGCGACCTTAAATCTAAAAATAACGGAAAAATATGTTTTACATCTTTTTATCTTCTCTTATATTTTATTATTAAATGTACTTTTAAGAAAGCAGTTTGACTGATTTGATAATAAATTTCGGTTATTTTATTCATTATTGGATGATAACATAAGGAAAAATTATTAATCTTTGATTTACATCATAATTTTAAAAAAATACTAATCTTTAAGCAATTACACAAAAGAAGAATGTTTCCTTTACATCGTAAGAAAACATTGTTATCTAAAGTAGGTCTTACCCAAAATGGATAAAGATAAAAGAATTATCGTTCAAATTATAAATATTTCTTTGAACATACCAAATAGTATTCTATCAAGGATCTCATCTAAAACTAACATCGGATCAACACTAGGAATTCGTTATCCATTAAATCACATGTTACCTGTGTACACAATTTTATCTGGTGTTCCTAAATAATATACTTATATAGTGACTGGTCTTAAGTTCTTATAGACTGCTATCGATATTATGTACCTTATATAAACTGTATTATATTATAAGAGCACGTGAACACGTTTTAATATTGGAGTATATCATTTAAATACATTATTTTTAGTATTCGGCATAACCGACATTATTACAATTCAAATACAAATCTTGGTTTCTTTTTATTCGACAACAATGATCAAATAACATCCAAATTTCAAATTAGCATAAACGCATTCCAACACATGCACGTAAAATTATGGCACGCTTCCATAAGTCCAAATCAAATCATTAACGTGCCATAACATAGTATAGAGTTCTGTCTACAATTCGACAACTCCAAAATAAATAACGTGCATGCATTATACAAAACGCACACATTTGCATAGCATCACGCAGATAGGCAGGGTGAAATTAGCATACAAGCTCTTTGCATAATGTAAATATGATATAAAAAAGGGTGCATTTGCTTACGTACGACACCGTAGCACAATGATAGTAATAACAGTAATCGATGTTACAATGTGAAGAAAGGAACTTGCGTTCGTGGTCATTGATATTTTAAATCGAACTGCCCTTTTCCAACATGAAAAATTCTTGTAGTCGTTATGTAAAATGGAAAGGAAATAAAGGATTACATTACATTGCGCTCGTGCAATATGTCTTATTTTGTTATAAATTCCTTCACCGATTTTAAATCGTAACCAGCACGTGGCTAAATTTGAATATTTTTAAATATTGAGCTGGTGTTCCTATGTACGTATATGCAAAATAGTTTTGACATGAAGTTAATAAGATGTAGGTAATACCTATATTGAATTTATGTATATTTGGAGTAAGGGTATTCAGGGCAAGCAGACAGCTGGGGTTTTGCAAATTTTATCAAGTTTCATATACTTTGCATTTTGCTTTGATGTGGATTAAAATTCCAAAAGTAATATACAAAATATACCTAAAGTAAATTCTTATAGAAGAAAATTTAGGAAGCTGGGAATATGAAAGTATACATATAGCATAAACGTACTTAAGGTCTCATAACAAGAGTAGTTAATTAATTACATTCGTAGAACTTTTTTAGTATATATCTATGATGTGCGATCCAGATGTTTTCGGACTGATGCTATAAAAATTCGAAATTTAACTGTTATTCCTGGTGGTAGCCGTCAAACCAGAAGTAGTATCCTTGCGCAGCTATGCTAGAATCACGACCCCGTTGTTGCTTCACTACGCAGATGTTGTAAGGCTGTATACACTTTACTCTTTAAACCTTCGGTGACTGTTTGTCAAATGAATAAATGTACTTTCACCTGAAAATATTTATTTACACTATATATACTTATTTTGGATCTACAACGACTTATACCAACATAAAACTGCTGTTGCGACTGGTGTCTATTGTTAACGTATGATTGTTATGATATTACGACGAAGACGGTGTGTCTTGTACTGATGGTGAGTTGATACTGTTTGATTTCATACCGATTAATATGAATGTTATGAAGAGACTGTCGCCTTAAGACTGTGCGTCTTGTGCTTGTGTTTGTACTGTTATATTCTGTACTGTTCTAAAAGTAGGTAAAAATGTACCACTACCTCTAAGTATTACAGATTAAAAGCATATTGGTTGAACAGTATATTGTTTAACGTCAACGGGGAATTTTTGTATATTATTAGTTCGTGGACCTACAAGCAATAATACGCAAGGTTTACGGATAGTCTCTTAAAGATCTTACTAATAAATAAATAAAATATAATTACTAATTAAGTATTAGCAGGTATCATAAACCTAAGTATGTAGTTCCGGTTAATTCCTTTGTACAGTAATGGAACCCTATTGTACATATTCAGTTAACCCATAGGTGATATATTATATATCGTCTTTGAACACGTTCACTAATAATCCTAGGCAATAAAATAAGCGGTCTGATGTATAAAGCAATAAATAAATTTGGAAAAAGATAATAAACGAGTGGTCTTAATTATAAAGTAGATAATAAATAGATTTGCAGATGCAAAGAATTCGTAGAAAATAGAGTTTTAACAATTTAAATATTCTAATAAAAGTTTTGTTATACAGTGGTTTGAACTCGAAAATGAACGTTAAATATTTTATAAAATTGGAAATATTTATGTTTGAATTCTATATCCTAGATCTACTTATATTTAACAATAAAAATGTTTGAAATTAAAATATTACTAAAAAATATTAAATGTATCTTCAACACTTATCTTTATGTTAAATTCTATGTATTCAAAAAAGGTATAAATCCCCTTATAACAATTTTATACCTTTTTTAAGTTTTTCTATAGCCACAGTCCCTAAAGTAAGAGTTTCCTAAATCTGCAATTATAACGAATTAGTTAATTTCATATTTCGTTTAGGATTGAACAATATATTTAGGCAATTGTGTCCTGGTTTCTCTGAAAGGTTTCTCTCACTCCTTGAGAATACTTGCCAGATAAAATTATGAAAATGTAGCCAAATTTCATTTTGTCAATAAATTTCACACCCGTATTTACTTGTTAAATTAAACTCTGGTGATGTATACTAATTAACTGTAATAGAAAATGCTAAAAAAATTTATTACCAGTCACTAATATTTGTGTGTTATCGTTACTGTCGTCAAAAATATCACAATTTAGTTAAAAGAATTTCTTGGCTTATTTTTTTAGTCATCCAGTACACAAGAACACAATTTTTCTGTATTAATTTAAATTAAAATGCAACACACTCTAAAAGCAAAATAAATAATACTAAATATTGTTTAAATGTTTGTATAGGAAATGCATATTCATGGATATTCTATTTCTAATTCTTTTCATCTGCTTAGAATTCCTGCACAGTCACCTTCGAGGCGTTCGCACACTCAGTAGAATGTTTGTTGATAGCAACTCTGTAAGTCCTGATCGCGTTCTTACCACAAAAACAGCCACCACTAACTCCGCACGATGACGACCACGTGTGTGTGTGAATGAAATGCACCCCTGCATTGTCCAGCAGGCGGTCAACGGGGGTCGCGTTCAACAAGTAGACCAACCGCTTTCGCTCCAGTCGATATATCGATTGCTTACTACACGAGTTGTGGTTGTACAAAAGTATACACATACACTCGCACACACATATCCACATACTCATACGTATACTAACATCAGCCGGTGGCTACGTCTGAGACTATTTACCCTCTACACTCTTTGCTTCGGTTGCATTTTCTTGTGTGCCAGATGCGTTTAAGAAATTATTCGTTCTAATAAAATGGTAACTTAAAAGGTAATATATTTACAAAATAGGTGGGTCTAGATGAAATGCACTCCTAATAAAATAATTTCTGATTTTCTGAATTGAAAAAGATTAGGGGAAATTATACAATGTTAAAAATGGATGCTCAGACCTCCAACACATATTTCTATATAATACACGCTACCCATGCTCTTCTAGTTAAAACGAAGATCATTATAGCTCTAAATTGTAACATCAATCGGAGGAGAAAAAATCGAAACTCGTTTTATAATTTAATAAAGTGTTCTCATTTCTTCACTATTAATAATATATTAATAATTAATATTAATAATATATTGCAATTGAAAATTATTAGGAAATGCTTATATTGCTATTGTTTAAAAGAAATTGTTGGAAATTTTACGCTAAAGGTAAATAATGGGAGTCCAGATCAATGCTTATATTGATGCCTTTCTTTGCCTTTGGAAGTGTATACTTGCTTTCAAACCAAACTCAAATATAAATCAATTAGAAAAAGTATTGCTATGCTGCCGTCTTTTTTCCTTTTGGACATATAGTTGCATATACGGTGTCTACACAGAAATTCTCAGAATGTGAAAGAAACACAATAAATTGTTCTTACGACTCATTCACTACCATCCCCTTCAAAGTACTCTCCTTTCACATGAATATACCGATCCCAGCGACTTGTTCATGACTGGAAGCAGTGCTGCATGTCTTCACGTGTTAACGTATTCAACACTGCCTGTGATTCGGTCAGGATCTCCTCATCCGTCTCAAAACAACGTCACTTGCGATTCAGTTTCAACTTCGGAAAGAAAAAGAAGTCATAAGGGGCAACATCTGAGGAGTCTTCGTTGACACTAGAAACTGACGCACAAGTGACGTGTGGGTTGGTGCATTGTGGAGGTGTAGGATCCACGAATTGTTGCGCCACTTGGCAGGCCGTTTGCGTCGAATGATTTCTCTTAGTCCCCAAAGAACATCTCAATAACATCGTCCATTAACTGTTCCACCTGCTGGGAGAAATTCTTTGTACACGATACCATCAGTGTTAAAGAAGCAAATCAACATTGCTTCGAACTTGCCGTGCTTTCTTCGGTAATGCTGACGATAGCGTTTTCCACTGCTATGATTGCTGCTTAATGTAGTAATGATTCTAATACTGAAGTTCGCATCCCTTTCGGCAGTTTCTTTCAGCTGAGTAACCCTGACACAAACTTCGTATGTGGAGTTCGCCGGACAGAATACGCTGACAAACGCCGTATGACAAGCCGACAATGTTGCAAATGTCATATTATTGTTCTCGTTTGGTCTTGCAGGATAGCACTACGCACTTTTGCTGCATTTTTGGGCGTGTTTTCCGTCGATAGACGACCGGAACGTTCATCTTCATCAACCGACACAGGTCCATCTTTAAAACGATTATACGATACATAAGTTTGCGGCTGACCTAAAAAAAACTCACCTAAACGTAACTCACACCATCTAGCGCTATAGAGCTGTACTACCATCCCTTCGCGCGCCACATTCAAATTCCGGGAATTTCTGGGTAGCACCTCGTATGAACGAATTTCTAAATATCCAACATAAAAGTAAATTACTTATTTTTAGTAATTAATAACAGATACTGTATGTAACACACCAAGTGTTTTTATTAGATCACATGCTATGCACAATCTACATGGCAAAATTGATTGTGTCCATTACAAAATGCATAAAAGTTTGTTGCATCCATGACACTTTGTTTACTTGCTTTGTTATTAATTTTTGAACTGCAGCTGCTTTCTGATTTTCAGTTTTATTTCATAAAAAAATAATAATTATTATGCTAATATATATCGAAAATTACCTAAAAGAAAATCATAAACTTTATGCATGATATGAGCTGTTGGGCTCAGGACCGTGGCGAAGTTTTTCATGACGAAATAACTTTTCAATATATATAATATTAATCTATTCAAATATCTTCATCATACGGATTAATAGAAGAGAAAAACCGTATTCCATCGCACGGGTCAGCTTTAGAAAATAAGCCGCATCATCATCGTAGAGCAAACTTTCAATAAATTGTGGCGCAAACGACTCAAACACGATTAAGTAAACCTTTGCCTGTGCAATACACACAATTATGGGAATCATACGTCTTGGAGAAAGCATTTAGAATTAAACAACGTATTTATTTTGAATTCAAAAAAATTAAAGTATCACAAGGCAGTGTTTTGCGTATGATTTTGTACTTACTATACACTTTGAATATTCCTGAATTGGTACATGACACCATAGACACCTTTACGGGAATAACGTTACTATCCTGATCGTAGACGAAGACCACGAAAGCTCATTAAATATCTGCAACATTTCATTAACTAAATTCATTGTTAGAATAAACTCGAAGCCCAGCCTGTTCACCAACATTACAAACAAAAATAAGAAGCACATTGCCGTTAGTATAAATAATACAGAGGTACCATACGCAAAATATTTGGTTATTTTTTAGATACGCAAGGCTCCGCTGTAACGACCATATGAACAAGAAAACAAAAAACTTAACGTCATATATACGGAAATGTATTGGATATTGATATTTCACCCTGTCAAGCTACTGCAAATTACTCTTGTATAAACAGATTCTGAAGCCAGTATATACAAGTGAAATTCAGCTATGTGATTATGTCAGCAAGAGCAACATAGACGCAAACCAACGATGCCAGAATGAAAAATTAATAAGCATCACCACTGCTTCTTGATATTTCAAAAACGGTGACCTTCACTAAAACTTACAACTAGATCATAATAAGTGAGTTTCCCAAAGGCGACGAATAATGAATTCTTCAAGACATTAACGTCCAGGTTTTCCAGCTCTTCGTAAATAGAGAGAAAAGCTTTTTGCGTTAACAAAATGTTACTGTAAAAATGTAATTCAGTTTTTAGAACCTAAGAGATGCTAGTGAATTAATTCTTAGCTTTAGATTTCTCACAGTAGTGTAAGTGTTTAGAATAGATAAAAATTGCTCATTAGTCTAAATTTAGATCAGACAGTAATTTTAATAAAATACTTCCTTAAGATCCTTCGTATATAAACGGTTTAATGGAAAAAATATAATTCAACAAAAAAAAATCATCCCTAGGTCTTTTAAACTCTTTTTCTTTGTATTGTGTTAGCTACTGAACTACAAATCAATGACGAAATGACTAGTAGAATTGCGTGTATCACCAAAAATAATGAACAGATACATCGAGTAAATCAGTTTTGCACCACATGAAAATAGTTCTATGTCAACAGAAGCAAATCAATAAACTGAATTTTTGAACTTAATATATATACATATATATATATATATATATATATATATATATACATATATATATATACATATATATATATATATATATATATATATATACTATATACGACTATGAAAACAGACTAATACTTGAAAAGATACATATTAATAAAGAAAGAAGCACGTTAAATTTCAATACAGACACCGATAGTTTAAGTGTAATTTGCTCAAACTTATTAAACAGAGAATAAATAGTCTTTTTTAATATTTTGAATATCTTGCACATGGCACTGTAACTAGGGAATTTATCCTATTTACATAAATATTATGTATATAGATAGATTTTTGTACATAGACCTTTTTTTCTTATCACCTCGACTTTTTACAACCGGACAAGGACCCAACGTAGAAATGAAGACATAATTGTTTCACTTATATATATCGTACAGCCATTCAAGTTGAATAAGGTTTCAAGTTTCAAAAATTATTACAGTATTAGTTTTGTTTTAAAATGTAATTTTCAAGTGTTTAGTAGTGAGTTACTAGTTACAATTATGCAAGAATTAATTAGTAAGACCAATTTTTAACTCTAGTTGTAAGTTTCTTTTTGAATATATTAATAGAAATGTAAATTAAGTATTGCAATTTTATTGTATCTCCTGACGAAGTTACTAATAATAATGAAATATTGAGAGAATGAAAATTTGAGTTTTAATGTAAACAGACCGATAACCCAAATATTAATGAATTTATGTTAGTACGGTCAAGAAATGATATGTATATATATATATATATATATATATATATATATATATATATATAAAGATAATTATTTCGTGACCTTAGTATGTTATGGTAAAAACTCGCCTACAAATCGAGTTTACTATATATATATATATATATATATATATATATATATTCAATAAGCATATGTATTCATGTTCCGAAAAAGAACTATTGTGAAGTGTTTTTCCAAAGTTTAAATATACATGCTGTCCTTTAAATAAAGAGACAACATGTGATAAATAGAAAGATATAATTATAGAAAATATAAATCGAAAGTATAGAATATTGTGAGTTAATTACGATGCGAGCCCTAAAATTAAAACCTCCTTGACAATTGTATTACGTGACGCCTATGAATTCGAAATATTCAGAATGTGCATAAATAATAAAATACCTCACACACACATACGCTACAGCGTATGTGTTTGCGAGGTGTGTAACAGCTGTTGATGTTATAAAAACTATAAGGTTGTATACTAACGTTGTAACCTCAATCAAAATCAGCTGTTTATACATTCAAGTCAATTATTAAAAAATGTGTGTTAGGTGAATGTTTTTTTTGTTACTGGAAGTAGCAAATATAAAATATTAATATGGATATTAAAAAGACCGCTATAGTAAACACACACTGCAATGTGTATGTTTATAAAAACGCTAGAAGATAACATCGTGTATAAGTTTTGTTTGGTTAGAGTTCGATAATCTGGTACGAAAGTCAGCTGTTAAAAAATTTATTGTGAATTTTTAAAGATAATGTATTAACAAACATGTAAGATGCGTACTCTAAGGGCATTTAGCGTCCTATTTGGTAACAATCTATCTTTAGTCGAAGACCTAAATGTAAATTGTTTCTAACGTACGTAACGATCGACAACTGAACGAAACCTAAAGCGAAATGGGCAATAACAACTTTAAGAAATCGTCTTCATAATATAGTCGATTCCGCAGTGGCGTGACAATTTTTTTTTATAAATGTCTTTGTCATTTTTTGTCTTGCTAATGAGAGGGAATTTTGGGAAAATGTCTTGAGTAAATATTCTAAATAATTACATCTTTATCTTCTATTTCAAGAACACCCGGGACATTCACCTCTTATTATACACGTTGCATTACTTGCCGCTTAACTACCATGCTCTTTTTTTGCAAAGCTGAGTCAAATATTTCAATTCACTAAACGACGGGAAATAATTAGTAATATATAATTGTAATAAAATAGAGAATCTAAGTGAAAAATTTTTATAAAATATTTTAATATTGCAAATTATACTTAAATTATGCTAAGCTAACGAATAATAAATAGTTAGAACATTCATCTTATTAAATGTTCGAAAACATCTCCATGTTGAGCCAAACAATATCCCAGATGATCATAAAATTGTTGTCGCATGCTCTTAACATCGCAGGAGTGATATTTTGAATAACTTCAAGAATTTTTAATCTGAGGTCATACACGTTTAGGTCTTAGATGCTAATGGGTATAAATTGTTTGCTTTATATGGCCCCAAAGAAAAAAATAAATCGGGGACAAACCGGGAAATCTTGATATCTCCGTTGGTGCTAGAAATGCGACGAGGAAATATTTTATTTAAATATTCACGACCCGCCTTATGAGCAGGGCATCCGTCGTGCTGATACCAGATATGAACCATATCAATATTCTGTAAGCCTTGTACTGCTGGTATCACTTCATTCTCAAGCAGTTCCAAATATTTTCGGGCATTCAGATTCCCGTTAATAAGAACCGGTCTTATAACAGTGTCCCCCAGAATACCAGTCCATACGTTAAGTTTTTGGGGGTACTGAGTTCTCAAACTTATTCTTCGATGCTTGTTTTCTTGGGACTATTATCTAACTACCGAAGGATTATGACGACCATGTAACGGGAAAGTCGATTCGTCACTAAACAGAATATTTCGAAGAAATTCGTAATTGTTGTTTACTCTATCCATCAGTTCTTCACAAAATTCCATTCGACGACCATGGTCAGCCGGGAAAACCTCTAGCTTCCTATAAACATTGAAATACTTGAAACTACTCCTTTTAAGTATTCTATGCACTTCTGATTTTCCGGTATTAATTTCTGTTTTTTTTTTGAAAGGTCTCTTGTTGAAGTGTCGTTTTCTGTTATCATATTGCGAACCATAATTTCTAGCATTTCAGCTTCTTCACTTTGAGGCCTCCTTTCCTTTGAGCAGTTACATGGTGGATTTACAGAACCAGTTTCATTAAACAAATGTATAACATGGAAGACCGAACTTGCAATTTCATTCATCGATTGACCTCCATAAAACCATTTAACAATTTGAGTTTTCTGTTCCGTTAACATTTTGAAAAGAAAAATTATCTACACTTAATTGTATCAGAGTGTATCAAATTTGAAGCTATCTAGCAATAAGTAAAATTCACATGCATTTTGCAATAACAACCATGGCAACCTATATTATAATAATCGGGTGTAAATCACAGTGCCTACAAATACATTACATTACTCATATTTTTAGCTATACAAAAAACGAGCATGGTAGCTAAGCGCCAAGTAATTCAAAAGCCCGTATAAAATTTCAGGTGACAACGTGTATATCAAAATATTAAACAATCCGTTGCCAAACATGAATTTTCTAATTTCTCAAAAGAAGCGAAATAATTTTTTATACCCCCAAAAAATCCAGTAGCCCTAAAATTTTAATTATTTGTTGACTGGCTCTTTAATTAAGATGAATTTAATTAGACAATTTATTTGAAATTATTATATATATAAAGGGATTCTTTTTATTTCCGCTATCTTTTTTTCGTTGGGAAAATAACAAAGATTTTAACCCCCAAAAATTCTATTGTTTCACCCTATGACGGTTGCTCTAAAGAAACAACCACCGATCTCATATTTGATGGAAGACAAAGGACGACTAGCAACTGTTACACTTCATTATAAAGATACCTCAATTTTTGATTTTTTCTCCGTCATTATTATGTCTCGCTAGGATGATTTTCAATATGCCCTGAGTTCGCTTAACGCGCGCTATTCCTGCTTTTTTGTACTTCACTTAAAACAAACCGTGGAAAAAATTCATAGAGAAAAGAAATCTCCCCTGTTTCTTGCAATTACGACAAAAACGATTGTTACTTTGAAAAATTTAGGTAGACAAAATAATGATAAGGGCAAAATTTAATTCAGGAGGAAATTAGTTAAATTACATTAAGTACAAAGTATTAAATAAAAGTTCGCTAACGGCGAAGTTTGTTAAAAAATAATTATAGCACTGAACGCCTTTAGAAAACAGGTCAAAATAGGTCACACAACAGAGCGACCTACTCCGCCATAGGTAGAGTTTATTTAGTTCACAATGACACAACCCTTAATTTAAAACTTATTTCATTGATATTTTCTCATGCGGTGTCTCCGAGCGTACCAACTACCGATGACGGAGTGTCTTATATCTAGAAATTAATTTGACTCTCTTACTGACGTACTGTATTCGTATATTGGTATGTCAAGACTTAGTTATGAGATTTTATTTCTATTCGAAAGAATAAGAAAGGGACACGTAATTTAATACCCTTTTCTATGGTTGTAACTGTCTAAAAGGGCTAAAATAAGGTCACTTTTATTATGTGCAAACCATATGTTTCATAGTTTGCATGGAGTTAGGTTTTAATTTTGTCATTGATTTGAAGTAATTTATTTGAATATGTATTAAGGTTTTGGCTGTACGTAATCTGTGACAGATATACTTTAATATATTTTATCTCATATAGATACAATTCTACAATCATCTATATATCTTATTGTCGTACAGAAAATTATTGAAGCAAAAATTAAATAAAAATTTATGACCATATTGTATATAAATGGGCTGCCGGGAAAATTTCTGGTGTCTAGTAGTTTATGTGGTGTCTTCATTTAAAATTTGACATTTCCCATCAATAGTTCCACTGATAGTTTGCACTTAACTGAACTAGTTTTGTTTACATAGTATTTACAAGAAAGTAGTTTTGTGTGAAAAACTTTTGCTTGAAAATTTTCGAGTAACTTCTTTTTATAAAATAAATATGGTTTAACGCCGAAACAATGCATGGATTAACTTTATTTGACATTTGGAGGTATGAAGGCACCATTTTCAGGGATGAATTTAGTGAATGTTGCTGTTGACGTCTGAATGAAACAAATTGGCATGCCACATACCGTAAGGCTGAAGCATTCTTAATAATGATATGACAGCAATACACACGATTTTGCAAGAACATTTGAACGTACGAAAGCTTTGCTGTTATTTGATACCACACAATTTGACAGAAGTTCAAAAACAAGGCCGGATCAGATGGTGTAAAGAAATACTAAAAAAATTCAGCCGAAGTCGTTCAAATTTAGTGAGTAATATAATGCAAACATTCGTAATTAGTAACGAAACTTAGATTTATTCGTAGGATGCTGAAAATAAACAACAATTCAACGTTTGGATTTTCGAAACGAGCCGAAACCTACGAAAGTTGTTCGTTTACACAGTGCTGCGAACCTTTTGATCGCTTGTTCATTTGGTTTAATTGGACCAAAACCCAGCCGTAACTTTAAACAATTGAAGAACCGTAAATGATTGATATATCGCCGTAAGTCATAAGCAATAAATAAGAAGAAATTGGCGAGTTATTCTTCATTACACAGCACGTCAAGCCGTTAATCTTTTTTTAGTTCCATAACATAATAATTAAAATGTCTGGTGAGTGATTTTCGTCGCCTGAAGCAGTTGTTCGAAGATTCCTAACACTGATTTCCAAAGTATCAACTTCAAAGTACAAAATACTCCTCAAGTTAGTACTAGCTTATGCAAAATTGTAACGAATACCTTGAAAAATAGTAACATCAAATTGTATGTTTTTCAATGTAGTTTCCAGAAATACTTCCAACAGCCCTCGTGTACTGAAACAGTTGCAGGTTACCTTTCGTGTAGAATAAAATTATTGGTAGGGTAATCATAATAATGTATAATAAATATTGAAAAACTGAAATCAAAATCATGTTGCAGTTAAATCTCAATAATTAACACAGTATCTAGTAGAAACGGCTGCAGTTTGAATAAATAATACCAGGACCGAAGAAAGCCATAAAAATACGATCTCTACAAAATAATCTTTGAAAAGAAACAAAAAATCGAAAAATCTCACGAAATGAAACTTTTTCTACTATTTAGGTTAAAGCCAGTTCTTTCATGCAGTCACCATGGCGTTTCAGTAGAAGTAGATCAAGCTTTCCTTCCATCTTTTTAACGGTCCCATCTGCTCTTTGGACGTGCTCGTTCCATACTTTTCTCCTTTCACTGGCGAATCTAACGACATCTCCGATTCCACAGTCTTCTCTTATAGCTTTGTTCGTAACTCTATCTCTCTTTGTTTTTTCCAGTGTCGTTCGTAAAATGTTCATTTCGATTGTTCACTTCAGTTGTTCAATTCTGCTTGTGTCGGCATGGGTTTCAACTGCATACGTCATTACTGGTTTTACCATGGCTTTATGTATTTTTACTTTGCTCTTTGTTATGAGGTATTTATTTTTCCAGGTGACATCTCTTAGATATCCAGAGATTCGTGCTGCTTTCATGGTCTGTCGCCTACTTCTCTTTAGTTGTTCCGTTCACTTGATATTTGTACCTCCAAGTACAAAAATGACATCATTTGTTCCACGATTTTGTTGCATATTTCTAACTTACATCATATAAGCTTTTTTGCGACCACCAACAATTTTGTCTTTTCTGTGGATATTTTCGTTTTGTATCTTTCAGCCTCTTTTTTTGTGAGTCGATGGAGAAGTCTCTGTATGTTGTCCTCAGTATCTGCAATTAGCACCGCATCGTCAGCGTAACATAAAATAGTCAAATTGTTTTTTTTGATTTTGTGGCAAATCATACTTTTCACGCTGTCTATGAGTTTATTCGTTATAATATTAAAAAGATATATTAGAAGAATATTAAAAAGTATTGGACTTAGGGAATCGGCTTGTCGGATGCCAGTGCTGCTTTCCTTGTTTCTATTTTGGTCTTCGTTTTTGTGTTTAAGTCTTCTATTGTGGTTGTCAACTTTTTTGGTATGTTAATCTCCTGTAGTATTGTGATTACGTCGTGTAGTTTTACCCGCTCAAATGCCTCTTGTAAGGCATATACGAAGAAACTATATACATAATTAATGTCACCATTATCATTATTATAGTCAATCAAAAGAAAGACCAAAGCAGTCATAGATTAGGCAATAGAATGAAAGAGTGGTTCCCTCAAGATGTACTTGTACAAAAAATTAAAAATTAACCTAATATGTTTGTTAGTGTTGGTGAATGGTTAGTGGCAATTATTCTGACTACATTTCAAATAGTATAGAAGTTATGCTACAAGTGGCATATATATGTATATATATATATATATATATATATATATATATATATATAAGATAATTATTTCGTGACCTTTGTATGTTATGGTAAATTCAATTTCTTGGCGATTTAAGGCCTGGTTTTACTTCAAAATATATATATTTAAAACAGTCCTACATGTTTCGGCAAATGATGCCTTTTTCAAGGAATATAAAATATATATATTTTTATATATATGTTTTAAATATACCGATAGGTCCAACTCGCAACCGGCCATAGGCAACAATATACGTATGGAACGTAATGCGATGTGGCAACGTGTGTACGATGCCTATATTGAGTGACTTTCTTAAAATTTAAATTTATTTTGCAGAATTATTGATTTTTTTACTTATATCTTTTAGAAAACGTTATTGTTTTTTTATTACTTAAAATTACTTTTCCGTAGCAGCTAAGAATACAATAATACAACAAATGGGCAAATTACGTATACAGAACGAATATGCAAACGACTATATCCTCGCGCGGTTAAGTCTTACTAAATTCTTAACTGCAATGCAATATGCAATGTGCTGCAATCGAAGGAGCTGCGCATGGAGGGGATTCGATTCGCTGTTGCCACACATTGCCGATATGGCCCGTTGCGAACTGGGCCTACCGGTATATATTTTGAAGTAAAACCAGACAATGCGAAAATCCACGAATTATGGTTTGAACTGCTTAACCGCCCTCCTTACTCACCAGATCTAGCCCCAAGCGACTTCTTTTTGTTCCCTAATCTCAAAATTGCGCTCGGAGGACAGAAATTTTCATCAAATGAGGAGGCCATCACCTTCGTAAACAATTATTTTGCAGAGAAAAACGCCAGGTACTATTTGGGCAGGTTGAAGAGATGTGAGCATCGCTGGGAGAAGTGTGTAGATTTACAAGGAGACTATGTAGAAAAATAAAAATAAATTTTAGGAAAAAATACCTTGTATCATTGTTAGGTCGAAAACATTTCAAGCCATTCTCGTATAGTACAGAGATGAGTTAAATTATATTATCAACTTTAAAAAAATGAGTGAAAAAATGTAGAAATAATTAGCGTCATTTAAAGTTCATAACTAAAACTTTGCAACTAATAATAAGCATATTCAATTCCGCAGAATTTTGTGCTTCGACACTTTCGATACATTTTCACAGAAAATAATACCGCCTACCACTAAATTCTAGATAGAACGTAGTGTTATTCTCTCTTGTATCTATAAACATTTATGTTTAGAAAATTCGTCAAATCTGGCGCAAACGCAACATAGAAAATTCATTTAAACACAAACATAATTTTGAATATAGTTCTTCAATCACTTAACGAGATAATGTAAGATTCCTCGAAGAAGCTCACCATAACAAGAATTGCGAGGTAGAAATGGAAAATGCTCGCGATAGTGTATAGTCTTAATCACTCTCCTTCGATTTTTTCTACTATTTATATAATATATGTAATGTAGCCTGAATTCCATACAACTGAACAGTTTTCCAACATGCTCCGAACAAACGCATTATGAGTTATAACTAGCTAATTGCTATTAATTGTCACTTCTTGGTGAACCATTTTAGTAACTGAGATTATATTAAATATTGAGAAAAAAACACTATGGCTATATTTCACTAATTTTATCAGAATAACTCTAACATATGTTTCGGATGTTATGTCATTAGCAAAGGGATACCTTTAAATCCAATTTAATGAATATATGTCAAAGACTCTTATGCGTGGGTGGGTGGGTGGTTAATTGATGTTAACAATAGTGTATTAGAGAAATATATCTGTGCATTAGTAACTGACAAATTATGTTTCTGTGCTTTTTTTATTTCAATTCTACGTTTTTTAATACTTCCACCGCTTGCCCTATATATAGCTTCAAAATCTTTACGTTTAATGGCATATACGCCTTACATACATAGAACGACATGCATGTCATTAAATACTAAGAACTTTAAAGAAGAATAAACACTATTAAAGTGATAGCAGAAAATAATGGATATAATCTCAAAATTATTGATAATATGGTAAACCACAAAGAAAGAAAGAATATAAAAAAAAATTATAGTGAGAAATAAAAGAAATAGACAACATTATATTGCATTCGGTTACATATATCCCTGATAAATAGAGAACGGATGCAATTTCCATAAAACGCAATCGGCAATTGGAATTGTGTATAACGTCGCACAGTACATCCCGGCGAAATTCAATGAAGTATTTGTTTGACTTACTCGACCACCTGGTCTCGCACGATAACAAATGGACAACTCAGCTATTGCATTCGGAGAATATAGTGTTTTCTAAAGTGTTTTCATGAGCGTAAATAGAAACGGGGTTTTTATAATGTATTTTATTTATTAGTTTATATTTCGTAAGATAAATAAAGTGCTGTGAGTAAGTTTCTTGTTTTCATAGTTTTAACTGTTAATTACATCGTAATTTTTGTGATAGATCCTGTTTAATATCGTTTGATTGAATCTATTTCTACCAATTATTTCGACGTAAGTGTGCATTGAATTTCGTTCAGTTTCAATAACTTACGCACACATTTTTAGTTTTCATTTATTTAGATCTAGAGCATTGTTTAAGTTACTTTTTCAGACATGATATGGAAGAATTTCGAGAACGGCATTGTAAAACAATGGCGAGTTGGATTGACGGTCATACTGATTGTATGTCCATTGTCAGTGATTCCGAAATTTATTACAAAATCCGTAAAATATCGTCAAAAATTCGTCACTTAGGATCGCAAACACATCTGAACTCTGTAAAACTTTTATGGCGGCTAATATTCCATTAAATAAATAATAATAAATCCCACTTTAAAAATATTTCTGAAAAAATATACTGGTCGAAATGTTCCTGATGAATCAACTTTACGCAAATATTATGTTTCTAGTACTATACGATAACAGTAGAACGCATTAGAAGCCATCTTTTAAATCAATACATATGGATAAGCGCCGACGAAACGGTGGGTATGTTAGGACGCTGTGTGGTAAATGTCGTAGCTGGTGTACTACATCCAACTATTCCCTATAACTCATATGTAATAGCAACAAGTGTTATAAATAGAGTTGATGCGGAAACAGTTGCTGAAACCATGAAGGAGAATATGCAAAAAATGCTTCATTCGGACGCCACGTACAAAGAAAAAATACTTTTATTTGTCAGTGATAGTGATGCGTATATGTTAAAAACAGGCAGACTATTGAAGAAAACATATCCTAATATGCTGCATATTACTTGTGTAGCACATGCTCTCCACAGAATCTGTGAATATATCAGAGACACTTTTCCGGAAGTTGATAAACTTGTATCAGATTTTAAAAAAGTTTTCAGAAAAGCACCATTGAGAGTAGCTCTTTTCAGGGAAAAATTTCCATCTCTGTCACTGCCTCCCACTCCAGTAATAACTAGATGGGGAACATGGCTGGAAGCTAATAGTTATTATGTTGAGAATTTCGATAGTCTAAAACATTTCGTAACACTGCTAAAGGAGGATGCTAGAAGTATTGGTGAGTGCAAGGAGCTGACACAAATCCCAAATTTAAAAAATCAGTTGTACTTTCTTTACGAACACTTTGGAAAATTGCCAAAACTAATCACTTATTTTGAAAATCGAAATCTCAAATTAAATGACGGATTAACCACATTAGATGTGGCTGTTAATAATTTGAAAAGTATTCCAAATGACTTCGGATGTGGCCTTCGGCAAAAGCAATTATGTATGGAGACAATTCCACAAAATCTAACGGCTAAATATGACGAAATAAAAGAATATTTCCAGTATGCACCTATAACCAGTTGCGATGTAGAAAGGACGTTTTCTATTTATAAGGATGTACTTAATTCAAAGAGAACAAAATTGACAGAAGAAAACCTTGAGAAACTATTGCTAGTCAATATTAATACTCCTTTACTCAACTTGAACGACAAAATGAACAAATAAAAATGTTCCAATTATAGAAATAAAATTAAAAACTTTAAAAATACAACTTTTCAACAAATACATATGTATTTCGTAATTTTATAGATCACCACCCGTTTGTTTTCCAATTATATAAATAAAATTAATTAATAAATATGTATTTCGTAATTTTAGAAAGATAGATCACCACCCGTATGTTTTCCAATTATATAAATAAAATTAAAAACTTTATAAATACAACTTTTCAACAAATAAATATGTATTTCGTAATTTTATAGATCACCACCCGTTCGTTTTCCAATTATATAAATAAAATTAAATATTTTAGAAATACAGCCTTTCGCCAGTATTGAACTGGGCTTTGCGTCATGTGGTAAGCGTGTCCGTTCTCTACTGATAAATTAAATAAAATATTAAGAAACTTATACATTAAAATAATTTGGGTTAATATAGTAAAATTAGATAAATTAGGCGTATATACGATTAAATGTAAAGATGATGAAGCTATATATACGGGGTTAGTTAAAAGTATGGAGACGGCGATTTATTGTCGTTAATATTTATTTTAGGGAATTATGTTCAATATAAAAGTTTGTTAAGATATTTTGATCTACATTTGTGATTATTTGTTTTTTTTTCTTCAATTGTTTTTTTTAGATACGCCTGTTCGCGCATTTTTTTTAAATGGGAACTGGTAAATTTTGCTCTTCCATTCGATAGAGGTTTTTTTCTCTTTACAATAATATTTTTTTTTTTAATTCATTTTAATAACTTTTTTACAAGAAAAATTAAACAAATTAATAACAAAGTAAATTAAAGTAAGTGTTCAAATTGTCGTCCATTAGTAATTTGACAATGACCCAATCGATTTACAAAACCCCGAACAGAGTTCTGTAAAAAATCTCGGGAAATTTCTTGTATCGTTCTGGTAATTCGGATTTGTAAATCTTCGATGTTATCGCGCTTTTCTTTGTAAACTTTGTTTCTTACGTATCCCAAAAGAAAAAAATCTAAAGGACTTAAATCTGGCGAACGGGCTGGCCATTCAATGGTTCCTCGTCTTCCAATCCATCTGTGTGGAAAAACGTTGTCCAGATATTGACGAACATTTACACCATAATGTGGTGGGGCACCATCTTGCTGGAACCAGATACTGTCATTGGGCAGGTGTTCATTGTTTTCATGAGGATAGAGCATATCAATAGCAGGTATTATTTCATTTTGCAATAACTGCAAATACAGAGCCGAAGTTAAATTGCCATTGATGAAAAAGGGACCGATAATATGACCTAGCCTAGAATGCCAACCCAAACATTAACCTTTTGGGGGTACTGCGTATGGTGCTCCAAAAACCAAGAGGGATTTTCCGATGACCAGTATCTGCAGTTATGTCTGTTTACTTCACCGGTAAGGCAAAAAGTAGCTTCGTCTGAGAAAAGAATATTGTTGACAAAATTTTCATTATTATTGCAAATATTTAACATTTCTTCCGAAAATTGTAATCTGCTATCAAAATCAGCTTCCGTTAACTCGTGTACAAGGTGTACCTTATAAGGTTTAAACTTTTCACTTTTTAAAAACGACACGATCGATGACTGTGAAATATTGAAATTGGCCGCTAATTGATTGGTTGATAAATGGGGATATTCAGATACAGCCAATAAAATATCTAGTTTGTTATCATCGCTTTTTGCTGTTCTATGTCTACCACTCCTTGGCAAATCTTTAATGCTACCCGTTTGTTCAAAGCGTCTTGAAGGTTTACCAACAACGGATTTAGAAATTGGATTTCTATTTGAATGCGTATCATTAAATAAATTACTAACGTCTTATAAGCTTCTGCGTCTATCTCCATAACCCAACATCATAAGTATTTCAATTCGTTCATGTTCACTTAAACTCGCCATTGTTTCTATTAACAGCAACAAATTGCACAAATTAATTATTTCTGTCAAAGATTTGACGTACACAATAACCACTGATAAAATTATGTCGCTCAAGTTTGTTTATCGCTACGCTTCTGTCTATCTGCTATGTACCGAACATCTGTTAAACACATGAACCGGCTTTTTCTTATAAAAAAGTTATTACAATGAATTTAAAAAAAAAACAAAAAAATTTTGTAAGGAGAAAAAAAATCTCTATCGAATGGTAGAGTAAAATTTACTAGTTCCCATTTAAAAAAAATGCGCGGACAGGCGTAACTAAAAAACAATTGAAGAAAAAAAAATTCAAATATTCTCAAATGTAGATCAAAATATCCTAACAAACTTTTATATTGAACATAAATCCCTAAAATGAATATTAACGACAATAAATCGCCGTCTCCACACTTTTAACTAAGCCTGTATATACAGTGTGGTCATAAAGTTTGGAACCAAGCTTATAACCGCATTATTTTACATTTTTTGGAAAAACGCTCGGACAGGTAAATTTTCTTTTTTAAAACACCATCTTTTTTCATACAATTTTTTTCTATGACGTCATTGGTTTTCGAGTGATGACGTTATCAACACTTTCTTTAAATGGCAACCATATTATTTTTTTCTCGTTTTTGGTAGATCTTTATATCCACCAAATAGTGATATAAAACAATTGGTATGTTGCATCACAATTTTTTTGAAAAAATGATATAAATTTAGAAAAAAATACGAAAATTTTATTTTTGTACAAAATTAAAATTAAATTAAAAAAAAAATCTGAACTTAAATTTATTGTAACAGTTAACGTAAATTTTCAAAATGGACCCCACCAACCAACTGACACTGTCCCAGCCGAGTGTAAATGCTTTGCGATCAATAGTAATCTGCGTTATTCGCTCCAGGTCAAAAGAAATTCGTCTTCCTAATCGGCCAACTACGTATTAAAAAATCTTATTTAACATTAAATAGTTTCACAAAAAAGGGCCAAAGAAGTTTAATTTATTTAAAAAATTGACATGATGTGGCAGACCATTTCTTAATTAAAATTATCGCCCAAAAATTGAAGATTTCAAAAACTTATTAAGCTTACAAAATTTACTGAAATATGTAAGTAAGTTTTTTTCACACTTTTGTCTTGTGTGAGGACTTAGATATTCTTCTTGAACAAACCGGATCGTCAAAAGCACATGTACTCATGATACTATGCAAAAAATTCACAAAAACACGCACTTTTTTGCAAGATATTTCTTTATGACATTCTTGCTTCTTTTTACACAATTTAGGTACAAAAATTTTAGTTTGAAATTGTTTCTATGGCGACAACATTGTTGAATTATTTACTTCTATTTTTGACGTTAAATTTTTGAGATATTGCGTAAAAATTGTTCATTTTCGCTAATACAAAAAATGGCACATTGATCTAAGCGAGAAAGAATCGAAATTTTAATTATGGTTGGGTATGGGGACAGACAAAGAACGCATGCAGAAGCATGCGAATTGTTTAACCATGAACACCCTGATAGACCTCCAATTACCAGGTCTACGGTGACAACAACAAGTTGGAAAGTTTACCGAAACTGGATCCGTAAAAGATCGACCACGGCAAGGTAGACCTCAAGTAGGAGAAAATGTGAAATTAAATGTGCTTCTAGAAGCAGAAGAAAGGCATCATGTTTCCACCAGACAACTTGCGTTAGCCAATCAGGTGGCTCACTCATTTGTCGTCAACTTATTTAAAAAAGAACACTATCGTCCTTACAAAGTTCAACTTGTACAGGAATTACATGAGGATGACAAAGATCGTCGACTGCAGTTCTGTGAAGACGTAATGTTACGTTGTGACCAAAATCCAAATTTCTTTGAAAACATCGTCTTCTCAGATGAAGCTACGTTCTGCCTAAATGGATCTGTTCACCGCCATAATTGCAGATATTGGTCGCAGAACAATCCGCATTGGACTCAAGCGTGTCATACTCAGCGCAGAGGAAAAGTTAACGTATGGGTTGGAATGATTGGACGACGCATTTTAGGACCACATTTTTTTTAAGGAAATTTGACTGCTGTGCAATATTTAGAATTTTTAAGATTTGAACTGGTTCCAGCGCTCGCTGTTATTTTCCCAAATCTCGAGGATGGTGATGTACCCCATCCAAATATTTGGTTTCAACAAGATGGGGCGCCTCCCCATTATGGTGTAGAGGTTCGCCACTATCTTGACGAAATATACCCAATAAATGGATTGGAAGGAGAGGCGCCATAGAATGGCTACCTCGTTCTCCTGACCTGACTCCGTTAGACTTTTTTTTGTGGGGTTATTTGAAATCGAAAGTGTATTTTAACAAACCGAACAATTTAGAAGATTTAAAAGAACGAATTCGCGTAGAACTTACACAAATATCCCCAGACATAATTGAGGCGAGTATACGAAGTGTTTACACTCGGCTGGGACAGTGTCAGTTGGTTGGTGGGGTCCATTTTGAAAATTTACGTTAACTGTTACAATAAATTTAAGTTCAGATGTATTTTTTTAATTTAATTTTAATTTTGTACAAAAAGAAAATTTTCGTATTTTTTTCTAAATTTATATCATTTTTTCAAAAAAATTGTGATGCAATATACCAATTGTTTTATATCACTATTTGGTGGATATAAAGATCTACCAAAAACGAGAAAAAAATAATATGGTTGCCATTTAAAGAAAGTGTTGATAACGTCATCACTCGAAAACCAATGACGTCATAGAAAAAAATTGTATGTCAAAAGATGACGTTTGAAAAAAGAAAATTTACCTGTCCGAGCGTTTTTCCTAAAACTGAAAAATAATTCGGTTATAAGCTTGGTTCCAAACTTTATGACCACACTGTATGTATGGGGCAAAGCGGTAGAAGTTTTAAAAAACGTATTACGAAGCGCACAAGATCTATTCAATATACTCGTATTGTCAAAAAGACAGGTTTCTCTAAATATTGTATAGAACATAACTACTTGCCAGATATTAATAGATGTAATTTAATACATAATGTAGTAAAAAGTGAAAGATTAGTTTTGCTACAAAGTTTAGAAATAAAAAAGCACAGAAACATAATTTGTTAGTTACTAATACACAGGTAAATATCCCTTATCCCCCTTCATAGCCACTATTGTAAATATCAATTAACCACCTACTCACCCCTTAGAGCCATAGGTATATTAAGAATGTATGTATACATTATATATTTCTATTAATGACTTATGAATAGAGCAGACCAATTTCCGTGCGCGCCATGAGCGCCGGTATGGGAGTGTAATTCGTAATATATTAGAATGTGCGATAGAATAGGAACGCAAAATGAGCTTATTACCGATATAAGTATAGAAGTAGAGACATTTATTCTATCAGAAATAATTAAATATACATTTGGTTTTCTGCTATTAAAGTAATATGCATAAACACACGAAAAATAAGAATAGTACATATTATAGCAGCAGTAACGTTGTCGTGCTCGGTTATGTTTGATTCGCGTATTTATTCCAAAATGAAATAAATTAATCATTACTGAACAAGGTAAACGGCAGTGTACACACAATCATAGTTACACATAGTTCATGTATAAACTGTTGTCGATTAATTTTGTTATAATTGTGCTTTGAACTGCTTACGTGTTCTTTACAATGTGTTTTTGACCAACACATTAGATATGTATTGCACACTAAACATTTAATTTTTGAGCCATCGTATATTAAGTCCGGGAAATCCATAATAAACTTATTCACTTCGTCTGACAATGGTCGTTTTCACGATTTATGTGTCGACGACATTTTATTACGTATGCTTACAATTACATGCAGTCTAGGCAAGTACCAAACACATACTGAATGCTTTTTATTAGTTATGATGCAATACAATCATCCTCACATCGGCGCACATGGCGCCCACGGAAATTGGTCTGCTCTACTTATGAACGTACCCTAGGCCGATAGTTTTTGGACCGTCCATAGCACATGACGTTTATATTTTCGTGCAGGTTGGTGCCAAGAAAAAACGCTTGAACTAGATGGAACTGCGTTTGCAGATTCGTTCCAATTTTGGTAATATTACATTACTAGATGTCGAACGATCGTTTTCGCTATATAAGAACATTTATTCATCGCTCGCCGAAGCAATGGTGGAAACATACCTACAATTATTTTACCAAGCTAAACCAACTGTTGGCGCTGTGTAGAAGGCTCTTAAGCTCTTTACCCTTCTACACAGCATGAGCAGTGTAAAAAGGTACAACCTGTCCCTTTCGTACATTTCACGCGACAACCGAGCACACCAGTTAGTTTAACCACGTTTAACATCAAATTTGTATATTACTCTATAAATACGCGTAGCAAAATGTGCTTATAACTTAATCTATGGAATGTTTAAATATGCTTTTATTCTCCTGTATTTATTATACAACGCTAGTTGTGTATAGTGAGCCAGAAAAAAAGCGGTGAAAGGTGTATGTGAGTAATGCCTTCATACAAAAAATCGCGGTTCAATGTTCAAGGTTCAATAACAAGAAAATGATTTTTCTTCATTCGAGTCCGGCAATACGGGCTTCCATCTTTAATTCATCAGTAATAATTATTTTTACCGATTAATTAAATATTGTTTTATATATATTTGTCAGTACCACCACAAACTCAAAGACAAAAAAATTATATGTAAATAATTCCATATAAATAATTAAAAACCAGGTATCTGTCCCATTGGACAGGCTACATAAAGCTTTTGATTTTACGACGATTTTTGTTTCATTATAAACATAATAATTTTATTTTTAAAAGAAGTCTAATGTTCAAAACGAGAATGTTTTGGTAGAAAACAATAACATTCACTATCTATGAATAGGACCTGATTGTAGAAAGTATTATTATCGGAAATGTTATTCACTTTTTTGCAGGTCAATTAACTTGAATAACAGCTGTATTTCGATAAATATAGAATAAATAAAGATATGAACCGACTTTAACTACATTTTGGCTCTAAAAATTTGGAAATTTTTGATGAATTACGAAGAAATTTCTTTTTTGATTTTCAATTAAGACATTTATAAGTATTCTTCAGATTCGCATAGCTGGGGCGCTATTCGGCGATAACCCTGTATAAATATACTCTCTATAAAGTATCGAGCGATCAAGATAATTTGTAATCGAGTCAACCTTGGATCCGAAATCGTATGTCGTAAATACATTCGTCCTCAGTTGCATAGTTTACATTAACTGTTGTTATTTTAGC
This sequence comes from Melolontha melolontha, assembly GCA_935421215.2. Lineage (NCBI taxonomy): Eukaryota > Metazoa > Arthropoda > Insecta > Coleoptera > Scarabaeidae > Melolontha > Melolontha melolontha. The sequence goes on along the minus strand of OW285235.1, from coordinate 109,356,105 downwards.
TGTCAACTGACATTTTACTTGACGTTTGTAATGTAACTGCAGTTCAAGTAAATACATACGATTTCGGATTCAAGGTTGACTCGATTACAAATTATCTTGATCGCTCGATATATAAGGCACAAGTAGCTGTTTAGTATTTTTGCATGTCTGAAATAGTCCGAAGCCGTACACAAGGCGGCTAGTCCGATTCTGTTGTACGGATGCAATATCGCAACTCTAGTTATTAGTAGAGCCCGGCGAACAAAGCAATATCGGTCTCTAATTTAAAACTCATACATAGGAAGCGATATGGTTGACCATACGATTTATCTAATACGATTTCTTCGAAGCTAAGCCATTGTACCGCTTACTAAAAATAGCGTACAAGCGATTTGATAGGCCCATAATAGGCAGAAAAAAAACTACTAAGGCAGCGTTCTCATATATATAAATTCTGTAACATATTTGTATGTGTAAGTGCGTCTTACTGAATTTTGTGTCCATAGCCACGAGTGTAACATGAGGATAGTTACGATTGTTTAATAAAAGATTTTATTATTATTGCTATAATAATTATTATTATGATTATTATTATTATTCATGATTGTTAAATATACGATGACATGTTGATGATATTTTTCTAAATGTTCAGGTATAAAACTTTGTCTTTTCGCAATTAACAATATTTTTAAATTGTGAAAATGATGTTTCTACATCCAAACAGGTGACTAGAGCATAACTATAGTTACTTAAAATAGAGTTAGCATTAATGTTATCATTTATTAAACTTGATATTTGTTTATTTATTATATAACCAGGATTCCGATTCAATATTTGTCAATATATTTTTTTTTAACTTTTTAACCGAATTCACCATGTGTGCTATTTAAATTTTGAATAGCGTTATTATATATTTCTAATCATTGCCGAAAAGGCAGTTTTTGACTTTCTATATTGTTTATTACACGAGGAATAAAACCAAAATATTTATGAATAAATGGTAAGTGTTTAAGCAAAAAGAGTTTTTGTACTAACGTTTTACTATGTAATTGATACACTTTTCACCGTATCTTGTAGACACATTACCACATTTTTAATTGTTTTAAAATTGTCCGGATTGCTGCTTTTCACAAATTCCGTGATAGATTAAAAATTTATGGTAGACAAAACTAGGGTATACAAAAAGGTTTTCAGTATATCAATACGTTAAGCACGTATAACGCATTTGTTACAAATGAAACAGACATGCAATATAACTGGGGTTCAGAAACATTCGAACTTAAAGTAGTCCTTGAAAATATGAAGTCATGTCTGAGATAGATTGATACATTTACTTCATAAAATTTTATAGGTTATCAAATTAGTATATTAATACTTAAGTAAAGATATACGATTTTTTGTTCAGAGCCCACTTGACTTCGAATGTTTCTGAACACCCGTTACATATATGTAACTGTAATATGTATTTTCAGCATTTACTTCTGCTTAAGACACGTGTTTTTGCCATCTATAGGCGTCATCAGTCAAGCTAGTGAAGCAATGTAATACAAATTAATACAAATCTTAAAAAAAAACCAGATTTGTATCTGTATATTTACTGCCATCTGGCTCGCCACCTTATAGGACGAAATTTGCTATGTCTTGTAGGCGATTTCAGCGTAAATGTATATACAGATACAAATCTGTTTTTTAAAAAGATTTGTATTAATTTGTATTACATTGCTTCACTAGCTTGACTGATGACGCCTATAGATGGCAGAAACACGTGTCTTAAGCAGAAGTAAATGCTGAAAATACGAGGTGTATTGTCCATGTGTACAGTTACAGATATGTATATTGCATGTCTGTTTCATTTGTAAAAACTAGGGTACACCAAAAACTGTCAAATATCATTGAACCTCAAAACCAAGCTATTTTACATAGTTCATACGTACGTCCAGATGCGAAGGTAGCTTAACAATATCATCGAAAATTCGGAACCGATGTTACTTTTTCAAAATTATATAATAATAACTGCAAAAACTTCAGTGTAAAATGTGTCAATTTGATGACTGTCATCAATAGTCTATTGAATTGTTGGTCTTAATTTAACAAATCCATGTTATGCGAGAGATAGTTTATTATTCTAATGAGTATATATTCAATATTGCTTAGAAAACTTTAGAAAAGTTACACACTATAGTCACCAGATGATAATTTCTATCTCATTCCTATCACCGGATTTAAAAACAGACACTATTTGAAATAATTGTATTATTGGTAGATTGCAATAATAAGATATTTTCATTTGCTTCTTATACTATATGTAAATCATATTATATATCATCATTTATTGGCACGAATTAGATATTTTAAAGTCAATATTACGTATGTACATTCAAGGCATGCTAAATATTTAATATAATGCATATGCTTAATAAATGATATGCATTACACTCTCAAACCAGTTATATTGTCTGTTCAATTTTATTATATCTGTACACACCTTACATATGTCAATTAAAACCTAACGAAAAAATATTTAGGATTAAACGTATAATAATAGGGTTTGTTTCAGGAAAGCATAAATAAATAAAAGTAAAAACCATATTCTAGAGTCTTTAAGTTGTGTTTTATTAGTCACCTTTTGACATTTTCGCGTCAAAGGGAAACTCAATGTGTATTACGCTAGAAATCATTACATTGATCAACATTTTTTGTCTTATACATTAAAACGTGCAAATATAAATAAATAATCTTATACGTTTTTGCATCGTGATTCTGAAACTTATTTCAAAATTTCTCTACCTGTTAGGATTTTTAATTATTTGCTCAAATAGTTTTTATATACGAGGGCGATTCGTAAAGTAAGTTCCATTTGGTTATTAAAAAAAAACACCAATACATGAGAAGATTCTTATTATATACAACTTAAAGCTACTACTTTCAGTTATTTTTTTACATAGTTGTTATAAAGATTGAGACATTTGTCATAGCGATGAACCAGTTTTTAATGCCCTTTTCATAGAACTCCTGTCGCCTGTGAATTAAGCCATGCTGTAATAAAGTTTTACAGTAAAAATCAGTGTTTCTTGTGGTCCGTCGTTCCATAAAGTCTACAGGACGGACCCCTTCCTTGTCCCAAACAACAGTGACTATAATTTTTCTCGCAGAAAGATACGGCACCATCTTTTAACCATACTGTCATTCACGACATTTTCACCATAAACAGAACAAAGTTCACGATGAGTCTCAGCAGCCTTCATGTTCTTTGCACAAAAAAATCAGATAACAGCACGGAATTCACGATCGGCGGGTTTTTCAAGTGCAGCAGCCACCTTAAAGAATTAAAATAGCACAAACGAATATCCAATCGACACTTTCACTAGCACTGCTAGACTCACACTGACCCATACTATACGGCAGCGCTGCCGTCACGTCGATATAACTCCTCTGCTCAGTAGGCGAAAACGGAACTTACTTTACGAATCGCCCTCATATATAAAATAATAATATAATATGTTTAAAGTTATAATTTGTTTTGACTTTCAACTTAAGTACAAAATATTACAAGAAATATTGGACTGCCTAACTAGCATATGTTGATAAGTTGTTCCATTTCGATTCTAAAACTTTTTTCAAAATTTCTCGACCCGTTATAATTTTTTAATATTTGCTTAGATAGTTAAAATTAACATTAATACTAAACTGTAATATGTTTAAAGTTATTTTTTGTTTTGATTTACAACTTAAATACAAAATATTACAAGAAATATTGCATCGCCTAACATGTTTTGACAAGTATTATCATAGTTATTTTTGGTGCTTATGTCCATTCCCTCACGTCCCTGTGCTTTACAACCTAATCGGTTGATTAAGGAATTCATAGTTCTTTGCTATGTTTGTATATAAGAAGCTATATACGGCTTATTAAATAGCTATTTAAGTCACAAGGAATGTAAGGACGTATTAACATTCGAGGTAGGCAAATACAAGCTGAGGCAAAGCTGAAGCTTGTTGCCTGCCAAGAATGTTAATAGACGATACATTTTGTGTGACTTATTATGGTTTTCCTGCTGCCGTCAGAAATGAATCTATATTTTTTTAAGAAATCGTTTTGGTTTGTCACTTGTCAGAATTAATTTTGATTTGAAACCCTTTTCGTGAATCTTGTTACCTGTGTTATCATATCATACAAATAATTGACATTATAAACAAACTGAAAAGATTATTTAAAACTGCATGAAACGCTGAAAATCACTTCGAAATGAAGATTGATGAAATAGAAGAAGCCGTAAAAAATCTTAATTTTGTATATATTTCATAATAAAAATGTTCAGTTTTGATATTCCTAATTTTCACTCCAAATAAACTTTTGAACCAGAATCATGAGTTATTCATTATTATCCTAGGAATTTTCATTTTTAAGTTCCGTATCACTGATTTACATGATCGGCAGCAGGAAAATAAAATTAAATCAATTTGGTTTAAAAATTACGATCAAAACAACTCATGGGTTCCTAATACTTGCTATATACACCATGTAGGTTTACATTAGCGACGATGATTAAACTGTAAGAACGTTACTATTCTACATGGACATTCTACGATTTGCTGCAAACAAACTTGCCTCTACACGGTCTGCTACTTATGCAAATTTTCAGGATTCCAGTAGAAACAAGAACAATATTGTTTATCCTAATCTTCCTGAAACAAAGTGACTAGATTTAGAATTATTTAGCAAGAAGATGAATTACATAATTCGAGATTTGAATTTACCAAAAAATGTGGGAAAAATATTAGGATCCAAAATGCAAGAACGGAATAACAAAATATTGATGTTTTCTTAGTGAATGAGACAGCAGATCGAAAAAGCCAGTTAATGGAGTCTAAGAAAATATTCCTACCGCCCTTATACATTCAATTAAGTTTAAGGAAGAACTTTTTAACCGTATTGACCATGGAAGGGGCATAGTTCTCAACATCTTAAAGAATTTCTTAATTTTGCAAAGCTTCATGTTTGGAATGCTTTTAAAGACATAACACAACATTTCTAGAAAGCAGAAGGATTATGAAGGAATTGGTAATAAACTTTTTAGAAGTTATCATAATCATTAATTTCTAACTTACCAAAGATCTTTGAAATGGTTGCAGGGGATTAAATCACAGGTTACGTAACTAAATATATAATATTATCCCCAAAACAACTTGGTTTTAGACAGGAGATATCAACACAGGACGCTCTGGTATATTTAACATCAGACATATGTAAAAATATTGATATTGACCTGGCCAAAGTTTTTGAATATTTTGTTTCACGAAGAATACTATATAAATAAACTTATCGAGGGTTATCTATTAGGCAGAACTCAGTATGTAATGATAATAATTAACAAAAGTAACAATGGATTAGTGGTCGAATATAATGTATGTATTGGCGTGTATCTTAACGATCTCGTTTTACTAAGTCTGGAAGGTAATGCCGTTGGTTTTCCGGACGATACTGCCATATTGTGTAAAAGAACACTGATTAATATGCTTTAGAAAGGTCGAGTAAATTTGATTTGCAAAAAGTTATGAAATAATTTAGGGAATCGTTTTTTACTATAAACATTCCTCCAGGTCTGCCTCCATACGAAAATTTAATCAATAACTTTAGTAAAAATAATATTAATATAACAACGATAGACTGGATATTACACATTGACAATGTAGTAAATCAAATCCGATCAATGTATCATCTATGATTTTAAATGTATTTGGATACAACTTATCTGAAGATACTATATCACATTATGGTTGAAACATACTTAAACTATGCAATCGGTGCCTGGTGCGCGTATCAAATAATTAGGTGGTTCAAAAGTGGATTATTAAAATACTAATCAAATTAGGACTAATAATTAATAATATTGTCGATAACACAAATTTAAAAATTAGTAATCAGTTGTTTAATATTTAGTTTCGACCTAAAATTCTGATGTTAAATCTAAAATTATATATCATAAATATTATACTACTCTAAAGATTTGTATCAAAAGTTAACGCTTTTAGTTGTTAAGCATCCTACTCAACGCTTGTTAAATAATACAAACGTAAACATCAGCTAACTGGTATAGATCATGAATATAGCACCCGCTATAAAATTAACAATTACGACATCCCTAAACTACAAAAAATATGTATTAGGAAGATGTTTCTTTTCTTGGGACCCAAATTGTGTAATCGTATTCCAAAGAAAATAAAACAAAGCTCTAATAACTGTTTAAAAGTAATTCTTAAATTCTGGATATAGGGCACTTTTCGAATTGAAATACATAAATATATATAAACATAAATATATATGTTAACTATTATATATTCATTTAGAGAACGGACACGCTTACCACCCAGTGCAGTACTGGCGAAAGGCTGTATTTCTAAAATATTTAATTTTATTTATATAATTGGAAAACGAACGGGTGGTGATCTATAAAATTACGAAATACATATTTATTTGTTGAAAAGTTGTATTTATAAAGTTTTTAATTTTATTTATATAATTGGAAAACGGACGGGTGGTGATCTATAAAATTACGAAATACATATTTATTTGTTGAAAAGTTGTATTTTTAAAGTTTTTAATTTTATTTCTATAGTTGGAACATTTTTATTTGTTCATTTTGTCGTTCAAGTTGAGTAAAGGAGTATTAATATTGACTAGCAATAGTTTCTCAAGGTTTTCTTCTGTCAATTTTGTTCTCTTTGAATTAAGTACATCCTTATAAATAGAAAACGTCCTTTCTACATCGCAACTGGTTATAGGTGCATACTGAAAATATACTTTTATTTCTTCATATTTAGCCGTTAGATTTTGTGGAATTGTCTCCATACATAATTGCTGCAATGTAATTAAATCTGGATTTCTATTAAGAATTGCTTCAAACTTTTGCCGAAGGCCACATCCGAAGTCACTTGGAATACTTTTCAAATTATTAACAGTCACATCTAATGTGGTTAATCCGTCATCTAATTTGAGATTTCTATTTTCAAAATAAGTGATTAGTTTTGGCAATTTTCCAAAATGTTCGTGAAGAAAGTACAACTGATTTTTTAAATTTGGGATTTGTGTGAACTCCTTGCACTCACCAATACTTCTAGCATCCTCCTTTAGCAGTGTTTCGAAATGCTTTAGACTATCGAAATTCTCAGCATAATAACTATTAGCTTCCAGCCATGTTCCCCATCTAGTTATTACTGGAGTGGGAGGCAGTGACAGAGATGGAAATTTTTCCCTGAAAAGAGCTACTCTCAATGGTGCTTTTCTGAAAACTTTTTTAAAATCTGATACAAGTTTATCAACTTCCGGAAAAGTGTCTCTGATATATTCACAGATTCTGTGGAGAGCATGTGCTACACAAGTAATATGCAGCATATTAGGATATGTTTTCTTCAATAGTCTGCCTGTTTTTAACATATACGCATCACTATCACTGACAAATAAAAGTATTTTTTCTTTGTACGTGGCGTCCGAATGAAGCATTTTTTGCATATTCTCCTTCATGGTTTCAGCAACTGTTTCCGCATCAACTCTATTTATAACACTTGTTGCTATTACATATGAGTTATAGGGAATAGTTGGATGTAGTACACCAGCTACGACATTTACCACACAGCGTCCTAACATACCCACCGTTTCGTCGGCGCTTATCCATATGTATTGATTTAAAAGATGGCTTCTAATGCGTTCTACTGTTATCGTATAGTACTAGAAACATAATATTTGCGTAAAGTTGATTCATCAGGAACATTTCGACCAGTATATTTTTTCAGAAATATTTTTAAAGTGGGATTTATTATTATTTATTTAATGGAATATTAGCCGCCATAAAAGTTTTACAGAGTTCAGATGTGTTTGCGATCCTAAGTGACGAATTTTTGACGATATTTTACGGATTTTGTAATAAATTTCGGAATCACTGACAATGGACATACAATCAGTATGACCGTCAATCCAACTCGCCATTGTTTTACAATGCCGTTCTCGAAATTCTTCCATATCATGTCTGAAAAAGTAACTTAAACAATGCTCTAGATCTAAATAAATGAAAACTAAAAATGTGTGCGTAAGTTTTTGAAACTGAACGAAATTCAATGCACACTCTTACGTCGAAATAATTGGTAGAAATAGATTCAATCAAACGATATTAAACAGGATCTATCACAAAAATTACGATGTAATTAACAGTTAAAACTATGAAAACAAGAAACTTACTCGCAGCACTTTATTTATCATACGAAATATAAACTAACAAATAAAATACATTATAAAAACCCCGCTTCTATCTACGCTCATGAAAACACTTTAAAAAGCACTATATTCTCGGAATACAATAGCCGGCTTGTCCATTGTTATCGTGGCGAGACAAGGTGTCCGAGTAAGTGAAACAAATACTTCATTGAATTACGCCGGGATGTACTGAGCGACGTTATACACAATTCCAATTGCCGATTGCGTTTTATGGAAATTGCGTCCGTTCTCTATCATAAGAATAATATTTCACATTAGTAATAAATAAATGGTCGAAATACAATAATTGCTATTTACTTAGTTGAAGTTGTTATATTTTCATGTACCTGTTGCTTTCGGTGGAAGCCAAGAACTTATAAATTGGTAAATAGTAGATATGTAAATATAAAACATTATATTGTACGGCATTACACTATAAATTTCCAGATTATTTAAATTTTGTTACACACGGACAAGGCTGTTCCTTTGTGGAATATAGTTCTTTATCAAACCATTAAAATTAAGATTTGAATTATTTTTTCAATGTATGTATTTAATAATATTTTTTATTGTCCAACGGAAGTTAAAAAATCCCATTACATGATAGTGTAACTAAATATAATTTCACGTAACGTAAGATAGAAATAAGTATAAATAAAAATACAATGCAAAAAAAAAATTGTATAGAAACAGTGGTCGAAAGTAAATTCAAAAAGAGAAGGTATCCGGATAATGTTGTGCAGGTTAGGTAGCACATGTGATAAAGGTGCTTTAAATAACATATTCGTCCTGGCGATGGGGGTGGTGAATGTGTTCGACGAGCGACTTAAATGTCTTGGAACCAAAAATTCAACAGTGACACATGATACAGACAATCATTCCTCTCTTTTAATAAATTAAACAGGAACTTTAGTGCAATGTTGTCTCTGCTATCACTTAGGAAGATCAAAAAATAACGTTTCAGTAGAGACGTACGAGGGTATATCAAATTTAAACGGCACTGACTTTTTTTTAATTCCACACAGGTCGCTGACCCGGTATGGGCTAATTTTCAACTAGGGTGGAAATTTAGGGAGGGGATAGTAACGACTCGAATTCTCTCAGGTTACCTAAGTACTGTAGAAACCATGAGTGAGCAGCAAGTGCATGTTTCTGTGGAGCAACGGATAATTATCAAGTTTTTGACCAAGGAGGGTATGAAACCAACGGAAATTTGATGAGATTACAATCACAGTTCGATAACAATACCTTGTTACGAGCCCATGTTTTGTGTGTTGAGAACTAGAGCTACAATCGGCGCTCGAAGCCAATATCGAGGTGGTTCGACAACCCAGGATGGCACCCAGGACCCAGGAGGACGACAGGCGCATGACACTCTGGAATATCGCCGGACAACTTTGTATTAGATACGAGAGTGCTCAGCACATCGTGACACTGGACTGGGGATTCCACAAATTGTCTGCAAAATGGGTTCCGCGGCAGAAACTGCATCGGCCAGAGGTTTGTCAGCGTTTGTTGAATCAATTCCGGCAAGAAGGTGAGGCGTTTTTGAATATAATCATAACGTACGATGAAACTTGGCTGCATCATTGCACTCCCTGGTCAAAACCAGAGAGTATGAAGAGGAGAAAGAGCGGTGAAAGGGCCTCGATGAAAGCGAAGACTATAGGTTGTCAGCTGGACAAGTTTTTGCAACTTTTTTTTTATCAGCTGCTGCTGTTCACATGTATTTTCGCCACGATCGACGCACAATTAGTGCGGAATATTATTTCAAGCTTCTGGATGCCTCAAAGCTGTCCTTGCGACGAAAAAGAAAACAAATCTGCCAAAAGTGTCATTCTTCTTCATGACAGTGCCAGCCCTCATTCAGCACAAAAATTAGACAACCTGAGCTAGGAAGTATTGCAGCATCCTCTCTACAGTCCAGACTTGTTGCCTTGTGATTTTAATCTCTTCGAACCCTTGAAAAAAGCACTTGGTGGTCGGCGTTTCAATGTGGCTACGTGGACAAGCGAAAACTTTCTACAACGAAGGAATTAAAACACTCCTAATTTGCTGAGAAAAATGCGTCGTTAGGACGGGAAATTATGTGGATTAATAAAGAATGTAGACTTGAAAAAAATCAGCCCCGTTTAAATTTGATATACCCTCATATATTCCATGCGTCTTTCCGGAAATGATCGATCACACTTAAATCATAGAAATTTCAAAAATCGTCCCTGAATATTTTCCACAGCTACTCTTAAGTGCAAGTAATGAGGATAAAAGAGGTGTATTCCAATCTACTTCTTACATAAGCATAATAAAGAGATTTTAGTGTTAATGGATTACGAAAATTGCTACAAGATCTTATAATGGAACCTAAAGATTTAATAGCTGTAGTACATACATCATGAATATTATTATTAAATCGCAATGATGAATCAAATAAAGCACCTAGATCTCTAACTTTATGCATTCTGGGAATTGGAATATGATTCAGGGTATATGTGAATATAACTACGAACGTACGAGCCAACTGTACATTTGCCAGTATTCAAGGCCATTCTATTAAGCTTACATCACTGATGAACCAATTTAAAATTGCGTAACAGTTCATCGATGACAAAACTCTAGTAATAATCTATTCATTAATACAAATGTTAAATGATAGAGGTCCTAGAGCAGATCCCTGTGGAATGCCCGACGGAGTATACTGCTTAGATTGAAATCCATTGCATATACTTTTGTCTAGTGTTACAGTTGATGCACTAAAACAATATGATTAAAATCAAGTAATAAACAATATTTTATTCTTGTATATTTATAGTACATGATATGAACTTAGTACTTTCTTTTTACTTCAAATAATTATAACGCATTTTGTGTCTGCGCCAGTTCGACACCAGAAAGACATCAGACGCCGACAAAATAAAAGGATATTATCGAAATTACCAACGAAATTATCATTATCGGAAATTATCCTTGAACAAACAATTCCGAAACACACATACATTGAACGATACGTAATGTGTCTGTATGTATATTAAACGTTCCAATTTTAAGTCATCTGTCCTAAGTAAATATTTAAAGTTAATATGTATAAGAGAGACATTTTATACAGAGACGACGTGGGATTGTAACAGCTGCACTTTATTTATGATTATTTTGAATAAATACAAATTAATGATAACGATTATTTTTGTGGCATCTTATTAACTTACTATATTTATTACCTGGTCAATAATATTATGTTGTATATTATATGTGTGTAAAGTTTAAATGTCAGTGGATTCATGATAAAATATTTTTATTATGGTTTTTATTATGGATTTTACTATGTATTATGTAAATGACATCCTTCCAGAAATTTTAATTTAAAATTAAACAATAGTGATTGCATGACAATAATTTTTAAAATAAGGTTGAAATTTTTAATTTAATACACTTTAACACTTTCTTCATTAAACTTCGATTCGAACAGCAATTCAAATCGACAAAAGATCATTACCGATATCAAATTGACTAGTGTTGAGTTAGATTTCTAATAGAGACATGTAACAAGCAATTTTAATTTGAATGCCGTCCTTTTAATCAGTGATTCCATTTTTATTATTTTCATCAGAAACAGTATTTATTTTTTACTAGGTCGTTAGATAATTTCTGCAGTAATGCAGTACTTATATACGCTGTATGGTACTTACAATTTGGATACTACATTTTTCACTTTAATTAATTATAAATAAGATCTATCTGTTTACATTGACATATACACTAATTGTCTTATATAATAAAAATGGAATTAAACTAAGATTTAAAAAGAGTGTTTATTTTAACAATTTTTGTGTTTATCTCTGCCTCTAATTTAATACTTTCAACTCCATACGGGTGGTTTTAAAATAATAAAGTGCTTACCTTCAAATTAGTTTTATTTATAATATGAATATTACCTATATAGTGAAATATATTTTGATAAACCTGCAATTTCATTACGATCACTTACGCTGTTTTCGTCTTGTTTTTTAATATGAATTAGTTCTAACATTGATCTTGCGTTGTCATTTTTTTCTGTTTGAAGTACTTAACTTCTTTGTAATCGAAGGGGGAATATTTTTATTTTCATGTTTTTTAACGCTGTGATGTTTTTTGCATATTTGTGACCATTAATTCTGTCTTTTAGGTGTTGTTCTGTTTGACTTGTGTAAACGCCGCTACAATCATTACATTGTATGTTATAAACAAAATGTTTTTTTTCGTTGAAATGGCTTCCTTTAATTTTATTTTGGCGAATCCTAAGTTATAATTTTTGTGAGCAATGTGGATATCATATCTTTTTGTAAAAAAATTGTTTAATTTATATATATTGTTGTAGGGCAGTTAACCCTCATATTAAATTCTTCTGCTTATAGATAACAGATCCGAGAATGTTATATCTGGAAAATAATGTATTGTAAGATTATTGAACAGCTAAATTTTTGTATATTAATGTAAAACCATAGTTGGATTTAGAAATATTGATATCGATAAACATTGTAAATTATATTCAGTCTATTTTTATTACTCGCTCTTTATTTAAATATCTTTATATTTTTCCGCGAAGATCTAGGTTTTCTAAATCTGATTATAGTTATATTCTTTGTTATACATACAGTGCACTCGCGATAATATTAACACCCCAATAAATGAACACCCCAAAATATGAACGCTTTTTCTCTGCCATTGATTACTCCAAAATATGAACTTTTGAACTTTGTACAAAAGCTTTAAAATATGAACATTTATTTTTTTTATTTTGAAACGGATTTCAGCTACATAATATGTATAAAAATTAGGGGAAACCCCGAGTTATTAACATTTGAATGCCAAATGTCAATGGTCAAACAAACAAGTGCACTTTTTAGTTAGTTTTTACATGTATGCAGACGCAAACGCATGTTTGGTTTTTAAGTGTTAATTAAAAGTGAATAATTTGTAAAATATGCATACAAAAAAACATAAATTTCTAACTTTAAAGGAAAAATATGAAATTTTGGAGAATTTACAAAAAGGTGCAAGTGTTACTAATTTAGCGAAGAAATATGGAGTGACAAAGTCCACAGTATCTGGAATAAAAAAGAATAAAAATGCAATTTCAAAATGTGTCAACAATACATTCATCGGACCTGGAAAAAGAAAAACTATGCGACCGTCGGAGTACCCAAAAATGGAAAAATAATTGTATAAATGGTTTATGCGTATGAGGGATAAGAAATTCCCCTAATGTTGAAAGAAAAGGCCAAGGAGCTTCATTATAATATTAAGGAAAATAACTCTGACTTCAACGCGAGTGACGGATGGCTGCAGAATTCATGGAGCTTCATTATAATATTAAGGAAAATAACTCTGACTTCAACGCGAGTGACGGATGGCTGCAGAATTTCAAAAAGAGATTCGGCGTAAGATTGCTCCAAATTTCTGGAGAGAAATTTTCTTCTCAACCCCAGTTGGTTGAACCATTTAAAGTGGCACTTAGATCGAAGAGCTTGGATTAAGTAATGATCAACTTTATAACGCCGATGAATCGGGTTTATTTTGGAAAATTTTACCAACCAAAACATACGTGTCGTCTCAGGAAAAATCAGCCCCAGGTACAAAGACTGAAAAACAAAGAGTTACTTTCCTGTGCTGTGCAAATGCTACGGGATCTCATCAGCTCAAACTGCTTGTTGTCGGAAAGTCAAAAAACCCCGTTGTTTCCAGAATTTTGATTGCCCTGTTTACTATCGTCATTCTAAATCAGCGTGGATGACTGGTAACATTTTTAAAGACTGGTTTCATCGCTCATTTGTTCCAGAGGTAAAAGTTTTTATATTGACATTAATCGACACATACCTATTCATTTTAAAATATTTTTTACATAATTCAGGTGGAACAATTTTTAACCAAAAAAGGGCTTCCAGTGAAAGCTATTCTCTTAATAGATAATGCCCCATCTCACCCACCTGAGGACGAATTAAAATCTGAAAACGGCTCTATTTTTGTGATGTTTATGCCACCGAACGTGACCCCACTCATCCAGCCCATGGACCAAAATGCTATAAGGATCACAAAGCTGTATTACAGAAATAGCCTTTTGGCTTCCATTGCTGCTAAAGGGGGTGGTTTGATAGAAACTATGAAGCAGACTACATTGAAGGAAGCTATCATTATTTTGGAATCAGCTTGGAGAAGAGTGGATTCAGCTGTGTTATCCAAATGCTGGAACAACATTTTAAATATGGTAGTGAATCAAGATGATCCCGAAGATGAAATTCCTCTAAGTGTTGTTAGAGAAAATTTGCAAATGAATTTACGTGAATTGGAAGAAAGCGCCGCCAATGTTTTATGCGCCTTACTACCCGAGGTTTGTATTCTCTGAAATGTACTTAAAATTGTGTGTTATTCTATATTATTTCATAGGTTGAATATACGGCCTCGAACGTTAAAGAATGGAATGAGGATGCTATTGAATGTGAAGATAATGAAGTAGAAGCCATATCCGATGAAGATGATTGTGTGGAGGAACCAAAGAGGACGATTAAAGCCGGGGAGGCTGTCGATATTTTCAATAAGGCGTTGGATTGGGCTGAAGGTGAAATGGTTGAACAGCGAGTTTTAAATGTTTTAAGAGACTTACGTGAGAAGGCAGTTTTAAAAGTTCTCGACCAAAAGAAACGGCAAAAGAAGATAACCGACTTTTTTGAACATTAGCTTTATATTTCTACGGGCTTATTCAAAAAAACTATACAACGTTTATTAAGCTCTTATTTGACATATTTCTGTGAAACATTTGTCATATAAGAGCTTATTAAACATTGCATAATTTTTATGAATAAGCCCGCTAGCATTTATGTATATGAATATGTATAGAAATAAGTATATTTTTGTTTGCTGCAAACAAACTTAATGAAAAAGTTCCTTTTATGTTTTAAAATAAAACAAAAATTTAAACTATTTAAATTAAACTTTCATTTATACAGGAAAGAACTTTAGGTGGTAAGTAAATGACTTGTTTCTATTAAAATTTTGTGCCATTTGTAAATATGAACAATCCCAAAAATTTGAACTGCCCTTGTTTCCATTAGTTCATATTACCGCGAGTGCACTGTATATTTCTTTTAATATTGTAATATCTTTTATTGTTCCTTGGATATTATCATTTCTAAATTTGTAATTTGAAATACGTGAGTAGATTTTATCAGCATGACGTTTAGCTGTCAGAATTATTTTCATTACTAAATTATATATTTTATTTACAAAAGTAACATTCAAATTATTATTTATTTGAATTTGTCATAGTTGTCTTTAATATAATTTTCGAGATCATTGTACAAATTCCTAAGAAAATCTGATTTATGGAAATACAAATTTGTCTTATGGGAACCGGGACAACGAAAAACAACATTATGGATTGAGAAGTTTTTTTTGCATGCAGTTGAAAAATTAAGTGATATTTTGGAATTACTCTACGAAATTATTCTTATAATAACTTATAACAACGTGTTAATTACCAAAAAGTGGATAATTTATAGTTACTTGAAATATTTACCTTGTGAGAAGATTTTGTTCGTGCTGAAGATCATGGAGACCTAATAATCTTCACTATTTTGATTCCTTCTATAAATTAATAAATGTTCGTTTATACAGTTTTACTAAAGAAGCCACTGGAATTATCTTTTTGAAATTTTGGACAAATTACACTCATCTGGGAAACGTATATTCACATAACCATGTTGTTTACTTCATGCAAGAGGACCATTGGCGATTCTACAACAAGATTTTCTACCAGACGTTCGAAATAAGGATAGCGTAACCTGCCTTTGCTGTATTTGTTGGTTTTCTACGGCACATTTTACAGTTGAGAAGACACGTGGTTTGACATTTCCATTTGTACTTAAAGTGACAGGTATTCTGTAAAGATTGTTTACCTTAATTATATTAAAGATATAACTTTTCTCGAGATCGAATATCAAATATTTAAAATTACTCACGACATTTCAAAATATCATATCATCCTGATTTTACATTTGTATTAGATTCTTTGATCAACCATTTTAATATTATATCTTGTTTTATAATTGAAAAGGGATATCAGTTAATTTCTAAAATATATTATTATCATTATAGACATAATCGTTTTATTTTATGTATTCTTGTGTAGCTGTCTGCACGTCCGGAACATACCTTTGACCCAGAGATAAGCAGTTTTCATCTCAGATTATCTTTTATATACATAATATTTGAGCTAGCATAATACAGGGTATTCTTTTTAAATTTATTTATATATATCATTAACAAATTTTCTTATTTTCTTATACCACGTCAGTATTATTACATTATTGTCACCACAACGTGGGGCAGCTTTCCGCTCTATTACAATATATATATATATATATATATATATATATATATATATATAAGGTAAACTTAATAAGTCGGCGATTAAAGGTCTGGTTCAATACTTCAAAGTATATATATTCAAAACAACCCTACATGTTTCGGCAATGATGCCTTTGTCAAGGGAATACAAAATATAAATGACAGAATATAAATGTCAAATAATTAAGTTGCTATGGTTTAAATTATTCAAAGATACATTCCAATAATAATAATAAATCATGCCTTAGTATTCCAAAAAATAGATAGCAAGGTGTGAACATATGTGTTGTTCGCTGCCAGAAGCTTGTGTCTCTTTCTGGGTATGAACCTATGTGTTGGTTGCTGCTGGCAGCTAGCGCCTCTCTCTGGGTGTGTGATTTTGTATTTGTGACCGCGTAAGTGTAGGGTTTTGTATGTTAGTGCGCGCGTGCGTGTATTTAGTTGCCGGTCGCGTAAATTTAGAGAGATCGGATAACCAGCCGTTGCGTAGGGCCGCCAACCCTTTCCCGGCAACTTCTTTACTTTTCCGAGCAGTACTTCGACGGCCCGACCCCGCCCCAACGAGGCAAGGCGCAGACCAGCGAAGCGCACCCTGCATGGGGTTGCTCATCGCTAACCGAGGGAACACTCTTAGTGGCTACCTCAGTCGACGACGGTCACACTTTGTGCCATCTTAACGATTTCCGCAGAAGCGGGGGCAATGCACACACGTCGAACGTGTGTGTGCTGTTAACAGCAGCCTAGCCAGGTTGCCGCCCAGGACCGGTCCTAGTGGTGTGTGCATTGCGCGGCGCCGTGATTTGCGCCGCATAGCTTGGTTCCTCACTCCTGCTGGAAAGGCAGAATGGCACCTGACTGCCCATCGGGCAGACCCCCCTAGAGTTTGGTAGCGCATATGCTAGGCTACAACCCAGTAGAGGACCACATCAGCACAAAACAGAAAACAGGGAAAAGCAAGACATGAGTTAAAAGAGATAAAACTTCTTTATTTACGCAAAAACTGCAACGAGATCACCATTTCGACTTTGAAAACACACAAATAATTGATAGAGAGCAACACATAATGAAAAGAGAAATTAAAGACCTAATAATGTAACGATCTGCAATTTACCATCATAATATATGTTTCTGTTATATAATTATATATCATATGTTATTTAAATATCTGTACATTTGCTTATCATGCTGACAGTTCCGTGTTTAGATCCCTGACTGGCTCCGAGTAGGTTTTCGTGGTTTTCCATCTCGTCCTAGGCGAATGCCGACAGCTGTATATCTTAAGCCGCTCCACGGGCGCAAGTGTAATAATAACTCATGACTTACCATTCTCTTTATAATTGATATCAAACTTTTGTTATGTCATGAATTATTATTAACTGAATTGAATGTATTTATGAATTTGTATCTCTCACCACGGCTTATCATCACTTATATAATTGTGACATTAATATTTGTCATTTATAATTCTTTGATAAAGGTAATACTTATCGAAACATGTAAGAGCTTGTTTTAAATGTATACATATTAATGTAAAACAAACCTTCTATCGCCGAATATCTAAATCTACTATATTGTGTAAAGGTCAAGAAATAATTATTTATAGATATATATATATATATATATATATATATATATATATATAAATATAATATTTTCGTGACCTTGGTATGATAAGGTAAACTTAATAAGTCGGCGATTAAAGGTCTGGTTCATTACCTCAAAGTATATATATTTAAAACAACCCTACATGTTTCGGCAATGATGCCTTTGTCAAGGGATTAAAAAATATCTAATAAATATATTTTTTATTCCCTTGACAAAGGCATCACTGCCGAAACATGTAGGGTTGTTTTAAATATATATACTTTGAAGTAATGAACCAGACCTTTAATCGCCGACTTATTAAGTTTACCTTATATATATATATATATATATATATATATATATATATATATTATATATAATTATTTCTTGACCTTTGTATTTTATAGTAGATTCAATTAGTCGGCGATTTAAGGTCTGTTTTACTTTAATATGTATATATTTAAAATAATCTTACATGTTTCTGCACATAATGCCTTTTTCAAAGAAATTTAAAATATAAATGACATTTATATTTTCCTAGGATATAATATTTTAAATTAGGTGATATAAAGAAGCTAGGATACCTAGATATGGACGCTTATGAGCTTATGGTACATATTTACATTCTGAATATTTTGAATTCATAGGCGTCACATATTATAATTTTCAGGGGGTTTTAATTTTGGAGTTAGCGTCGCATTTGACTCACAATATTTTGAATTCATATTCTACATAATTATATCTTTCTATTTTTCATAGATTGTCTTCTTATTTCAAGGACACCTGTACATTTTCGTTTATGTGTAATGTTTAACCAATAAAAAATTAATTTCACATGTATACTAACATACTACAGTTAAAAAAAACGTTTTTTTAATTCATACATAATTGTATAATGAGAACAGTTAATATAATTACACATTACCCAAATGTATAATTTGCTTAAGAGGTCATTTGGAAGATTAACTGAATTAACATTGAAATTAGTAACGTCTCGTTTCTCCTCATTGCTTCAGTTAATTGAAGCATAACAATGTGAAATAATGTATTAAATATAGTTCCAATATTGTTATTAAAGCGGCGGCAGGGTAAGGAAGTAGGGTGAGGGGTGCAGCAGGGTGTGGAGTGGAAATTAGGATTAGTGACCGCAGACCATTCCAGAGGTCCGACGCGCAATCTACCTCCGTTAATGACGACCAATCGCCGGAAATCATCTGCCTTCTCATGAAATTATCTCTACCCACTCTCGGAATCGCCAAGAAAACCCGACCCCAAATTAAAATAAAATAAGTACTTTTCTCACCTAGCCGTCGAAAAATTGGGACGTGCGGTTATTTATAAAAGAATTAGGAAAGGGGCGAGGGAGGCGATGGTGCCGGCGTAATTCGTGCCAATTACATACTTGTTCGTTTTCTTCGTCTTTTAATCAGGATAAGAAAAGAACATAATGTAATATAGTTCGAGTGGATAGCATGTGTAAGTATATTCGTTTGGCAATGTTTGTTCTTTGAGCGTAAATGTGAAATTTTAGATAATGATTTATGAGCGCCAAATTTAGATTAATAAGTTTTTATTATGAGGTTAAAAATCAATTTGTTTTAGCAAGGCTGTTATCAACAGTAAAGAGTAGAAAAATACTTACTTAGTTTATGATTCTAAAAAGGGTTTATTTATAGGTATTCTAAAGTTAATTCTCTGTTTTTGCAAAATTGTTCGCAATTTGTTACAATATTCCTCGCAGAATCAAATTTATTATCAAGACATTTTATAATGATTTTTTGGAAGTACATTTGCCATCTGGCTTTTAAAATGTTGATTGGCCGAAATAAAGATCAAAAAATAACTTATTATATACCATGCCCAGATGATGTAACTGTAATGAAAAATAACAGCTACGTCCACTTTTACAAACTAAAATATTTAATATTTACTATATTTGTGCTATGGATATTCGGCTTCACAAGTGCAAAGATTCAAACGATAGTAAAAAAAAGACTTTTCACTTAAAGTTCCTTAGCCTTCGAGCAACTAACATGTGAGAGTTGACTTGCTTAAGCTCATATAATTTTCAAATTTCATTAATACTGTCACTATATAGAACGTCAAGCGACACTATTTTTTTTTCAATTGATGCATGGTATGCAACCTGTATAGAACTCTTGTATATACAATTATTGTGCAACATACTGCAAGTTGCTTTTATTCCTGAACGAGAACGACTTCATTCGTGCAAGTAGTAACATGGAAGTCTTTACATGTCATACATCACACAACACCAGTGTTCTTCCAAAGGTTGTCTATAACGAATTTTAGTTCTTTCGCTTACATAAATGAAGTTCATTTTTTTTGCTGTATTTTTAAAGCCACACATGGTTACAACACGAAGAGTTTTGAAAAAAAATCAAATTAAGAAGGCATTTGCCTTTGTGGATTTTCAAGGATTTTCTGGTCCAATATTACGCCAAGTAAAGAAATCTGGAATGGAATATAACTAAAACCTGTAGAAAGTGTAATAAGAAGTAGAAATTGTTGGATATTCCAAGGAAAAACAATTAATAAAGCATTTACTTAGATGGAGAGATATAGGGAAAAACGAAGAACACAGGGAGTCGGAAAGGAGGTGAAAAGAATTAGCCATCATAATAAAAAATAAGCTTGTTCGAACCGTAATTCAATTACCATTCCTTTTCGAAAGAGATGAGGAAGAGCTCATTGAAACGTTCAGCAGCAGAAGACTCTTCAAAGAACTAACCTTTTACGTGGAATATTACACCTTCAAAGCATACTACATATATGTATTGTGATGTCTTCTCGAGTGTTTGATGGCGTATTGTTTGATTCGTAAAAGAAATACGGCGTTTGGTAGAGATCTATCTGGCCTTTATCTAGAAGCAGATGGCTTCGTAGACGGAACGTTTCATCTTACTTGTAAGTCGGCTTTGCCACTGCTGATATGAATATCGTACACATACGCCTGCGTGTGATTTGTCCGGTGTTCGCCATATCAGCAGCAACATGTAAATCGACTTACACGCCAGATGATACATTTCTATCAACGACGCCATGTAGCTCCAAACGCAAACCAGTGAGATATCGCCGAAACGTCGGTTGAAAGGTTCTTTTAACCAAAGCAATATGTGACCGAACGCCCGAGAATATAGCATCACTCGTGGTTTTAAATATACTAGATGTTCGACTGTTTTATATAATGCTTTCATTAATGTACGCATGACTTGCAAACTATTTGAAAGAATTTAGTGAAATTAGGAGGACTCCAGGAATTTTTGATAGAATGCGCCGATCTATCATAAGAAGATATGAGGCGTTCTTAGAAATGAACGGTGAATGTGTAGAACAATTCCTTTAGTTCTACTTTAAATTATCTTTTGTCATCAGAATTTCTTTGTAATTTTGATCCCAATAAAACAATATTAAATCGACTATACACCAGAAACCATTGAGTTGCACAGTCGTGTCGACTAAGACTTTTTTGTTTGCTTGCATCTGCACCATAAATGGATAAAATACTCGACAAGCTTTTTTAACACTCGGTATATATAACGCAAGTACAAGTTATGGTACTAAATCAAAAAGAATCATTAGAAAACCAGTGCGTCGTCTTAAAAAGCATAGAAATATAAAATACTTAGACTTTGTTGGACATATTTGTAAACTTTTGTTTCTTAAATGATTATACCGATCACGTGTTTGCTTAGTATAATTCATACATAATAGGTACTCCAAGCTTTATGTTTCAATACGTACCATTTTAAAAACTTAATACAGAAACAAATATCTTGTAGAATATGTGGAAAGAATGAATACCATTTTAACAAATAAATTGAAATAATAGTAATAAATTTCTCCATTCTGAAAATAAATACATATATAGCCTAGCCTAAACTATTAGTTACTATTACTATAACTATAACTCTAAATAGTGTTTTAATATATTACATTTTATATTACAATGTTCATGGATTTCATATACCGGGTGTCCTTGAAGAAAGCCTTTAAAAAATTGCTTTATCTACTTTAAGACAATTAGTGTTAATAATAGCAATTTGGCCCTTAGGGCTAAACCTCTTTTTCAACTAAGGCAATACTCCTCCTCTAGTTAGGAATTGATCATGAAATAGCATAAGACAACTTATGAAAAATGGAAAAAAGTAATTATATAGAATATAGATACAAAATGTTTCCCAAAATTCGCTCTCATAAGCGAAAAAAACATGACAAAGATAATTAAAACTATATTATAAAAAGTGTCAGAGACGATATCTAAAGCTAAATCAAAATAGCAAAATAAATAGTTTTCTTATTGTCCATCTCGCTTTAAGTTTCGTCTAGTTGTCGATCGTTACGCACGTACGCTACGATTTACATTTACATCTTCGATTAAAGATAGAATGTTACCAAAGAGGACGTTAAATGCTCGTAGAGCACACATCTTATATGTCCTTTTAATACATCGTCTTCAAAAATTTACACAAATTTTTAACAGCTGATTTTTATACCAGGTTATCGAACCCTTACCATACAAAACTTATACACGATGTTATCTTCTGCCGTTTTTTATAAACATAAACATTGCCGACTGTAAATTCAATACCGGCATTCTGAATCGATATTATATATTTCTTACTCCTCGTAGCAAAAAAATACATTCAGGTAATACACCTGAAATGATGTCAGTTCTAAAGGTCCACAAATTATTATTAGTATGATTTTCAAAATGGGTTAACAAATTAATGTCACACACATCTTAATTTTCAATCATTCACTTGAATGTATGAAAAGCTGATTTTGTACGAGGTTATTACCCTAGCATACAACAATGTTATAGTTTTTATAACATCGACAGCTGTTACATATGTAAACATATGCTGTAGCGTATGTATGTGTGTAACTTCAATAGAAGTATTTATTATTTAAACACACTGAAAATTTTAAACTCATGGGCGAAACAAGTGGGATTTCAATTTTGGAATTCTCGTCTTTATTGACTCACAATTTTTGGGCTTATATTCTATATAATTACATACATTTACGTTGTCTTTTTATTTCAAAGACATCCTGTATGTTTACGAATACTATTATTAAGAATTCTTCTATCTATACATTAGGAAATGACAGAGTATTCAATTTAAAACAGCACCAAATACTCCCTCCGAACAAGAAATTATAAAGCACTACGAGTTACTTGTGTTAAGAGTAACGTATAATTAAATTATTTTTTAAATAAAATGCATATACATGAGAAATTTGTGGCACTAATGTAGTTGAAGGTATTGATATTTGAAACTAACAATACTAGCTTTCAGTTATGTGTTTGAATACTATTATGTGTGGTCTACTTCCGCTACAGCATGTTAATAAAACTTTTCTGTTTTTTTAAACGACTAGAAATACCTAACAAATATTTGTTGTGGAGGCTAAGCATGAAACTTATTGAGCTGAAAGAAAATAGTATTTGTATCCATGCATATACACGTAAACGTTTCTTGCACTATTGTAAAGAGGGTGTCTTCAAGGGAGTTTGACTGCGGACTTTATATGTATTATTCGAGGGTAACCCTATGATTTTGTCATTAGAAAAGGGATAGTATCGAACACGTAGCGGACCAAATTGATTCGGAAATGTGTTATCCCTTACATTACTACATAAGACTGTCGTTAATCTTCTTGTCCGATTGTAATAAATACATTTTGCAAATCGAAGTGACAACGTATCGAATTTTCTATCGGTTCGATGGGGTTGTTTTTAATCGGTTTTCATTTAACGAAGGGGCAAATTCGTCGTCGTTCGCATTCCCTTCATTCTTTTTTGCTAACTAATGTCGTTAAGGGGTTGTTGCTTAGACGCCCACCGCAATAATACCATATAGTCGATACCATTTTATTATTCGTCAAGGAAAGGGATTTACATTTTCAGTCAGTTAGGAATGGGCATTGTTTGAGCGAAATTGCGTTCACATATGTTTGAATGTATAGATTTTTCTGTGACGGCACGATTTAAATGAATTATGTTCTATTTCCGTAATGCTATTTTACACCATTATGTTTTACATATATACGTGTGAAATAATCAAAGTAATTTAACAATAAAGAATTTGGAACAAATCATAAATTCATAAATAACATATATCTACTACGAGTATAACACACCAGGTGATATACCAATGAACAGAACTTTACATAATTTTAAATTTTGCAATAATTTATTGTACTATCAATGTACATACATTTTTCCACATAATCATCAGAGAGCCGACTGAAGGGATTGAATGGCCGATTGCCCCGTTGTGGCGGTCTCACGTATAGTATGGATGTTATAACAGCCCCACTATTTGCTTGCTCGATTGCATTCCTCGAGCAGGTGGTGTTATTTCCGTCTTATGAATAGTACATAATGTCTATTCTTTCATATATTCTAATTTAAAAAATTATATCCGCTAATTTCCAAAAATGTAGTCTCGTTTTTATTTATATGCTGTTATACATGTATATACATATATGTATTTATTGTTCTTGAGATAGTATATTTTCTATTCTCTTCTATAAGGGTTTGGTTCTGGTTTCGTTCCTTTCAGTGTTATTTGGTTACAACTTTTAGTATTTTAAAAAATCCGTTTTTATTATTATATTGTATATTTATCCTATAATTTTTTTTATAAATATTAAGTTTAATTTACTACCTTATTTTTAGAGTAGTTTTCGTTTCTTCTTTTTAGTCCATTCTTTCTGTTCTTAGTATTTATTAAACATAGTTTTGAGTTTTGGTCTTTGTAAATTATTTTTATTCAAAATTCGATACGCAATTCGCTTGTCAGCATTACTTTTGCTTCAGCAGTAGTTGCTGCCGGTTACCAAACCGTTTATTACATTCGCTCTGTAGTGCATTGACAGATACATATTAACTGCATTTGTAGATATGTGCAACTTATGCAGCTGGCTACACGTATTAAATTGTTCGAACTCACAGATTAGTTACAGAAACAAACCCATTGCGAATACAAGGCAGACGTCTATGAGCCATGGATCATCAATCGCTCGAGTCCGCTCTCTGATAATCATCAATTAGTGCAACATATTTCTCTAAACGCTGAATCTATTTCTTCTTTTCGTTCATGAAAAAGTTTCTTGTTTACTGTTGATTCAACTGAGAACAGCAGCCCTAACTTTAGTATCTGATGAAAAATTTTGACCTCTCAATACCTCCTTCAACTTTGCGAACAACCGAAAGCGCTAAATCAGGACTGCCTGGAGGATGTAAAGCAACCGTGAATTTCAGCCTCGTTACTGTCTTCATCATTTCGTTTGTCGAATGCTGCCTGGCGTTGCCATGGTGCAAGAAAATCAAGTAAAGTTTGGTTTCAGTATCTTACTGAATTAATTGATCTCTTCAGAGAATATTCGATGCGAATGACTCGCTATGCATTCCAGAAAATGGTGAGCATGACTGCTCCGATGGAACGCCTTTGAATTTTCATACACGTGGAGAATCAGGACGACGATACTTCATTGACTGCCGCTTGTTTTCGAGGCCATAATGATGAAACCAAGATTCGTCCCTGGTGATGATGTTAATAAGAAAATCATCTTTCACGCATCTCAGAAATCGAACTCATGATAAATGACAATGTTTACTCAACGACGGTACGAAACTTTACGTACTAAGACTAGATACTTGAAATCACCGTTTACGGATTAGAACTTGTTTTTATCCCCACTACTCACACAATGGCGTTCTTGGATATCTTTATACAGGGTGATAAAAAAATTGGAGCTTTATTTTTAACTGAAAATAGTTCACACAAAATAATGAAAAAACAATTGTGATAAAAGTTGTAAAGTAACAGAGATATTCATATTTATGCGATCAACACAGCAATACCTCCTTGAGCAAATGTTCAAAATTACCGCCTCCAGCTTGAATACAAGCTTGTGCTCCCCGTATCCACGAGGTATAACACGCTACATATTGTGTCTGCAGCATCTTGAAGACGTATGGTCAACAAAGCAAAGTACCAAATGTTTTATGTAAGATGGTGTTAATTGCCTTCTAACCAAGTTTTACGGGTGCTTGAATACTCTTTACACTAACATACCGATCCTCTTCAATCTTCTACCGAACAAGATCAAAAGATCAATATATGTATTTTTAGCAACAGTCATTTTTGGTTTAGGAACTTGAACCTGTCACGTGTTAAACGTTGAAGCTCATTGGGTCATCGGTTTATGTTACCTATGAAACATAACTCGATTTAAAATTCTCGATGTTTATGATTTCATAATTTCTCGTGGAAATAATTCTTTAAACCTTTGCAGTTAAAAAAACTAAAATGTATGTTTTAACTGTCGCTGTCGTTATTCTTGTCAATATCTAGATCAAAGTGCAAAAAAAAAAATCAGAGGTCAACGAAAAGAGAACATCCCAACAGCAATTTTGTATTCTGCAGTCTGGCAAAATGGAACGATTAGACATCGGACGCATCGGGCCGAAATTATTTATATGAACCATATTAATAGTCTATAATATAACATCGCTAAGTACAACACGCAGTTAATGAATAGCACTATTCATTCGGTTAACCGCACATCTATTTTTTGTCGTTGAATTACGCGCAATAATTTCAATTTTACAGTAAAATTGCTTTCTTCATAGGCGTAGATAGCGTGAGAAATTTTATTTATTAGATTATATTTCTTAAGATAAATAAAGTACGGTGAGTTAGCTTCTTGTTTTAATTGTTTTAACAGTTACATAGTGAATTTCATTAAGATTCAATAACTTATACGCATAACTTAATAACGCATACATTTTTAATTATAATTTATTTAAATCTAGAATATTGTTTAAGTTTTCAGATATGATATCGAACAAAGTCAAGAATGGCATCGTGATACAATAGCGAGTTGGATTAATGGTCAAACTGATTGTATGTCCATTGTCAGTGATTCCGAAATTGATTGCCAAGTCTGTAAAATATCGTTAACAAATTCCAAGAAATCGCACGTAAAATGTCATTTCATCGCAAACACATACATAGAAATTAGACCCGGTGGAATCTGACAATTTTAACAAAGAACTCTTTGAAACTTTAATGGCGCCAAATATTCCATTAAATAAACTTAAAAATCCCATCTTCAAATTTTTTCTCCAAAAATATACTGGTCGAAATGGTCCTGATGATTCATCTTATGCAAATATTATATTTCTCAGTGCTACACGAAAGCAGTAGAATGCATTAGAAGCCATCTTTCAAATCAATACCTATGGATAAGTGCCGACGAAACTGTCGATATATTAGGACGCTGTGTGGTAAATGTTGTAACTGGTGTACTACATCCAACTATTGCATATAACGCATATGTAATAACAACACAGATTATAAATACAGTTGATGCGGAAGCAGTAGCCATAACCATTCATTCGGACTACAGGTTCAAAGAAAAAATACTTTTATTTGTCAGTGACAGTGTTGTATATATGTTAAAAACAAGCAGACTATTAAAGGAAACATATCCTAAAATGCTGCATATTACTTGTGTAGCACATGCTCTTCACAGAATCTATGAATATATCAGGGACACCTTTCCGGAAGTTGGTAGACTTATCCGCTTTTAAAAAAATTTCAGAATAGCACCATTTAGAGTAGCTCTTTACAGTGAAAAAATCCATCTTTGTCACTGCCTCCCTCTCCAGTAATAAATAGATGGGTGACATTGTAAGCTATTAGTTTTTATGTAGAGAATTTCGATAGTTTACAAAAGTTCGTTAATTATTGGTATAATTCGATTGAACCAATTATGTCTATAATGTAACTTTCTCAAGACTGTGTGAAACGTGTAGTATATTCGGACTTTAAGTAATTATCTGATGACTCAAATGTATTGAAGGTTCACCAATTCTGCTCTAAAACCACCTTTCTAATAATATTTCCCATGGAAATCTGGAAATACCTACAGTACTTAAAAAGTGGCTAAAAATGCCAAAAATGAATGACTATACAAAATTAGATCCCAGCTTCGTTGAAAACTAGCTCCGCTAACCTTTTTTTATTAAAGTCAACTAAATCTCCAGCTTCGTTGAAAACTAGCTCCGCTAACCTTTTTTATTGACAAGAAACGAAAGCAGAGCAACCGACAAGGTGCGTTACTAAATGCAGAGACTTTTATTCTATGTTATCGCAGTAGTCAGTCGGTTCGCTTGCCTTGAAAAAGAAGATAACATTTTCCTAAGATATAATCCATCTTCATATAGATCATATAAGATTGAGTATATTGGAATAAGTGATATTTGTTCTTATCAAAATTTACTTATATCAAATTTGCTATATTCGCAATAATGTATTTTTTGTTATCGTACATTTTGAGCAACCTATACAAAAACAAGTGAAAGTAACATTAGAAAAATATATCGACTGATGGTGTTTCTTTTTCCGCGAACAGATGCTGCACTTCAAATTTTAATTAACTTATCTTTTTTTGGTTAAAGCAATTTAAATCCAACTTATACATTTAAATCTAAATATGTTTCAAAGCGCCGTGTTTCTAAAGATACTGTACTTATTTATCTCTCCTATACAATAATATTAAAATGAAAGTCAAATGTTAATTGCAAATATAGGTATTACTTCCCACTTTTACAGTGGAAATCATGTCTTTTATATTACCGCAGCTGTCAACTTCAAGTACTAAAAGCTCGGTGCCAGTAACAAAGACAGGCAAAAATTGGAAACCTCTGGTGAAAAAGTATTAAACATATCCGCATTAGAGATATTTATGTTTATAATTAGAGAACGGACATTCTTACCACATGACTAGAGCTGAGGATTTTTGCGGTACGGCAGGACCGTATGTAGTGCATCCCTATATATTCATAACTTATGATTTATAATTCATAAGTTATGAATATATAATTCGCCTATTGTAAATAAATTAGCTTGTATAAATATATTATTCATAGGAATATTAATTTAAACAGAAGGTAGTATGTTTTGGATATTTGTATTGTACTTATATTATTGCCAACAAATTGATGTATTAAATAAAAATATTTAAAAAAAAATGTTTGTACTTTATGTGTACCTGTTATATATTACTTTACTGCATTATGTATTGCAACTTTTAACAAAGTAAATAACTTAATGTTATGTTATATAAACATTGGACAATATTATTTTTAATTAAATTCTCAAATTACAATTAACTAGTTTAATTGTAAATAAGTAGCGTTACTGACAATACATGCTATATAAAAAAATATGTATAACTGTAATTAATTTAGTGTGAAATTTCATACAAACTGGTTAAAATGATAGTAATTCTTCTTATCATTTTTCCAGTTTGTATTAAATTTTCTGCTAAATTAATTACGTGTTATACGAATTTAATATTTTAATTTACATAGTATTTATTTAAATTTAGCGCCTAAATATCCATAGTGCTGCCTCTCACTGATGCCTTATCATGTGACAAGGATATAACTATCTCTGTCTATAGTTTCGGATACTTTTTTCCATGTAGTTGCCGGGCCGTTCTAGTCTGTGGCGTGTCTTTGGCTATGGTTATTAGTAATAACCATAGCCAAAGACAACATTTTTTTTTTTAATATTTTTATTTAATACATCAATTTGTTTTGGCAATAATATAAGTACATACAATACAAATATCCAAAACATACTACCTTCTGTTTAAATTAATATTCCTATGAATAATATATTTATACAAGCTAATTTATTTACAATAGGCGAATTATATATTCATAACTTATGAATATATGGGGATGCACTACATACGGTCCTGCCGTACCGCAAAAATCCTCAGCTCTACACATGACTATATTGTTATTGTTTTCGCGGCGAGAGCAGGTGTCCGAGTAAGTCAAACACAAAATCTTCATTGTATTACCCCGGGATGTTCTGAGCGAAGTTTATAAACATTTTCAAGAAGTTTATAAACATTTCCAATTGCCGATTGCGTCTAATGGAATATTTTCTCCGAATACAATAGCGGGCTTGTGCATTGTTAACGCTGCGGACCAGATGGCCGGGTAAGTCTAACAAATACTTCATTGAATTACGCCGAGTCATGTGGTAAGAATGTCCGTTCCCTATTTATAATATACTCGTATACATACACTCGGCAGCATATGTATATAGACAATCACAAATATATTCCATATTTTCAAAAACGTACTAATATTTCGATTTATAACTATTCGTGAAATCATATAATTTTTTAAATATTACAAGGAAATCAGGAAATTTTGTCTTTCACCGTTATATACTATTATAGATATTAGAACTGCAGTCCAGACTATAAATTCCTTTGTGAGCTATCTTGAAATGTTTTATATAATATTTAGTAGTAGTAGTAGTGTTATCCCACTGGCGATTTGGTAAAGAGCATATCTTCTAAGGTTTACCTTAGCCAAAAACGCTACGGTTCACATTTTTCAGTTTTTAAGGTTATTATACTGAAGATGGCAACTTAGTTGCCGAAATACGTATATAGTATTTATTGATATATATTGTGGTTAGGGTGTTTTTCTTATTTCTGTTTCATAATATTTAGGTTTGAAAATAGGCGTAGCTAATCTAAAGGTCTAATACCTTCTTTTTCAAATCACTTTGTTCATATGCATTGTTAAATAGTCATATTGAAAAAATAATTTTGCCCCTTTCGACCTTTTTTTTGTAATTTTTATTTGGCGCTCATTCATATTACTTTATAGGCAACTGATGCTTGTTTCAAATTGTTTCCTAAATAATGACAATTCGCTGGAACAACTCGTTAGAAATCTTTGCTCTTTTCAACTTTTTGATATCCATTGCATCGTTCAAATTTTTCTACATTGGAAATTTTTCTGACAATTCTGTACCTCTCGGGTTCTGTTTTCGCTCGTTTAGTCCTTCTCTACTTTTTCTGATTTTGAAGGAATTTATCGAGCTCTACCCCCTTAAATATTCTAGTAACTCGATTTATTCTTCGTCTCTTAGTGCGATTATTTTTGCATTTTTTTTAAAACGTTAAACTTTTACCGATACCTACATATTTTGTTTTTTGAAATCGACTATTAATTGACTTTCTTTCAATATCCATTCAAATAATCGTAAAAATTAAAAAAACACAGAATTAAATATTCTACGTGCCTATAGTACTTTTCATTCAAAACAATCCTAAAAATGCATTTTATATCAGGAGCATTAAAAAATAGTTAGAAATTTCAAGTCCTAAGATAAACGGCTATATATATATATATATATATATATATATATATATATATATATATACGAATGGTAAATTCAATCAGTCGGCGATTAAAGGTCTGGTTTACTTCAAAGTATATATCCTTATACTTCAAAGTATATATATTTAAAACAACCCTACATGTTTCGGCAATGATGCCTTTATCAAGGATATAAAATATAAATGACAAAAATTTTTTTGACATTTGTATTCTGTCATTTATATTTTATATCCTTGATAAAGGCATCATTGCCGAAACATGTAGGGTTGTTTTAAATATATATACTTTGAAGTAAACCAGACCTTTAATCGCCGACTGATTGAATTTACCATATCATACCAAGGTCACGAAAATATTATATATATATAGTTGATTTAGATGCGATTGAAGATCTGTTTCGGTAAGTATTACCTATATCAAAGAATTATAAATGACAGATAATAATGTCAAAGTTATATAAGTGATGTATAGAGCTGAGGATGTTTGCGGTATAACCATGGTTACTATGGTTACATGATATAACCATGGTTATACCGCAAACATCCTCAGCTCTAGACTGATGTAGTTTTATATATATATATACATATATATATATATGTACCTATGATTGGAGTTGGCGTCCATATATCAACAAGGCGACCTGACATCCACCGTAAATAATAGCATTCAATGTGTATTTATTGGATAAATATATTCAATAAATTGTCCTTTGTCGAAAAGTAGTGAGAGGGGTAAAAAAAAACGAAAATTTTTATGTGAATGTATTCGATATACAAAGAGGCTTATCTAGCTCCTAGTATTAATGACACTATTTGGCTCCAATTGTATATAAATATGTATTATTGGAACTAGTCGAACTCCATGCAACGATGCCACATTGCCTGGACTTTAACACGTGTGTATCAAGTGTTGTATTAAAACATTGCGAAATTATTTATGAGGCTGGTTTCTCATATATCTCCACTTGTGACGGTAAACGAATGAGAGTTTCTGTAGATAATTTTTTTATTATTTTTATTATTTAATTGTTTAATTTATTATTTAATAATTTTATTGTATTTCATTGGTGAAGAATTATAAGAATTTGGCGGCAGAAAATTTCATTGGTTACCATTTATATGAACCCTAATATACGAAAACATAAGGAAACAACTTCAGTATGTTATAGTGTTGTTGTTAAACAGCAAGAATATTGTTTGTTATTTTCACATTATTCAAAAAAATATGGACCTAGGTTTGAAGTAAGTATTATTTTCATACGATTTAGATGTAACTAATCAAATAGTTTTCTTTTTCAATTTAAATAAATTTATAATATTTTGGTACTTATATTAACATCTAACGGTCTGTCAGTGTAAGCACGCAAAACGCCTTGGGTATCAATTAATTTCTATTTAAAGCA
Source organism: Melolontha melolontha (assembly GCA_935421215.2). Classification (NCBI taxonomy): domain Eukaryota; kingdom Metazoa; phylum Arthropoda; class Insecta; order Coleoptera; family Scarabaeidae; genus Melolontha; species Melolontha melolontha. Next base: position 109,323,258 of record OW285235.1, on the reverse strand, counting down.
AAAGTTTTTTTAATAAACTAGGGAAACGTGAAATTTTGTGGATGTAAGGTTTAAAACGAAAACTTTTTTAAAAAGTCATTATTCTATTGTTTCAATAGTAACTTTAGTAGTATATAAATTTCATTTTGTAATATTTTGTATACATATTGTATACAGTAATTTTGACGTTGAAACTTCGTTTACGAATTTTACGTAAAAGTAACAGGACGAATTCTAGAGAAGATTGATTGTATCATCAACAAAATTTACTTATTTATATACTATTTTGTTAATAAAAATTACTAGTACAATTTATCTCATTTAATATATGCTAATTTCACAGCAGACAAGTAATCGACATGATAACGACAAAGAAAATAATTGCAATATAAATAATCGACTATCTAATGAAATTAGAGACAAAGATAAAAATTTGATGAAATTAAATTGCCGACAAAATACAAATGGGGGAAGGAAGAAGATATTTTGTATATTCTGTAAAGAAGATGTAATTCATTTTGCAAGACATTTACAACGTAATCATAAAGAAGAAAAACAAGTGAGAGAATTTATGACATTACCACTGAAAGATTCTAAAAGATTGTTAATTATCAAACAACTCAGAAACGAAGGAGCATTTGAGATATATCTAAAAGGAACTGATGAAATTAAGAAGAGTAATTGCAAAATGGAAAATTACCCATGTCCTTTCTGTAAACAAATAGTCTCAAAAAATTATCTTCGTCGGCATACTAAGTTATGTAAACTACGAAAGTTACACGAAAATGATAATTTCAAAAATTGTTATCAATCTCGATGTGCGTCCCAAACTCTTATAGCCATGGCTTCAAATACCTCAAAAACAATTTCAAAATTAAATATAAGAAATGACGTTTTCAAGATTATGCGACCAGATAACATCACATACATTGTTAAAACAGATCCGTTAATTGCATTATATGGAGAGATGTACTTAAAGAAACATAAGAAAAAACAAATGAGAAAACCTTGTTCAAATGAAATGCGGGAATTAGCTAGATTATTAATAGAAGTTCGATTTAGACTACAAATTAACGATTGCACTTTTGCAGATATATTGGTACCAGAAAATTTTGATACCATAGTGTGCAGTGCAAAAGTAGTGGGAGGATTTAACGAAGTAGATAAAACATTCAAGGCACCGTCTGTATCAATGCATTTAGGTACATCGTTAAAAAAGGTTTGTGATATACTATACGCAGAGTTACTAAAAAAAATGCCGATTTTTCGTCAAATAATAACGAAATAAGAATTCAAAATATTGAGAGATTAAAGCAATTAATCATTAACCAATGGTCAAACGAAATAAGCAGTTTAGCTTCAAAGGACCTAAGTGAGAAAAAGTGGAATAAACCAGTGGTATTACCTCTGACAAAAGATGTACGGAAATTTCAAAATTACGTCTTTGCAAAAGCTATTGAGGCTGAAAAAGCTTTGAAGAAAAATAAAAACAACAAGGAAGCATTTAAAGATTTAGTAAATACCACACTGACACTTACAATTCTTCATAATCGTCGTCGAATTGGAGATGTGCAGTACACTACTCTAGACACTTACTATAAATATTTTAGTTCGAATGATTTGGAAGAATTTGAAAAAACAGAATCTGAAGTGGCTTTTACAAGAAAATATAAAAGAATTGTTACATGTGGCAAAGGTAATAGAGCTGTAGTTATTTTAATTCCAAAGGTCATTCAAAGTTTTTTCGATACTATGGTTGAAATCAGAAATACCTCAACAATTATCCCAAGAAATAATCCATATTTGTTTGCTTATCCGGCAAATGAACGTAATTGGGTAAAAGGTGATGTTGCACTAGGAAAATTAGCAAAAGAAAGTGGTGTAGAACATCCAGAAGCAATAACTTCTAATAAATTGCGGAAACAAATAGCCACTGTTACACAACTCTTAAGTTTTAGCAAAGAAGAAGCTAAACAATTTGCAATATTCATGGGTCATACAGAACGTACACACCAAGAATTTTACGAGTAAGTACACAAGAAAATGTTTTAATAAATTCTTTTGTTTTCTTTCTACCCTCTGACGTATTAAATATACTTAGCCCTTCTTTATCTGTTAAAAAAATAATCTTCGGATCTGCGAATCTATCTTTCTGTATCCAAGCAGCTTTGAAGGTCTCGCCTATTGCTTAAGTAATCGAAATACGATTTTGTTATATTACCACAAAAAATTACTGGAGTGATAATATATTTAATTTAAAAATAAAAATACAATATTTAATAATTTATTTTTATACTACCACGAGATCTCTATCAAACTGCCAAAATTTCAAAATTGCTTTTAATAATGGAGAGAGGAGACGGACTAAAACATAAGGGGAAGTCCTTAGAAGAAATTGACATTAACCCGAATGAGGTAGAAGCAGAAATCGATGATTCAGATGATGATATCTATGAATTTAGTCAAAATGATTCAACGTCGGCTATTAATACTGAAAATTTGTTCGAGTCAGGTCTTGCCTTTTTACTAACTTTACTTACCGTCCCTTTTATGAATTGTATAATTTAAGTAGTTCTCGCCTATTGCTTAAGTAACCGAATGTTCGTGATATTTTAACACTACATAAGAAAAATATTTATTTTTATTGACAGGAAATACTATTTAACAAAGTTGCATGCTAATACCAATATTAATTTAAATACTTTATAGATGAAGCAATTAATCCACGTCTACAGAAACTGGCAAGAAAAAGAACAGTTGTCCATTGGGCAGATGAACAAAAAAGCATAGTAACAAAATATGTCAAACGTCATATTCGTGAAACGAAAGCGCCAAAAAATTCACATCCAGTTGTGTTGGAAAATAAAGACTGGAGAAAAATTAAAGCATTTGTTTTTAATATATATAAAAATAAATCAATTATAAAAAAAATATTAAGAATATCGCTTATTTTATTTATTTAGAAATTCAGATCCTTTAGTAAATATTAATGTTTTGTCTGTAGGTCTTATTTTTTATTTTCGTTCCAATAAAAAAAATAGCAATGTACAAAGCATGTATATTTATTTAAATATCCCTTCCCTTCTTTGATCAGTAACTACAAATAGTATCTGATACCCTTAAAAGCTTCGAATACTAAGTTAAATCTGTTAATTTACAACGACAAACAATATTTAGAGTTCGTGGTTGTGGAAAGGTTAAGATACCCTGCTCTAAACTATTAATTTAAAATTATATTTTTATTTTTCGTGCGAGAGTACTTTAAGGCTTGTTTCGGTTATAATACATAACTTAACGTTAAAGAGGAATATATTTTTTATATTAAATAAAGATATAAGTACATCTCATTTACAACTGCTTCTAAAGTATTTCTACTCATTACTTACTTATTTAATTTAAAACATACATATATTAATCCTCGGTTTTATATACAAGGAATTCTCTAAAATCAATTTTATTTAGAAATTATAGCGCAAATACCTCAATTTCTTTCAGATTTCGAAATTGGTAATTTCATAAATTTAATACTACTACTATAAATACAATATTAATACTTCTATAGCAATGGCTCTTTTCGACTCCTGCTATGTTGCCAATAATAGGATGTGTATACTATCACAGACGATGGGATGCCATGACGGCACTTTCATGAGAAGTGTATGAGATACTAGCGCCACGTGGTGTTAAATATATAAACTAGCTGTATATACTCCCAAAATAAATGTCAGTTTCGGACTCCAGGTGAATTTTCAAATTATGCCTTTATAATGTCAAAAACGAATATTAGTACTTGGATACACATGCATACGTCGCGGACTCCGAAACCGGAGCTCGACACGAAAAAGAGGAGTTCAAGCCGATTACTGTACATCAGAATCGGACGCATATCCTATCATAGGTAAATATATATATATATATATATATATATATATATATACATATATATATATATAATAACTTCGTGACCTTGGTATGATATGGTAAACCTAATCAGTAGGCGATTAAAGGTCTGTATATTACTTCAAAATATATGTATTTAAAAAACTCTACATGTTTCGGCTGTATACGCCTTTATCAAGAGAATACAAAATATGAATTCATATTTTGTATTCTCTTGATAAAGGCGTATACACCCGAAACATGTAGAGTTTTTTAAATACATATATTTTGAAGTAATATACAGACCTTTAATCGCCTACTGATTAGGTTTACTATATATATATATATATATATATTATATATATATATATATATATATATATATATATATATATATATTCAAGACTTTACGAAGTGAAGAGTAAACTTTGTTTTGTTTAGTTCTTTTGTTTGCATTCTTTTCATATTCAACCTGTTCAAAGCCTTCACAGAGGTGTTAATGCTGCAAGGTTGCAATTTTGTAATTGGATACTTCAAAATCGCAATTTATACAAATACATTTTATTTAGTGATGAAGCTCAATTCACTCGCGATGTAGTAAATAATTACCATAATGAACACTGATGGTCAGACGAAAATCCACATGTCACAGTTGAGCGACTTTCAAAATCGTTTTAGTATCAACGTATAGTGTGGTATGTTGGACGGTTATTTATTTGGTCCATTTGTATTGGATGGTCGCCTTACTGGCGAACAGTACTTGAATTTTTTGTAAGTTCACTTGCCAGAAATTATGGATAATCTACCATTAAATGTTAGACAATGGTTGTACTTTCAACACGATGAAGCGCCTCCACATTTTATTGCAGATTTTTGAACCTTCATTTTCCCAATCATTGGATCGGTAGAGGTGGACCACAAAATTGACCACCGAGGTCACCAGATCTTAACTATTTAGATTATTGTTTATGGGGCTGGATAAAATCTTTAATTTATGCAACGAAAGTGGACACGAGAGAGGCACTACTGGATCGTATTTTTAATGCTGCAGCTATCATTAGAAATAATCGCCGATCAATTAAACATGCAACTCGGAAAGTTAATAAACGAGCAAGACAATGTATTGAATTTGATGGTGGTATTTTTGAAAATAACCGCTAATTTATTATTATTTATTTTTAATAAATGTTCAATTTTAAATATTAAATTATTATTTATTTCTATAATGGTTAAAAATCGGACTTATATTGGTTTATTTTACTTATTTTGAACTTCTGAATATACTCTTGAAGTACTTTCTTTTCCTCCTGAAACAACCTGTATATTAGAGTAAATTTGATACAGCATTTTATACTCAAACGAATTTACTCCATATATATATATATATATATATATATATATATATAGAATCAAATAAATTAAAAGCGGGCAAGCGGTCTGTCAATTAAAAAACTCATTTATTAAGTATCCCTATAATTTGCAACAACTTTGATGCTTCTTCCGGAGATAAAAATGTAGAGTTGAAAAAATAATAAAATTGACGTACAAGGACAATAAAATTGATTCAAATTAATCAATTTTATTGTCCTTGTACGTCAATTTTATTATTTAATAATATATTGAATCAAATAAATTAAAAGCGGGCAAGCGGTCTGTAAATTAAAAAACTCATTTATTAAGTATCCCTATATTTCGCAACAACTTTGTTGCTTCTTCCGGAGATAAAAATGTAGAGTTGAGAAAATAATAAAATTGACGTACAAGGACAATAAAATTGATTCAAATTAATCAATTTTATTGTCCTTGTACGTCAATTTTATTATTTAATAATATATTGAATCAAATAAATTAAAAGCGGGAAAGCGGTCTGTCAATTAAAAAACTCATTTATTAAGTATCCCTATATTTCGCAACAACTTTGTTGCTTCTTCCGGAGATAAAAATGTAGAGTTGAAAAAATAATAAAATTGACGTACAAGGACAATAAAATTGATTCAAATTAATCAATTTTATTGTCCTTGTACGTCAATTTTATTATTTAATAATATATTGAATCAAATAAATTAAAAGCGTGCAAGCGGTCTGTCAATTAAAAACTCATTTATTCAGTATCCCTATATTTCGCAAGGTGTGAACATATGTGTTCACACCTTGCTATCTATTCTTTGGAATACTAAGGCATGTTTTATTATTATTATTGGAATGTATCTTTGAATAGTTTAAACCATAGCAACTCAATTATTTGACATTTATATTCTGTCATTTATATTTTTTATATCCTTGACAAAGGCATCATTGCCGAAACATGTAGGGTTGTTTTAAATATACATATATACTTTGAAGTAATAAACCAGACCTTTAACCGCCGACTTATTAAGTTTACTATATATATATATATATATATATATATATATATATATATAATAACTTCGTGACCTTGGTAAACCTAATCAGTAGGCGATTAAACAACACATATTTTCACACCTTGTTATCTATTTTTTGGAATACTAAGGCATGATTTATTATTATTACTAGAATGTATCTTTGAATAATTTAAACCATAGCAACTTAATTACTTGACATTTATATCCTGTCATTCATATTTTGTATTCTCTTGAAAAAGGCGTATACAGCCGAAACATGTAGAGTTTTTTAAATACATATATTTTGAAGTAATATACAGACCTTTAATCGCCTACTGATTAGGTTTACCATATATATATATATATATATATATATATATAATATTTTCGTGACCTTGGTATGATATGGTTAATTCAATCAGTTGGCGATTAAAGGTCTGGTTTACTTCAAAGTATATATATTTGAAACAACCCTACATGTTTCGGCAATGTATACTGTCATTTATATTTAATATCCTTGATAAAGGCATCATTGCCGAAACATGTAGGGTTGTTTCAAATACATATATATACTTTGAAGTAAACCAGACCTTTAATCGCCAACTGATTGAATTTACTATATATATATATATATATATATATACATATATAGTTGATTTAGATATTCGGCGATTGAAGATCTGTATTACCTTTATCAAAGAATTATAAATGACAGATATTAATGTCAAGGTTATATAAGTGATGTAGTTATATATATATACATATATATATGTATGTAACAAGTGTTCATTTGAAAAGTCAATCTAGTAGCATGTGATTTACCTACGAAGTCGTATATTTTGACAGTTTCATACATACAAATAAATAACAAATAATAGGTATTTATTGAAAACTATAACAAATGTTGAAAATGTTGTCCTTCAAGATCAATGCACTTTAAAATCCTCCGTTCAAAATTTCTGATGATATTCTGCAACATTACTGGATTCTTATTAATTTCCATGCATTTCTGTTCGATTCTCTGTAGCATATCATTCAAATTCAATATAAGTGTTCGAAATATGTTATTTTTTAGATAAGGCCACAAAAAGAAGTCGCAAGGTGTTAAATTGCATGAACGTGCAGGCCAGGCAATTTCAGTATTTCGACTAATTATACGCTTATCAAAAAATTCTCTTAAATAATCCAAAGATTCTGCAGTACAGTGACAAGGTGCTCCGTCTTGTTGGAAATATGCATTTTGAAGTTCATCATCATGCAACTGATTAACAAATGGTTGTAAAATTTCTGTACGGTACCTTTGAGCAGTTAACGTTCCCTGAAAAAAATATTGGTCCAATGATTCGCCTTTGGCTTATCGCTGCCCAAACACCAATTTTCTCTGGATGTAGCGATTCTTCATTAATTACATGTGGATTTTCACTACTCCAAATTCTTGTATTTTGTGAATTTAGGTATCCCGTTTTATAAAACCATGCTTCATCAGTAAAGATGACTCATTGCGAAAATTCTCCATTATTGTTCATATTTACAAACCATTTACAAAACTGTAATCTATGTGGGTAATCAATTTCTAACAATTCTTGTACTGCTGTGACACGGTATGGATAAAGTTGCATATCTTTTTTTAATAACTTGTGAGTTGTACCAACTGAAAGGTTTATTTGTTGACTCAAATGTCGAACAGTTGTTTGTGGTTCATTTTCCATTATTTCTTCAACACGATTGACAACTTGAAGTGTACGTTTCTTAACTGCTCCGCTGCCTGATTTTCTTAAGAGACTACCAGTTTCAGAAAAAAGTTTTTTAAAGTTCTATCCAAAGTATTCTTAAATTATATATAATCTATTACAAAATGTGGAAACTCAACTTGAAATTCTACCCTGCAATCTTGAACTGAATAAACCCATAAACCATCAATTTTATTACCACTTCGAAAATAAGCCTGGACTAAAAAACTTTTATGTTCTAAAGTGAAAGCCATTTAAAAATGAGAAGCAATTTATTTAAACCAGAATCGACGCACGATTATTGTATGCACTAACTGATATTTGTGATTAACATTATCAAATGTCATTTGGATTTACGTTTACGGAACAACAAACACATACTAATATATTTGCGTCTTATTCTATCAAAATTTCAAAGTAACCTATATTGACTTTACAAATGAACACTTGTTATATATAGATAAGAGAAAATATTAAACGCACTATCCATGTGGATGACGTATGTATTTAATTTTGATGTTCCAAACACGGTTACAAAGAACTTTAGTTATATTTTGAAATGAAAACTAGACAATAAGTATAACACAGTTAGTCATATTTGGAATGTAATCAAACAATACAATATAATTTGTGAAAAAGGCTCTATATATAGAACCGAAACGTAAACAAAATTAAATATTGTTTTAATTACCCGGCCGCCATTACCAAGAAACACTTATTCTTTATCTGGTATATATATATATATATATATATATATATATATATATATATATATAAATTTCCAAAACATAATAAAGTTTTTACAAGTATCAGACAATCCTAATTAAAGGAATTTATTCGTATTAGACCACATGTGTATTTCTGTGAAAAGTCGACGAATTGTTAATGTTTCAACGACGAAAGTTTTCGTGTTTACTACTGCTAACGGGTAATAGGATTGTTTCTCAGGATTATATTTTAATCAAAGTCAATGAAAATGAATTGAATAAGGTTGCGTGCAGTCGACGCACTATTCAGTTTTGTCAATAAAAACACACTGAATGGTTCATTTATTTTTAAGATCGATTCCAGAGCAAATATCCAAATAAAACGGCATTTTTATACTAAGGACACTGAGTTCAGTAAATCGTGTTATAAAAAACTAAAGAATATAAATAATAACACAATTATTTTGTATACCCAAGAATGTAACTAATGTTTTATTCTCAATAAGAGCTTATTTGTTTACAAAATACAAAAAATACAGAAAGCATTTTATAGAAAATTTAATTGCTTGACTATTGTATTACAGACTAAAAGTTATTTAACAAAAAATATAATGTTACTTATGTTATGATATTATTAAATGATATAAATCTTACCTTTTTCTCAAAAATGTCGATTTACTTTCGGAATTTAAAAGAAGAAAATGAAGATATAGATTATGAGCTTTGATTATAGATTTCTATTTAAAAATCTCTATTGCTGTTTGGATTTATTTACTCACACTAGAAACAATATACGCAACAAATTAATCTGAATTCAGAAGTTGACATCAGTAGCGTTTGGTTTTGCTATAATTAGTACCTAGCAGTTGTCAAACAATGTCTATACATGTGATGAATGATTTGTTTGCTTCCAGTCATATAAAGTTAATGTAGGTAAATGCATGCGCCTGACTTCAATTGAACATGATCTATTAAGAGATATCCTTTCAAGGTCTGATACTAATTTGTTCAGTTATCAAAGTCAGTTAGATGCTTTTCTTTGCTCAGAAGATTGCCATTGCTGCACATTTGATATATCCTTAGATCGCTGTGCATGTCAATTTTGTTGCTGAAATTTCATAACGTTATATATTTATCGTTACTTTAGTTTCTCCATAATATTTTAGAAACGTAATACCAACTTGTTAGTACATAGTACAACTTACTTAAATGAGTTGGTTTAAAAATTTACAACCAATATATTTCGTTTAGAGCTATATCCACAATTTTAGCAAGGCTGGGTACTACTTTTGGATTCTATCTTTATGAACTAAATATATATTCGGAACCCAAGTAACCTATGGATACAAGAGCAGGAAATTGACATACAATCAGTGATAAAAACGTAGTTATACAGAGAACAAAATATTTGTAATAAATATATTGTAGAAATATATAACTACAATTGCAATTCAATAAGCAAAAACGAATATTAAATTCAACTAAAGTAAAAGTACTGGGAATATAAGTATCTAATATGATGCTGTAATAAGAAAATTATTCATTTTTGGTTATAATACTTAGTACTATTTTATACTCTAACGATTCGTACGCCGAAGGGCAAATCAAGGCGATATATGTGAAATAATATTATACAACCAACAGCAGACAATACGGCAGTCTACTCAATATAACGGTATGGTAATTGACACTATTCGTGTCCTCGATAAAAGCCACTATCCTCTTTTGGGAAAACTTGAGTACCCTCGTAGAATCCAATAGATATCTTACGAAAAGTTTATGCCTGAGTCGCTTTATTTCCTAACAAGTGAATATTACATGAAGGCTAGTTTCCTCCTGTTTTTCACGCCTCTTATATCAGAACTGGCCAAACAAGCCCATGCTGCACAGATGCTTTCTTAAAGGACAATGTCATTTAAGAAATAGCAACAAGTAATGGATGTGTAGGGAAGCTGAATAAAATTTTAAAACTAAAGGAAGGATCAAAGACAACAAAATTGAGATTATACAAGTCGGTATTATGGCCATCTGTATTTTACGCGTCTAAGACTTTCTTTATAAGCCTCGAATATTAACAGATTCATCTGAAAACCTTGAAATGAAAGCTATTAAAAAATTTTTATGATGGTAAAACCAGAACCCAAATTGTGAAAAATAAAAAAGTAGGGAACTGTGTGAATTTTATATAGGAAAAGTAATCTCAGGATTTATTAAGGGTAGAAGGGGCACCTAGAAAAGATAAAGCACAATAAGGAGGTAAAAAATATAACTTAGAGAAGACCAGAAGGAAGAAGACTTAGGAGAAGATTGAGGACAAAGTGGAAAAATATGGTGGAATATCTGGAGAGTATTGAATTGAAAACTAGAGAGTCCTAACGAGGGATAGCAGCAAATTAATAAGTCTCACAGTAGGCCCAAATAATATGTTTCTAATCCGTTAATTAATACTTAGTTCGTAATCGAATTATGTGATGTTTTTTCCATGGTCTTCTTTTTCTTTTTTAAAGGATTTCTATAATTTTGAAATTAATAGCATTCCTAACGAGAATAATATTTGACCGATATTTGACTTATGAATGTCAGTTCAATTGCTCTTATTTTGATTGTTTATTGTGCCTAATACCACTATATGGTATTTATTTTATTGTTTATATCCAAGTCCTCCTTTATAGTTTGTGATATGAAGAATCTAAGGAGTTCAATATTGCTTTTTAAGTAATAAATACGTATGTACGGAAACATTTAAACGTTAACTATTCTAAAATTCCCTATAATGAGGATTAAAACTGCCCGATTTGGCTACATTTATTCCATCACTACAAGTTTTGATAGCTATATGCTATTATATTTCCTTAGGGGGTTGATTTTACTTTGATACCAAAATTTAGTTGAAATTCTGAAAAGATTTTAGAGATATGTGAAAGTATTTTTCGTTAATTAACCTAATACCCAAATTAAAATTGGCAATAGGACTTTATTGATTTAAATACACCCTAAATTTTTACATCCACAAGCCTTACATTTAATTCAGTGCTCCTTACTGCTTGTAACACAAATAATGTTATTATTATAAGGCGAGTTTTTAGGAGAGAATTCTAAAGAAGAAAGTGTAACGATGAATATAGAAAATGACTAACTTACTTCCTACAACAAGAGGACAATGAGCTGTCTATTATGGCAAAGTAATTAGAGACAATCATATAATTTATTTTCTTCAATTTCCTAATAGAACGATTATTATTTAAATTTCAGAAAAAATTATTGCAACAATTTTAATGACAAAGATAATTTGTTTAGTGTACCTTCACTTTATATTGTAGAAACTATAAATTAAGAAAAGGATAGAGAATTATATTTAACTAATTTACATTGACTTTTACATTATAAAATATCTGTATGTATTAACGAGAGACAATTTTAGAAATTTCTATTCATACTATAAACATATTTCCACATAGAAATATGTTCTTAATCAGTGACTTTGAAGTTCTGTGTAGATGATACTGAACAGAATTTAAGGTATAATTTTCTTTATGGCGTATACTACACATTTTAGTGAGTTTACGTTTCAAACTTCAGGTTAATTATTTAAAATTGATTCGGTTTAGACTTTCGTTATATAGCGAACTTGAAGAAATGCGATTAATGAAATTTTGGTATATATTAATGATCTTTAAGTATGTCGTAGGCATACAAAATTTATCTATTATTATTATTTAGTTATATTATTATTTTAATTATTTTATAATTGCGACATATTTTATCACTATATTTAACGTAAATCATTTTCTTTATGTTTTAGGAGGTGAGTGGAATAGATTTTCACATAACAGCCATCCAATGTAACATATCTGTATGTATAGAGGAACAATCCACTGGTGAGCAAATAGCTTTATAATTATAACTCACTATTAAATGCAAAGTACAATTATGAAAAAAGAAAATAATTGCCGCAACACCGGATAAACATCCATAATGAAACTTCATCAATACAAATATAAACGTCCAAAATACAATATATGTAATCATATCCGCTACCGAAGTTTAATTATTAGTTTTTTTTTATTGAAAATTTACTTACATACATTCATGTATAATTAAATAGTCATTTGTGCTGTGACTTGAGCTCCATCCAAACCCGTAACGGTTAATGGAAGCCCCTTCAAAATCTTTTAAATTCTTGTAGAAGATTAATATATCGTGTACTCACATTTTCCTGAAAAGTATTAGATTTTTTATTATTTCTCAATTTGCTGTGGAAAATTTTCGTTATAAATGAATACATCGGATGAGCAACAAATTTCTTTTCCAGAGTTAATCATGAGAAAAATCAATTAGGTTTAATTCTGTTTATTAGTTTATCCGTCATTCCGCTACGTGCCGCTATGTTGATGAGAAAATTCCCCTATTTTAGTATTTAAAAAGTATACTGTATTAATAATTGGTTATGTTGGCTTGTTTTATTTATTTTATTGTTTGCTTTTTATAATTATATATTAAAATATATATTGTTTATTATTATATATAAAAATATTGTGTTAAAGAAAGAAAATATACAAAATTGTTGAATTTTTAATTATCATATAACGTGTGTTCATTTGAAAAGTCAATCTAGGTTAATTTGAAATTTTGATAGAATAAGACGCATATACCGGGTGTATTATGAAAAACCTTTGGGGCTGTAGCTTCCTTATATTTTATCTGATTTTAATGAATGATATGTCAAACTAAATCGTTTTTAAAGCACTTTAACCTGTTTAAAAAAAAAATTTTGACATTTCATTTTTGACAGACAGTAGGTAGTAAATTTTTTTTTAAATTGTACTACATATTTTTTTTTACTTATTCTAATAAACATTTATTTCCTAAAGACACCTCCATTAAATTGAGTGACAAATTTTTTATTATTAAAAAAACTACGAAATTTACAGAAATCAAGCTATCATATATTTTAATGAATCAAATGTTCGAAATTGGCCCCATTTTGTTCCAGACACATTTGACACCTTCTATTAACTCCAACTGCTGCGTTTAATATAAGATTTGGTGGTATTTCATGACATACTTGTACTATGCTTCTTACTAAATCATCTCTGGTATCAGGTGGAGTCAAATAGACATGATCTTGAATGTAAGACCACAGAAAGAAATCCAGTGGATTCAGATCTGGCGATCTAGCAGGCCATCGAATAGGTCCGTAAGTGCCCATCCATCTGCCGCCAAAATAATTATTTAGAAAATCAGTATTCATTCGTGCATTATGGGATGTGGCACCGTCCTGTTGGAACACCACCCTGTTTAACTCAGTAAGTGGCAACTCATCTAAATAATCGCCTAATTCATTGCGTAGCAAATTATTATACTTTTCTTGGTTTAGATTACCCTCCACAAAAAAAGGCCCTACTACTCTATCGCCTAAAATGCCACACCATACATTTACACTGAACCGATTTTGAAAATTGTGTTGCATCACAACATGCTTATTTTCAGTGCTCCAATGGCGATGATTATTTCTGTTGAATACACCATTTTTCCCAAAAGTGCATTCATCTGACCACAACACACGACGATAAAAAATTGGATCTTCCCTTAGTTTATTCATGAAAACCGTGCAGAATTGAACCCTTCGTTGAGGGTCGTTTTCACCGAGAGCATGCACCTTCCGTGGTTTATAAGGAAAGAACTTGTGCTTCTTCAGAATGTACTGAACTGTAGAATGTGATACCTGCATGTAGTGAGCAATTTCTCGCGTAGACGTATTAGGGTTTTCTTCCACATAGGGCAAGACACTTAATTCTAAATTTTGATCTTTAATTACACGTGCGTTTATTTTCGGTTTTTTGAATGATCCAAAATTTCGTAAATTTCGCACGAGCCTTCCAAACTTATCGGCACTTGGACGCAGTCTGTCAGGAAAACGAATTCCATAAAGTCGCAAAGCAGCTGCAGAATTTGTTCCGCATTCAAAATATTCTTGAATCGCATCCACACATTCGCCATTATCCATTTCAATAACAAAATTTAGTAATAAATCGTTGAAAATTTTATAATGAATGTGTGACTGACAGATGTCACAGCTCTCTTCGAAAATTTGGAATGCACTTTTATCGTTCAATATGACTGCTTGATTTTTAAATTTTTAAAATAAACACTGTAAATGTTGTTGACCCACCGATCACTGATAACTTTGGTTTGTAATCCTTTATGGGCTCTATAGTATTGAATGTAAGTGATTTTAAAAGGTACACACATTTGATGGTAATAAAATGAAATAGACTATTTAAAATGCATTTAAGAACTCTCTGTGTTCGGAAAAACCAGAATAAATCGAACTAAAAAAAAACCTTCAATTTCTCGATTTTTTTTCATACAAGGATATCGTTGTTTACAGTTTCATATTCAGAAAAAGTAATATATTTGAATAAGGAAACAAAAAAGTATAGTGCAATTTAAAAAATCACAGTTTGCAGCTGTCTGTCAAAAACAAAGTGTAAAAAAAAAATTCAAAGCGGATCACGTTACAGTGTTTTTATAACGATTTAGTTCGACGTATAATTTATTACATTCGGATAAAAAAAAAAGTTACAGCACGAAAGGTATTTCATAATACACCCGGTATATTAGCATGTGTTTGATGTTCTGTAAACGTAAATCCAAATGACATTTGATAATGTCAATCACATTTGTTATTTATTTGTATGTATGAAACTGTCAAAATATACGACTTCGTAGGTTAAGTAGTAAATTTTAATTTACCACATACTTCAAAATGTTCTCAGTAAATCACATGCTACTAGATTTACTTTTCAAATGAACACCCGTTATAGTATTATATACTACAACGTGTTTCAGAAAGAATTACATCTAGTTTTCCATGAATTTCACCTATAAATTATGATATAGAATAAATGGTAGGAAGGTTATCTACCTATGATAACTGTCAATGTGATGATGTAATAAAGCGATATTATCCACAATTCTATTAGAAAACTGCAAGTCAAACTGTCACTCACATTCCGCGTAGGAATATTGCCATTTCCCGTTAAGAAATTGTGCACTTCGGAAATATACTTAAACAATGAAAATATTTTCTTACAATGTGTATATTATTTAGTAGTATTGTTTATTAAGTAAAAAAAAATATTTTTAAGAAACAATTATATTGCTAGCTAAATAGTTAATTATACTGGCTTATAATAATTTGCAAGTACTAGTTACTCAGTGCTTACTGAGATAAAGTTCCTTTTGAAACACGTTGTATATAACATACATAGATATAATACATCATAGCTAGAGTGCGAGATATGGTCGGCGCACCAGAGGCTTGCGCATGTTACTATGTAAATAAAATAAAGGAAATAGTTATATCTAATTTATAAAACGTGAAACACTTAACCTTTTAAGCAGCATTTTCAGTATAATGACAAATAGGATAGGATCTATTATATATTTGAAACATCAGATATGTTTCCCCAGTTGCGACAATATTCCATTGATTGCCGCTTGGTTTCGGGAAAATAATGATGAACCCAAGATTTGTTCGCGTTTTTTTCTTCTTTCACGACATCTGTTTATTGCCGCGGGCGCGGGGGCATTTTTTTGCTGTAATGCAACGTCTTAGAATAATACCTAATTGGCGAGTAATTTTTTTCGGCGATTTCTCTTTGATTCTTTTCATACGGCACTCATACTTTCCGACCTGATCGCTGTTCGTCAAATACCTTTATTTCGCCTCTATGACAGTGTTTTGCAAGTCCAACCCACTGGGAAACAATTTTCACATCCATACAATCGTTGCCATAAACAGCTCTCAAACACGTGTAAATTTCGATGGGCGCGCAAACTTCTTGCGTTAAAAATTCTATCACGGATCATTGCTTGGTACGCATCTCAAAAATCTATCTTCTAAAAATGGCCCTGTTACTCAACTACGGTACATAGGACAACGAAGTTTTGCGTGCTAGAACGAGATACTCGAAATTATCGTTTGCATACTACAACTTGTTTCTATCACCACTACCCACACAGTTGCGTTGTTGGAGACCTTATACAGGCGACCTTGAAATAAAATGACAACGTATGGAAAATGTAAAGATGCAATTATATAGAATATATATCGAAAATATTCTCAATTACGACACGAACCCCAAAATTAAAAACGCCCTGAAAATTGTATTACGCGACTCCTACGAATTAAAAATATTCAGAAGTTACACACACAGCGTATGTTTACATGCATAACAGCTGTCGATGTTTTAAAAACTATTACATCATTATGTGATAAGATCAATAACCACTTACCAAATCAGCTGTTTATGCATTTGAGTGAACTATTAAAAATTTAAAAAATGTATGTTACGTATATTACGTAAATGTTTGTTTTTTTTTTTGTTACGAGAAGTAACAAATATAATGGATTTAGATTGTCTCTAAAAAAATACGGTTACTGAATGCAATGTTTATCTTCATGAAAACTCTAGATAACAATTAAGTAGACAGCTTTTTATGTTAAGGGTCGATTAATTTTTTTAAAGAAGATATATTAAAAGAAAATATAAGATCGGCATTTAACGTCGTATTTAGTAATAATCTATCTTCAATCGAAGACGTAAGAAACGTTCGACAACTGACTGGATCGGGATACCTAAAGCGAGTTGGACAATAAAAAAACTATTCTTTCTCCTATTGTCTGTCGAGATATGGTTTTCTATACTCTTTATTATGCCTATAGTCGATCACAAAGTGGCGTAACAATTTTTTTTAAATATATTTGTCATTTTTTGTCTCGCTTATGGGAGGGAAATTTGGAAAAATATTTTGGATACATATTCTATATAATATAATCTTTCAATTTTTCATACGTTGTCTTTTTATTTCAAGGGCACCTGTATATTAATCCGTTTTTGTAAATGGGCAGAATACAAAACGAAATTAATAGAAAAGCATTAGAGAAAATTGAGAAAACTTTAGTACTACACTTAAATTTGGCAACTTTCAGGATTTAAATGAATTTTATTTGCGAATAGGTATCCTTGTTTCTTATTTAGAGCAAGCTTGCTGCGTAATAGACATTATTAGCATATACATACAAGAGACTTTAAATAAATTCTATTAAAAAAAATATTAACGACCTTAAGCTTCATAATATTCATTCTCTTTTAGTTAATTTATTAAGTATTTAATAAGATAAATCTAAGCTTTTACCAAAATTGAATTTCGAAAGTTTAAAGTAAATAAATAAAAATACCCACTAGAAACATAAATTAAAATCGATCACAATACAATTGGAGAATAATTTAACATATATTACACGATCAAGAATGTAATATTTTTTAAATACCACGAATTGTACGGGACATTAATCAAGAATAACTGTAATAAACACCTATGTTTGTCCTACTCTGGAGCATTTTATTACAGAAACATAAATGTAATTGATTAGTTTCCTAACGCTAATAAAGTCATTTATTACGGTTATTATGATTCGCTCAAGTGATTATTGTAAAAATATCAATTTTCTGTTTTTTCTTCTAATATATGCAAATCGAAAATGTAAATGTTTATACCCAAGGGAATATATTACTAAAATTTATAATCAAACATATTAGCGTTACTTATAAATACATATATTCATTCAGGAGAAATATGTTTTTATATTTTTAGTTAGATGCAGTAGTACATTCGTTAATAAAAAAATATAATCGAACCGTTGATCATTAATAAAAACGTCATTGAAGCGCCTTTTATTTATAATCTAAATTACTTAAATATTTGAAATACTCTTGACCTTGGAATGGACAGTGAAATACTACTTTCACATATAGCGGATGCTACTTCTAAACCAGCGGTAGCCAACCTTTTTAGCTAGTGGGATAAATTTAAAAAAATAGTTATGTTTGCCGGGCTAAAGGCCAAAATATTATGACTTACATATACGGCATGATTTCATTAATTAATTTTTGAAAAGTCTTGTCTCTGAAGAGAACGTGCACGCGGGTCATAAACTATTACTTGACTGCCACCCGCAAATTGGCTACCCCAGATTTGAATCACGGTTATTAAGCCAGCCTTACATGTGCATATACAGTACATATATGCAAAATTATGAAATAGACTGATTAATTTAGGAATATTAAAGTATTTGGTAAAACGTAATCATTGTTCTGCTAAATAACTAGTGTTGCGGCTCTTGTCCGTACAACAGAGTAGAACGCGCCCACCGGCACGCGAACGTGCGAAGCAAATATAACATTTGTGTTTACACATTTGTTGCATAACTATTATACGAATTTTGTTTTCTTTATATAAGAACATTTATTCACTACGCCGCATATTGCTCGCTGAAACAACACCAAATATTGCAATTATATTTAAACAAGCTAAAAAAACTGCTGACGCTGTTTAGATGGGTAAGTGTTTATATCGTTTTCCAAATAGCAACCCGTCGTTTTCATAAATTACACGCGGCAACCGCAGTTAATTTAACATTAATTTGTATATTACTCAATAAATACAATATTATATTATAGTCGTGTGGTCGCCACGATATCAGAATGTGCATACAACTAGATCTATTTGTTTAAATATACCTTCATTCTCCTGTATTTATTATCAGAAAGCGGACTCGAGTGGTTGATGATTCATTGCCCATAGGCGTCTGCCTTGTATTCGCTATAGGTTTGTTTCTGTAAGCGATCCGTGAGTTTACAACAATTTGATACGTGCTACATAAGTGGCACATACCTACATACACAGTTAATATGTATTTGTCAATACACAACAGAGCGAATGTAATAAACGGTTTGGTAACCGGCAGCAACTACTGCTGACACAAAAGTAATGCTGACAAGCGAATTGCGTATCGAATTTTGAATAAAAATAATTCTTCTGTCTGGTTCTTCTGTCGCGTAAAATGATATTTAAGATACATATTAACATTTTTATTGCAGATGTTCTCATTTTTCCTTTCGTTTTCTTGGTTTCAGCTCGGGTCTCAATGGCACACGTTAGTCCCGGACGCACTAGGGCTTTAGAAATTTTATCTTTGCTCTCTGTTTGTATATATCTACTCTTTTCCATTCCGATCAAGTTATCTGCCAAATATGTATTTTGAGGGCATCAACCGCTTCCTCTAGCGTCCAAATTTGTTAACCACGTAGTTTATTGTTCACGTACAAAAACAAAAAGAAATCATTTGGTGCCAAATCAGGTCTCTATGGCAGATGACTCATCAATTCGATGTTTTGACAAGTCAAATATTGAATTGCGTGAGAGCTCACATCATCATGGTGAAAAATAATCCTGGGTCGCTGGTTGTTCTTTCTTATTTCTCCAAAGACTTCTGGCAAACCAATAGATGTGTACGATTCAGAATTGACAACTCAACGATCCTCTACTGGCACTGTAGCAATATGTACATTTTCCTAAAAAAAAAAACAGATGACCATTTACTTCCAAGTGATTCTTACGTGAACAGCTTTCATTGGGTTCGGCTCGCACAGCTCTTTACTTTTGGGCTCATACGCATAGATCCAAGATTCATTACCTGTGCAGATATTATACACGGCTTTTGACGACTGTATTTTTGAGCGCTTCTTTGCACCAATCGACACTAGCCTTTGAGCGATTTTCAAATTATGCAGGATCTAACGCGAACAAATCTTTCTCACGGCGAAATGTTGATGCAATAGCTTATGTATGGTTGTCATACTATTCCCCAGGGACGCTTCAATCTCACGGTATGCCACATCACGATCTTGCATTATCGATGTGGTGCATCGATATTTTCTGGTGCAACAAGCGATCTTAGACAATCTTCTTTAAATTTATTCGTGAAAGAACGGTGGCTAGGATACGTGAGAGAACGACGGCCAGGATTGAATTATCTAAACCAGTGATATACAGTAGTTCATTGGTAAAAGTCGAAGTCAGTTGCCCAATGCACTGTTACAATAATTTACGTTGAAATTAGTAAATCGTCGCACGAATATTTTCATGAGTTAACTCCATTTTTTTAATGAGATGAAATTTTCAAGTCACTGAACAACACAGTCCGTATGACGAAACGTTCTGACTACCTTTACCGTCATGCCAAACTTTATGATGGATATGTCAGGTGCTGCCTAGCAACATTAGTGTTGCGAGTTCCGGTTACATAAATATCTACTGTCGTATCTGTCTTTCCCTTTCATAGACTACTCTGAAAGAATTTTGTGTCAGTCTTCAACAACTTCAGCTCTCAGTTTAAATTAATAATTAATTTCTTTATTTCATTTGTATTTGTATATAAATATGATGCATTTCTCAAATAAATTCGTCTACACCAGTCTAAAAATAAAAATCATACAATATACCTCAGTGGCGGCTCGTGCTAAAAATTTTAAGGTGTTCTGCAAGTTTTACAAAAAAATTTACCTTGCACGGACAGTAAGAGGTTGTCTCCCATCGATCTTATCGTGCTTTCTTCGCCTTCCGCACTGAAGTAATGTATTTCTGGAACGATTGTCAATTGTCACACAAAAAATAAGAGTCACTAAGCACTACTTTACTAACAAATTATTTCTTATAAATTAAATCTATTCTACGTTCTTTTCGATTTGCAAATTTTGTTATCACTTTGTCATTAAAATTGTCTATTTCGGAGATAAACTTTTTTTCGATAGATAGCATGGAAAGAGATGTTAAACGATCTTCGGTCATTGAATTTCTGAGAAACGTCTTAATTCGATTTAGTGTTGAAAAGCATCGTTCGGCCTCTGATGTTGTCATGGGAGTTGTTATTACAATTTCTAATAATTTTCTAGTCTCCTTCAACGTATCTCCCAGATTGTTTTTTATTAAAAATTTTAGAAGAGGTAGCGCGCCTTTTAAAGATCTACAATCAGTTCTTGAGTAAATAACAGACAATTCAGTTCGTAATCTTTCTTTATCAAGGGTGGGATAATAGGAGCATGCGGAAGTGAGTTTGTCCTCAGGAAATTTACTGCAATACTCTCCAAAGCATTCCGAAAAAAAAAGTGATGCCACTACTAGATGCTCTTTAAAATGAAATCGATCTTTTGCACAATTTAGAATAACATCACACACCTCTAAAGCCGAAATTCGATGATTAAATCTGCTGTTATTTGGACGTTTGCGTTTTTCTGGTGGTGGCTCATCGCTTATTAAATCTGTTTAATCCATTTACTAATTTAACATAACTTCTTATAAACAATGTAGCCCGCTATTTTAATAATGTTCCTGTCACTTGGCTTTTGACACATTGTCGAAATTACTTCAAAAACGTCATCTTTCAAATATCTCAGTGTTATTTAAATTCTTTTAATAAAATTTGTATCGTATATGTTGTCTTTTCTTCGATCCTATCTTGAATAAATACAATAGTGAGTGTATTCTCTTAAATATTTAATCTTCCTTTCTTGTGATCCTTAATTTTTTGATTTTATATCACTTTATGTTTAACTTCTTTCTATAACAGCTTCTCTGTGCCTGTTTCCTATTACTTTTCATTCTCATTGAACTTGTTATTAAATTCCTTCTGCCAATACTATTCTTATTCCAGTTATAATTTTTCGATTGTCAATTTATTACAAACAAAATGAATATGGCCATCGCAATACTACTACATTATATTATAACATTATTTTCTTTAGATTGACATTTTTAAATTCGTTATATCTTTTGAATGGAATGTCCGATTTTAATAACTTAAAAAGTATTTTACTGGTATTGAAATGGTCTTTAATAAAATATCATTTAATAGGATAAGAAATAATACAGAGGTATGGATAATATGGTTTGATTATTGTCGGCACTTTTATTAACTTTTAAATTGTAAAAAAGTAGTTATAGTGGCATAACTACAGTAGTTGGACATATGGTTTCGCGGACTTTTTTGTAGATATTAATACGTTCTATAATACTGTAGAATATTTTTTTGTTCTATCAACAATAGTTTCCGCAGCGTACGCGATGGCAGATTTTTTGTGACTAATTTTTTCACACCTTGGGTTACATTAATGCATTTTTATTGGGGATATCTTTTTTTTTGAAAATGTAATATAGCCTATGTCACTCAGTGAAAATGCAGCTTTCTAATGGTGAAAGAATTTTTGAAATCGGTCCAGTAGTTTTTGTGTGAAAGCATTACAGACATACATACAAAAACACAAATGTTTCCTCTTTATAATATTAGTTTAGATACCGAATCATATCGCCCTCGGCGCTGGTGTAAATGCAGCGAACATGCCTGGTAAAATCACGCATTGGTTAAGACAACCGCGGGGGTAGCGGGGTGCGCGCGGGTGTTTGAAAGAGCTCTGAGCGCACGTACGTGTGGACCAGATAAGGAACAAGTGAGCGATCGCGCTAATTAGGTTGGTTATTCCACTGGTCGCCTATTGTATATTATTTGATAATATACTATAGGTATACCGTATGAACGCCGGGGAGTGATTGATCTACCACAATGTAGTAAGACGAAGACGAATAGCGAGTTTATGTTGTTAGGGTTGAGAGAGTATATTCAATCTGTTCTACTGTCTAACTGTACGGGCGTTCCATTTCTTTATCCAACACATTCTACATACGATCTAAGTACGAATCAAATAATCTCTCTCTAACACATTGAATATTCCTATCAGTCGCTCATTGTGTTCAAGCAAGGCGAATATACTTGCAGTTGGCCAGTCATTACTTATATATCCATCGATCGCACGACGTTGTGCACACGGTATAACCGGCGTTAAGTGTTGGAATTTCGGAAGCGAATATCTCGGCTCCTACTGATCGGATTTTGATGATTGAGGTGTCAAATTGTAGGGTTTGATGTCCTCTACAGGATGATGTAGAAAAATATGCAAATTTTTTGATATAAAGGGGGAGAATTTTCACAACAATATGTTACGCTTTTATAAACATCAGAAATGTCGGAAAAATTATGTAAAAGAAAACTAGTTATAACTAATACAGGTTCGCCCGCCCAATTTTTTGGGAGCTCTGCAGCACTGCAGCGCTTATGCGCCAGCCGCCACTGATATACCTTATTCGAAATTTATATATGTGTAACCAAAATAGCGATGACGTTATAGTTAAAACACATTGACCATAATCATGTGTATGTTAACATATATAATGTTGCGAAAACTTTTAATATTTCTAAATAACAAATTTATACCATACTTTGTATGCATGCTGTATAGTAAATTTACATACTCGTATATAAGTGATTTGTAGATAAAGTTAAACTTACTACTAAGATGATCATTATTACTTTTAAATAATAAGGTTTCAGTCAAACCAGTAAAATTCTATTTGAAATCTTTTACTAAATATTGTCTTCTTGATAAATGAATATAAACCATGGAAATAATATTTCTTTTAATAAATACAAATTTTGCCACAGACTATAGAAAGAAGGTGCAAATTCAACTATAATACCAGTATTATCATTATCTAATTGTATTAACCATTTCACATATTACACTTATGATATGTAAAGTAGATGATGGAGCACTTATTTCTCTATTCTATTAGTTTGCATGTCGAGTCTGCATTGTAGTGGTTATCGCTTGAAATACTTGTAGAAGTTAAGTTAGTGTACTTAGCAATTTATATAGCACTATAATTTTTTTTTACATGTAACTTTAAAACGAAAAATATATTTCTACACAAATGTTTAACTTAATGAATGAATAATAAGATGTCCGGCAGTGAATGATTTTGAAAAAGTTGCTGTGGAAATACTGTTTATTTGACAAACGTCAAATAGTGATAAAATTGTATTTTATTATCGAAGGTTATGTGTTACAATGACAAATTGGCCTGTTAATTAACGGATCTCTACTGTAAAATCATTTATCCTGACACAGTGCATCGTGCAAACCCAGAGGCGTTTTCGCCGTGAATTTAATTTGCCAGTGCACGCTGCAGTTTCAAAATTGTATTTTTGAGATGGGTAAAAGATGTAGACGAAAGGAGCAGTGTAAACTCAAAATTTGTCGTAGGGACACGTACAGTTTGTACATAAGGTAATATTGAAGGAACCAAAGCAGCCGTTGAACGGAGTCCATCACGTTCTGCAATTTGACATTCAATTGCACTGGGAATTTCAGAGCGAAGTATGCGACGAATTCTAAAGCTGGATTTGAAATTTCATCCATATAAGGTATATTGTACAGAGGCGAACCCTGTTGATAAACTTAACCGCCTCAACTTCTGCAGGCAATTTCTTGAAATATTGAACAACAATGCAGGAATTCTTGATAAACTGATCATGTCTTGGCTGACGAAGCTTACTTCCATCTGAGTGGATACGTTAATAAGCAGAACTTTCGCTACTGGGCCGAACACAACTCAAGAGAAATGCGTGAACACCCACTTCATGTAAGGTAACGGTATGGTGTTGAGTGTGCAGCTTTGGTGTGATCGGGCCATTGAAGAAAACGGCCACACCGTTGCAATCAATTCACTTCGGTACGTTGGGATGTTGGAAACATTTTTGGTTGCGGAACTTCAAAGAATGAACCAAGATGGAGTAAGGTTCCAACAGGACGGTGCCACAGCGTATATAGCTAGACAGTCCATTGCTCTTTTACAGCGTATGTTTCCAAATCGTCTAATTTCCAGATTTGATGACATTGCATGGGCCACAAGATCACGGATTCGGCACGGATTTTTTTTCGGTGGGGATTTTTAGTCCAAAGTGTACTCTACGCGTCCCCAAACACTTGTGGAACTCAAAGAAAGAATTCGTGAGGAAATAAATTTGATAAACGAAGATTTACTCAGACGCGTTATGGTCAATTTCAGAAACAGATTGCATCAATGTATAGAAGAAGACGGTGGTCATCTTAGGGATGTGATCTTTGCAAACTAAAAGTGTTATAAGAAATTTCCAGAATTGTGTTTTTAGTTGTAATAATAATAATAACCCGAAATATATTTTTTGAAGAAAACGGCCACAGTGGCCTATTAAAAACTGTTCAATCCTATTGTCACAGTATAAGCTTATTTTATTATAGAAAAAACGCATCTTTACTACTCTTTTATGTCAATGTATTGTTACATTGACAGGAAAGAAACAGTAATTTCAACTTGATACTTAGGCTATTGACTTCATAAAATCGAATTAAATTTTTAATTTTTTATTAAAAACCTATACACAACCAATTCTTCCAACCTTTTGGAAAATAGCAAAGTTTTACTAATTTACAAACAAATAAAATCCATAAAACATAATAATCATTATCTTTAGGAAAAAAAAAATAAAATTTTTGTGAATATATTCTTAAACTAAAAGTATCACATAATAGCTTCAGAAAATTCATGCGTTGCGTATGTAGGAAACTAAAAATTTTCAAAGCATGTGAAATTGAACACTAATAATTAAATATCCTTAATTGATGCTGCACATTTCATTGGTGAAGCATTTTGGTAACCGATTTAGATTATTTTCTAGAAACCAAAAAAAGCCCAGAAACATAATTTGTTAGTTACACGGGTAGATTTCTCTAATACCCCCGTCATAAATATCAAATAACCACCCACCCACCGATAAGAGCGTTAGGTATATAAGTCTTAAATTTACATCCATTAAGTTTAGATTTAAATATGTCTCTTTGATAATAGCATAACAGCCGAAACATATGTTAGTTATTCTCATAAAATTATTAAAATATAGCCAAGTGTTTTAAATCTAAGTCAGTTTATAATAAAAATTAAAAGCCAACATTTTCGAATTTACAGTAACTGAATTGGGTTTTGCAAAAAGGACACATAGTTCTTTCAAAGGTTGAGGTTATAGCGCAGATTTTTTGTTAGTACAAAACATCAGGGTATTATGCAGAAAAGTCGCAAACATGGAACATATCCTATATGTAACTAACACGTGAACTAATAGGTTTTAAGAATAAAAAACTCAAGTCTTTGACATGTCCCTCTTTTGCACAGTGTAAGTATAATATAATTTATCATAAAGGCTAGACCAAGAAAGTAAGTAATAAAACATTGGCGTTTCTTAGTTCATCTTGTTCATCTTAGTTCAAAGAAGCATCAAATGATATAAAGTAACTTCATTTATACAGCGATTACCACTAAGATCAAAATTAAAAGTATACCCCTTTACGGATGTTGCCGTCCCTAACGGACTAAAATTAAATAGTTGACTAAACGGGCTGATACTTGTTGAAACTTCATTTTAAAATAATAAAATAAACCAAAGTAGCTTCAAAGTGTTTTATTGTTCACTACAATACTGTTTCGCCAAACTTTGGCTCATCAGGTGATGATAAACTGCACAATTTTCCATATATTTATTTTACAGAAGTGTATGGGTATATTCTAAGTGGGCATACTCTACATATTTTATGGGGAGTTATTGAATTCTGTTTCATCAATTAGAGTTAAACCTAATTTTCTATACCTATTTATTTCTATATTTTCTAACAGATCAAGTTTTTTGCCTTTGTCTTGTAAATGCAGAATCTTGAATTTTCTATTAAATATATGATTTGAATCTAAATAATAATTTGCGAAGGACTAAAATTGTACATTTTTTTCTGTAAAAGGATATTTATTTTAGAATTAATAGAATCTAAAGGCAACATATTGCTATGAACTGTGCCTAGCTCATGGGTACAGTTCACAACGAATGTCCGGTTGCTCAGTCGCTCAATCTCCAAGCTGGAATCTTCTAATCTCAGGTCTTGCTCTTAAGCAAGCAAGAAACGTGTAAGCAAAAAAAAACAATATAGCAGTCAATAAAATTCACACTTTCATCATTTTCGTTTATTAAAAAAAAAAAAAAAAAAAAATCCCTTTACCGAGTGTATAGGGAGCTAAAGCAAAATTAACAGTAGCTTAGGAGGAAACACTCTTTATGATAATGGCACGCACAAAGAGAAAAACCCCCTGTGACTCTCGAGCAAACATATAATTAATAAATAATTAAGAAACTTGTCAAGTTTGACCTATAACTGTATCCCCAACAAAATCAAATGTCAACAACCACCAAGTTATCGAGTATGCGTGACAGCCTTACAGTCATGCGCAATAAAACATGACAAAATCAAACCCAGCAACAAAAAACCAACCTGAATTTAAAACGATCTAGAACATCTTGACTAAAAAAAAAACTCCATTACCAAAAACATGACAATTTTCTTGAATTATTCATAAATTGAATCGATTCTGCCTTTACTTGATGTAAATCCATATCAAACGATAAAAACACACAATGTTGTATTAGATTTACACTTTATTTAATAATAATAATAATAACTATATAACAGCTGTTTCACCGTACAACGGTTTCTTCGGATATAGCAAGCGGTACTATAAAACATTTTACTTAAACGTAAATATTTTTTTATTTTATTACTTAATGGTATTCTCAGAAATTGGAAACCGAAATATTTTTACCCGCCTCTTTTAGTAGGGATACAAATAGATAACATAAATTATATAAGTGACACATATCTAACAAAATATTTCAATCACAAATAGGAAATAAATTCAACAGAGGGGAGGAATTAAGCTCTGTTTTGTCATTTAATAATTTATTTGAAAATTTTTGTTTATTAATTTGCATTGCTTCTAATAAATCGAGTTTCTTACTTTTGTTTTCTTCGTGTAGGATCTTGAAATTATTATTAAAACTATGGCTTTCTTCAATTAAATGGTTGGAGTATGCTGAATCTGTTTTCCCATTTCTAAACGAATAATAATGCTCGTATATGCGCTTTTTGCGCATTCATATACTAATATTTATATCAAAATTTATGCAAATTCTAAACTACCATTACAAACATAAGCAAATTATCGTAGTAGCAATTATATAAATTAATTGTTCAATGTACTTACATCGATCTAATCACATCCAACACTAAACTACGCGAGAGATACCATTATTTAAATTTACTATCAAAAAGAAACGAGATCACAAACACTCGTGCAAATCGTAATTAATTTTTAAAATGCACAAATTAAAGCATCAAAAACAAATAACCCGAATTTAATTAAAAACAGGAGAATAAAAATGAGGTTTTTTATTCTCTCTGACCATCTGGTTTGCCAGTACTGGTATCTCTCAATAAAATTGAAAATCTCATACATCGAATTCACTAGTACAAAATCTGGCCGCACCCATCAATCTAATATAATATACATACAGGGCCAGTCAAAATATAAATTCAAACACAATAAATATAAATATACATAAAATTCAACAATGCATTTTAAATCCAAATTATACAAATACTGTTCAATATTTAATTCTTCTTTTTTCTATGGGGAAAAATCCACGACAATATGTAAATTTCCAGTGAAAGAAATTAATACATAATAAATTGCAAAGATTAGTGGGCAAAATAATTCAAGAAAACATGTTTATCAGAATATGTATCTCATCTCAAAACTATTCCAAGAAATGAAAAACCTCATTTAATGTAATATGAGTATATTTTTATATTCTATATTTCACTTGCCGCATGATAGTTTTATGCGGAATTCGACATATACTCGTATTGATGATTTAATGAAATTAAGTTAGAGCATCTTTCCCACCAGTTCAGCGATGGATCAGTTTTAATAAAGGCCATGAAAATGGAACACGTTAAAAATATGCATCCTTTTTTCTAGGGAATATAAGCATTTTTAGGAGTTCATACTGCAATAACCCACAATCAGTAATAATAGCAGCGATAATATTTAAGTTCTTCTTCTTCTTCTGTTTTGGGTTGGACGCCAGCACACCCAGGCACTTGAGCACACTGCTCTTTGTACTATCCCCAATAGATCTCTCAGTTCCACTCTGTTAGTCTTGTGTCCTCGATAAAAGCCACTATCCTCCTCAGGGGAAGTTCGAGTACACTCGAAGGATCCAATAGATCTCTCCCGAAATATTTCTGTCTGAGTGTCTTCAGTTCCTCACACGTGCATATTACATGAAAGCTAGTTTCCTCCTGTTTTTCATATCTTCTACACCAGGGCGTGCTAACCAAGCCCATGCTGTACAAATGCTTCCTTAAAGGACAATGCCCGGTTATTAACCCGGTAATTATTTTAATTTCTTTTTTGTTACTACTAATTAGATTGGCTCAAAACTTTGCCCTGATTGATGCTGACCAAATTGCAAAACCACTCACTCACATAATTAATAACTGCCTCGAGAGTGGAATGTTCCCCGCGGAACTAAAGATAACCGTTGTGAGGCCACTTTATAAAGAAGGAAGCAGATCACAAATAAATAACTATAGACCTATATCACTTATCTCTAGTGTTGCAAAGATACTGGAAAAAGTAATAACAATACGGCTAGTTAACTTCTTTGAAAAATATCATGTGCTTTCGGATAATCAATTTGGCTTCCGCCGGGCGAAATCCACACAGGATGCAATAGAATACCTAACTTCGAGGTTATATAAAGCAATTGACGAAACTTGTCCCTGTGTATGTGTTTTCGTAGACTTGGCGAAAGCATTTGATACGGTATGCCATGCAAAGTTGCTGCAGAAGTTAGAAAAGAATGGTATAAGAGGAATAGCTCATGCATTACTAAAAAGTTACTTTACTGGTAGAAAGCAACTTACGAAAATGGGCGATAAACTTAGTGATGTGGAGGACATGGTGTGTGGTGTTCCACAGGGGACTGTCTTGGGTCCTGTATTGTTTGTTTTATATATTAATGACTTACTACTCACGGACATTGATGGTGACATAATAAGTTACGCAGACGACACTGCAGTAATTTTTACGGCCGATAGCTGGAAAAAGCTAAAAAATAAAGTGCAAGAAAATATGAAGAAGAGGCATTTGGATTATAACTTACTTACAATGAATACATCTAAAACAAAATATATGTCATACACCTCATATGAAGCAAATCTGCCTTGCATGGGATCACTCATTATTGACGAAGGAATCAGTATTGATGAAGTAGAATACACAAAATATCTTGGAATAAAAATTGATAGGCATTTACGATGGAATATACATATACACAACATTGTCAAAAAAATCAGAGGTTTGTTATATAAATTCAAATATCTAAGAGAGTTGTTAAGTCAACAACAGATGAAAACATTATATTTTGCTTTAGTACAATCACATATACAATATGGCATTGTTGGATGGGGTGGTGTAGCAGATTGCCACTTAAAGAGTTTAGAAGTTATTCAAAAATACATATTGAAAATTATGATGAGAAAAGAGCGAACTTACCCCAGTGACATCCTTTTCAGTGAGGCTGGCGTAATGGATGCCCGACAGATATACTGCCTGGAAACACTGTTATACCTCAAAAGTAGGAAAATTAGAATACCATTACTCAACCATCATTATAGTACAAGAAATAAGCTTGCCATTACAGCAAAACCTCGACAGCTAAAATCAATTGGCCAAAAAAGTTTCACCTACCTCTCACTGAGGCTATACGATCAAATTCCTGAGGAGCTTAAACATATCCCATTCTCATACGTCTGGAAAAAGAGAATTAAAATATGGATTTTTAGTAAGCAAAGAAAATTTTACCACGACATTATAACCGGAAAGGATACTTACCTGCCAATGTAAATAAAAGAACTTGTTATAGCCTCTATACCAATTATTATGACAATATAACCGAAAGAGACACTTACACTTGTAATTGTGCACACGAGCTTTGAAATAATATAATTAGATACTCATAACAAAATACTTGTATTTTCATGAGTTATTCTCCTTTGTTTATTTTCATGTATATTGTTTAACTGTCTGCATTCTGGATTGAAATTATGTCTATTATTATATTTATTGTTTGTAATTTGTACATATATATGAGTTTTTGAAATAAACATATATTATATTATATTATTAATAACATTTTTCAAACCAAACTTTTATAGAAATAAACTCCTAATCGCGAAAACTGTATTTTTTATGCCTTTTTATCCGTCCTTTACTAATAAGTGTCTCGCAGATCAATTGTTAATGGCGGACTGTGCATATATTTATATGAGTGTTGGTACATTGCAAAGTGCATATTAATGTTGTCGGGTGTACGTAGAAACAGAAAACGACCACTAAATGATCAAGTAAATAAGTTTATTGGGGAATTTCCGGACTTAAAATACGATTGTGCGAAATGAGAATGTGTATATAACTTAATCTATGGTATTTGTTTAAATATCCTTTCATTCTCCCCATATTTATTATATAAATACAGTCTCTATAAAGTACGAGTACATAACGCATAAGGAACTGTTTACCATTATATCTTTTTTTCTTCGCGTGCTTGAATTAGTCCAAAGCCATAAACGAGATTCCTAATCCGATCCTGCTGTTTGGACTAAGTATCCCAACTTTAGTATTAACACATGTAGCTCGATTTGAAAAAAAATATTAAGGTTTTTCTTTTTTATTACAATGTATCATACATAAACTACCCTGATAGTGATAACAAATCAATCGAAACTACTTTACCTGTGTTTCCAGTCGATTCAGCATACTTCAAAAGTATATAATTCACCTGTTTGACAAATGAAAGGAGGGCACAGTCGCATAATCATATGAATAATATATTCAGAATTTAGCTAAAAATTTTTATGTGTCGAGTAAATATAGAAAAAAATTATAAGTCTAAGGAAGCAATTACATGGGAAATTAAAACAAAGTGTAGAAGGAATTGTTTAATATACAAGAGCGGATTAATATATAAGGTATCCAGTAACGTCATTGTGTGAGTAGTGAGGAATAGAAGCAAGTTCTAACCCGCATACGATAATTTCGAGTATCTTGTCTTAGCATGCAAAGTTTCATTTTCCTGTGTATTGTTGTTTAGTAACAATATCATTTATTATGAGTTAGATTTCTGAGATGCGTACCAAACAACGCCCCGTGAAACAATTTTTAACGCTGGAAGGTTGCGTGCCAATCGAAATTTTTATTATGACTCCAAAAATAAGCGGCGGTCAAAGAAATATCATCGTCCCGATTCTCCGCGTGTACGGAAATTCGAAATTGTTCCAGCAGCGCTGAAAGTCATACTCACCATTTTCTGTGATGCGTTCATTCCGAATATCTGCCGACGTTATCAATTCAATAAGATACTTCAAAACTTTATGATTTCTGAAGCACCATATCCTTAGAGTAAGTCTCGAAAGAACGAATTTTTTCTTGGGCCACGATAACGCCAGACTGTATTGCAGCAATGAAACTATTATTGTTTCGGACTCTCCCTACAACCTTGATTTGGTACCTTTAGATTTTTGATTGTTCACAAGATTGAAAAAGGTATTTAAAGGTCAACATTTTTCATCAAACACTAAAGTTCGGACGGCTGCTCGCAATAATCCAAACGGAATGAAGAAAAAATGCATGCAGGATTTGGATAAAGGTGTTACACTAAATGATGATTATGTAGAAATATTATTATGTACGTTGGTGGTACCATAAATTTACTTCATTTTGAGACTGGTTTCATTATTTTATATTTTCTTGTTTCATGGAGTTGGTGACTTTTTATATCAATCGACCCTCGTATTCTACTTTTAATTTAATTAGAAAATGTTTTTTATCTTGACTGCATGAGACTTAAATTTGCGACTATATACCTGATCCTACTAGTTGAAAATGCAGTTCTTACTTTAAAGCTGATTTAAAAACCGCTGCTTCATCAAAGTTCCTAGTTGAAGTATTAAATTTCCAAAACATGGCATTGGGATTTTTATAGAAAATAATTTTCCAAATTTATTATTTAATAAATGTGTTCGCTATGACTAAATATAATCCATAATTGTCGTTATAAACTATTCAAGATTGTATATTACAATGCTACTAAAGCTGTGGAATTTGAATACTAAATTTCTATCATTAGTAATCATTACATTATCAAATTTAATTAATATATATATTTCTAACTCCATAACTTTTCAACTCTATTGTAGATAAATATAAGAGCCATAGGCTGACCACGTGTACAACCTCTTCAACTACCTTAGTCCTCATGTTTTGTTTTTCAATACACACTCATTACTCGCTCCAACTTCCGTTCAGATTCAATGTTTCATGCTCATAAATGCATTACGTGCCACCGGAAATACTAATATTTTTTGTTGCTGTCACTGTCGCACAGTGTAGGTATGATATACACGATCTGTGCGCGTAAGCGTACACAATGCAATATGTATGTACATACATACATAAGTGTGTTTGTATATGGTGTATATTAAACACATCAGTTATTATGTTTTCCGACAAATTAACCTAATAGATGTGTTGTGTTGATAAAATCGTTGTAATGGAATTATTGACCGGCTGTATACTTCACAATTTTCAAGTGGAGATAAGGAAATCGCTACTGATTTGCAACAATAACGAAATACTAAACATTCGTTATGTGTATAAACAGGAATATAATGGTATTAACAAGCTTTTAAAGTACATCTTAATAATTGAGTGTAGTTTGAAAGTTTGATAATTGGAATTAAGTCTTTTTTAAAGTTATTTATTAAAGCTGTTGGCAAATATAATAAATATACCGCGTGTCCTTGAAATAAAAAAGACAACATATGAAAAATCGAAAGATTAAATTATATAGAATATATACTCAAAATATTGTCAATTAAGACGCGAACCCCAAAATTAAAAACCCCTTGAAAATTGTATTACGTGACGCCTATAAATTCAAAATGTTCTGAATGTAAATACCTATTGAAGTTACACACACACATACATTACAGCTTTTACATACGTAACAGCTATCGATGTTATAAAAACTATTTCATTGTTGTATGAAAAGGTCTAAATCCACTGGAATGCATAAATAGCTATGCATTCAAGTGAACTATTAAATAATAAATACAATTTTATAACGTGTATTACCTAAATGTTTTTCTTTAGGTACGAGAAATAACAAATATAATTGATTTAAAATGTTTATAAAAATTACCGCTATTGAATGCAATGTTTGTGGTTATAAGAACTAGAAGGTGTAGACGGCCTTGTATGCTAAGGGTTCGATGAATTTTTTAAAGAAGATCTATTTAAAGAATGATAGACATGATAAAATATGCATTGGGTGCACCAAATATCACTTAACAATAACTAACTATAATAACAGTATTTATATTTATTACACATTTATTACTACGATATTAAGTACACGACGATTGCTAGTGGAATGACTTATCCTTCATGGGTCTTTGAGTTTTGTTCTGTGGTCGAAGTTGCCTCCACTTCCACTCCGTTGTTTCGTATTTCCCAGGGTTGTGACGTGTTTGAGTCTGATGTAATCGTTGGATGTTGTGTTTTTTTGTGTGGTCCTGTGTGTGTTGTGTTTGTGTAAAGTCTGTGTGTCAGTCGCTTTTTTTTTTTTGCGTTTAAGTCAAATGTGTTCGTTTTTTTTTTTTTTTTTTTTTGCGTTTCAGTTGAGTGTGTGTTTAATGTTTGTTATTGTAGAGTGTTATTATTGTCTGTGTTTGTGTTACGAAGTATTGTATTTGTTCTTTTGTGGCGTTTGTCGAGTGTAGTGTTATTATCATATTGCCTAAGGCAAGTGCTAGTTCGTCATTTGTGTTAAGTGTCGTGTCTTTTTGTCTTTGTGTCCATGGATTTGTTGTTGGGGGTGGTGCTGGTATGTATTTAGGTTGAGGTGTGGTTTTGTTTGTAGGATTGTTTGGATTGTTGGGACAGTTTATGAAAGTGGATAGATGAGGACCACCGCAGTTTGCACACTTTGGTGGGGTTGTTTTTGTCTTAGTACATAGATGTGTCGAATGTCCGTCTCCGCATTTCATACATTTGTAGTTTATGTTGCAATTCCGTTGGTGATGTCCGAAAGTCTGGCACTTGTGGCATTGTATAATGTCAGTCCGTTTGTTGAGTTGTTCTATTTTGATTGTAAGTCCGCAGCAGTCGTGTAAGTTGAAGATTGACTTGTATTGTCTCGTCAGTTCGATTAGTACAAGTGGTGCTGGTATTCCGTGTTTGCCGTTCATGCGTTTAATTTTTAAAGTCGGGTATCCTTGGTCCGTCAAGTCATCTGTGATGTCAGTGTCTGTTATAAAGGTGGGAATGCCACGCATCACCACCTTTAGTGTCTTTTCACTTCTCAATTGAAATGTGTAATATTGAATTTGTTCGTTGTCTAGTGTGTGTTTTAGTTTTCGATAGTCTTCGTCGGTTGTCGGTTCGATGTGTATTCCTGGTTTCACCATTTTGTTTTCTACTGTG
The DNA here is from genome assembly GCA_935421215.2 of Melolontha melolontha. Taxonomy (NCBI): domain Eukaryota; kingdom Metazoa; phylum Arthropoda; class Insecta; order Coleoptera; family Scarabaeidae; genus Melolontha; species Melolontha melolontha. The sequence continues at coordinate 109,287,393 of OW285235.1, read as the reverse complement.
TTAATGCTGTTTGATTTAAGTAATTGTCGTATGTATGTCCATTTGTCTTTTTCGATTATGATAATTGGCAGTTTCTTCTTCCATCTTTTCGTCGGTTTTGTTGTCGAGGGCGTCGTAAGAGTTTTTAGTTTCGATCGGGGTGATTGTTTCGTCTATTTTTGGTTTCTTCGTGAATTTCGGGTAGATGAAGTCTTCTGCGGATATGATTTCAGTTTGCATCTTGTTCTGTGTTCGGTGTTTTTTTTCTTCTTTGAGCGGTTCGGTGTTTTTTTCTGAAATCCTGACTTGTATTTTTGGCTGGTTTGGATCTACTATAAATATGTTTGGCGATGTCCGTAGTATGTGCTGGATATCTCGTTCATTAAATGTTCGGTCGATTATCTCGAGTGTCTCTTCTTTTAATTCCTGTGACCAGAGGATCGTGGTGTTCGGATTAAGAATTAACTTTGTTAAAGTAACAATTCGGCCGGCCATTGCTTCCGGCTTCGTATTTACGGTATAAAATCGTATGTTCTCTCAGCTGGTGTACTGCTCCCACAGACGACGCAGTGAGAATGATGTTGACTTATCCCTCCCTTGGCTGCTTATATACTCTTCTCCTAATTCTCGAACGTTCGCTTTCTAATCTATTCGAGAAGGGTCTTATGACGTGCTGCCATTATGTCGTTATAATGCACGCCGATTTTAATCAAAACATTTGATTCTATGGACTCTTGTATACTTCTATCAAACCTAACGCCTTTGATTTCTCAAAAAATTTTAAATGATATTCTCATGTTTCAATGCCAATTGTGCCTATTATAATAGTAACCTGTCTAGGCAGTCTACTTCTAGGTAGTTGCTTGTCTAAACTACAATTAGCTTTCTGACAAACGATTTAATATTTGAACGAAGTTAGAGTGTGACAAGAGTACAATTATTCTAAACAGTAATGATTATGGAGAAGTTAGAACCTAATCCTATTCTACGTTTTAAATCTAATTACAAATCTAATTACATTTTGTTATACTCATTACTGCGATTTATCAAATACAGTCTTATTATTTACGTTGTTACTTTTTCTAAAACTAAAAGTTCTTTGCATTTTTTTGTAAAAAATAAATATAAAGGCTTGCTCTAAATAACAAAAATGATTAAGAATTCATAAGCTAAAACTTTGTTATTAAAATAATTCCAAAATGTGTGAAAAAATATCGTTATTCTTTATAGTCTATTATAATGTAACAATTACCAAATTCCGTCTACCACTGATTCTGAATTTGCGTGGGCGCGTCCCGCACAGATTGCCAGACTATTTCATGTATATTATAGATCATAAATAATTGAGACTCCAATAATACTAGCTATAATCGGTTAAGTAGATACACATGGAAGTATTTCATTTTGTCGAGTGGGATTAGATTAGGATAGCGATTCTTCACCTAGGAAGGTGGGGAAGATGAGGTCTCAGGTTGAGAATCACTGCCGTTTAGCTTTATTTATTTATATTTAGGTATTACATCTACATTACACATAACATAGTATGAAAAAGATACATTTAAGATTTATGATTTAGTTCATTTAAAGTTAAATTTTAAAACCAAGGCCATTCCAGTCCAACGCCTAATTAGTGGCATCAAAAAAGTCATTCATCTCACCTCCATATGCTTTAAGGGGGCACTCAGATGTAATATGGTGAATAGTTTGACAAGGTTCTCAGCACTCGCAAGTCGGTCTCAGTTAGTCCCTATTTATAGAATTAATCACGACAACACCATACGACGTTCTTATTCTATTGAGTATCTTCCATTCGTGAGGCAACTCGATTCCTGGTAAGGGTATGGTAGGATCGGTGGTATGGGCCACTTTAGCGGGCTTCAAAGCTTCCCCTCCATCTATTATTTGAGTTAAAATTTTGTCCTCTAAGCTGTTCTGCTAGCACTAGTGGAGGAGAATTAGGTTTCCGTCTCGGTAGGCCAGCATCAGACATGTCACTGTGTACAGAGAGGTGTGGATTTGATTATACCGATAGGTCCAGCCCGGAACGGGCCATAGTCAGCAATGAGTGGCAACAGCGAATCCCCTCTACGCGCAGAAGCTTCAATTGCAGCACATTGCAGTAAAGAATTTAGTAAGCCTGAAACCGCGCAAGGATATAGTCGTTTGCATATTCGTTCTGTATACGTAATTTGTCCATTTGTTTCAGACATAATAAGGTCCAATTTATAATTATTATTGTATTCTTAGCTGCTACGGAAAAGTAATTTTAAGTAATAAAAAAACAATAACGTTTTCTAAAAGATAAAAGTAAAAAAATCAATAATTCTGCAAAATAAATTTAAATTTTAAGACTTAAGGTCGCCCATTTCAACTAACGAACAAACCCTCACGTCTCTCTCCTCCCGATCGGCAGGTATTAGAGGGATATGAGGCTGTTCGTCAATTTGTTGGCATTTGCGGCAATTTCCGCCTACACAGCCATATTCCCTAAACGCATTTACGATCCTTTCAATCGTCGAATGCGAAGGAATAGGCCGATTTACGTACTCTACAGCAAATAAATCAGCGGTTGTTCGACAGGAATTGCCGGCAAGATACCACGAAACTATTTGTACCTTCTCTGCGGTTGTATACACTGACAATGATAACTACCTTTACGTATGCACAGTTAAATACGAATGACGGGCAATCTGTTTGTATGTTGCGCACGCGGAGTGGCATCGTACACACGTTGCCACATCGCATTACGTTCCATACGTATATTGTTGCCTATGGCCCGTAGCGGCCTGGACCTATCGGTATATTCTCTAACTAGGCTCTCGTGTCTATGAATGGAGGGAGGGGCAATATGGCTTAAAAAGAAGAGCCAGGATAGATGTGTGTTTTTTAAACAGCCGCTAATTATACTCATAGTCTCATTGAGGTTGGTGTTGATCATATTCACGTATCAGCTGTTTAGACAGACTGAGGTGCAGTATTCAGGTACCGAGTAAACAAAGGTAAGAGCCGACGTTTTAAGGGTGGATAAGTTCGTGCCCCAAGTAGTACCGCAGTGTTTATGAATTATATTATTTCTGGTGTTTATTTTAGCTGCACTGTTCTTAAATATTTTTTATTTGAAAGTATTCTATCTATTTGTTAATTCTAGACATTTCGGGTAAGGATTATAACGTAGTAAGTTGTTTTTGAAGTACACCTGGAGCTTTAGATTTGCTTGTTTATTATTGAGGTGAAAGTGCGACACTTCAGTTTTATTAATATTCGTATATCTTATTTAACTAAAAGAATACTAAATAATTTAGGTCCAAGAAATACTTAAGTAAAGTCTTTATCCAAATAGTATTTCACACCAACAACACATTTTTGTAAAATCGATTTTCCAATATATTAGTATTTATATATAATTGAAAAACTAATTAACTAGTTCTTAAGATATTTAAGTATATAAATGTAGATACATACATATATAAATAGTAAAAAAAGTAAGAGGTGTTTGTTCTTGGACAGTATAATTTTATCAGGTGCAGGGACGTCAACAGAAAAGCCCGGTGATGTAAACAGAACGCAGACGAGGTGCAGCGGCGACTGTGCAAGCATGTAGGGTGGCAAAGTAGGTGGCAAACGGCCGTCAGCGGTAAGGGGTAGTTTTAATTGCGGTTTGCTAAGATGGCGTGCATGCCACACTCGCACTTAGTACCGCGACGCTCGCTTTTTTCTCTAGACCACTCTCTTCCCGCGATCGATAAGAGACGTTCTCGTGTTTTAAAAACATAAAGCATCCCTCTCCCTAAGACGACAACTGCGACGATGACGACAACTTGGGACGACGACTTTAGCATTGGTGGTGTTGGTGGTGGTAGCAGTGGAGCGGGTTTCCCCCGGAAACGTCGCACATCGTAATTAAAAAATTAACTTTGTTTACTTCCTCACCAACGACTGTCACCAAAACTTCTCCAAGATAATAAACCCAAATAGACTTAGCTTTAAATAGCTATCCATTTCCTAATTAATACGTCCCTCTAATTGACTTTTAAATTGGCAATTAAAAAGTTTCCACAGACTACCACGAGGTATAATTAATTACATTGTTTAAAAAAGCATAATCCTTATTTACAGTATAATTTTATTACAAGCAATTGTTTAGCAGTGTCGCATGCATAATTTAAAAAATTTTATCATGTTTTAAATACAATATTTTTTTCTTTTTTTACTGCGTACGAGAGGGTATTATATTCTTAGCCTAGGATTGAAACAATTTAAAGTTGGGACTTGGAATATTTTATTATTCAACATAGTCTCCTCTTAAATTAATACACTTAATACAGCGATCCTGCAACGCCTTTAACCCTTCTAAAAAAAGATTCTTCTTGGTCTGCAAACCAGCCCTTCACAGCGTCTATTACTTCTTAGTTATACAAAAATTGACGTCCTTTTAAACTTTTTTTCAATCAAGGGAACAGCTAATAGTTTGAGGCGGCTTAGTCTGGGGAATAGGGCGGAGGAACACTCGCCCTATCCCCCACCAATTCCAACCCTGGATCCTGAATTGCATTCATGGTAACATGCGATTTATGTGCAAGGGCATTATCCTCCAAAAACAACACACCTTTGACTAACATGCCACGTCTTATTTCCTTAATTTTCTCTTTCAGGGTGGTTAGTAATGGACCCATGTTTCATCAGTGGTCACAAGATGGTTCCTAAAATCTGGATCTCCTTCAAAACAGGGCGCAGATTGACCGGGATGCTTTCACTCTTGCTCGCTTGTGTTCAGCGTTCAAGCATTTAGGAATCCATTTTGTAGAAATTTTTTTCATACCTTAATCGACGAAAACTATATAATGGACACGTTCATATGAAGTCTTTAGTGCCTAAGCTATATGTTTCAGCCCAATTCGATGGCTTGATAATGTCATGTTATCAACTGCGTCAATATTCACGGGGGTGGACATCGAAATTGGTCATCCTGGTCGCTTCTCTACGCATATCTTCGTAAACTTCCTTTCCACTTAACCTCTTCAAATATAAGTATTCGATGATGCTTCAATACTCCAATTTATTCAAAATTTACTCTGTAGCAATACTTCAACTTCTTGACGTAAGATTTTACAGTGAAACTTTTAAAATGTTATTATTTCTTGCCTTTATAACAAGATTTTGTTTTGTTCAAGGAAAATGGCCAAGGCTAACTAGATATCAATACCCCCTCGTATGTTCCAAATGAATTCTAAGCTTCACGCTTGTCAAGATCAGTTGATCTAAGAGCAGTTTAAGTCTGTTACATTAATGTATTAAAATATTTGCTAAAAGTTTCTTATGTGCCGGCCAATAATGTTGTGATAAATCATTGACTGGGAATCTCCGTATTGAATTCGGGGCTTGCTGTTCGAGAGGATTATCGTGGTTTTCCTTCTCGTTTAAGGTGAATGCCGACAGCCAGCGTGGGCGTAATAATAACTCATGGCTTATCAGTGCCCCCTGTACTTGGTGTGAAGCTGTTGTACAATAAAGGCATAAATTATTAACGAACGAATTGATAACGAAAAGCAATCCACGAAAAGATCGCGTGATTTAATATAAAAAAATATTAATTAAATTGGCAAACAAGAAAACCATGAATAAAGCTTTAATAATACATATGTTTATATTTCCAAAAAGCCAAACCCAATTGCAACCAAGAGAATTTCTACACAATTGACATTTTAAACTCAAAAGAAAAATCAAAATCAGAGTATAGATAAGAATTTAGGGAGGAATTATATAACTTTTGGCCTGCAAAACTAAAAAACTGAAAATACAGATACAGCTGTGTTTGGAAGAGATACTAATAAGCTTCTTTAATCTATAAGATTAGTGTGTATTAATTCTTTAAAAAGATAAAACTTGTTATGCTTTCTCATGACATCAGAAAGCAAAGGAAAGAGAAGAAGAACCAGTAAGAAAATAAAGGAGAGCAATTTAGGAAATTAAAAACTACAACTTTTGATCGGAGAGGTAAAAACAGATAAACACAACATTCGTCTATTCAAAGCTATGCCCGGCCGCTGAATAATGATATCTGAATATGATTATTTTCTGGTGCTAACTGAGTAAATTAAAAAAAAAAGCATTTGAAAAATGTAAGATTGCAACTGAAAGGACTCAAAGCACAAATATCAGAAAATATATTCGAGGAGGATTAATTAAGAGTCTAAAGGGTCTAAAGGCTCTCTTTACAATAACGGTGTTGAACCTGAAGGCACCTTAATTTTCCTAGACCAAGTAATATAATCAGTAGTATCATATCAGAAGACTTGTGATTCGAGATTGTTATGCTAGCACTAGCACCATAGTATTTCATTCGTGCTGATATGCATAGAGTAAAAGAAAGGACGTGGACTAAATGGTAATAATAATAAGAAGAATTTTAAATACTTAAAGAGGTATAAAATCTTTTACCACACGTAAATGTGAATTGGACATTTTCGTTAAACAGCTAAATTTAAAATTCCCAACTATTAAAGTCATGATGGAAAAGGAAAACAATGTCATTCTTAGAAAAACATGTAGAAAAAGCTGAGGACGTGAGAATAAACACATGTGTGCCATTTCTGAGGAGACATAATTTTAGCTTTTTAAATGTAGTGTATACGTGGACGCCTTATAAAGTAATGCGCGATTCTTTGTGCTAACCTTATTGAGACCATTTTCAATACTGATTAGAGTGGTTTTTGTTTACTGATGATAACAACTTAGTTGCCGAAATACGTTTTTAGGATACGATTATTAATCGTGGTAAAGACTTTTGTACCTTTTATAAGTTTTTACTTAACCACAGTCTTCAAAGAAAGACTTTTCACAAGAAGAATTTATTATCCAACAGACGCATTACAACTAATACAACTAATAGATATATATTTCTTGTAATTTCGTCTCTCTATAGATTAAATACTTGCACTTGAACAGTACAATTTTGATGTCAGATTTGTTTTTAAATGCTGAACTCACAGAGCATAAACATTTTCAAAGTCGGTATTGAGTAACTATAGCAAGTATACAATATTTTCTTTCTTTCTTTAGTTTAACATCAAAATATCATGAAAAATATTTTTATTGAATCTACATTGAAAATATACTCCATATAAACGCTTTGTATAATGGCTCAATAAGGACTACTTTATGTATTCACAATTTTTAATTTTGAGATTGTCTTTAATGTAAATACATTATCGTTAACAGCTAACAATAAATTGAGAATAAATAGAGTTTTTATAGCTCCCGTTACTGCACTTTCCAGGATTTTTTTAATCTGTCATATAAAATTTATATTCCTTGAGGGATTCGAACCTAACATATTAGTATCAGAGAGAGACGCCGCGATAAAGGGAAAACAGAAATAGAAAATTCGGACCGCCACTAACGAGATCTTTTCCCTGCCGCTGCATCTAAAGTGTCTCCAAAATTGAAAAACCATTAATTCTGATATTCGTGACTGTACGGAAGAAAGAGAAGTAGCATGAGGGCGACGTCAAAAGGGGGCGACGGGGACGCAGGCGTACTTAATTCTTTCAGCCGAGGGGGTAAAAAACTTCAATCAATACCTTTAATGATTACTCCACGTTGGCATACGTAATGAGCCGTGACGTCATCAGTAAATTACTAATATCTCAGTTCGCCATAAAATGAGCGCGGCACATATATACATACTATATACGCGTATTGGATGTTCACCGCTCGCAAGGGATGAGGAGCTGCACTGGCAATCACCGTAATGAATGATCGAGGCTTAATTAATGAATCTGTCTTGCTAATCTCTTAGATGGAACGGTCGTGCAGACTGAATTGTGCCACGGAAGGTTCAGATTGATAATGTGATTAATTTTTATAAATAAGAGAGATAGGGGGGGTTGATGGGCGTGTGGGGCGATTGCTGCGGTGGTTGCGATGGTTCGCGGGGTTAGAGTATAGAGAGGGAACGAAGTCTATATGGGTTTTCGATTTTTTAATAAATTAGATTCTTATGAGTTATGTGTATCTCATTTCTTCTTTGTCTTTCAAACTGTTCACTGAGTAACGATATCATCTCTTTTATTTACAATCAAATAAATTTGGTAGCTTTATTCAAAATTTACTAATTTTTTTTAATTAAAAAATATTCATCCTTAGTAATTAATATCTTAGGGAAAAAATAACTATAGAAATATTATAAACTATTACATATTTATTAATAATTCGTGTAGAATTAAACATTTTAAAATTTATTTTGTAGATTTTTACATAAATTTAATGTAACTTATTGTTACTAACAGAAACTACATACATATTATGAAATTATATTTTATTATAATTTATTCCATTAAGCTCCTAAGGTGAACAAATTCAAAGAATTTAAAGTGCCCTCAAGCAAAAAATAATTCCTAACGACATTCTTTAGATACATCTAGAAAATTTGCAGTGTCATGAAATTTATCCATGTTCCGGCTTTTAAGAAATTGATCATAGCATAAAAGACAATATTTCCGTACAGTAATAGCTACAGAATATAACCGATTATCCTAAGTAGGTAATTATTTATAACATCAAATCTTATAAAACTAAATTAAAGTCTTATATTTTCTAAACAATCGAAAGAATATGAACTATCTAAGAATCTTGTCTTATATCCTATTTTACATTTTTTAAATATATAAATAACGATAAACCAATAACATTCCAGTTATAAAAACACAAATAATTAAGTATATATCCTAGTAGTTTCTAATTTTATTATTTTAAATCCTTGGAATATTATATTAATATTTTTATTACTTGTTCGTCATTGGTTTGATCTTAATAAAACATTACTGTTGCAGACGCATTGTAAGTAGATTCTCCGATATTGAAGTACATGCTCATTGATTTCGTTTTTCTCAGATAGCTCAAGAATGAATTTTATATTTCGGCATACATAATTTATCCAATCTTCAAGCAGACAAAATGTACAAAGCAAAACTAAAATATAAATGACAAAGATGTGGTATATTCTTTCTTATGTTTATTATATATATATATATATATATATATATATATATATATATATATCTATATATATACATATATATATATATATATATATATATATATATATATATATATATATATATTAATTAGTTGGCGATTTAAGGTCTGGTTTTACTTAAACATGCATATATTTAAAAGAATTTAAAATATAAATGACAGTACATATACTGTCGAGCAAAATAAAACTGGTAGTTGGATATATTTCAAGCAGTCAGTTGATTTATAATAAATTTATAGAAATGCGTTCAGAAGAACAAATTGAATTAAATATCGTTTCTTTTCACAACACAGAGTTAGAATAAGTGAATAGTTTTTAAGTGATGGCAATGTGACTAAAGGCAAATCTACTGATCATTCCATCGTTAGCGCTGTTTTGAAAAATGTATGTCAGAGTGTTGAGCAAAAGCGTCATATTTCTGTACGTCATCTATTCCAGCTAGTAGGTAGGCTCAACTAAGAATTAATCTGCTCTTTTAACATTTCCTACATTAATTCTAGAACTGTCCTATAAATCCTCTCTTAAGTAACTGAAAGAACAGCTACATTTATGCATACCCATATACATTTTCAATTGTACATCAAATTCACCCACCTAATTTTTTACAACGAATCCAGTTTTGTCAGTGGTATAATGATCATCTCCATAACAACATTGACCGGCAAAATATTACTTTCTATTCTGATGAAGCATTATTTCACATGTCTGGTTATGTTAATTCGGAGAATTATAGACCTTGGTTGGCAGATAATCATAATATAATTCAAGAACCATATAATATTATCCAGTTAAAATTGATATTTGGGTGGCAATGACAACGACTTATTGAGTCAATATTCTTTTAAGAAACAATTTATAGATCAGTTGGATAACATGAAATCAACTAATGGTTATTTTCAACAGGATTCTGCTACATCACTCACGGCACGTACAACTAACATCACTCACGGCACGTACAACTATGAATTATTTACAGCAATTTTTCCGAGATCGTTTGCTAAGTATAGGTTCATGGCCAAGTAGATCGCCTGATTTGACGCCTTTGGATAATTTTTTATTCCCGTACTTAGAGAACGTAATATTCCCGAATCGCATGAACAATTTGCAGGAACTACGCTACATAATTGATTGCAAATGTGCCATTTATCACAACGAGTTCAGTGTTGTCGACATGTCGAAAGCCAACATTTTGAGTATTTTCTTTGGGCATAATTATATCATTTCTAGTATAGGTTCGTAAATTTTTTTTTAACTATTATTTTGTATAAGTCTCACTTCTGATATCAATTAATATTGATTTAATAGTAATTATAACCATATGTCATCCATATTTATATAAAATACGCTAGTCCGATAAGATAAATATAAAGTGAATGATCAGGTAAAAGAAACAGGGTTACCAACTTAAATATATGCTTGAATTATTTTCAGTCACTCAGTAGTTTTACTAATAACGAAAAGTTAATCATCTTGGATCTCGCAACCAATAAAGCTTTCCTGATGCGGTCTTTTTTAAAATTATCCCTTAGTTATTAATTGTCATACGCATAAAGTTCGTATATACGAGTATACATGTAGTATGGAAGTAGAAGTCATATATGTCCCCGGATAACGTGCATTGATGATCTGTAAAGACAGTGAAATATCGGTATCTGCCCGTTCCAGGCGAATGCGGCTTTCACAAATTTTTCATTTTTCATTTATACAGAACTAGAATGGTAATAATGGCGAAATACGAAAAGATAATGAAGGAGAGACTTCAGTTAAATTCTGATTTAGAGTAGCCTATGATTTTAATATAAAGTTGCTCGCATTGAAAAATATTAATGATGTTTTATAGGTACATTTATGATAGTTGTCCTTTTATACTTAATTCATTAAAATCGGTATTTTTGAAATAGAATATTTATTATCAAATGAAAATTACAATAAAATTTTTATTGTTCAAAGTAAATTTCTAACTAGAAGATCAGAAAATGGACAGTAAATAAATTAGATACTGCAACTTTACTCCATCAACACCATCAATAGTTTTCAATATCACCAACTTTACACTAAAACAACCACTCCAATGGCCACTCCAAATAAGAATGTAATTGAAAGCATTGTATCTAAGTGTTCACTTGAAAATAACTTATTAGAAGATAAGGTCATTTATAAAGAGCAAAAAGTAGAAGGCAAACCAGATAAAATTAGAAGAGAAAACCTGAACAAGTTAAGAGTTTTAAATATCTGAGGTTCACTGGCCTCACATGACGGAAAATTAGAAAATTAAAAACCGAGATAGCGGAAAGATTATTTGGGGCAATAAAAAAAAATTTGGCAAAAATTTTGAAAAACCGCCAACCTTGATACTGAAATGAAAAGGCAAAATCCAAGACTCCAAATGAACTTCAGAAAATAGGGGAGAAAACGAGAAAGTACAAAATAAGAAACACTATCATCAGAGACAAGTAATACGTAATGAGAATGAAGGAAAATAGAATAGTAAGAATGATATACGAAGCAAGACCACAGACAAACAAGATAATAGGAAGATTAAGAATTATAATTCTTAATCTTCCTATTATCTTGTTTGTCTGAATTACCTGTATCGAAACAGAAGCGGGAGGTAAAATGGCAGGAAATGAAACACAAGGGAATGGAAAGAGATAGATCGAAAGAAGTTTGAAAAAGGAAATCTACACAGCACCTCAACCCAGCAGACCCGAAAGCGTAACATGGCGTTAGGACTAAATAATATGTTGGGTTGATTAGTCTCACATGACGGAAAATTAGAGAAATAAGAACCGTAACAGTGGGGAGATATTGTTCACGACAATAAAGAATTAATCTATGGCAATTTCGAAGGAACGCAAACATTGATACCGAAATAAAAAAGGAAAATCCGAAACTCTAAAATAAACTTCATTCAGAAAATAGAGTGGAAAACAAGAAACTGCAAACTAAGAAACATTATCATCAGAGACAAGTTGAAAACAAAATCAACACAATACACAATCGAAGAAGGACAACTGAGATGATATGAACACGTAATGAGAATGAAAGGAAATAGAATGGTAAGAAGAATATACAAAACAAAACCACAGATAAGAAAATAGGAAAACTAAAAATTACCTGGATTGAAGCAAAGGCAAAATGGCAGGAAATGAGACAAAAGGTAATGGAAAGAGATTGAAAGATGTTTGGAAGAGAAAATTGACTCAGTAACTCATCCCAATAGGCCCGAAGATGTAAAACGGTGTAAGGCTAAATAAGTACTACTAATAACTTAATAATAGGAGTACGAATAACTAAAGAAAGTTCAAAACAGAGTTGGATAGTCTAAAACTGGGAATGCAAGAGAATTTTGAATTTTTGTAAAAACTCCAACAAGTAATTTGATTTTGATTTTGTATTATAATGCAATACACGATTATATCAATAACGAGATATTAACTAAGAAGAAATGATTTTGAGAATCACATTTAGCATAGCAATGGATACATTAATATCCGATTATAATCAATTTTACTTCGGTATAATGTAATATGTATTTACATAATATTATCAGCTTCTAAAACAATATTCTTCTTTTTTCATTGGCAAAGGATTTAATTCAAAACTGTTCCTAATTATGCACATAATAGTAGCTTTACAAATCGCTGATTGTAAGAGTTTAAATTGTAAAGTGTTTCATCAAAACAATATCAGCAACAATTCATTTTTCGATAATAGTTGATGAACATTTTTTTTCGGAGTCGAACTGTTAAAACCTGCTCGTGTGATTGTTAAATTATATTACGTTTGCTAGAAAAACTTGAAATATTTTCGGTACGATTTGAAACGTCAATCATCTTGGTTCATCGACCTTGACCACTTGGTTATTTATACACTAAAATACCTGATATATATATATAATTATTATAAATTTCGTCTAGTGATGTGATTTGTATCTTAAATAAGAAAACTAACAAAGAAAGTTTAATGGACGGTTCTATCTTTTGAACATTTATAGGGGGATTAGATTACAGATTTATTTTAAATTAATTTTCTTTCCATTTTGTAACAATACTTTTAAAAAGTAATTATATCAAGTAATACTAGCAAATCGATGAAATGCGCAAAATTGTATAATCTTGAAAAGAATTTTTTTTTATCAACTGTTATTTGAATCAGTTACTTATTTCTGTTTAAAATATGTTATAATTTATTCTAATATATACACCAGAATCTCTCATTAGGAATTTTGTGCAAATAGATAACTAAATGATTGACGTTTATAAATGGCTGAAATATATAAAATAGAAGTACCTATAGTCTTCTTAATTTCTGCAAGTATTTGCTGTGTTTGACGTAAAAAATAATAAACTTAGAAGCTCGTAAGAATTAAAATTATTTGTTTATTGTAGAGATTATTTTCTATATATGTTACCTTACCAGTTTTGAGCATTGACGATTAGTGGCAAACTTGACTTAATTAACTCTAAATAACTTTAAGTAAGTTTAGCCAAAATGTGTTCTCAAATTACACAATCATTTTTCTGATCATGCTTTACCATCCACCTTGCCTTGCTGTGCTAAATGCAATAAGTAATATTTATCGTTCTTCATATTGCGACCAAGATACAGAAATGTAAAGATAACTAGCGAGTTCCTGTCCTTACCCATATTTTACAATATCGCTTCCTTAAAAATATGTTCTATACCTTCTATTCCTATTGATGGACTTTGTTTAGTAATACCGTAATGAGGTCTCAATATTCAAACCTGTAATATAACACAGACAGCAATATTGAATTTAAAAATTTTGATGGCACAGCCAATTTCCCTATCGAGGCTTCTCCCTACCACAGAAAAGATTCTACAGAATTTGTTTAAATTAAGCTGAGTGAAGAAACTAAGGAGTAAGTAAAATTGATCTTGAATGCAATGAATGGAATTCCAACTTTTAAATCCACCCTCGAAATCGTTTTTTTTTTTCGTAAAGAACGACGAAGTAGAGGGTACGCTACAAGTTAATCGTTTAAATTCAAATTCCATAATTTCGGAATCTGTATTACTAATTTTCTTTTATATGGGTTCATTATAAATGTAATATGTGCAATATGTATGATTAAAAATCTTTTTTTTTATTTATTCGTAAATATATAAAGAACCACAGCGCCCATTTTAAAGTAAATTTCTTAATAGCCACTAACACAATAAGGAATATGCATAAAAGCAGAACTAAATAATAAATATACAAAGAAGCGATTTCAAAACACCAGGAGTTTTTACTTTTACTTACTTTCAATTATTTTTCTACATAGTTGCCATTAAGATTGAGACATTTGTCATAGCGATGAACCAACTTTTTAATGTCCTCTTCATAGAACTCTGTTTCCTCGTAGGCGGGTTAGAGCGACGCAACTGCATTAACTGTCTTTTCGTCTCAACGTTGACATAGGCGCCCCAAGTCTCATCACCTGTCACGATATGCTTAAGGAAGTCTTCATCTTCAAGATCGTAGCGTGTCAGAAAAGTTAGTGCTGATTCATTTTGTTTTATGGTCTTCAGCAAGAAGTTTTTGCACCCATCGTGAACAAAATTTGTGGTAACCTAAATGCTCGATAACAACTTTCGTACAAAACTGTACGTGAAATTTGAGGGAAAAGGCACTCAGTTCTGTGATTGTGAATTGCCGATTTTCGCGAATTTTTTCTTCGACATTACCCACAACTTTGTTCATCACAAAAGTTGGTCTTCTACTCCGTTCTTGATCATCAACATTAGTTCGTCCTTTTCGAATGATGCGGCACCATCTTCTAACCATAACGTCACTCATGACATTTACGCCATAAACAGAACAAAGTTAACGATGAATCTCAGCAGCCTTCATGTTTTTTTGCAACAGAAATCAAATAACAGCACGCAATTCACAGTCGGCGGGATTTTCAATTGCGGTAGCCACTTTAAACGACCAAAATGGAACGAAATAATGTTCGAACGATTCTCTCACTAGCAGTGCCAGACTCACACTGTACCAGATTTCACCGCAGAGCTGCGGAGCTAACTCTCCTGCTCATTAGGCTGAAACGGAACTTACTTTACGAATCGTATTATTATTGGTACTAAATAGGCTTGCAGCTATATAAAAAAAATCTGAAAACCAATTATTTTTTTGTTGAATCATAATCTTCCTACAAAATAACGATCTAAAAAATGCTTTGCTTCGTCCTTACATTGCTCAAAATTCCACACGTTTCGCAACACTGTTATTTACAAAAATTTCTCATTTTTACAAATGCTGCTCGTGTTCTTTCGTTTTTTAGTGTTCCCAAATAGATATTCTACCTAACACAATGTACTTATTGTTTAATGTTATTATTATAGATGAAAGCACTTTTATTGGCATTTTCCTGTTTTTTGTCGCATCCAAAAGTAAAAAAATACTTGTTAATATTGACAGCAGTGATATTATTCGTTTGTTTTTAGAATTTTCTAAATACTAACAATTACAGTTATGAGTATTAGCAGGAAATTGAACATTGCTGATTATTTTGAAAATCAACAGTGAACCATTGGGGTCTGGCGTCATCTGACAAAAAATGTTAGTTAAAAGAATATACAATTCTATTTGAAGATGGTGGCAATTTGAATCTACATCTATTTTCATGTATATATAGAGATCTATACAGAGAGAACCAGTGTTTTTAGAGACCGAAAATGCTAATAGCAGGAAGAGTGAATTTTCGAAGAAAATATTACCCCCCCCCCCCAATTTATTTCACTCTGTATTATTTCATAACCTGTCGTTAGTTCATCAGGAGTTCAATTACAAAGTTAAATGTTAAAAACAATTATATAGAAAAATTAATTGTATTTAAAGTTTAATGTTTTAATGTAGACAATTGATTTTACCATTTTTAGTAGCGTCTTTGCTTAATTTTAATATCCTAATGAAGTAACGAATGGTTATGAAATATAGAGAGAAATAAATGAGTTTTTTTATTTGACAAATCGCTTACCTGTTTAATTAATTTTTACTAATATTGTACGGTCGATAATTCTTACAAGTCTACATATATCTATATATATATATATATATATATATATATATATATATATATATATATATATATATAGAATACTAAGGCATGATTTATTATTATTAAACTAGAATGTATCTTATAATTTTATCCATGGCAACTACAAATGTATAAGTATGAAATTAATATACTGTCATTTATATTTTGAATTCCTTGAAAAAGGAATCATTTACCGAAACATGTAGGATTGTTTTAAATATATACATTTTGAAGTAAAACCAGACCTTAAATCGCCAACAAATTGAATTTACCATAACGTACAAAGGTCACGAAATAATTATCTTTATATATATATATATATATATATATATATATATATATATATATATATATATATATTATTACTTCGTCTCTTCTTTACCAAAATTTTGATATTATTAATTAACGCGAAACACATAAAAATAATATGAGTATTATTATGTTTTCTCTATAAACAATTTAGATTATATCTCGTCTTAAGAAATATTATTTTACAGCGGGATCGACGGTTTTGACAGTGGATAAGTGTATATCTAATCAAGCAGTTATTTTTAAAACTCTTTGATGTGTGTGCGTGCCTCTAAAAATTCTTCGAGGAACAATTTTGTTCACATTATTGTAATGTTATTGCTTAAAATGTTATGAGTTATCATTCTAATTTATCAGTTAATTATGCTCACCCAAGAAAATTTTATTCAATTGCAAATTAACGAAAACTTGACAACTATTCACTATCATGCACAAGTTTTGCATGATGTTTGTAATTATTATTAATTAATTAAGCAAAACTGAGAGCAATGTAAAATTCACTTAAACTAATAATTATATTTTTAAGTTCTTGAACGAGTATGACGAATATTCAAATTCGGTGTAATTGTTGCAATATTTTATGCCAACTATATTTTTTTATAACTCCTGGTGAGTTCTGCAGGCAATAAACTTTTGTTATGACAAGAAAATGAATGACATTGAGAGTGTCACTCCAGAGATTTCTCTCCCATTAAGAGTGGCACTCCCGAAATTGCAATTTATCTGAATCTAGAGCCAACAATCCGTTTCCCTCAAACCCGCCAGATCTTACACCTTCTGATGCCTTTTTGTGGGGAATCCCCAAACAGCAAATCCACCAGGACTCATTGCCCCAGTATATTGAGGAATTGAAAAACAAAATTCGGCAAGTGTTGGCTGTAGTACCACTTTCTGCTATCAGGGGAATGTTCAGAAACTTGCGGGACAGATGCGAAAATTGCCTTCAAGTACAAGGAGAACATCTCAAAAATACCAATAATTAAAATCGTACCAAATTATGTAACACTAGAAATATATTTTTAAGTTTCGGTATACTTTATTCCGTCATACTGTATATTCATTTATAAACATTTATGTCTACGATTGTAAGTTCACGATGATCGCGACTTGAATGAGTCATTCTTCCTCTTGAGTGGTTATATAGTCCTCTGGGTATTCGAGAATAAATCGATCTCGGCATTCCGGACTGTTCCATAGCGTGCACTGTCGGAAACATCATCGCTTAAGTCACGTTGCCACAATACCCTTAAAGTAAAAGTTGCAGCTGAATGTTTAAATAGTTTTGCATAAAATTCTTCACTTTATCATGGTCTTCAGGTCACTCTCTGAATGACGGATACTAAAGAAGAGGGATATGAAAGTGTTTCTCACTGTAAGTACCGGTTTTATTTTTTCATTTAACATGGGCAAGTAATAAGTAGCATTAATCATTCATATCGCCCAGGAGTATCAACATATGCAATGCCGATTTTATTCCCAAAAAATAATCAGGGTTTTCCAGCAAACGGCTCGCGTTTTTCGTTTTTTTAGGTGTCGAAGGGTCTGTATGTCTTCATTACATACCCTAATGTTTTTCCTAAAAATAGAACCGTGCATCCGAGATCGACAGCACATTAATATGGACCCAAGGAAACTATTTTGACGTGGTTTCTTTTGCACTGCCGAAAGAACACGCACATAATAGCTAAAATCAGTTGTGAACTAATTTTTCATTTCTTATTCCAAGAAAATAAACTTTCACTTTAACTATAAATTGACTATTGTACTGATAGACTTGGCTTTTTGAATATTGGCGTAATTCATATCTACTCGTCGTCGGATAAGGCTTATTTTTCATTTATATCCATCAATGCCTACGTTTTACATCTGGTTTTTTAACAAGTAATCCGTTTTATAATCCAAAAGGAATAAAAAAAATATTAGCTGGTTTCATATTTTCGTTTATTCAAAACTTAATTACTGTATCTATTATATACAATAATTAAAAATACTAAGCGTAAAAACTACTTAATATACACCAACCAGATACATAAAATCAATCTATCTAAAATATAATTTCAGTATATTACCACCCTTCACTTAAATTTTACAAAAAAAAACATGTGTGAACTACCTTCGTATTCACAACTGTACTTTTCGTATTAACTAGATAAATAAAACAAAGTACATAATTTGAAATATCTTGAGTGGTTAAAACCCAACCATATTTTGTATAAAACATTTTTAATAATATTAAAATATTGTTAAAAACCGGGTGTGGAGAACACAAGACAAGTTCATATTTGTGTGAAAATATCTTTGCAAACATGTAAACACGTGTTTCATCTTATAATACTAATCAATCAGCACATGGTGGTGCTCCAGCAGCATGTACTGATGATTCTACAGTAAGATGAAACACGTATCTGCATGTCTGGAAAGATACTTTCACACAAATATGAACTTGTATTGTGTTCTCTACACACGATTTTAAACAATATTTTTAATATTAATAAAAATGTTTTTGTTTTAAATAAATAACATAAGACAATGTAAAGCTGTTTCTTCAAATACATTAATTTCTCAAATGTTAATTCGAAAACCCTTACCATAATATAGCTTTAAATAATGGATACCGATTTCAACAACTATATTGTTATCATCAGTACTTGAAAAAGTATTGCACTCCGAGCCTTAGCACATACATTACACAAGCAAAGCGCGTCACTATATCACCGACGAATTAGCACAATGTGCAAAATGTGCGCTAGGGCTCTGAGTGTGAAATTTTTTCAACTGCTGTTGATGACAACATAGTTGTCGAAAAGCGTATCCAAAATTTAAAACTATATTGTGATAAGGGTTTTTGTAAATTAACTTTTACATAATTAGACACAGTCTGCGATTCATACAGATTTATTTCTGAAATAGCAATTTTGACTAAACGACACATTTGTGTTATTTTTAATATTGAAAAATGTTCACAAGATCTATAAACCAAAGACGTTACATATCGGACATGTTGAATAGGAACATATATGCAAGAATGTTTGCTCATTCACATTTCGAAAAATTTTAGTGTTAGATTAGTTTTATATTTAGACATTATTTAATGAAATGATTTTCTAGATATTTTACCAATTAGCTCCTGACTTATTTATGTATATGCAATGCAACATATGGCCTGTCATTATGATATGTACATACACGTGTTCATTTAGAGGTAGTGAAATGTGAAACCATTCATGTTCGTTCAATTAAGTACTCTAGTGAATAAAAAAAGTTTCTAAACACGGAGTCGTTGGTCGTTTAGTTTATAGGTAATGATCATAAATTCCAACTCTGTTTTGTATAATTGTATTAAGGTTAAATACCGTTGGCTACGTGAAAATATAGCACACAAACATGTATATGTGTATAGCGCTCAGAGTTGCTGCCAGATTTATTGAATTTTTAATCCATAAATTACCGCAATCCAATTAAACGTGTTTAAATACTACGGTGTTCCGCCTTAGAAGGTTTCATAATTAAATTACCTCCTTGTGTTGAGTTGGAAATTAATTCTCTATGTGCCTAAGACGTTTTCCTGCATTCGTCGTCTTGCAAAATTAGATTACTGCGCTAGAGCATTCTTTATTTGTCGAGCACGATGCACAAGGAGATGATCGAATTTGGATGATTGATATTTAGCGCTAAAGGTTACTATAATTACACTGCATAATAAGGTCGTTATAAATAAATAAATATTATTTCTGACGTAATTTTCTTTAATGACTTTGGATTTTTATGAAAATGAATGATGTAAAGTACATTAAAAAATGACAGGACTTTTTCAAAATCATGCACAACGAATTTTAAATATTTGTATCAAAAACTTCTAGTAATAGATGTGTTTCAGAAGGCAAACTAGTATATTGATAATCTATTAAAATTAATTCCTTGCCGTTATACAAAACATATATTTTAAATAGATTTTATTTAAATTCTTCTAAAGTTAGGAATTATATTTAGAATTCTAAAATCTCATGAGCCAATGTTTTTCTCTAAATCGGGCAATAAGGATAAAAAATACATACATCAAATGCAGTTACATTTCATGAAATATTTTTCTGATTTATTAGGAATCAAATTTAATAAAGAAATAGGGAATTAGAGTATATATTGGCCGCCATTAATAAATGAACACCCAATAAACGTATACATATTTTAGTGAAATTTTCGGGAATGGTGTATTTTGTCCCTATTAAAAAGCAGTAAATATTTCTGCAAGATACATTCGAATACTCGAAGCAATTGGCAATTAACTAAACCGCATGTTTGTTTCTCTGTTGACATTATTTACTTAAGTATATCTGTAAAGTATACATATAGCTTTACTTAGACCTAGTAGAATCCAAAAGAATACCTCTCGTTCGACAACCTGCCAATTTTCATCAATTAGCTAAATTTGAAAGTGGCAGAATAATCGGGCTACGAGAAGCTGGATTAATCGTTCGTGGTATTGCTGATCGTGTGGGATACAATTACGCCGTTTTAGCGAATATAGGCAGAAGATAATGAGACATCACGACATTTACGACCCGGATGACCCATACGCACCACAACTGATCGTAAAGATCATGTTCTTGGGTTTGTGGCTCTAAGAGAACGTTTCTTCTCAACAAGGTACATTGTTGATAGATGAAGAGGTTTAGTTAGCTAGCAAATCTCCATACGATCTATATGTCGAAGAATTCGACCTTTTGGGCTTAGATTGCACCTCTAACTCCGGGCCATAAAATTGCAGGGCTAGAATGGTGTAAGTAAATGTTACACAGGAATTAAAAATGGAATCGAGTCGTTTTCATGGACGAATCTTGATTTTGATCAGAAAACGTCCTGACGAAAGATGAACCTTTTACTACTTTAAATGCTTTAATAGTTCGCAGGATTTGTCACCAATAGGACAAGTATGGGATATGGTACTACAAAGAATCAATAATTATAGTTTTTTATTCCATTTGATTATCTCTGTCTGTTGAGCTCTCATCTCCTTACTTCATCCATTTGGTTCTAGGTTTTCGCCGCTCTTTATCTCCTCCAACATTAGGAAATATCACTGATGTTGTATCTGCTCTTTATACGGATACTAACCAATTCACTCTTTCCTAATAATTCCATATATTCTATATATTTTTGATTCTTCTCAAAATTTGTTTCCTAAAATCCTTTACCGCACTTGTCTTGAGTGTCAAAATGTGCATTTATTTGTGATTCCTAGACAGGAGCCCAAATTTATAAAAAATGTCTAAAATACTATGTTATTAAGTAAAAATAACATAAATATTGTGTGCTCCATAACTAATATCAAAGTATTTAGAGACATTCATTCCAGTGCTTTTATACGATTTATGGCGACTAACCAATAATAAAAGCTTTAAATAACAAAAGTGCACTACTGCAAGCAATGAGGTTGTGGTATAAGAAAATGCAAAGAAAATATTTATTTGAGATTTGGTTTCCGAGCTGTAGACATTGAAGGCCCATGGCTTCTAGTTTAGCGTCTATAGTTTTTTACTGTCTTTCTTCCTTGTTTACTATCTCTAATCAAGTTTTCCCAATTCTCTATATACATTTTTCAAAAAAATATTTCATATAAAAGCCGAAAAACTCCAAGAATTTATCAATTGATATATTTAATGAACAGCTAAGAAATTATCTAAACACTCATATAGCTATGGAGTAATAATTAGCAATTTCAAACCTTCAAAACTGACATCTGCTCTCAAAAACAGACATCTGCTTTCAAAACTGACATTTGCTTTCATAACAGACATCTGCTTTCAAAAAAGACATCTGCTTCCATTAACTGACATTTGCTTCCAATAACTGACATCTGCTGTCAAAACTGACATCAGCTTTCATAACTGACTTCTGCTTTCAAAACTTGACATCTACATTCAATAACTGACATCTGAATCATTAACACTGTTACTTTATATATGCATTTCTAAATATCTTGAACCAAGGTCTTTCGTGGATTAGGTGGTAAAGCAACGGTCCGGCAAACCGTAGACTTGGATTCCCAACCTAAACAATATTTTTCAATTAAAAAAATTTCGTATGATTTGCTTTATAATTT
Source organism: Melolontha melolontha (assembly GCA_935421215.2). Lineage (NCBI taxonomy): Eukaryota > Metazoa > Arthropoda > Insecta > Coleoptera > Scarabaeidae > Melolontha > Melolontha melolontha. The sequence goes on along the minus strand of OW285235.1, from coordinate 109,264,919 downwards.
GTAGACAGCAATGTTTACATCCTCACCTAATTTGCAATTACATACATACTAATTTGATATTTGTAAATATTTCATATAAAAGCCGAAAAACTACAAGAATTTATCAATTTATATATACCGGGTGTATTATGAAAAACCTTTCGTGCTGTAACTTTTTTATTTTTTATCCGAATGTAATAAATTATACGTCGAACTAAATCGTTTTAAAAACACTGTAACGTGATCCGCTTTGAATTTTTTTTTACACTTTGTTTTTGACAGACAGCGGCAAACTGTGCTTTTTAAACTGCACTATACTTTTTCTTTCCTTATTCAAATATATTACATTTTCTGAATATGAAACTGTAAGCAACGATATCCTTGTAAGAAAAAAAATGGAGAAATTATTTTTAGTTCCATTTATTCTGGTTTTTCCGAACACAGAGATTTCATAAATGCATTTTAAATACTCTATTTCATTTTATTACCAGCAAATGTCTGTACCTTTTAAAATCACCTACATTCAATATTATACAGCCAATAAAGGATTACAAACCAATGTTATCAGTGAGCGGTGGGTCAACAACAACATTTACAGTGTTTATTTTAAAAATTTAAAAATCAAGCAGTCATGTTGAACGATAAAAGTGCATTCCAAATTTTCGCAGAGAGCTGTGACATCTGTCAGTCACACATTCATTATAACATTTTCAACGATTTATCTCTAAATTTTGTTATTGAAATGGATAATGGCGAATGTGTGGATGCGATTCAAGCATATTTTGAATGCGGAAAAAATTCTGCAGCTGCTTTGCGACTTTATGGAAATCGTTTTCCTGACAGACTGCGTCCAAGTGCCGATAAGTTTGGAAGGCTCGTGCGAAATTTACGAAATTTTGGATCATTCAAAAAACCGAAAATAAACGCACGTGTAATTCAAGATCAAAATTTAGAATTAAGTGTCTTGCTCTATGTGGAAGAAAACCCTAATCCGTCTAAGCAAGAAATTGCTCACTACATGCAGGTATCACATTCTACAGTTCAGTACATTCTGAAGAAGCACAAGTTCTTTCCTTATAAACCACGGAAGGTGCATGCTCTCGGTGAAAACGACCCTCAACGAAGGGTTCAATTCTACACGGTTTTCATGAATAAACTAAGGGAAGATCCAATTTTTTTATCGTCGTGTGTTGTGGTCAGATGAATGCACTTTTGGGAAAAATGGTGTATTCAACAAAAATAATCATCGCCATTGGAGCACTGAAAATAACCATGTTGTGATGCAACACAATTTTAAAAATCGGTTCAGTGTAAATGTATGGTGTGGCATTTTAGGCGATAGAGTAGTAGGGCCTTTTTTGTGGAGGGTAATCTAAACCAAGAAAAGTATAATAATTTGTTACGCAATGAATTGGGCGATTATTTAGATAAGTTGCCACTTGCTGAGTTAAATAGGGTGGTGTTCCAACAGGACGGTGCCACACCCCATAATGCACGAATGAATACTGATTTTCTAAATAATTATTTTTTTTGGCGTCAGATGGATGGGCACTTACGGACTTATTCGATGGCCTGCTAGATCGCCAAATCTGAATCCACTGGATTTCTTTCTGTGGTCTTACATTCAAGATCATGTCTATTTGACTCCACCTGATACCAGAGATGATTTAGTAAGAAGGATAGTACAAGTATGTCATGAAATACCACTAAATCTTATATTAAACGCAGCAGTTGGAGTTAATATAAGGTGTCAAATGTGTCTGGAACAAAATGGGGCCAATTTCGAACATTTGATTCATTAAAATATATGATAGCTTGATTTCTGTAAATTTCGTAGTTTTTCTTTAATAATAAAAAATTTGTCACTCAATTTAATGGAGGTGTGTTCAGGAAATAAATGTTTATTAGAATAAGTAAAAAAAAAATATGTAGTACAATTTAAAAAAAAAAATTACTACTGTCTGTCAAAAACGAAATGTCAAATAATTTTTTTTTTAAACAGGTTACAGTGCTTTAAAAACGATTTAGTTTGACATATCATTCATTAAAATCAGATAAAATATAAGGAAGCTATAGCCCCAAAGGTTTTTCATAATTCACCCGGTATATATATATATATATATATATATATATATATATATATATATATAAACATAAACATTAAGAGAAAAGTATTATTTATATATTTGAGGTGCGTTTTAAAGCAAATAACATTATCCATCCATTTATTAATTACTGCAAGCTCTTACTTAATGTGACTAATTATAATATTATCTTAATAGAGCGCGATCAAGTTATTTAAAGCTAATCTAATAAAGAAATATTAATATTTATAATGCTTTTTTATCAATCAAATGAATCTGCGATGAAAAAATTTTAAACCTTTATATTTGAATGTACCTAAAATGAAAAAGTGGAAAGCCAAGAAAAAAACCATCATTCTCAAGAAAACAACCCTCCGAGCATTTAAAAGGCGAACCCGAGAAGATTATCTCGTTGACATTTAAATCTTTCATTAACACCCCTTTTCGTAATAAACGTCAATTAGAAGTTAAGTAATTATATATTTAGCGAAGCAGAGGCGGCAATGTTTAGCCCGAGTTTACAGGGTGGTTTCACCACCGCCTTTTACTACCGACTTCATCACTACTGATCTACTGGTGCTGCTGCTGCGAGGGTTGAGGCCACGTTTGCATAATGGACCATCGCGAAAGGGGTAATTAAGGGAATGTTCGCTATTAATTAACAACAACCTGTTGCTCCGTGCTCCGGAATCTGACAAAGTGCCCCAGAACTTTAAAATCTGTTAATGAAGACATATCTCATTCATGAAACGAGTTTCGCCAACAGGCCCGAATGTTTGCTCTTTAGTCATCCGATTTAACCCTTTAATTTTATTGAAGAGGGGTGGATGGATGAATTGATGTACTTTACAACGGAATTTATTCGAGTTTCATTAACACAGGTTTTTGACGCTTTAATATTTATCTTCATTATTAATGTTTTACTAAAATCATTTGTAGCGTTATGTAGTTAAAGGATGCCATTAATTATGGGTTCTATTTGAATATCTCTGTCGGAAATTATCTATTATAATTTTCTTACCATTAATTATCCTTACACTAACAAGTTACGTAAACGTAAATAGAAAATTACTATTTTATGACATTGTTAATTACTTTGTAGGGATTAGTAACTGAAGGGAAATTCTAATGAGGTTAAATTAGATTGAAAAATATATATAATTAATTCTTATGTAATATCTAATTTAAAAATGTTGATAATAAACAATATTTAACGTAATGTTAGATGTAGTAGCTTTCTGGCTAATTATATATTTCAGTAAATTGTAGTATACAATATTATTTAAAAGGACATTTAAATACTTTTTCTGTTTCTCTCTAGATTAAATAGTTCTCTACTTCCTCCTGTAATTATAATTGAAATTGAAAATTGAGATTATGATTATGATTATGATTATGAAATTGTAATTTGAATATACATAATAAAACATTTTCTTAAGGAATGTAATCACATTTCAAAGTTATTAGATTGATCCAAGATTTCGTATTTATTTATTTACGAGGGATGTTTTTTATGTTTTGCATACTGGGATATAGAGAGCGCCACTAATTAAATCTCAGTACTAAGAATTAATCTCCATCTTTAGTTAGCCTAAATCCAAAGTTTCAGTGCGATACCTGTAATGTTCTAGCTATAACGAACTGTTAAATTTGACAAGTTAGTCAAAAATGGAATTTTTAACGTAACAAAATGTCGAATTGTCGTACAGCGCCGACGTACGACGTACGTTTTTTTAACTTTTCGAAATTTAAGGACGGACTGCGTGGTCAAAGGTTCCAGTAGTCAGACGGAGCAGTTAATGCCTTCAGAAACTTAATTTTGGCTGTAGCAACAAACGACTGCGATAACTGCTTCCAGAGTTAGTTCGAGCGCATGCAAAAGTGCATTAATCTTCGTTGATAATACTTCGAGAAATAATAAAGTCTTTAAAAGCTATCTACTGTTTTATTCCAGTTGGCAAACAGAAAAATCAACTAACAGGGCAGATACGGAGAAGTACCATTACGTATTAATAAATTAAATAAATCTGATCATTTTATATTATACCATGCACACAAGAAAGCAAAGTAGTTTTTAATTTACCGAAATCGGCTGAAGACTTTCCACGATTCAACAAAAATTATGTAAACTATTACTATAAAGTATACGCCCCCGCGCCCCCCACACGCCCCCCGTGCCCCCCAAGGGTGGGCAAATTTGAGGTTAGGAAGTAAATTGGCTTAAAAACACACCATTTTTGACAAATTCAGTTTTATTGATACCAATGTAAAGTAGAAATATAGGAATTAATAATGGAATATGATGTCGGGCAAATGTCCACCTCTAGCACGTCGACAGACGTCCGCTCTTTTCACAAAATTTTGAACCACATTTTACAACAAAGCTTCGCCTATCTCGGCAATGCAGAACCGAATTTCATCTTTCAGAGCGTCAGTTGTTTGTGGATTGTTCACGTAAACCCGGTCTTTCAAATGGCCCCAGAGAAAATAATCAAGCGGCGTTAAATCACAAGAACGGGGCGGCCAATTGACATCGCCAAATCGAGAAATTACGCGACCGGGAAATTTCTCATGCAATAACTGAATTGTTTGCCGGCTGTGTGGCTTGTGGCGCCGTCTTGCTGAAACCAAAGGTCATTGATGTCAACATTAGCCAATTGTGGCCACAAAAAATCGGTTATCATGGTTTGGTAGCGCAGAGAATGCACGGTGACGGCGTTTCCTTGCTCATTCTCGTAAAAATACGGGCCGATGGTGCCGCCTGACCACAAACCGCACCATACGGTTACTTTCTTTGGATGTAATGGTTTTTCCAGGACTATTTGTGGATTTTGTGAGCCCCATATGTGACAATTTTGTTTGTTTACATAACCGCCTAATTGAAAATGGGCCTCATCACTAAAGATGATTTTGTTGAAAAATGCGTTGTTTTCGTTCAGTTTTTCAAACAGCCAATTCACAAACGTTCGACGCAAACAATGGTCGGCCGGCTTTAATTCTTGAACGAGTTGAACTTTATAAGCGTGAAGATGAAGATCTTTATGCAAAATGTTGCGCAAAGTGCCTCTGGTGATGCCCAATTGTTGCGAACGTCGACGAGTTGATGTTCCAGGCTAATTCTCAACACTTTACTGTACAGCGGCTATGTTTACATCACTACGGCCACTACGAGCGTATTGTTTTGGTCTATTATCAGCAACAGTACCGTGAGCCTCGAATTTAGCGATTAAATTGCAGAGCGGTCTCAGAAGGAGCCTGATTACGAGGAAAAGCTGCTCGAATTTTACGAAGTGATACAGTAAAATTTTCACCATTTTGATAGTAAATTTTCACAATTAAAATTCTTTGTTCAAGAGTGTAGCGTTCCATGATTAAAATTTCCCAACTTTTTACTAAATAAATGTCAAAGGATGACAGCACAATTCTTGAAATTTCATCATTTGACAGCCAAATAAATTCCTAAACTCAAATTTGCCCACCCATTATATAAACTATTAATATACCGAAAAATGGAAAGTTGTAATTATATAGAATATGAATCCAAAATATTTTCTCAAAATTCCCTCTTCTAAATAAGAAAGAAATGACAATGATATAGAAAAAAATTCACGCCACTGTGTGACCGACTATATTATAAAAAGTATCAGAGACGATATCTGACACACAATAACAAAGTAAAAATAGTTTTGTTATTGTCGGTCCCGCTCTTACTTTCGTCTAGTTTTCGATCGTTACGTACGTTCGATACGATTTACATTTACGTCTTTGATTACGGATACATTGTTACCAAAAAAGACCTTGAATGAAATAAATGCTTTTGACATTTTACAACGCTAATTATTCGCCCTTAAGCAGGATTCGAACCTACGTTCATTGGTTTGCCGGATCACTGCCTTTACCATTAAGCTATTAAGGACAGAAGTTTCGAATCGTCGGGAAAGTCTTAAATCCCATTAAGAAACAGATATTAATATTATTACCCATAGTCAGCAATTTGAAGGACTTTAAATGCCCGTAAACCACACATCTTACCTGTTCTTTTAATACATCGTCTTTAAAAATTCAGACGAAAGTATAAATTTTTAACAGCTTACTTTCGTACCAGGTTATCTAAACCCTTACCATACAAAACTTATACATGCTATTATAAACATACACATTGCATCGTGTAAATAATATTTTATATTTCTTACTCCTTCACGTAATACATATGAAATGATGTCAGTCCTAAACGTCCACAAACTATTTTTAGTATGGTTTTTATTTAAAATGGGTTTGTAAATTAATGTAACACACATTTTAATTTTTAATAATTCACTTAAATGTATAAGCAGCTGCTTTTATATGAGATTATTGAGCTTAGCATACAACAGTGTTGTAGTTTTTTAATAATATAACTTTCATGGAGTTTTTAATTTTTGGGTTCGCATCGTAATTGGCTAACAATATTTTAGATTTATATTCTATATAATTTCATGTTTCCATTCTTCATACGTTGTCTCTTTATTTCAGGGATACCTGTATATTTATATATTAAACTTCAATCAATTAAATGCTACTATGCGTATATCATAATCCTTTTTCATATAGAGTCAGTTTTTTTGGTAATACAATATTTGCAATTATAATTATAATTTCAAAGACCTATTTAAAGAACATAGAACCGGTTACTGCTGTAAGGAATTTAAACCCATTATAGAAGTATCCAACTCTGGTGTTCTGCAAGGATCGAGTATAGACTCACTTATGTTTGTCCTCTTCAGTGCGAAATCTCAAACCAAATTTAGACGAATATTACATTATATACACAGGTAAAAGTTTCACTTTTTAACCAACTATACATTTATATCAATCTTAATTAGACTTTTAGTTATCGAAAACTTTGATATCTAATTTATATACAAACTTCAAATTGTATTAATGATACTAGAGATGAGCCATAGCCACAAACTAAATTTCGATCGTGGTTATGTTTTAACAGGATAGCCCTAGTGAGGCAAATCTACTCTAACCAACTTCATTATTATATAGAACGGCTTTGAAAGTCGCATTTATTATTAGTATGTCGTTGACATTTGATTTGCCACGTTATGCTAAAATAATCAAAGTTATACAAATACGTTCAGCTATAAAATACGGTCGGTGATTAAAATTTATAAATAAAGCAAAATTCGACCTGAAGAAATTTTTTCACAATTTATGAAGTCTATGATGAAAATGCAATGAATGAGGGAATGATAATTGGGCGGTGTAGATAGTTTAACTATTAAATATATAATATAATTAGTAAATTTGAAAATCAGTTGGATTTTACTTATCGCTCGAATTTTCACAGTATGGGTTAAAAGTGTGATAATAACTTATAAACAAAAATAAGCTTAATTGAAGGAAATTTGGGATAAACCCAACTTTAAAAAATTTTTGTTTACATTTTTAGTTATTTATAATTCGTTGATAATGTACTCGTATAGTAATATTTAGTAGAGTACCGTTTACCTTTCATAACTGTTGCCATCTTTTAGTATCGCCTCCACTATTGTCTGATAGATGTTAGACGATATATTCTTACATGTTGTTAAAATAATTATTTGTATTATACTGCGTTGGCACTACACATTTGCTTGAATCCTTTTTTGCATTTCGCCACAAGTTCTCGACACAACATGAAAGCCACCGGATTTCTACAACAAAATTTTGTAAAATCCATTCCTTTACAGCCTTTTATTTAGAGTCGTTGTCATGATAAAACTACTGCACTACAGGCAAAATTTCATCAGCAGATGGAAGCATTACAGTTCTAGGTATGTCTATACAGGGTTACTGCTGAATAGCGCCCAAGCTAATCTGAAGAATACGTATAAATGACCAACTCAAAATCAAGAATGGGATTTATTTGTAATACATCAAAAATTTCCAAATTTTTAGGGTGAAAATTTAGTTAAAGTCGGTCCGTCCATATCTTTGTTTATTCTATATTTACTGATTCATTGACTTGCAAAAAAATCGATAAAATTCCCAACAATATTTTTAACATAAGTTTCTGTTCATAGATAGTGAATGTTGTTGTTCTCTTACCAAAACATAAACATACTCGGCCGCACATATGGCGATGTTTTTTTTATGATAACAATAATAGCTTTTAAGTCGAATATGTCGACAAATCTATGCCGCATTAATTAAGATGTTATTAAAATTAAGTACTTTGAACGTTAAACTTCTTTTAAAAGTACAATTATGTTTATAATAAAACAAAAACCAACATAAAACAATAAGCTTTATGTAGGCTGTGTAGATAACTGGTTTTTAATTATTTGTATGGAATTATTTGCATATAATGTTTTTTCTTTAAATTTGTGTGTGGTACTGACAAATACCGAAAGAACAATATAATTTGTCGGTAAAGAGAATTACTGATGAATTAGAGGTGGAAGCTCATATTGCTGCTCGTATATTTAACTGCGACAGGGCCGGACTCGTGTAATGAAAAATCATTTTCTGGTTAGTACGTGAACATTCGATCGCGATTTTTTGGACATTACTTATATATACCTTTCACCGCTTTTTTTCTTTGGCGCTATACACATCTAGCATTGTACATTTTACATAGGTACAGTTTTGTTCCCCCTTTTGTTTGCCCTTTCTCCATCGCGAACGGCCCATATTAGTATTTCCACCTCTGTACTTTAATATTGTTTTGATGTATTTTGAATTAAATACTGGTCGTATCGGACGCCATGCTATAATTTTTTTCATCTAGAGAATGCCGATTAATTTTTATTTCATTGGACGACAAAACATTTTTCCATTGATCTACGTTTCATTTGAAATGGATTTCACAAATTTCAACTGTTGAATTCGATTTGATTTTTATGCCAAAGGCTTTTTCCTAGTGAAATCTTATTTCGTTGAGTCGAGTCCTAATTGTTCCTACAGATATTTATGATTTTATAGCTTCCAAAGTTCCCAATAAATTTCCACAACCGTACTTTTTGCGTTAAGGGGTTCATTTCGTAATTATTCTGACGCGATTATCCACCTGCAACGCTTTTGCGATTCTCTCCGAGTATTTTCTGTTGTCTTTTATCAGTTAAAATACCAAATTTTCCTTGAAATATGTAAAATGGCGACAATTCCATTTCAAGAGATTTTGTTCTTATAAATACATACATACATGTTTTTTATAATTTTTTGTATAGATGCTGTTTTTTACCATTTCAGTACTTTTACTTTGTATAAAATACCATATAGCACAGGCGAATATGATATTCTTCATTGTACAATACTTAAAATGCAACCAAATAATTTTCACTTTATTTTATTGTCTTATATACTATGGGTATTCCGTGCAGGACCAGTTCCGAAATGCTTTCACTAATATTTTTCAAGGAATTGCCTTGAATGTATTGAATTAGATGTTTAGAAGCTTCACCCAAATAATGAAAACAATTCAATGATATTTATTATTTGAAATTGGCTAGAAGAATTCCTCGTAATTTGAAATGTTGACATTGAAGTTATCCAATAAATCAAATCCCTATTTGCCTGAGTAAGTAGAAAGAAACAGCAAAGTAGGCTCTTCCCTCTTACATTTAGACGCAAGTAGAGCTAAATGTAGTGCAGGTTTGCTCAGACTTTTAGGGATTGCGATCTACCACAAAAAACAACATTGCGCATTTGCATTGCCTTGGGAGACCAGCAGTTAGATTTATATACCAATTATTATTAGTTAATAAATTTTGATACCTTCTGACGATGGTGCAGTCATTTAAAATAACAGTATTTAAAAAAGGTATATAACCCCTTACCACAATTATTAATCGTATCCTAAATACGTATTTCGACAACTAAGTTGTCATCATCAGTAGGTAAAAACCACTAATTAAAAAGTCTATACGTGGACGCGGTGTAAAGTAGTTGTTGCGTTAAGCGGTTCTCTATCTTTACTGTGCCCCATGTGCGTCTTTTTAATTAGTGGTTTTTACCTACTGATGATGACAACTTAGTTGTCGAAAGACGTATTTAGGATGCGATTAATAATTGTGGTAAGGGGTTATATACCTTTTTAAGTTTTTTACTTAACCGCAGTCTCCAAAGAAAGAATTTTTGACAGTATTTGTTTATAGTAAAATATGTAAATTAAATTTAACTTTTAAAGTAAAAATTCATAAATATTATTTCTAAAATTGGAAATTATATGTTTATTTACATTAATATTACAAATATCCTACATTTTTTACATATTCTGATTTAATTTTGAATGAAACGAATAAACAGTTTATCTAAATTGCTGCCAAATTAGTAATTTTATAAAAATAATTACATCAACCAATTCTATCTAATCTGCGAAATCATCGAAATGATGGTCAGCTAATTACAGTCTTCGCCTCGACGTTCGCAGCTCGAGAGAGAGGAAGATACCCTTAAGGAGATGTAAACAAAGTAATTAAACCTTATCTTATTTAATTATTGCCTGAAGTTATAAAGGAATGTTCAGCATGTGGGAGTGACAAAATAAAGATTGTTTTGAATGCATCTGCATAAGTCGTTGAAGCATTCACTCTAAACGTGCTAGTTTCGATTTTATTAGTCTGAATTGTGCACGAATATATTGGAATGTTACATTTTATAATATAGGAGTAGCAAAACTGAAATTATTTTTATCTTAATATTATAATTGTAGGGTCGGATAGGCGATGTATGAATAATGTGAGAAATATCATCGTTACTGAGATTTATTTTTAGCAACTGTTACTTTCTAACAAGAGGATTATTAAATACTAATTTATTAATCAATTAGAATACTAATTTCTTTACACATATATTCTAGAAGATACAATTACTATTTTTGTAAGTTTTTAGAAAAATAGAAATAGTAGGTAACTTCTTATAATTACATTAATTACATATATGTTGGCAAATAGTGATACTTCATTTAAATCGTAAAATATCTTTTGGAGATCATATTAACAAGTACTGACTTACTTTCCGTGTTCGGTCATTCGGTGATGAAAGAATTGTGGATCTGAACGTGGTTATCTATTTTCAGACGTTTCTAGGAGGGCGACCGATTGCTTGTGTTTGCAGTCTTCGTAGAGCTCCTTTCATACCCCCCATATTAATAAGTAATATAATGTTTAAAGTTTCTGAATATCATCTTTGGATGAACTATAAAATACATATTTTAAATGTTGTTTGTTTCGTATGATTTAATTATACAGCAACATAATAATTTGAAGCCATTATAGGTACAACAAAGAGAATATTAGTCAATACAATCTAAATAAATTGTTGCATTAGCCCCATTAGATAAAACAATTGTATAAAGTCTTACTAAGATTATCTTTTCTATAATATTTTGAAATAATTTACTCGCCTTGATTAAAAGAGTTTCAATGCTGTAATAAAAACTGACTATGTAAATGTTTAATTATTAAAACTTTTAATACCCTTCAGAAGTTTTTATTCAATCATTTCGAAGCATGAAACAATGGGCGGATGTAATCTCACCACTAAATGACAAGTACACTAATAGATTCCCCACCGAAGGGTTTACATTAATACTATAGGTATTCTTACCACGCGATTTAATACATAACATTTTTCTTTAAATTTTCTGATGAATGAATTTACTACAGAGCGCTTTTTCAGAAGTATAGAAATTATACGAACATTCAACACTAAAAGGATAATAATAAAAAGAAATACTGATGGTAATTTACAGACTGTCCTTGAAATAAACGTATGATAAATGGAAACATATAATTGTATGGAACATAAATCTAACATATTGTGAGTCAACAACGACGCGAACCTCGAAATTAAAAACATCCTGAAAATTGTATTACGTTACGCCTATGAATTCAAAATATTTAGAACGTGTATAAATAATAAATATCTCATACATACATACGCTATAGCGTATGTTTACTTACGTAACAGCTGGCTGAGATGGCCAATAACAAAACTATTCTTTTTGCTTTTGTCGATCAATTTCAAGATATGTGTCTTCTTTTATAATATAGTGGATTGCACAGTGGCGTGATAATTTTTTTTAAATAACTTTGTAATTTTTTTTTCGCTTATGAGAGGGCATTTTGAAAAAATATTTGGGATTTATATTCTATATAATTACATCTTTCCCTTTTTCAAACATCGTCTTTTTATTTCAAGGACAGCCTGTATATACATATATATATAACATTAGATAAATTATTGGAGTTTTTCGGCTATTTTATATGAAATATTTACAAATATTAAATTAGAATGTATGTAATTGCAGAGTAAGTGGGGATGTAAACATTGCTGTCTACAAATTACAAAGCAAATCATACGAAATTTTTTATTTGAAAAATATGGTCTACGTTGGGACTCGAACCCAAGTCTACAGCTATCCGGGCTGTCGCCTTTACCACTAGGCCACAATAGACCCAGGTTCAAGCCATATAGAAATGCAATATAAAGTAACAGTGTTAATGAATCAGATGTCAGTTATTGAATGTAGATGTTAAGCTGAAAGCAGAAGTCAGTTTTGAAAGCTCATGTCAGTTTTGATAGCAGATGTCAGTTAGTGAAAGCAAATGTCAGTTATTGAAAGCAGATGTCTGTTTTGAAAGCAGGTGTCAGTTATGAAAGCAAACGTTAGATTAGAAAGCAGATGCCTATTTTGAAATTAGATGCGAGTTACTGAAAGTAGATGTCAGTATTTTTGAGAGCAGATGTCAGATTTGAATGTTTGAAAATGCTAATTATTACTCCATAGCATATGAGTGTTTAGATAATTATATATATATATATATATATATATATATATATATATATATGTATATATATTCATTAATATTTAGATTATCGGTCTGTTTACACTAAAACTGAAATGTTCATTCTCTTAATATTTCGTAATTTATTAATAACTTCGTCAGGAGGTACTATAAAATTGCAATAGATAATTTATACTTATACTAATATATTCAAAAAGAAACTTACAGCTAGAGTTAAGCATTGGTAGTCTTATTAATTAATTTGCACATAATTGTAACTAGTAACTCACTATTAAACACTTGAAAATTGCCGTTTTTAACTGCATGTCTGTATAATATGTACGTGAAAACAATTCTATATTTTATCTTAATTTCTACGTTGGGTACTTATCCGGTTGTAAAAAAGTCGAGGTGGTAAGAAAAAAATGGTCTATGTACAAAAATCTATCTATCCATATAATATTTTAGTAAATAAGATAAATTCCCTGGTCACAGTGTTATGTGCAAGATATTCAAAATATTTTTATATTTATTAATATGTATAGTTTCGAGTACTAGTCTGTTTTTATAGGGATTTTCCTTTTCCAAAATTTGTACATTGATAATGTTTGAAGGTTTTCCAATAAATCTTCTGCTTTTCGCTTACACAAATTTGTAAGCGCTTTCCTCTTTGTCTTCTGCTCATCTCTCTCTTGATTATGAACTATATCACTCGATACTACAAGCTGAGGACTAATAGTAAATAGTTTGGCATTACACTTTCTTCTTTGGACACATCTCCAGAAAAGTTCTCTGCTTTTCAATTGTTTCTACTTAAAATAGACAAGATTCTCAAAAATAAGTAAATATTTACCTCGTATACCTTTCACTAACGTTGCTGACAGCTCATAAATCACACAGCACTGTTAATGCACACTTTAATTAATTAAAATTAATATCAAAATATACAGCAATAAGCACTAAATTCTTCTGTAGAGCGACAGATACTGATTTGTAATCAAATGAATTGTAATAATATCGCAAGAAAGTGTTATTAACATTAAATAAACATTACGTGTCATTGAAGTGCAAATAATTCGAAATTTCCAAATTACAGTTTTTAAAATTATTTTATTTCTTTCTATTGAACTCTGTTAATGTTGAAAATAGCTACCGGATTATGAGATTGACTTTTTGATGCAGGTAAAGGGCAAGATTTATATAATCATTTTCTTTCTTGGAATTCTTTTTTTGCACAGCCTATGAATGTAAATATACTTCTGTAGTAACAAGTGAAGTTACATGTGTGCTCTAGAATTTTAAACATTACTTTACTATTAAATATATCAGAAAGTTCTACCTTCTTGTTCGCTCCTATAAAACAGACATTAGGTACCGGTCGCTTAAATGTTTCTAAGAAACTTTCATAGTGGGATTTAAACTTACTAGCCTGCATACATAAAATTTATACAAAGTATGAAAATGCTTGTCAATAACATTATATTAAAGTATTGTTTGTTCTAAGAATTTGCAAAAAGTGAAACAGGTTGTGATGGAAAATTTTTGAATCATTTTTGGTGCCGACGTTATAAACATATGTAGCGCCAAAAGCTAATCCGCCATATTTGAGAATGGCCAATCCAGTTTGAGTGATGAACCCCATTTCGGTAAACCTTCGAAATTTGATTATTACGTTTTTCGACAAGATTTGCCACTAATATTTAGTGGCGTTTGGAAAAATGTCCAATTATTATCAATTTGACAATTCTGGAACACATTCAGAGTTTAGGATACGATTTCAGTGAATTAACGGCACAATTTAGTGAGTCGAATTAAAATTTGTTCATCACTACTGGTACAGAATGAAAATAATTATTTTTTCGGATTATTTAATTCCAAGAAGGAAATAACACTACGACAATCCTGTAAGAAATAAAGACGCAGTCATCTTTATTTATGATCAGCTTTCGGAATCGGAGGACCTATGACTTCTAAGATACTGTTGACAGCTAATAAATTTGGATGTAATACTTAACAAAACCGCCAATTTTGACAAATTTTTAGCATTACAACGTGACTATTTAAAAAAATTTGCAATATTAGATTGTGTTATTACTAGAGAACGGACATTCTTACCACATGACTATATTGTTATTGTTATCGCTGCGAGAACAGGTGTCCGAGTAAGTCAAACACAAAATCTTCATTGTATTACGCCGGGATGTTGAGCGAAGTTTATAAACATTTCCAAGAAGTTTATAAACATTTCCAATTGCCGATTGCGTCTAATTGAATATATTCTCCGAATACAATAGCGGGCTTGTGCATTGTTAACGCTGCGGACCAGATGGCCGGGTAAGTCTAACAAATACTTCATTGAATTACGCCGAGTCATGTGGTACGAATGTCCGTTCCCTAGTTATTACACCCAGTATATTCCCTTTTTACTTTTTCAATAATCGCAAAATTTTTTAAATGAAAAAGCTTTTGTACCCAAGATTACGTGCAAGAATACTTAAATTCTGTCGGAAAAATGGGAACTTACGAAATAGTGGCTAATATGTCTACATTTTCATTAAACACATATGTTCGAAGTTTTATATACCAAAAACTACCCAACATTTAGAATAATTTAAGAAATTTACTTAAATTTTGCTTCAAATGTTTTTTTTATAAACAATTAACATATAGTAATAACACATTAAGCAAAGTCATAAAGACAGGAGCTGCATGCAATATACCACAATTTCTACTAAACACGATTACTGGATTACTGTGACTTTTGAAGGTTCCTAGTCAATGAGTGGTACATATTTAATGAACATGATATCCTACTGTGCAAATCGTTTAAGTTTTTTTATATAAATATGAACACCTACTAAGAGCACTATTTCAGCAGCTTGATTTTCGTATATGCTATATTAATAACTTGCACATAAAAAAAACTTGCTTTATGAAAAATACATAAACTACATACAAAAAAATACAAAATACATACTTGTACAATATGAAACAAACATGTAAATAAATAATTTACATATCTGTAACTATGCACATGGACAATACACCTCGTATTTTCAGCATTTACTTCTGCTTAATACATATGTTTCTGCCATCTAGGCGTCCTCAGTTAAGCTAGTGAAGCAATGTATACAAATTAATACAAACCTGTTATAAACAACTGGTTTGTATCTGTATTTAAATTTACTGAAATAGCCCGCATAGATCAAGCAAGTTCCGTCCTATAAGAAGACAACTATTTAATAATTGACATCTTACGGGCGAAAGAGACTTTGTCTGGAGGGCTACCTATCGTTCGAACAGCTAAGCTGCTACGGGAAACGATAAAATACGTATGTAGATGTAGTCCATTAACAACCAGCCAGATGGCGGTAAATATATAAAAAGGTTTTGTTTAAGTATGACAATACGTTAAGCACGTATAAAGCGTTTGTACAATATGAAACAAACATGTAAATAAATAATTTACATATCTGTAACTATGCACATGGACAATACACCTCGTATTTTCAGCATTTACTTCTGCTTAATACATATGTTTCTGCCATCTAGGCGTCCTCAGTTAAGCTAGTGACGCAAATGTATACAAATTAATACAAACCTATTATAAACAACTGGTTTGTATCTGTATTTAAATTTACTGAAATAGCCCGCATAGATCAAGCAAGTTCCGTCCTATAAGGAAGGTAGCCCTTCCAGACAAAGTCTCTTTCGCCCGTAAGATGTCAATTATTAAATAGTTGTCTTCTTATAGGACGGAACTTGCTTGATCTATGCGGGCTATTTCAGTAAATTTAAATACAGATACAAACCAGTTGTTTATAACAGGTTTGTATTAATTTGTATACATTGCTTCACTAGCTTAACTGAGGACGCCTAGATGGCAGAAACATATGTATTAAGCAGAAGTAAATGCTGAAAATACGAGGTGTATTGTCCATGTGCATAGTTACAGATATGTAAATTATTTATTTACATGTTTGTTTCATATTGTACAAACGCTTTATACGTGCTTAACGTATTGTCATACTTAAACAAAACCTTTTTATATATACATACTTGTGTTGTAAAAGACCCAATTCTTTCGTACGCTACTATTTTATACTATTGCAATATTTTTTTATTATTAAATATATAAACTATTTAAAGAAAACAAACGTAAATAATTAAAAGTGTTATATTCATTGTTTGTAATATGAGATTTAAATTCAACACAGTAGGCTCTTCAGCTGAATGTAAATAATTTTTGTGTATCTCTGAGTAGTGCCTTTATTCAAACACAATAATAAATACAAGTTCTTTAAAACGGTTTGTTTATGCATTTTATTCTAAGTATTTAACTTGAACCAAATATTTTCCAGGATATTCAAGATTAGATTAATAATAAAATTTGTATTTATCGTTTTTTATAAACTGAGGATTTGTGAAATAGAAGATTTTAAGAATCATTCATAAGCCTAGTAGTATATGTTGAGCACCTGTGAAATTATTACACTCTTAAACTATAAATAACGCAGCTTATATTTTCACAAACAATAGTATATTAACTATATGTACATTTCATGTGCACTGCCCACATCGTTAGTAGTTACTGTACAGTAACTACTGACGAGTGTGCAGTGCACATGAAATGTACATATAGTTAATATACTATTGTTTGTGAAAATATAAGGTGCGTTATTTATAGTTTAAGAATCATAAGCCTATTTAATCAAACTAGTAAGATCTTGTGTTTCAGTTGCTCATCTCATTGATAACACTTAAGTTTACACAAATATATGGTCTATGCATCTAAAACTACGCAATGTGCTTTTAAATACTTTCCTCATTATAGTAGGTTGTTTTTTAAGTAATACAGTAATCAAAGATTGATGCACTTGCGAAACTTTAGAAAATTTCAAATTCTGACAGTTGTCATACATAAATTCAAATTATAAACGCTTATATTTTTTAAATTATTTTATTATAATGTTAGAGTTACAACATAAAATATTTATTATTCAAAGTTACTATAGAACTGGTCAAAAATTAGAAATTGGAGACTGGGTTTATTCCAGTAATCAGTGCTTACAGAATTTTTGGCGACAGTTCCTAATCTGCCAGATATTTACGCACAACTGCAAAAATATATTCAAGCTTGTGTTATTAAATTTGCTGAAACAGGGGCAATAACTCGTAAACCTGACAGTGGAGCACCTAGAAAAGGAACAGCAAATTGCATAGAGAATATTCGACGTCGAATGGACAATTCACCTAAAAAATCAATTGCAAAACTATCGCAACAAGTTCATTTGTCAGTGGAAACATCTCATGCTATTTTTAAAAATAACTTAAAGTTGTTTCCATACAAAATTCAAGGAGTTTCGGAACTGAAGCAGATAGTTTTTGCCACGAGAACACAGTAATCGTCTAGAGCCTTTCAATAACATAAATAATAATGATATTCTCAACAAATGCTTCTTTTCGAATGAGGCTTGGTTCCATCTTTCTGGCTGTTTAAATAAGCAAAATATGAGAATTACAGAAAACCCCCATGAATTTGTGTAAACTACGCTACATCCACAAAAACAGACGCCTGGCTAGCAGTTTCAAGAAGACGAACATTTTTTTACCAAACCATAACTGCTAAAAGATATTGAAATGAATTATTAGAGCCGTTTGTTAATGAACTTCATGATGATGAACTTTCCGAAACTTTCTCACAAATCGCGAGAAACAATAGTTTTTTTGCAAGAATTTATATTTTTCTATTTGGCTAAAAATAAGCCAGACAATTGTTATACTATAGTATCTATCTTTGAATATATATTTAATTGCTTTTTTATTCCAACTTTATAATCTTTACTTAAAAACATCTTCAAATATTAAACTGACTTTACTCTTTTTCCAATATCTGAAAATGCGGTAATTTCAGCTATTTTCATTTATATGATTTATTGATGTAGACGATAAATAAATAATTGACAATAGATCACACTTAAATGTAACATACTCGTTTTATGAATACATAAACTTATTAATAAATGGCTATAAAATAATAATATTAAAATGTAACAAATGTCTCCAGTAAATATTTTACAATGTGTTTTTTATTTACTTAACTTGTTAATAATAAAATTCAAGTAAAGAAATGAACAACGGTTATGCATTTTTTTTGTTTTTTAGTACGGATGCGTTATACTAGAGATGTCTTTTTAATGTTGCATATTGCCATAAAATCAAACAGTGGATCGACTCAAAGTGCTTTATTGCTTTTCAAAATATTTTCTGCAAATATTGATGTACTTCTGCATTCGTAAAAACCAATTATTATAGCAGTTATTCCATTCTTCACTTGTGTTGAGACAGTCAAAATTGGTGTTTTAAAGGCATCTACTGCTTCTTTCGTTGAATGATATAGTCGACCACGCATTCCATTCTCGATCTTTGAGAACGTAAAAAAATCGTTGGGATTTAGGTCGGAACTATACGGAGGATGATCTAATAGTTCGATATTTTGCTGCTCTAAAAATTCAATTGTCTTTTGAGCTGTGTGCGAACTCGTATTGTCATTATGCAGGATGATTTGCCATTTTGGGTTGGTTTATCGGAGTACGGCTATTATTTCTTCTGGCAAACAAGCGATTGTGTACCAATGACCTGATTTTGACACAAACATTGTGAGCATTTTTTTCGATACACTTCGCGAACGGATAGCTTTTCGGATTCTCTTCTTCTTGAAACAATCAAACAGCGAGCTGATGTTTATTTTCGGGTTCATAGGAATAAATCCATGATTCATCGCCAGTCACGATGATATAGACGTGTTTTAGAGTTTCCGTTATTGAATCGGCTCAAAGCTTTTCGGCACCAATTAACAGCAGCCGACTTTTGCTCTTCGGCTACAAGATGCGAAATCCAACGGGAAACTAACTTTCTCACAGCTAGTTGATCGTGTAGGATCGATTGGATTAAGGCCTTTGAAATACTTATGAATGTCTCAATTTCATGATATGTCACATGTCCGTCTTCCTTAATCAGGCGGCGCATAACATGTTTTCTGATGTTTTTCTGGGTGACTGCTGTTCTTGGCTGACCTGTTCTGGACCCCCACAGTACCAACGTGAAATTGTCGATTGATGTGGTGCTTTATCTTCAAAAACAGAAATCAACTCAGCTATACATTGTTGTTGAGTTAATCCTCTCCGAAAATTGTAAAAAATTATTGTGCGAAAATTTTTTTTAAGTCAATTTAATTTTTCGGCCAACTTATAAACTTTAAAAATTCACTTTGACTAAATCGTTTGCCTTATCTCGATGAAACTTTAGATTTAGGTTAACTAAAGATTGAGATTAATTTTTACAATCGACGTTTTATTACTATAACACTAAAAAGACATCCCTTGTATTTGCTTAATTCAGCTCATTTAGTTTGCTTCAGATAATTTGAATTCTGACTTCAAGGTTAGATATGTTATTTAACTTCCTACCTTCAGAATATCAATATAAAATAATATAGTTTAGTTTCTATTGAAAAGGGTCCTAATAGCTGCTCTTGTTACTAATTTGGTTGCCATTAATTGGATATAATATGAACGATTAATGACTACTTTTTCCTATTCCATTCATACAATTTATCCATTATAAATAGTTTTCGATAATACCTACAAAACTTAATAAATTGTATTAGAAATTTACCAATTAATTAATTGAAATTAATTAACTAAGAATGCCACAAATTATATAGAACCATGACGATTTAAAGTTACGCAATTAAAACATTATACAAACGAATAATATCAAAACGAACACAATTTAATGCTATTTGAACAAGAAAGATGCGAGATGACTCAGATGTTCAACATCTCTAAATTGGGGGAATGCTGCCGGTAATTTCCTAGTTTGCATGTTAAGAGCTTAATTTGCATGTAAAGCTCGCGATTCGGCGGTTCAAACAATGTCTCCATTAATCCCCTAATGAGCCGCCTAAGATCCTCTCGTAATAGGCACTTGTCTTTCCCTAATTACCTCCTAAGTGAAATTAATGATAATTATTATGGGGGAGAGCTTAAACTTTTCTTTTCTCGAAGAATCTTTCCGCTTTATAAAATAATTAGTTCCATCTCGTTTTAAACTTTTCGCAGGAAAAAAAGCGGCTTTATGAGTGGATTTAGTAATTATCGACACTTATATTCCTGCTGCACAAATGCAAAATTTGATTCTTGATATACTAGATTACCACTAAGTACGTGATGTACAAGTGATCCAAGAATTTTTAAGATGAGTCTATTATTATGCAACGAGCTAACCGATGTTGCCCTTTAGTATTCTTCTATTATATCATAATACGTGTTTTCACATGACAAATTGATTTTGCTTGAGACGTTTTATAGAAATTAAAAAACCGGGTTTACCAGACGCCTGTTTATGTATTTCTTTTAAGTATTTATGGAAGTATACAATTATGGAATTTTAAAATTGTATAAATTTTACTTTACTTAAATCACACAAATCTTAAACGCTATAGGATAATACCAGTTTTATATGTACTTTACTTCGGTTAGTTTTAACATAATACAGGGTGGCCCAAAATGACCGAAGGGGTTTTAATGCCTTATAACTTTTTTATTATAATTTTTTTTTGTTTTCAGTATTTTGTAAAGAAGACTTGGGGAATTTAAAATGGAACAGTACACAATTGAACAACGTGCCAAAATCGTTGAACTTTACTTCTCAAATCAACGATCCATTGCGAGATATCATTTTTTTAAAAATATTCTCGATTAATATACTGTATTATGTCTTAAATAAAAAGTTATAATGAACTCAAACCCCTTCGGTCATTGCGAGATATAATTTTTCATAATTAAATTAAAAATATTTTCCATTAATATACTGTATTTAAAGAACAAAAAAATTTAATAATTATGTCTTAAATAAGAAGTTATAATGAACTCAAACCCCTTCGGCCAACCTGTACTTTTTCGGTAAAATGCATTTATTGTTTGTTGATCTGGCCGCTAGGCTTCTGCAGTCGCACTGTGTACGATTTGACTAATCTAGCAAGACTCAGGAATCTAAACATGGTATTATAAATTACGTTTATTGTGTACATTGGAACGTTACAGTAAATAAAAGACAAAACTTAATGTATTAACCTTTTAATAAAATCCTTATATCTATTTCATGTTCCCAGGAAGTTTTCTTAACATTGCTGTATAGGGGTTTAAAGACATTAACAAATGTTTAATTAAATCACAATTGGTTCTGTGTTTTGATGTATGCCCCAAGCTGGCTTTTCTAATTTCTTTATTTTTTGCCTCGGAAGCCTCGTCAGATATTTGATCTATCGGCATTGCCAAATTTTTTATTATTTGCTCCGTGACCAAAATTTTATGAACTGTTATGGCATGTTATACCATAAGTATAAATTTAAAAATATTTCCCTGATCTTCGCACAGTAGTCGTGAAATTTTTCGGAATTGATATCATAGCCTGAAGCTATAGCTCTACGAATCGTCCCGAAAAGATGAATAAGGTCTTCATTGCGACCACTAATCCTCGACGTTGTGACATAATTATAAAGAAATGCTCGTATTTCCGTCATTGCTTGTACCAAATCCTGGTTCAACTTTGTCTATGATAAGACCGACTTTATTAAATCTTTTCTTTATTTCGTTTTTGCTTTTTTTAAAGTTTCATTATTTTTGTCTCCACTGACCTACTACTAACAAATGTTCATGCGATAAGTAATATTTAAAAGATATTCTATTGTATGGATGTACGCATGTAAACTAGAGATTCCAAATCGGTACATATTCTCGCCAGACTCTCTAATTATTGATTTATTCGTCCCTTTCTATGTTGCTTTGTAGATGTTTGGATCGATTTATTTTCGGTTAAAATGTCACATACTTTACCGTCAATCATAGACTGAATAATTTGTACTTCATCGAGATGGTTACGCCTCTGACTTCCATGAGAGTTGGCACTATTCCCGTGTTTGGGTTTCAATGCCTTTGTATTCTTCTTTTATCAATGCTTCCGCATTATTTTTTATAAATGAATTTGATAATTCCACAGAATCTTGGCGAATATGGCCGAGGATTTTCCCATATAATTTTCTGTGCATTGTTTACAAGTCTTATTGGAACTAACGATATGACAAACATATATTCTGGATCTTCAAATGGTTGCTTGTACAAGCCATGACTCGAAGATCCATCATATTCCCACTTGTATATTAAAGTGTAATTCAATACACTTGTATCTAGCCTTTGTCCAAGAATATTTTTGTATATTCTCGATACAGTATGGCTCAAAGGAGCATCCAGTCTTACTTCGGCTGATATTTCGGTTACTGTTATAACAGGAGGATAACACTGCTTCTTCACTTGTGCTACGTGATCATCATTGAACCCTTTTTTGCCTCTTGTTAAACATTTTTATATGTAAAGACAATTGATTTATTTGATATGAAAAAAACTAAAGCTTCTTCGGAAGTATATGGTTTGTTTCTACTATCAATAATCCTTCGAGCTTTCCTATATGTGGTAGCCCGATTTGAAGGCTGTAGATAATTCTTGAATCAATACGTTTGCTACTAGCTCTGACACTTAATTGTGCAGCGAAAGACAGTGGATCTTTATTGTAGTCTTTAATAAGTGTTGAACTTTCCTCTTCTTCGATTTTTTTTAACTTTTCATGAATCTTTTTTGTGATCTGCCACATTTTTTTTAAAGAATGCCTTTAACTGCTCGTCCAGTTCTTCGGTAATAATAAAATCGCCAAAGCTCATTTTTATGAGCTTCATTTAAACGACCTTCGGCCAGAACACAATGTCTAAAATCAAATATTGATTTTCGTTGCATTCGGGCATCTATAAAGAAAAATACAAGGATATTTATGGTCGCAAGAAATTGCAAAAACGATCATTATAGCACTAAAGGATATCAAACAGAGAATCTTTTAAGACTACTATCACAGCTTGAGTACATTTGACTACATGATATTTCTCCAAACGAAAATTAATTATGAAAAAAATCTATTTAATTATGTATTTTATTAAGAGAGCGTTACACATTAGTACACATACAGTTGAATTTATTTTAATAATTTAATTTGATGACACCATCACGAAAAACCACCTAAAATCGCACAAAACACCGAAAAACATGTAGGCACGTCAGCATTAATGGTGTGACCATTGAGCAATCGATCGACTACAGAATGGACTCTGGTAACTTCGGTCATTGTTTTAAAAAGGTTCGCGGCACCAGGAGATCATTTGCTTTGTATTATCAATTAGAGAATCTATTCGAAAATGTAATAAGCATACAAAAAGGTATTTTTAAGAATTTCATTTAAATACCTTTTGTCTTCCTAGATTGGTCAAATCGTACTCTGTGGGACGTTGTGAATCTTAGTGAATCGTCAGTTTATGACATTCCGTTTATTTCAAACCTACACATACCGTCACACACTTACACCCCGTTTCCTACAATCATCGTGCGCAAGAACATGGTGTCATTAACTCCTTAGACCAATAAGCCCTTAGTATATCTCAAGCTAATTCTTTATACAAACAAGTACTTTAATCAACAACTATTCCAACACGAAATCCAACATACCATAAACTAGCACCTTAACCTGCACATTAAGTACCGCTTCTCAATTTCTCAACAAATTTCTGCCATTTCTAAATCCCATTTATCTTATATACAAGGCGTCACCGACCGTATCAACAAAATCCTTACAAAAGAAAACAACAAAACCATCTTTAAACTCTACAACACATTATTGGACCCTTTTAAGGTAGGCAACTATTTAGAAACTCCTGGCGTTTACAGATTTCAATGCTCGTCTGGCAATATATAAATTGCCGAGACAAAGCACTCGTGGCGAACACAAGCGTTGCACTGGGGTGCTATGCGTTACTGCGCATGCTGAAGATAGATTAGAAATTTACACCAAATTCAGCTTCAATCTGCCAAGCATCCCAATAATACCAACCGTAATGAATGTGATGACGGATATCCTCTACACCTGGTAAACTCTTCTATTAAAAAAAAAGTCAAGCATGACCGCGACACTTCCGTGACCCGGAACAGCTCCTATATAGTCCATCCAAAGCTAGCAGACTTTCAATTGCAGTGCAGCTACAGTAGTACCAGCACTGAAGGTGTCCTTTGAAATACGAAACGGACGGTCGGCCAAGAAAGAAGCAGTGCCAAGGACGCCATCCTAGCCCGAAATTCCAGAAACAATTATCCATTTCTTATTATTGGCGTATACTCTTCTTACTAAAACTATCTATTAAAGCAAGTAGGTAATATTTAGTTTCCAGAATCCCCTTCGTAGTACTTACAAATTTTGCCACACGTCACCGCATTCGCACTGGTTTCTTTGCATGCTTTTTCTTTCCGGTAGAAAATACGAAAAAATCACAAAATAGTATATTAAAAAACAAGTTTCATGAGGCACCATTTTGCCGCACGAGATCAGTTTAGAAAACGAGCCGCGATAGCGGCGAGTTTTCTAAAGAGCGGGTGCGGCAAAAGGCCTTATGAAACGAGTTTTTTTATACTATTTTTTCTATTTTGCGTTTTTTACATTAATAAATTGCTTAAATTGGAATTATTTAATTTGAAAGTTCAGAGTTTAATTTTTATATAAAGCATGCAGTTGGTCACATTGATACTTGACATTTTCAAATTTAAATCTTGCTATCGGCGAAGTATATTACATATTATTTACTAATTTTCGTTAACATTACTTGATACTTTATTTAAAAATATAAACATGAGTGACATAGAAACATATATATGTTGTTGTCAATTGTATACAACATACGTTGTTTGTGTAAAATACGGAGATATATCATATCTGTCAAATGTACATAAATTCTTAAAATCAAATGACAGCAATGATATTTTTTTCTGTATTCGAACAACGCCAACATTGAAAAATGAAAAAAAGCGTATCGAAATGAAGCTCATTTCGATACTGTTTTGGATTTCATAATGAGTTCATTTCGAACGCAAAATAGAAAAAATAGGTTAGGGGTGTGTGGAGGATTGACAATAAAGTTTCATAAAAAATTCAGTTTCTGTGAATGTGTAGCGTTACATTGTGAAACTTTTATTTAATTTTCTAAACACAAAAAGAAAAAGATACACTTCTGTCAATTTTTATTATGTAATAGTTTTATAATTTTTGAGTGAAACTGTTGCTACTGGACAATAAAGTAAGAATCAAGAAAATACCAATCATTTTCTTGTTGGATTTGTCTTCGCGTAAAATTTTCGTTGATACTTTTCTTCATTTAAATAAGGAAATTTAACACCTGACACTTATAGTGCCAGGATACATACATAACGGGTGTTCAGAAACATTCGAAGTCAAAGTAGTCCTTGAAAATATGAAGTCATGTCTGAGATAGATTGATTTTTGATAGACAACAGTTGACATTTAATAATTATTACAAATCAGATACTTAAGTAAAGATATACGATTTTTTGTTCAGAGCCCACTTGACTTCGAATGTTTCTTATTATTTGCACCGACCAACACGCCATCTATCGGTTTAACAGTCTCCCGAACACCAACGTGTCAATGTGAAATTGCGATCACTAAAAAGTTGATGGTCAATTTCTACCGATCATCTCCACAAATTACATGATAGTCTCAGGTTGTCATTTTCGAGTGTTTTAACATTTTTAAAACTAGAAAACAGATGCTGCAAATTGAATATTGCTTAAGATACCAATAAGTGAGAGTAGACAATAATGATACAGTATCACCAATAGCCGTAAATTTTTGTGATTTTGACTAAATAAAACCGCTCATAACAATACAAAAACACAGTGCGGCACTTTTGATCTGGTGTTGGTTACTACTTAACCTACGAAGTCGTATATTTTGACAGTGTCATACATGCAAATAAATAACAAATAATAGGTATTTATTGAAAACTATAACAAATGTTGAAAATGTTGTCCTTCAAGATCAATGCACTTTAAAATCCTCCATTCAAAATTTCTGATGTTATTCTGCAACATTACTGGATTGTTATTAATTTCCATGCATTTCTGTTCGATTCTCTGTAGCATATCATTCAAATTCAAGGCCACAACAAAAAGAAGTCGCAAGGTGTTAAATCGCATGAACGTGCAGGCCAGGCAATTTCAGTATTTCGACTAATTATACGCTCATCAAAAAATTCTCTTAAATAATCCAAAGATTCTGCGGTATAGTGACAAGGTACTCCGTCTTGTTGGAAATATGCATTTTGAAGTTCATCATCATGCAACTGATTGACAAATGGTTGTAAAATTTCCGTACGGCACCGTTGAGCAGTTAACCTTCCCTGAAAAAATATTGGTTCAATGATTCGCCTTTGGCTTATTGCTGCCCAAACACCAAATTTCTCTGTATGTAGCGATTCTTAATTAATTACATGTGGATTTTCACTACTCCAAATTCTTGTATTTTGTGAATTTAGGTATCCCGTTTTATAAAACCATGCTTCATAAGTAAAGATGACTCTTTGCGAAAGTTCTCCATTATTGTTCATATTTACAAACCAATTACAAAACTGTGGTCTACGTGGGTAATCAATTTCTAACAATTCTTGTACTGCTGTGACACGGTATGGATAAAGTTGCATATCTTTTTTTAATAACTTGTGAGTTGTACCAACAGAAAGGTTTATTTGTTGACTCAAATGTCGAACAGATGTTTGTGGTTCATTTTCCATTATTTCTTCAACACGATTGACAACTTGAGGCGTACGATTTTCTTAAGAGACTACCAGTTTCAGCAAAAAGTTTTAAAGTTCTATCCAAAGTATTCTTAAATTGTATATAATCTATTACAAAATGTGGAAACTCAACTTGAAATTCTACCATGCAATCTTGAACTGAATAAACCCATAAACCATCAATTTTATTACCACTTCGAAAATAAGCCTGGACTAAAAAAATTTTATGTTCTAAATTGAAAGCCATTTTAAAACTGAGAAGCAATTTATTTAAACCAGAATCGACGCACGATTATTTTATGCACTAACTGATATTTGTGATTGATATTATCAAATGTCATTTGGATTTACATTTACGAAACAACCAACACATACTAATATATATATGCGGCTTATTCTATCAAAATTTCAAAGTAACCTAGATTGACTTTTCAAATGAACACACGTTACTTTCACCTTGAAGATCAAAAGATCAATCTTTATTTAATGCAATTGCCTTCGCTGTAATTACTATTCAATCCATACTCTTAAATATTACCAAAACAGTCGAGGTAAGAAAGAGATAATCATAAATAAGTTGTTTTTCAAATAATTCTAATTTTTGTTTACTTACTTAAATAAACTGTATATTGAGTTTCCATAAAAAATGACATCGTTGTTATTTTTATTAGCAGAGATTTTATATATACATTTTATTTCTAACGCACGTAAGATAGTAAACTCTAGAACTGTTACATATAATTTAAAAATGAACTTATTTTTTATTATTTCAGAGAATGTTTTATTAGCCCTAAAGTAATAACCATGCACTGCAAACTAGTAACAAGAATTTCAGTTTTTAAATTATGAAAGCATTGCAATTAACTTCTACCTTGTAATCATCTTTGTAACAAGTTTATTAACAAATCTTGGTAAGCATAACTGATCAAACAACGTGTTAGAAAAAAACGGGACCTAGGAGTTAAGTTTTGGAAATACCGATTGTTAAAAATAAATAATTATAAGTAAAATTTATACGAGCTTGTTTCTTTAAAATAACTTCTCTTCATGTACCAATCAGACAAAGTTAATAACTAAACTCACGAGATGTAGTAGGGATATGTATAACTGCTTCTTGAACTAAATTGGAGCCAATGCTTACGATATACCCCACATCGGCCCGGTTAAAATCTTTTTTTTATTTATGATTAGCTTCTAGAATATTTTTGTTGAAACAATCATACAAACATTAAAAATTATATATATCTTAGAAGGAATTTCTTATTTTCTTGGCCGTAATTATAATACGAGATAAAAGTAATATTTTTTGGGAGTAGCGGTCGGGTAATTAAAACAATATTTAATTTGACGTTTCGATACTATATATAATATCTTTTTCAAAAGCTGTAAAATACATTTAAATGGTAGAAATGGTAAGAGACGATATTATAATAAATCTACTTACATTAAATTTTTGTGGTGTTAATATATTACGACGTATGTGTTTTGCATTTATAGGTAAAACTAAGTTTTTGGCAGTAACAGGTAGACTATTTTCGGCCATGTATTTATTTTGACGGGTGGAAAGAACGTTATAGCTTTGTCAACACTGTTCTCGGACATGTGTTTTATTATTTTATTTTTTGTGATGTTTATATTGATCTTATATAATGGGTAGGTATAAGGTATATTCCTGACAAGTTATTTAAATCTTATTGATGTACTTGGTAGGAATAACACTCTTGACCATATTTCACAAATTTTATTATATTTCTCTAACATGTATGTTTAGGCTGTTATGATGCCATTCACAAAGAGTTTCTTACAACTAACTTAAGCTACGTAATAACAGTCTAACTTATATACCTAGTTTTGTGATGAGGTGGTGGTTAGATGATGTTTATAATGGTGTGTATGATGGGGGTGCTTATAAATTCTAGCTGTGTATTAGTGACTATTACATTTGTTTCTGGCCTTTTTTAATTTTTAAAATTTCTAAAAAATCTATTCTTTTACTTTTTATTGCATTATGTACTAAGTTGCAGAAATTTATATCGGGTAAATGGTTTTGCTCAATACAGTGTTCCGAGAAACCTATATTTTTAATGCTACATTTCACGTCTCTTACATGTTCTGATATACGTTTTTTAATGGACCTTCACTTTGACCTATATATATATTTATATATAGCTTGACAGTGTTAACATTTAATGGTGTATACCCCAGATTTTTCTAGTTACCTAAACACCTAGACGCCATTATAAACAGCATCTAATCACCACCTCATCACAAAACTAGGTATGTATATAAGTTACACTGTTACGTAGATTAAGTTAGTTGTAAGAAACTCTGAGATTGGCATAACAGTCAAAACATATATGTTAGAGAAATATAATCAAATTTTGTGAAATATAGCCAAGTGTGTTATTCCTGCCAAGTACATCAATAATTACTAAAATATTTCACCAAGAAGTGTCTGCAACATCAATTGATGAAATTATTTAAATCTGTTCGGTCATTTATTGAATTTGTATTTTTTTGTATGCGGATGCTTTCTAGTATAAAATAAACAAAGCCTTAACACCATATAACATAAAAGTAGCTAAAAAATTCCAATAATCTCAACAACCTACACTGAAAGTTAAAAGACAAAATACCCACATTAAAGAAAACACGTTATTTATGAAATTCGATGCAATGATTGCGAAAGCAGGCCAAACAACACAATATCTACAAGAGCGCTTTAATAGATGCAAATTTTCAAATAGTACAGCTCTTCAAAAACATATCAAACAAACAAAACACTTTCAATTTCGATAAAACCGTAACCATTACATCTCTGAAAAAAGAAACAAAAAATATACTATAAATCATCAACATAAAAAAAAATACAAATTCAATAAATTACCGAACAGATTTAAATAACTTATCAGCAATATACCTACCCATTATATAAACACATATATGTATAATAACAATATAAGCATCACAAAAATAAAGTTAATCTCGAAAACTCGGAATTCTAGAAGTTCCTAGTCTCTGATGCGCATACTTCAAAATCCAAGAAACATTCGCACTTACATTCTCTTCGACATTATTAAGATATTGCTGAAATATACGCAAAACTTGCCGTTTATAGTTATGAGTATAAGAGCTTTTTCTTTTATTTGGTCGTTCGAAATAATAAATTTTCTTTTCTTTCTTCTTCTTATCAGTCAAGTTTTATTTTTGAAATTAAGGTTTCTGAAACCTGCTGTATATATACATAATAATAGTAATAAGCATAGACAATTCTTTTTATTGTTTAAAATATATTTATTTACATAAAATTTGAAATTAAGATACTTAAAAAGGTAGAAAATTCTTTACGACATTAATATTCCATATTAATGGAATTTCATGTTAAAGATGTCACCACCCATTATTTCCTTTCATTAATTTAACTGCTTTATGGTATTTGTTGCTTAGATAGATTTTCCATTTCTAGTTGCACATCTGGTTTTTGATTTACTCTCACTTTTCCTGTCAGGTATCAAGGTGTTAACTATACAATCGCTTCCTACGATTTATTTCTACAGTACATCTTTTGTACTGTGTGTCTGCAAGTTAAGAATATTTTAATTTTAGTACTTCTGTGGTATAGCCTTGTTTTTTGTATTCATTTGTTGGTAGTTTTGATAACTTCTGATTTTGTAATACAAAAGATTTTTTTTATTGATCCGAAAACCGGTTACCTTAGATGTTGATTTGTTCTTACAGATTTCTTCTAAATATTCTTTTTGAAGAATTTCTTGAAATTTTTGACATTTTCAGAGACACGAACTACAGTGACGTAAGACACTTTCATATATATTATATATGCGCGTTTGCTTGATACTTTTTACGATGTTGCTTGGAGGGAGGATTTCAAACTGTTTCACAGAGAACCTTCTTCAAAATAAGCAATAACCCAAATATCTTTCCACAAAAGTTCAAGATCCTTTTGTTCTTCATTGTAATCGCCTTCAGACTTCACTCGGTCAGATGAATGGCTTAATACAACATGTCTGTAGTAAAACTCATAGTACATACAAAATTTATTTAAATTTTTCAGCTACTAAATTGAACAGAAAAACTCATAAGGGATAAATTCAAAAAGTATTGAGAGTTTCGCTGTAGCTTTGTAAATTTTAAAAACTTACACACTTAATCTGACTTAGGCTTCCGCGGTCATCGTCCATGATTGCTTTTATGATTCTAGCCTGAAACCGCACACTTGACACTACCACCTTGTTGGCCGGTGGTTTGTTCACTGTTTCAAAGGAAGTCACAGAAGATGTTAGAGTTTCAGTGCTACGATAGTGCAGCAAACTTCAAGATGTCCCTTGTAACAGTGGACGAAACATGAGTCAAGAAAGAAGCAGTACTAAGCACGCCGTTCCAGTCCAGAATCGCGGAAGTAACTTTCCTATTTTGTTATCTTTAGCATACATATACCTCCAACGTAATTATGGAGCTCTGCTCTGTTTGGATACCTCCAATATCTAACGTTGAGTTCAAAGAAATTATTTCCTCTTTTCCGAATAAATACACATCAGGCGACGACTTAATACCTAGCTTTCTTGTGAAGGATGCTCGAAATATTCTTGCTGTTCCTTTACAAAAGATTATTAATATTTCCATATCACCATCTGCCTTTCCTAGATTGTGGAAGCGAGCTAGAATAGTTCATCAAACAATCGTCCTATTGCTATTCTTTCCAATTTTCCTAATATATGAACAGTATTTATACAATCGCATATTCTTTAATATTCGCTGTAACATTTTCTGCTACTATAACTAACATGTAAACTTTCACACAATATGTTAGTGATACTATTTATTGTCAGGGTCAGATTGATTGCATTTATTTTGACTACTCCCACGCATTTGATATTATCGATCATACTTCTAAATAAACTTTCTTTTTTTGGTTTCTCACTTTGTCTTCTTAGAGTTTTGAATTCGTATTTAAATAGTGGAATTAATTACGTTTTTTATAATGGTTACTTATCTAATGCTTTTGTATCTATTTCTGGGGTTCCTCAAGGCTCCAATCTCCGGCCTTTATTATTCTTACTGTTCATAAATGATTTACTTGCAAGTCTGTCTTCTAATGCCTTAGGTTATGCTGACGACATTAGAATATTCAATGTAGTGTCAAGTGACGCTAATGTGAAAGATTTGCAAGATAGTATTGATTTTATCTTTAATTGATGTAGTACCAATCACTTAACGTTGAATATAAATAAATGCTTTGTCCTATTCCTATTCCTTCCTCCTATTCTATTATCGGCCATATGCTTTCTAGTGAGGGATCTTGGCATAACATTCGATGACTGCTTAAACTTCAATCTGCACGTGCAGAACATGTGCCTTTCAGTGAGTAAAAACATTAGGCTTTATCCTACGATTTACCAAATTTTTCATGAAGGTCGATCACCTCAAAACGTTATATTTTGTGTTTGTTGTGAGTAAGCTTGAGTACGGGTCTGTTGTTTCGTATCCCTTTACGGCACTCAGAATGTGGCTGTAGAAAGAATTCAGGGTCGGTTTTTGAAATATCTGAGTTTGAAAACATCTGGCATATATCCGAATCGTGG
Source organism: Melolontha melolontha (assembly GCA_935421215.2). Lineage (NCBI taxonomy): Eukaryota > Metazoa > Arthropoda > Insecta > Coleoptera > Scarabaeidae > Melolontha > Melolontha melolontha. The sequence continues at coordinate 109,231,759 of OW285235.1, read as the reverse complement.
ACTCGACTATTCTTTTTTGCTAGAGCAGCATGGCGTTTAGTCATTGTCTGATCGTAGGAAGCTACAATGCGCAGGTTTTTTTTTTAATTGATCGGCGCTCGGTTTGACTCTTCGGACTTACTTTCTGGTATTAGCATTCGTGTTCTGCGCGTTACTCTCCGTCAATATTTCACATTTGCACATCACGAACATTTTTTGGAAAGCCCCATTGACTCACATGATGCAGAATGCTGAGGTGATATACTTCGACATATTTTCTGGGAGCCGGCGTTAAGAGTGCGTTGAGGATGAAGACTTCAGTTTTTGTTTTTGATTGTATATTATTTTTGTTGTTATTTTATTAATATAATTATTATCTTTAGTAGTAGTCACTTATTGACATTTCTTGAAATCGCATTTTAAAATTAATCACCTTAAATTTTAAATGAAAATTCCGAACAAAATGCTTATGCTAATTTCAAGCCGAAATAACAGACATAACATATACATTTATGGATGAAGTAGTTCATAAAAATGACAAAAACTATTAAATTTTAGTTGGTTTTAACTAACAAAAGAAAGCACAAAAGATTGACTTGTCGACACGAAATGATCCTGTAATAGTTTACTAGAAAAACATGTTATTTTGATTTAAGTGCTATGAAAATTCATTAGATCTTGATTTATCACATTACTTTGCATTTTTAAATTCTAAACATCTAAAGGAATTAATAATGATTTCATTTGCATTTTATGTAATAATATAGAATATAAAAATTATTCAAGCGAAATATGTTCTATAAATATTATTTTAACTTTTCATCTATCCCATAAATAACATACCTACTTTTTGTGAAAACATTTCGTTTCTCCTTGTATACACATGCACATGTATAAATAGGCATATAAATATTTATGATTAAGAAAGTTAGGTGTATCAATCCATTAAATATTTAAATAATAAGCATAAATTTTTACGACTCCGTACGATATTGTTATCAGTAAAAGGACCCTTTAGCATGGCAACCTGTATATATATGTGTATGTCGTATTATGTTAACGCATTTATAAATTTATTTTACGACTTATATCTGAATGGCAATAAAAAGTAATTTTATCGTATATATTTACTTCCACTCTGTTTTTCGATGAAGAATTCATTGGTGTATCGAGATTGTTACGTGATCGTAATGCTAAAGAGAAAAGAATAAGTAAGATCAATAAAATAACTAAAAAAACTATTAAACAATAATAACATTAATAACATATTTCTGTTCGTTAAAGCCAGTTTTTCTATTCGATATAATTTTTTTAATAAAACAATAAAGTTGCTGAAAACAACATTAAATTTATTTTCGTACTTTAGTTACTATTTTAGTTAGCCTTGATTTACTTGGAATTCTTGGTGTTATTATTTCTTTATATTCATATAATTGATTATAATTGTTTGTAATAAATAAGTTATTATCATTATTATTCCCGTAAAATTACATACTACTGTGATCAAAAGGTGTAAGAACTTAAAAATTATGAACTGGAACTGAGTGAAATTTTAGTATTTTTTTATGTTAGTTCAGTTTCCCTCGGTATCTATTTCTGAAACATTGAAATATTTGGACAAAGGCCGTAATTGTCAGGGTTTCGTCGTATGAATAAAATACATAATTGGTTTTTAAGATTTATTTCTTTATTTTATTAATTAAAGTAAATATTATATAAATACATATAATGCCATGTATCTTTCTAAACAAGACAAAATTGAAAATAGAGCAGAAACAGTAGTGAAAAATTTGAAACGGGTCAATTTTGAATAGCATCGATATTACAAATTAATGTTTATTTTATATAGAGATTCGTTATTATTTTCTATAATAGGTTTAAAATGCAACAAAATAGATTGTGTTAGAAAAACACATAGTAAATTTATATTCAATGTTCGTTGCTTTATAGGTTATTATCTCTTTACGTTTTAGTTTATAAATATTATAATCTAGAATTTAAGATCACGGCAATATGTACCAAAACATAAAAGGATATTTAGAACATTGTAGTAGCAGCAAATTTTATAATCAACATTTAAATCTTACAGATTTCTTCAATAAATAAACATTATTTGTTGAAACAGTCATGGTATACGTAAAATTTTAAATAAAAGATATTCATTGAAATTTTAGAATATCAGGTATATATAAAGATACGGGAATTCTCTACATAATATATACACAACCAATTAGAACAGCTTAAAAAGACAATAAAAACTTTGTAATACAACAATACATGATATAATACGTATTTTAAAATTAACATTTTGTAATACCTACTTATAAGAACAGTACGGCATTCGTTTAAAAATATGTATATTTAACCAAAAGAAGAATCAATGCTAACGATAATACTTCAAAAGTTTGTATAATATACAAAACAGAGCTTAATATGTATAGATAGATATATATTTGTTTATACATGATAAACAATTCAGTTGTAAAACTATGTTTGAAATTTGAAGTTATATTAAAAATGCAGATTGTGATGTCGAATGAAAGACCGAAGAAGCTAATCTATTAGTAAGAGAAGAAAGATACGGGAATTCTCTATAATTAGACTATAATTCACGTGTCATATAGTACATTTTTGATTAATTTCATTAGTTAAAATCCAAAAAAAGTCGCAGAATAATCTATCGAATCGATGATAATTCTATCACCGCATATTGATTGTCACGAAAGATAATTAAAAAGAAAACCCCAAAAATACCAAAATTAATAAAGAATCTCAGTGGAACCAATTCATGGAATTTTTCGCTTCGAGGGGAATAAAATTAACGCAAGAGGCTACAATTCCAGAAATTGCATTAATATTAAGAAATTATGCTTGCAACATAGGAAGAAAGACGTCAATAATATAAAAAGTGCGTTGTCAATACATTATGAAACTGCGCGGCAAAGATCATACAAGAAAAATATTTCGCTGAATATAGTATCAAGTTCAATTCATTTACTGACATGGAATTTAAAGAAGCAATGTTGTAAAAGAAAGTAACTGCTGAAATACAAGAAAAAAGAAAGGTTAGTGCAGTTGCTTTTACACCAGAAGAATGTAAAAAACTGTAAAAGATCTGGGACGAGAATACACCCAAAGGGCTTCAAAAAAAGTTCTTTAACATTGCCGCTAAAGAATTAACATGGCGTGGTAACGAAGGTGCGTCTGAATTTATTTATCACTTCAAGAATGAAACTGACAATTATGGAAACTTCACTAACCGAATTGAATACAATCTAGTATTTAATAAAACGAATCAACGAGGCGACAAAACTTGCTATGGTAGCAAATGTTTAATACCTAATACAGTAGATCCTGATCTGTGCTTAGTTCTATTGTTTCTAAAACTAATGGGAAAACGATCAAATAATGTAATGACCGTTAGGTTTTTCCAGACATCAAACAAAAATTGGAGATTGGGTAGTACTACAGTTTAGTATAAAAATTTCCCTGTAGGTGTTAAACAACCTTCAAATGGATAAATCAAACCGCTCAAAAAGTGGAAATTGATATCATCAAAAAAAAAATGACAAAGTATTCTTATAGATCAACAGCTGTAACCGTTGAAAATGGGCCTCATCTTGCATCCACAGCTTGTCCAGAAATTTATTGTCCTCGTTTATGTTTGTGATCATTTGCTGACAGAATTCTAATCGCAACAGGCGATCGTTCTCCTTCTGTTGTTGCATGATCTGCAGTTTGTAAGGATGAAAATTTAAATCAAAACCGAGAATTCAGCGAACACTCTCTCGGGACACTCTAACCGCAGCTGCTTGCCTACGAACTGAACGCCAAGGGCTCCATAAGACTGAAACGCGTACATGAGCATTTCTCGGTCGCCCTGTCGGTTTCTTTTTTAGAGCAGATCCAGTCTCTTCAAAGTTTTTAATCCAAATTTTTACCATATGTTTTAAGAGGACCCGATCGTGACGCCCTAAGTTGAAAAACTCTCCTGCACACCTTCTATACCGTTGATTTTGTAAAACATTTTTTATAGCGAAAGCGCGCTTTTGACTGTTCCACTGATCCATGATTACCAAATGGCGAGATAATTTATAGTTCAAGATCTCTGTTCTGCCGTGCTGCCAACTATACATGGTTGCCACTATACATTTCAAAAGTTCATATTTTACTGTGTCACCTTGTATAAACATGTGCGTATATCCCATTCTAAAATATGTTATTTTGCTAGTTATAAAAATTCTATAAAGTGTGCTGTTAATGTACAAAATTAAACAAACAATAATCTAGTATGTTACTTCTGAGGAGATATACTACTAATAACAGTATAATAATACAAGTTTAAATTATATTAGCCTCTTGTATGCGAGAATAGGTTTCGTAGCGTCTGGAAAAAATAAGGCCTAAATATGTATATCAATATAAAACTCCCAATTTGTAATATTTCCCATGAATTTTATAATTTTTTATTGCATTCGTTCAACCTTCTAGCAAAAATTGACAACACTGAAGTAACATTTATTATTGTTAATCCAATTAGATGTAATTAAATTAAGGATAACCAAATATATAATTATTTATTTATTGATATTTAAGCAATTGATATGCAATTTTTTTTCATTTCATAAAAAAAAACTAATTGAATCATTGATATTCCTTCGCAATCTATTTGTAAATAACTCCTAGTTCAGCTTATTAATTTCAAATCATTTGTTCCCCGAAAATCAGTTTTAACTAGGCTTTAAAACACTATTCAGAAAATAATTTTTATATTTTTAAGACGGATCACTATAAAAAAAAGATTAGGGATTATCAAATAATTAATGAAGCTGAAGCGTTCATTAATTTCAACCATCAGCGGTATCACATACTTTCAAATATATAAAAATAAATATAAATAAAGTACATACTTTCTAAAAAATAAAATCTAGAAAACAATCGTATACTTGAATTCGCATATAATACACAACATCATAAAATGGTAAAAGTAACTAGCACTGTCACACTCAAAAACACGTAGGTAGAAATTTACACCGTTACATTTAGTTAAGTAAACTGCTTTTGATAGTGGTATTATATTACAACCAATATTCATGTAATGTTAACTAATACAGTAGAACACACTATTTTATTCGAAAAATCTTAATACATTTTCTCAAAATATTGTAATTCTAGTCAATACACGCATTCTAAGAACTGGTTTTAAAACGTATTTTCCATTTTTAGACTTACTAATATCGTCTTTATATCTTTCCAGAGCTTCAGCATCTACATTAACTCAAGTAAAACATATTCCTCATAAATCAAGTGTGAGTACAAAAAATCGGTAGGTGCTAGATTGCAATTATATAGTGGACTATCCATAAATTAAAAGTTTTGTTCGTTTAAATAGGTCTTAGATTGAACGCCAGTATGTTAGCGAGCGCGATCATAATTCAGCAGGATTCTTCTCTTTGATCGATTATCATGTTATTTTGAAAGACTTTGAGTAAGCCCACCGTAGTCTGTCGGTCAGAATTGACCATATTACATACCACGACAACATACTCCCTTGAAAAAAATAATTACAGCTTCTTTCAGGAACAACTTTTACCTAAGGAGACTCATTCTAACAGATCCAAACAGTCGCTGGCAAAGTATGTAGAAATAGTTTTGCATCGATTGACACGATGTATTTTTTGAGCTGTTGTTAAATAATGGAATTGCCATTGGGCATATAGCTTCTGAACACCCAAACGATCGTAGCTATATAATGCGTGTTGGTAGCTATCACAATAATAGTGAATTGATTGAATCGAGTAACATAGTAACATAGTGATATTCTTCTATCCTTTGACCAATTAAAAGAATTGCTTTCAGTAGTCATCTGGTTTGGACGCGCTGTACGAAATCGAATATTCAAAAATTCACGGTAAAAATGAACTGAATTATAGAAACTTTAAGATACTCGTTATTTAATTTTTTTGATTTTTCATAGAGGCGTTCGATTGAAATGTCTAAAACATCACAAAATGTTTCCGAGTTGTCACTTGTTGAACTCAAGAAAATTAAATCTAAATATAGCTTATGAATTTCAGATTTTTTTGGGCGCCAACTCAACTCAGATTGATAAAAATAAATATAAATGCCTGGAGGTAACTATGGAGTAATACGAGGGATAAGCTAAATTTATTGAGAATCAGAAGATCTAGTAGACTGAAAAATAATCATGCAGTGCCTTATTTAAAGTAACTTTTGAAGTTATATTCGTGATAACTCAGCTACTTATTTTTTAAAAGTAAAAAAAAAATGGAATTAGCCAGAGAGCATTTTCGAATTATAATTTAATATGATCTTAAAAGAGGTTTAAGCGCTTATGAGTACAAAGAGAGTTTAGATTCAGTTTTTTGTGGACAAGCACCTTCCTTGGCTACAATTTACCGATGGCATAAGGAATTTGAACGCGAAAGATATTCTGTTCACCATCATAAAGAAGCAAGGCATCCTCCTACGGCTGTTACAAACAAAAATATTGCTGCTGTTAAAAAATAATTTAAGAGGACAATAAGGCCACTTATGCAGTAATAGAGCATCAACTCAAGATTGGATTGCTAAAACAATCATATAGGATCACCTGCATTTATAATAAAGTTGTAAGTCCTTTTGTGCCACATCACCTTCCTGATTTCTAAAAAGCAGAGCGTGTGAGAATTTGCCACGAAACTTTAAATTTCTTAAGTAATGTCGGGCACCAATTTTTTTCCAAAATAGTGACAGGTGACGGAACTTATATTCTCTTTTTCGACCATCCTACCCGCTAAGAGAGTTGTATATGGATTCACGATGATAAGGAAACTCCTACAATTACTAAAAAGCAGCGAGCTATGAAAAAGTTGTGTATGCGGTATTCGGGCTTAGTAAATGCAATTCAGCTAGTTGGATAAGTAGTACACTGAAAAATGTTTGCCTGAAGGGAATAGAGTTCCAGACAAGGGAATTATGCTCTACCATGATAATGCATCGTCCCATACGGCAGTTTTAACTCTCGAGTTTTTGGCTGGCAAGAATATAAAAGTAATAGAACAACCACCTGATTTAGCCATGTGTAACTTTTAGCTATTTTTTTTTTGTTTAAATGCAATTTGTGGGGTAGAAGATTTTCGTCTGAAGAAGAGATTGATAACACAGTTCACGCTTATTTGATAGGTATTCTGAAAGAAGATTGGTTGGGAACATTTAAACAGTGGAAAGAAAGAATGGTCAAGTATATCATTGCTGAAGGGAATTACTTTGACCATACTTAAAATAAAATCGTAGAAAATATTAACCGTGTTTTTTATTCTCAATAATTTCAGCTTGCCTCTCGTAATAAACGGTGGGTGCCAACCACTTGCCACATTATCAACATAATGTACCATAAGGCACGAATCGTAGCAGACCTACCATGTTACAATTCCTTTAAAGACCTTTAAAGTCTGTTTCAAGGAACTATTATTTAACATAATTTCTTACATAAGATTTTCTTACAAAATATAATTTTTCAAATATTTTTGTACAAGGTATAAGATTATCTTGCGTGCAATCATCCTATATTTCAGAAAATCATTTTGTTAGTTTAATCCATTCTAGAAACATAATTTTCCTGATAGTTAGATACGCATAGAAGATACCATTTATTTTAAGTAGTTTGTCCTATACTAATAGGCTGTGTTTATATACTTAATGATAATTAGTTCGTGATGGATATTTGTTGTTTGAGATTAATAAAAGAACGAGTGCGTAAGGAAGGACTAATTACACTTCATTTATCCACCTTGGACGACAAGCAAGTTTAAACGAAAAACAAATTCTCATGTCTCATGTTTGCGGTCAAGTAGAGTGTTATTGCGGGGTCTCATCCAAGAGAACCATTTTGTTTCAATTCGCTCTTTATTATGATGTAATTGATAAATAATACATCAAGTGGATGTCTGCCTGTTCATCCATGACAGAGCCGAACACCGAGGACTGCTTTTTCATTCTTATCGTGTTTTGTTGTTAGCTCTCTCTTTCCTCGCCATTGTAAAAATGTAAACGTATAGAAATCGAAAACAGCACGTTTGTTCCAGGAATTTCGTCTTCTTCCAATGCTCGAGACCGTCGCGAGCTTCTCAGCGTTGTGTCCCACCATCGTCATTTTCATTCGCGATGATATTTATTATTAAAAGCGGTGTGTTTTTCATTCTAAAAGTTAAATCACATGCGCCGGTCGTATGTACGACACGAACTTTACGGTTAGATAAATATCATTTGATGTTATATTGTGAAGAAGAGAGATGTTTTAGAATAAATACGAGGACACGACGTAGCTGGAAAAGCTCCGTACAATATCGTCCTTCATTCTGCCATGTTTCGTAGAGAGTCGTGCGATAATAAGCTATATTCTCCTATACTCAATTTTTTAAAAGTCATAAAATGCATTTCGAATGTTTGAACTTGCCTAAGCACACATTCGATAATGAAGAAAGTGAAATCAAACAGGTTTAATTTTAGAAATTCAGATAAGATTTATTTTTTATTCTTTCAAATTAATTGAGTGAATATTTCTATTGTAGCAGTTACACTTAGACTTTTCACTTATCATTCTTAAATTATTTTCTTAAGTTTAAGAATAACCAGAACTTATACATTGCAAACGATTTCATATGTTTTCCCTTGTAAAGTTTAAAGTTACCTAAACGGTATGGAAGGAAATGTTGTCATGGAAGGATGGAAAATTAGTTTTTTTATTCTTAGATTTTCAGGAATTTCAATTGGAAAATTTTATATATTTCCAGTATGTATTAAGTTTTCTGTTCGTTTAAAACCCTTCGCCAATTCTGTATTTCTGAAAAACTAACAGCGCTCATTACTTTTTCATAAAGTGCAGTAACAAGTTTTGAGAATATTACATAAGAATTTGATAATATTATTAGACCATCAGCATACATTAGGTCTGGCATATGCCAGACATCTGTTGACATTCTTGCAAGTTTTTGATTTCGGCTGTATCTATCTATCGTGAATAAACATAATGAACTACAGCAGGCTTACGACGCCAATTTATCTGCCTAACTCTTGTTATACCGAATTCAGTTGAGTTCAGTTATATTACACAAAAATTGACGTCCATTCAATTTTTTTTTAAATCTAGGGAATATATAATAATCTGAGGGGGGCTAAGTTTGGGGAATAGGGTCGGTGTTCCAGTAATTTTAAGCCTAGATACCAAATTGTATTCATGGTAATGCGCGATTTGGGTGCAGAGGGATTGTCCTGCAAAAACTACACACCTTTCGCTAACATGCCACGTCTTGTTTCCTTAATTTTCTTCTCCCAGGCTGGTTAATAATTTAGAACCTCCAGTGATGGTCTGACCCTTTTTTAGGTAATCGATCATAATTATTCCAAGGATATCCCAAAAAAACTGAAGCAAAAACGTTCAGCGGATTTTTAAACTCGAACCTCAGGCCTTGAAGAACCATGGTACTTCCACTCCATCGATTGTTGTTTTGATTCTGGGTCGTAAAGATGAACCCTTGTTTCATCTACAGTCACAAGATAGTTAAAAAAATCTAGATCTCCTTCAAAACGGGCACAGATTGACAATGATGCTTTCACTCTTGCTCGCTTGTGTTCGGCGTTCAAGCATTTTGGAATCCATTTAGCAGAAGTTTTTTTCATATCTAAATCAACGTGAGCTATGGGATGGGCACGTTCCTATGAAATCTTTAATGCCTCAGCTATATGTTTCATCTCAATTCGATAATCTGATAATATTAGGTTATATCTTCCAGGTCGCTTCTCATCTTCAACGGAAAGTTTTCCTCTTTTGAATGAAGCAATTCAATTTTTGACAGTCACATATGATGGGTATTGATAGCCAAGTGTGTTAAGCATATCTTCGTAAATTTCCTTACCATTTAACGTCTTCAAAGACAAGTATGATGATGCTTCTACACACCAATTTATCGATTTTCGCATTTGCATTGTTTCAAAATTTACTGCACAGCAATACTACAACTTCTTGACGTAAGATTTTACAATGACAGTTTTAAAGTATCATTATTTCTTGCCATTATATAAGGATTTTGTTTTGTTCAAGGGAAATGGTCTAGACTAACTAGATATCAATATCCTCTCGTATACATCTTGCTGATAACACTCATTATAGGTATTCTTTTGTAATAGAAGCAACGTTTAGAGTACATATCTTGTCTCTTGGAAAAATTATTGTAATTATCCAATATTGAGGCATAATTCCAGTCTCCCAATGTTAAGTTCCTTAGTTTTTCTACTCAGACTAAACTTTCCATATGCTTGCATTTACCCATTTCTGCTTTGATTTAACGGCTTTGTGCATATCCGTTAATGTCACCTCATCACATGTATCGATATTACATACTTTCAATTGTCTTGTTTTTACCACTTTTCTTGTATTCTATACTTTTAATTCTAAACTAACTTGCTATTCCTTAATTTTTTTAGTGTATGATAAATGGACTTCACGATTTCCTGATAATTCGCATGCATTACAATACCAAAATCCTACCATAGCTTCCGCTTGGGTTGTTGAACTTAGTCTTCTATTATCTTCCTTTGTTTCCTATATGTTTGTCTATTGTCTATTATTTTTTAAACCCCAAGTTTCTTCTTTATGCCCACCTCTCTCTTTATTCTTACTTTTTACTGGGTTGTATATTTTAATTTTTTCCGATTATCGTGCGCACACCCCTACAGCAACCTTATAGTTGTCTTACATATTTACATTAATTTCTGTTTTACTTGATTCGGAGATAATATTTTCCTGGTTTTTCAATTTCGTTTGTACCGATAGCCACCTTCTTTTTCTGCTCCTGTGTCAACTCCCGTTATGTCTTAAGATTACCTGTACGCTAGATCTTTCATTCCGTTAGTTAATGGCGCGAGTATATCTATTGACTCCTGTATATGATAGATAATAATGAAACGTTTAAATGTATCATAATATTTTAGTACTCGATGCTGGGCTTAATTAAATCTTGAAATAAAATTCACGAAAGAATTATAATGTCTTTAGATCGAGGCTTTCTTCATTATTAGAAAATATTTGGAACAACCTCTCTAGAAACAATATTTCTCTTCAGTGTGAAACCCTTTAGTTTCAATAACCAGTGATTTAATAAAACATATAACATGTACTCCAAGAACATATAGCTTTGATTGAGTCATAATACGACTATGTGGTAAGTACTTAAGCAATGAAATATGTATGTACATAACATTTAATAATCCTAGTCATAATATCCACAATTAAATGCAGTGACATAGTGGTGTTGTAAATATTGTGAACAATGTTATTGTTGCAATAAATAGAAGATTTATTTTCATATCGGTCGATTATTTTCTAATGTTAATGGGCAAAGTTTCATATATATTGCTAATAAATCTAAAGTACAATTAGAACAAATTGATACTTACAAACATATATGCATAACTATATTTTAGTAATATTGATATGTCTACTGTTTATGTTGCTACCTTAAATGGTTCTGATGTGTAGGTAATATTTAAGAGTTATTTCGAACTACTTTTAATTCAAAAGTCAACTAAAATAACAAAACTAGAGAATTATATCAAGATTGAGCTGATACCAACGCCTCTTAAGGAAAAAGGAATTGCCAAATTGTTAAATGTACAGAAGTCAACATACTACAGTTGTTGTACATATATACGAGGGTGCTCGACACCTGACCCACTTGCAATAAAAAATTGGCAAATATCTTACTTGTATTTTTTAACATAGTCTCCTTTAAGGTTAACACATTTTCCCCATCGATGTTCAAGCATTTCTAATGCTTCTCGAAAAAAAGATTTTTCGACCTCAGCAAACCACTGATTTACCGCACATATCATATCATTATCTGACGGAAATCGTATACCACGTAAGTGTTCTTTAAGATTTGAAAACAGTCGGGAATCGCAGAAGGTGCATGGGGGAATCTGGTGAATATCGCGGATGCTCAACTAATTCGAAGCCTGCTTGAGCTATTGAAGCTGTTGCAATGGCGGTTTTGTGACAGGATGCGTTAGTCTGATGCAAGATAAAAACTTTACGCAGCTTCCCCCGACGATTTTCTTGTAATTTGGGAATTAACTTGGCATGATAAGCACCTTAAATTGTAGCTCCCTTCCACAGGAAATCTACTAAAATTACGCCTTCAGCATACCAAAATACAGATAGCATGACCTTCCCAGCTGAAAGTTGCATTTTGAATTTTTTCGACGATGGTGAACATCGATGTGTCCACTCTTACTGTGTATTTCGGTCCCTACATCATAATGATGGATCCAGGGCTCATACATTGTCCCTAATCTTGCAGGAAAATTTTCTTTGTCGTGTTTATTCTGCGCTAAAAGACCAAAGCAAGTTTCTTTTCGAGTTTGCTTGTGTGCATCTGTTAACATTCGTGGTACCCATCTTGCAGACATTTTTTCTATATTCAATTCAGCTGTAATTATATACCACTTGGTATGAGAAACCAGTATCTGCAACTATTTGTCTAATAGTCACACGTCGATCTTGCAGCACGATATCATGAACCTTTTTAACAGTTTCTTGGGTATTAACGGTTGTGGGCGCTCCACCTACATGTTGTTCGTCCGGACACGATTGTCTACCAAGTTTAAACACACGACACCACCTTTTTACTATGTCATATGATACTGCAGATTCCCCTAATACATCCAACAAATCTTGATGAATTTGAATTAGGGTCATCTCTTTTAAACGTAAATATTTAATCGCCGCTCGTTGCTCGACACGATTCATTTTGATAGTAATATGTGTCTCTCTCGACCTAGAGCGTCTACTGCAGGCACGCTTTAACAGGTTCAGACTTGTAATTTTTTACCGTTTGCTATACATAGCAGGTTACAATTCGATGTGAAAATAAATGTTTTGGTTTATAAATGGGTCAGGGGCGGAGCAAAGGAACTAGCCCTCGTATGTATCTGACCTTTAACTGTTAAATAATAGTCGGATAAATTCATTATCGTTACTATACTCAATATTAGCAACTTTAAAATGTGGATTAATCCATATTCTCATGAACCGAAAATTTTCGTAAATTTTTTAGCCCTTTTGGGTGCACGCATAAAAAAACCTCAAATCATTTCCTGTATACAGAACTTACTTTAACATAAATTTGTATTTACTTCGCACAAGCACTAATATTCAATTAAAACCTGCAACCATTTCTTTTTTCATATGACATTATAGTGATTAGTATAATTTAATTTTTGGCTACTACAAATTAAATTATAGTTTCTAAACAAACATAGTTTGTACAATAATTAAAAATACTAACCTTCACCTGCTAACAGAAACGCGGAGGGAATAAATGAGGATATGGTCATAATTAAAAATTCGTGAATAGTTACACCTATCCTGGAACGCACAGAAGCATTTCGCTCTTATTGGAGCTTGTCAATGTACGATATCCTGGACAAGTATGACTTTTCACTTCTATACTTCGTGTATATATATGTAGTTATTATTTCGAACTTATTACAAATTGGAATTAATGACTACATATTGAATGTTATTTCTACATGCACATGTCATCTAAGGTATCGCGTTAATTTCTACAATTTGACAAACTAAATTTGTTCCAATTCTGTTTCGACCAATCATAAGAAATAGGGTGGAGTCTTATGACTGCAATTTCTCTACCTGGCTAATATTTTAGAATTAAAAGTTTAAGTTTGCTAAGATCTATCAACAAGATCACACGTGCCATTCCGAGCAGCTTCAAGCATTAGTAGATTTAGGAAATGTAAGCAAGTTGTATAATAATATGTTCTGGTTGCGGCTTATGTAACATTGTTTTCTTGTATTTAATAATTAAAGAGTGTTGTGCCTTCAACAAGTGGTGCTATTTTGCGAACCAGTGAGCGAGAGAAGACCTTATTAACAACTTGAATTCAACAGAAACTAGTCATCGCGGATTTACGACACGTGATTCGAGGAAGTGTCAAATCCAGCCACATACGCCCTAACATGCATGGTCTTCGGATGCAAATCGGCTTGTAGAACGTGCAGTAAAACATGGGATATTTCAACATGCGGGGTTTTTAGTTATTGTGCGAGTTTGGTGGTAATAGTGGTAAAGGTGGACACGAAGAATGAATCAAAAAAGACTCTTAACGAACTGCTATAGTAGCCTTTGCAGTTGAGGAACAGAAATCCAATTGAAAACGTATATGTCATTATAAAGTAAAAATATCAAAAAAGAAGTCGGGATCCCTTCCTACTAGTTACGCTGAAAGTTAATAGCAAGAATGAAGAATTGATGTGAAGCAATAGTTAAGACTAATAGAGATTGGATGCTTTTATAATTAAACGCATTAGTATTTTTTCGTATAATTCATTTTTTTTTTGAAACATCGATCTTTATTTATTCAGTCAATATGTGCAGAGAATCTACAAAGAAAGCAATCAGGGTTAACGCATTAGCCGTTAGTGCGTATCCTAATGTACTTGACGTAACGAAAAGTTTCTATCATCCTGGATCTCAGCAACCAATACATTATAACTTATGTCTGTCAGCGTTTTTCACGACATTACATTGTGGCTCGGCTGTGGCACCTCCCATGGTATAAGTGCTATAAGACCCCAAGCTTCAGAACCTCCTAAATCAGTTAATTTTTAGTGTCGCATGGTACCAATAGATTCCTTTCGGCGAGATACACTTAGGTATGCCTTGACTATGGATAATTAGAAACCGGTTGAGATTATGAAATAAATGCATTTTACATTTTACGACGCTAATTATTCGAATTTCTACCGAAAAAAAAATTCGGCCTGAAGCAGGTTTCTAACCTACGTCCATTGGTTTGCCGGGCCACTACTTTTACCATTAAGCTATTATTATTTTTTTACCGAAAAGAATTCGCGAATTTTTTTCGGTAAAAAATTCAAATAATTAGCGTCGTAAAATGTAGAAAGCATTTTTTTCATTCACATTACTGCGCGAAAATGCAATTGATTTGTACAAATTTGCCGACTACGAACTACGAACTAATGCGATTTAAGACTTTCCCGACGATTCGAAACTTCAGTCCTTAATAGCTTAATGGTAGAAGCAGTAGTCCGGCAAACTGATGGACGTAGGTTCGAATCCTGCTTAAGGGCGAATTTTTTTCGGTAAAAATTCGAATAATTAGCGTCGTAAAATGTAGAAAGCATTTATTTCATTCACATTACTTCGCAAATTGCAATTGCTTTGCCCTAGAGAAGATGTTTCAGGAAAAGTGCAGATATGGATCTTGCCTCCCCCTTTTTTTTTCAGGAAAATGATTTTGCTCGACGACGGTCGAATGGTAATGAAGGGAATGTTGACAAAATATTTTCGATTTATATTCTATTTAATTACATTTTTCATGCGTTATATAATAAAAATATATATAATAAAAATTAAAAAATTATAGACTACAAATCCGGAATACTTTCTAAAATATTTGCTATACCTGTATTTAATACAGACACAATTCTTTCGCGTATAGTCTGTATAATGAATATCGCAAGTAATCAACCATCAGCTCGATTTCATCCCGGTTACAAAAACAATAAGAGTATATAGGAAACCTAAATGACTAATTATCTGATCAAAAACAATTTTCGATTCACTTATATTATGTCAGACATTAAATCTGAAATATAACAAAGATATAAAACTCTTACAGGAGCTCAACTATAATCCAGCTTGTGGTTTAGAATAACATATTTCTGAAAATAAACAGTATCATCAATTCCAAGGATATCGGGATTTTAACATAATCGTTCTAGTTTTACGGGCGAAAATAAAAAATAGGCGAAAGTGCTTGGGAAAGGGAAGTCGACACTAATAGCAACAAACCGTACGCCAACGCACGGAGCCTACCGCAAATATGAGAGACATATTTATGATGTATCTATTCTTATGATTCTATTGTTTAAATTACTAAACGATCAGAATGACTGTGAGTAGGATTATGATGATTATACATTTTAAATTTAGCAAATATGCTCTACAAATCATTTGTAACACATTAAAATAACTGCGGGATCTAAATGACTATATAATATGGAAGAGCAATTATTACATTATGTTTAGAAATATTTTGAAATTCCAATATCACATTAGCATTTATTACGTACAAGTAGCCTACATACATATACTTATACTATCATGGCAATAATAAAGGCAATTTGAAACTATTGCTTACATATGTTAAAAATGTTTATGAATCGTGTAGTATTTAACATTTACATTGAAATACATTTATAGTAATCCTTTTACAGTTAATTAATTTTATTTCAATCAAAGCGATCTAGAAAGAAATTCCTTTTTAATATTTTAAAATGCATATCGAAAACTATTTCCCAAGGATTTTGGATCAAGTACATAGTGCCGGCGATAAAATTCGATTTTCCGAATTTCGAAGTTCTCCAAATTCGAAACATCGACATTTTGCTATAAAGGTATTCGAATTTCAAATTCTAAATTGAATTTCAGATTATACCTACGAATATTTTTTTAGTTTTAATGTTTTTTTATTTACATATCAAAATTTTCAAAGGACAATGAACAGCACTAACTTTTACTTCCAGAGTTACATCTGTTTGGAAACCCTTTGACATGACAACAACAGCGTTATGTGGGGACAAAGACGTAACACTTCCTATGGTGCGTCCAGTTGTTCACTCACAAATAAATAACTTTTTGACCATAAAAGAAACAGATTGCGTATTAATCAAAGAATTTAAAATTAACATATCAATTGATTTATGAGGAAGATTTTTTGCAAACGAGGAACAAATTATGGCGACACATATTTCAGAATATTTGAATCCTCGTTATAAGTAAGAGGATTATTATAAACTAAACAATACGCTTCAAAATCTTGAAATAAGTACGGCAACAGAAACACAATCAACAACCTTTATGGATATAATTTTCCCAGAGCTCTCAAATTGGAATAAATCAGAATTTCAATTATATAAACAAGAAGCAGAAATCTTGAAAAAGCAGAATTCGTTTGAATGGTGGAAATCAAATGCCAGCAAGTATCCTACCTGGTCAAATATAACCAGAGCATATCTCGCGATTCCAGCTACGTCAACATCATCAGAAAGGGCATTTTCCACGACCGGAAATATTGTGTCAGCGACGAGAAGTTGCAATGTAAAGATGTTAGTGTTTTTAAATGAAAACAAAGAACATTACCTTGAATCGAAATAAAAATTTAAGTCACCACTCATTATTTCGGATAACATATTTAATAAAATCTTTTAACTTAAACGTTTTTTATTTCCTCTAAACATTAATTTCTTAAAAACTTAAAAAAAGGTATGTAACCCCTTACCACAATTATTAATCGTATCCTAAATACGTATTTCGACAACTAAGTTGTCATCATCAGTAGGTAAAACCACTAATCAAGGTGTCGCACATGGGGCACAGTAAAGCTAGAACACCGCTTACGCAACAACTACTTTACACGGCGTCCACGTATAGACTGGACACGTAGAGTCTAGTCAATCGGTCGCTAAACTTTCCGTTAGTAAAAGAGAAATGCCAAAAATAATTACTTTTTATTAAAAATATTCTAAGGCACATAATAGTTTTGACACAGAAATTGTAAAAACTTATATAGTAAAGACAATCCGCAATTATACAACAAAATCATGACAAGTTCATATGTTTACCATATCATCAAATTACGAAAAGCCTAAATAGGCTTGTTGAAGAATGGGATCTCCAAATTGCTTTTCGGTTCAGGAACTCAATTAAATCTCTTCTGAAAATCACAAAAAATAAATTAGATACGAAGCAGAAATTTGGTATATATGAAATTTAAATATATTGGTCAAACGACACGCTCAATAGTAACCCATTAAATATATTAAATTCAATAGACCGGAAAAATCAAATGTTGCCCGTCATACGTTAGAAATCAATCAAATATTAGACAGATTATTTCAAACCCATTACAAATGTATACAGATGTGTATAATTAAAAACGAAAGGAATACTTACAACGTAGATAAGGGACCAATTCCATAAACCTGCTTGTACGACTTCTTAGAATAGACGCAAAGCGAGGGCGAGAGCACATGCGTGTCATTTCTGAAGTAGAGTAACTCACCTAAATTTAAGTTTCTTAAAAGTCGTATATATGAACGTCTTGTAAATTGTTTCGTGATTTTTTGTTAGCTTTACTGTGTCTTATGTTCAACACTCTCATTTTTACCTGCTGAGGATGACAAGTAAGTTGTCTATATGCGTTTTTGGGATACGAATATTAATTTGTAAGAGGTTTTATTTCTTTTTTACAGTTTACAGACCTAAAGCCTTAATACACAGTATTCCCAAAACTTCAGATTTCTATAAACAAATACAAGTTACTCTAAATTCAGTAAATATAATATTGTATTCCTAGATAAAAGAATCAAGAATCAACTAATCTCGTTAGTTTTAAATTATTCAATTCCCTTTTTAGTTTTCCATTATTCAGTCCACCATTGTATATAATTCAATCCATATAAAAATTTCAATATTTAATATAAAAAGGTCAATATTTCTAGAAAACGAATAGATAAATTCAAAATCTATTTTAATAAAATATTCGCATGAAACACTAATACGTTGAATAATTAATAAGGTGTCCAGTCTCCATTGTTGTTAACTATTGCTGGATAACTGAATTTCCGTCCGGCAACTGCGAAGGCTACTCAATGGATTCTACAGCGATGTTTCGGATCATTGTCCTCTTGCAATTACTATTCCTTCGTGTTACTATTAAACCATTTTCGTACTGCCGTTACAAAGTTCCTTTTGGTACAAATCGTCTAGATTACCAAGAAAGAGAGACAACAATCAAAATCCCGCATGTTCAAATACCGCACGCAGACTTTCACTGAGACACATCCACTGAAAGTGCTCGATGTTCTAAAAACCGACTTGTATCTGAGGACCACACCTTCTGTCTGGATAATCAAAGCCAGAAACCACTTTCATTCGAAAACACAACATTCCATTAATCTCTCTCCATGTTCTTGCACGTCCAAGCAAGAAGTTTTTTGTGAAGAGTGTTCTGACAGTCGCCAGTTTGTTAACGTACTGCGTTAAATAAGTAATCTATTCCCTAAAGAATCAAATTAATTCGTATTATATTCTTCTGCCAGTCCTTCTAGCAGTGTTGATCCGGTCTTCTCTACAAATTAACAATAACCCTATCTTGTTTTGTTGTGGTAGGACGTGTTCTGCATTAACCTGGATTGTCATCTACCGTTTTATTGGTTTATATCGATTAATCCATAATCTTACAAGCTTCTTAGAATTCCGTGTAGCTTTATGCAGCTTTGTTTAATATAAAACTATATTTACTTCGCATAAGAACTAATATTCAACTGAATATCCCTTTGGTGATCCCTTTAGCTGACTCTATCCCCAATTATCCCTCTCCGTATTTTTGTCAGCTTTTAATTATTACACTCAAAGAGAAACACTTGTTGCAATAAAAACAAGATTGTCACTCGAGGACTAATGTTTCCAATTATTGTCAGGATATATTAACAAACTTAACCTCACTACTGTTCATACACATCATACTAATAAGTGAGTCTAGAGAACGGACACGCTTACCACATGACGCAAAGCCCAGTGCAGTACTGGCGAAAGGCTGTATTTCTAAAATATTTAATTTTATTTATATAATTGGAAAACGAACGGGTGGTGATATATAAAATTACGAAATACATATTTATTTGTTGAAAAGTTGTATTTATAAAGTATTTAATTTTATTTATATAATTGGAAGACAAACGGGTGGTGATCTATAAAATTACGAAATACATATTTATTTGTTGAAAAGTTGTATTTATAAAGTTTTTAATTTTATTTATATAATTGGAAAACAAACGGGTGGTGATCTATAAAATTACGAAATACATATGTATTTGTTGAAAAGTTGTATTTTTAAAGTTTTTAATTTTATTTCTATATTTGGAACATTTTTATTTGTTCATTTTGTCGTTCAAGTTGAGTAAAGGAGTAGTAACATTGACTAGCAATAGTTTCTCAAGGTTTTCTTCTGTCAATTTTGTTCTCTTTGAATTAAGTTCATCCTTATAAATAGAAAACGTCCTTTCTACATCGCAACTGGTTATAGGTGCATACTGGAAATATTCTTTTATTTCTTCATATTTAGCCGTTAGGTTTTGTGGAATTATCACCATACATAATTGCTGCAATGTAATTAAATCTGGATTTCTATTAAGAATTGCTTCAAACTTTTGCCGAAGGCCACATCCGAAGTCACTTGGAATACTTTTCAAATTATTAACAGCCACATCTAATGTGGTTAATCCGTCATTTAATTTGAGATTTCGATTTTCAAAATAAGTGATTAGTTTTGGCAATTTTCCAAAGTGTTCGTGAAGAAAGTACAACTGATTTTTCTAATTTGGGATTTGTGTGAGCTCCTTGCACTCACCAATACTTCTAGCATCCTCCTTTAGAATTGTTACGAAATGTTTTAGACTATCGAAATTCTCAGCATAATAATTAGTAGCTTCCAGCCATGTTCCCCATCTAGTTATTACTGGAGTGGGAGACAGTGACAGAGATGGAAATTTTTCCCCGAAAAGAGCTACTCTCAATGGTGCTTTTCTGAAAACTTTTTTAAAAGCTGATACAAGTCTATCAACTTCCGGAAAAGTGTCTCTGATATATTCACAGATTCTGTGGAGAGCATGTGCTACACAAGTAATATGCAGCATATTAGGATATGTTTTCTTCAATAGTCTGCCTGTTTTTAACATATACGCAGCACTATCACTGACAAATCAAAGTATTTTTTCTTTGTACGTGGCGTCCGAATGAAGCATTTTTGCATATTCTCCTTAATGGTTTCAGCAACTGTTTCCGCATCAACTCTATTTGTAACACTTGTTGCTATTACATATGAGTTATAGGGAATAGTTGGATGTAGTACACCAGCTACAACAATTACCACACAGCGTCCTAACATATCCACCGTTTCGTCGGCGCTTATCCATATGTATTGATTTAAAAGATGGCTTCTAATGCGTTCTACTGTTCTCGTATAGCACCTAGAAACATAATATTTGCGTAAGGTTGATTCATCAGGAACATTTCGACCAGTATATTTTTTCAGAAATATTTCTAAAGTGGGATTGCTAAGTTTATTTAATGGAATATTAGCCGCCATAAAAGTTTTACAGAGTTCAGATGTGTTTGCGATCCTAAGTGACGAATTTTTGACGATATTTTACGGATTTTGTAATAAATTTCGGAATCACTGACAATGGACATACAATCAGTATGACCGTCAATCCAACTCGCCATTGTTTTACGATGCCATTCTCGACGTTCTTCCATATCATATCTGAAAAACTAATTTAAACAATGCTCTAGATCTAAATAAATGAAAACTAAAAATGTGTGCGTAAGTTATTGAAACTGAACAAAATTCAATGCACACTCTTACGTCGAAATAATTGGTAGAAATAGATTCAATCAAACGATATTAAACAGGATCTATCACAAAAATTACGATGTAATTAACAGTTAAAACTTTGAAAACAAGAAACTTACTCACAGCACTTTATTTATCTTACGAAATATAAACTAATAAATAAAATACATTATAAAAACCCCGCTTCTATCTACCCTCATGAAAACACTTTAAAAAGCACTATATTCTCGGAATACAATAGCTGGCTTGTCCATTGTTATCGCGGCGAGACCAGGTGTCCGAGTAAGTCAAACAAATACTTCATTGAGTTACGCCGGGATGTACTGAGCGACGTTATACATAATTCCAATTGCCGATTGCGTTTTATGGAAATTGCGTCCGTTCTCTAGTTATATTACATACATGCGGTTGTTTTTAAATTAGAAGTGTTTACATATTTGAAAGCAGAAACTGTGTTGTTCTGTTAAGTGCAGCTCAATTCCGTGGATTTGTCACAAAAATTTGAGAATGGGGTAGCTTTTATTTATTGTTTATTTAATTTAAAAGTAAATTATATATTGTACATAATTAAAATAAAATTTGAAATTCATAATATAGGATAAAAAATATAAATGTACATACATATATTAAAATTACAACTTCATATTTGTTTCTTTTTCATGATTTCTAAAATGAAAATTTGTTAAATTAAGTACACGGAACCTGGACCGAATTTTTGTAATTGGCTCGAGTGAAATCCACGTGACGAGTAAATTATTTGGGAGTTTATTTGCGCATGAAAATTTCGCGACTTTACAAGACTGATCTTGTTATAGGTACATGAAAGAAATGAAATTTTATAGATTTGTAATTACATATATATATTTCCTATGTGATCGAATAGTTGTTTCGGCAAGGCGTATTATAACTTGGCCTAAAGTGGCCATAAAATAAACCATTTTTAATTTATTATTAGATCGGTAGATATCAACGAAAATCGGTAAATCTAGTGAAGAATCGGTAGACGAAGCAACATTGAGCAGAAATATAAGGTTCCACCCTAGAAGATAGGATTGATATTTAGCTATGACTAAAGCGATGCATTACTAGGCAAACTGTACAATGAATTTAAAATTATGATAAGTCTAAATTGAAGTGGGGATGCTATTATGGACTCAACCACTTTCACCTGGGATAACAAAACAATAGGTTTTTAATTACCTCACACGATTTCTGATGTTTACGTAAAATTTACAGAAAGGATCTTTATAGACTTTAAAAAGAAGTGATATAACAAAGAAAATTCTTTAAGATTATCATAAAATTGTCACGCTGCATGTTAAAACGATTGCAATTGACAATTCAGGCATGTTTATTTATTTATTCGTCTATTCGGAACACAAACGGATATAAATTCAAAAAGCTTCCAGCTTACAACTACAGCTATAAATTGCACTGAAGTATAGTTACAAAAGAAAATTAAATGAAATAACCTATCTAATTTACAGAAGTTATATTGTTTTAATAGTATTTCCTACAAATTGAGAAACAACAAGGAAGAAAAGATATTAATTAAGAAATACATCTGCATATAATAGATTTCATATTATTTTTGTACTAGTAATACGAATACACAAAGCAGTCAATATAGTTTTTTTTCAATTGCACTACAAATTCGTACAATTCGGATAATTAGTAGTAGTAAAAGGGGATATGCAGAAACGGTAGACGCACTTGTTCGCTGGAATATATGGGATGGAATCGTGTTTAGTAAATGTAGAGAATCTACCATGCTATTTGAAATTTGAATACCGAACAGAATGTCATTTGCCAGCGGTTTCTCATAAAGTGGATGCATATTAAAATGGGAACACACAACCGTATATACAGTGTGTTCTTAAAAGAAAAAGACAACGTTTGCAAAAATGGAAAGATGCAATTATATAGAATATGAATTCAAAAAATTGTGTCAATTGCGATACGAACCCTTAAATTAAAAATTCCCTGAAAATTGTATTATGTGTCGCCTATGGATTCAGAATTATATTATGTGCCGCCTATGGATTTAGAATGTCAACTGTTAATTTATAAATTTTTATTGTATATGCAAGGGAATTATTAAAAATTTATTTAAAAATTATTTCATTCCAACTAAAATAGAAATAAGATGTGTGCTCTGCGACGCCTTTCACGTCTACAACCTTCATAATTTGGTAACAATCTACCTGTTTCCGTTAATCGGAACATGCCATCCATTATACACGTGTAAGATGGGGCTCTAAAATTTGGAAAACGCTTCCGATACATACCATAAGATTAAGACGAGTATTTCCACCGGTTTCACTGTAAATATTGAAAATTCATGCATTGTGTAAGGTATAGCCGAAACATTCATGTAACTATCGAAACTGAATCGCAAGCGCTACTGTTTGCTAGTTATCTTTACCTCTACTCTTTATGCTATGTATTTCTTGAAATGCAGTGGCGGGACAAATATTTTATAAATATCTTCATCATGTTTTTTCTCGCCCTCTGCAAGGGAATTTGGGGAAAATATTTTGGATTCATATTCCATATGCTAATTATATCTATTCATTTTTCAGACGTTGTCCTTTTCCTTCTAGACCATCTGTATGTTAGTATTAAGATAAACATTATTTTTAACTAATATTTGACGAATTTACGTCGTGTTCTCTCATGTATAATGTATACTTTAGTGTTCCAAACTTGGGTAGCATAGTCTAAATAAGAGTAAACAAACAGTAAATATAAAGATTTCAAAGCAGTTACAGATCTAAGACAATATAAGTTGGAAGTATAGCTCCCATCATTGAAGACTAATTTAGAATAATTATTATATACCTAAGTTTTTAATTTTAGTTACAGCTAAGAGTTTCCGCCGACGTGGTATTGAAAGGTAAATTTATTTAAGTTTCTAGAGAAGGAAATCTCAGAACATTTGTTTAAGTTAAAAAGTAACTTAAACTCTGCGCATTTTAAGCACATTTTAATCTTTCCCTTAAACTGGCACTGTATTAGGGATTAACATAATTACCAGGCAGATCTTAATCCTACCCTTAAATTGAATGCTGTTACAAATTACAAGTTATTAAATAGGAACAATTTGCTAATAATAAACAGTTTCCCTATGGTTTGTAATATTTATTTATTAAATAGTTATTTAGTAATTAATATGTAATTTTTTTTCGGTGAACACTATAGATAGATCTCCTGGTTTTATTCATAAAAATAGTAAATATTTTCGAAATATTAACGGTTCCAAAATATCATTTAGCGCAGTCATAAGATAGAAATTAGAATACGGTTTTCTGAAATATTTATTATTCCTTGAAAATAATGTTTACTCTTGAAGAGGACTAGACGTGATATTATCTACGATAGGTAGGTCTCTCGAAACTTGGCGTTGATATCTTCTAGCTAGTAGAGCTACAGATCTAATACTAATAATAATAACTGACTCTAAATTAGTCTGTATTTTAATTTAGAGTCAGTTATTAATAATAACACTATGCGTAGAGTTACCTAAATAAATCTCCATGCACATCAACCTCAACAAGTCTTCCGATCAAAATAGAATGGTTTATTCTATCAAAAACCTTGGTCAAAACAATATAAATACCATTTACATTGAAATAAATTAACATGCTCCACAAGGTTTGTACAGGCAGAGCGTGATCTTATAAAACCAGGCTATTGTGGAATCAACATATTCATCATGCCGTGATAAAATTCCTGGTATATTTAATAATATTGATATAGAGCGGTAATTGTTCACATCTGTTTAATCGCCACCATTGAAAACAGGAAATGATATGGCACTATTTCCACTGCAAATACACTGGAAATATTGCACTTGCGAGCAATCTACTAAATAATATTGATAAGGGCAGTGACAGAGAACGAGCATAATCTTTTTTAAAACAAGAGGAATTCTGTCAGATCCTAGCCCTTTCTAATAATAAGTTTATTAATTTAATGTATGATAGTAAACTCATCGAAATGACATGTACCAACTGATGTAGTGGAATATATTTACCCTCCAGTAAATCGGATGTTATATTGATGCTCGTCATTTTCAAATATTGATGCGAAATAGTCAGCAAGCAAAGCACATATGTCTTGTCTTGTTCTTCCGAAGCTACACGACCATTAATATTTTAACGTATTTATAATAAAAAGTGAAGAAGAATATCATTCTAAAAAACTTATAAAATAGTATTAGTGCTAATACCACCGATAAAGGATAGTTAAATAGTTATGATAACAAAAAGTAATTTCGTTTCCTAGATTTTTTGGGGTATTTGATAAATGGAGAAAGTATATTCAGTTATTGTTTTTTGTTTTGATGCGTTCAAGAAAGGAAATCTCATTTTTAATATTATCCATTTCTGTTTACTTCAGCACCAGTAACACATACATCAACGAAATATTATCTTTTAAAAGAACGCGGTCGTATGCAAATGAAGGCGTCGCCTTTATATATGAAAAAATCTATCAGCGAACATTTCCGACTGGGTGTTTCCTAACACCGAATTCATCCGAACTGCACATTTACTGACAAGAAATGGAATACTTATTGATTTTGAATTCTACTTAGTAAGTCTTAGGTGACACTTTCCGATGCAATCAGCAGTAAGTATAAACGTGTCCCTTTCACACGCAGATTTGAAGTTGTAGGTAGTTGTGTGTCGGACCATTTCTACGTCAACTCCATGCTTCGGAGGGATTTTAAATAAACTTTCTTAAATTTAATTACGTACAGGAAATGCATAGTTAACAGTTTTATAACGAAAGAATGAATAAAGTTACGAGCTTTACATGATAATGTGTTAAACATTCTATTTACTTACCAATTTTAATTATCCAAGATGTAATGTTTTACAAGTGGTATTAGGTACACATTAAGTTTGAGTAACAGGAATTTAAAATGTCTATGTTTTTCTTCATATTAGGCACAACAGTAACCATATTTAATTAAATGCTTATATGCAATACAAACTGAAAAAATGAAAGTATATTTTGTGCGTTTTTAATTTCCCTACATAAATTAACTCGAATTCTTGATTCAAATTACGCACAATACCAGATTCTACGAGGGTCAGTCAATATCTAATCCCTCCTATTTTTTTTCTATCTAAATAAAGTTAGTTAGGTGAAGAAATTGAATTTGGCTCTATTTCTCAAACCTTCTTCTACATTTCACTGCAATAGTAACTTTCTGTGTCAACACGTGGTAGCACTACAGACGCTTTAAAAATGGCCGACATCGATGTTCGTATTAGACAGCATTCTGTGAATTCTTGAATACAGAAGGTGAAACGCCCATTCACATTCATGGAAGACTAAAAAATATGTACGGTGATGAAATAGTGGATGTCAGCACTGTTATACGATGGGTTCGTTGCTGTAAGGAAGCTGAAGGACAAACACCGTTGGCTGACGAAAATTGGAGCGGCAGCCCGTTGACTGCAATAACTCCACGCAACATTCAGCGAGTCGATGACATCATTCGTGGCAGCCGCCGGATAACTGCAGATGTATGGTATCGCATTCTCTCTCTCAGTAAAGGCAGTGTGATGACGATTATTCAACAACTGGGGTATTAAAAACTGTGCAAGGTGGATACCGAAAAAATTAACCAACGAGAATAAAGAAACAAGAAAACAATCGCCTCACAACACTTGCAGCGCTTCCGTTTAGAGGGAGAGAGAGTTTCTGGAAAAAATTGTGACCGGAGACGAAACATGGGTTAATTTTTTTGAACCCGAATCAAACAAGCAGTCAATGGAATGGCATCACAGAAACACACCGAGGACCAGAAAAGTTTAAAGCAGTACGATCGGCGGAGAAAGTTATGGCGACAGTGTTCTGGGATGCAAAGGATGTGATTATGGTTGGTAGAAAACAGAACCGTGCTTTTTACCACACTGGGATACATATTCTTGTTAAAAAATGGACCGAAACTGTGGAAATGGACGGAGGTTATATTGAAAAGTGACAAATTAATTATCAATATTGTGGTTTTCAATCTATGAAATTGCATTTTTATTTCTTTGACAAATAAAAGGAGAACAAAAAATAGGAGACATTAGTTTTTGACTGACACTCGTAATACAAAATATTGTACAGAGTGGCCCAAAATGACCGTAGGGGTTTGAGTTCATTATAACTTCTTATTTAAGACATAATTATTAAATTTTTTTTATTTTAAATACAGTATATTAATGGAGAATATTTTTCAAAAAATTATATCGCAATGGATCGTTGATTTGAGAAATAAAGGTCAACGATTTTGGCACGTTGTTCAATTGTGTACTGTTCCATTTTAAATTCCCCAAGTCTTCTTTACAAAATACTGAAAACAAAAAAAAAATTATAATAAAAAATTTATAAGGAATTAAAACCCCTTCGGTCATTTTGGGCCAACCTGTATAACAATGATATACATAACGCAAAATGAAAAGTAAGGTATTAATAACTTCGGTATCAATAAAGATGTATTAGAAAGTCTTAATAGAGTTAATTGCAGAATAAGATAGGATATTATCGGAATTTATAGTTTAGTTCAAATAGTTGTTTAGGAATTAATTTGCATTTTTTTTCGGTGATCACTGTAGATCTGGTTTTATTCACAAAAATTCACAAGATAAGTGTTCCACAACGCTTTATAAATTTACACCTTATTATTTCTTCTATGTACATACTATATAAAGGGCAGGCCACAATTTAGCTTCTCTAGTTTTTACTATTAACTACATTACAAAAATTCCATTACATAGACCCGCACATATTTTGCATTTTACAAGGGTTTACAAAGGCTATTGTCATATTCGTCCTAATCCTATTGCAAGGGCGAGGTTTTATGACTAACACGTTTCAGATCAATTCATCATTATTTTATAATACTAAATACTAAACTAAATCTGGATATAAAGTATTTACCTATAATATACAATTAAATTAAAACAATTAAGAATTCTAAATGAAAAACCCGTAATATAGAGAGCGAGCCACTTTTGTCTGCACGCCAGGAAAGTTTTATATATGTTTGCATATTATATTACTCATTAGGGTTTATCACAAATATACAGGGTGTTAAGAAAAAGTTGTTTGGAAATTTTACCCACTAATGGTTCTCATTAAAATAAAGAAAAAATTTTAGTAAACCTAGGCCCTAAAACCAGTCGTTTCTGGGTTGTAATTGATTTTACATTTTTTTCTTCAAAAGCATAACTAGACTTATGCTTATGTTAACCATGTACAATAAATGTGTATCCTAGCTTTTGTTTTTCGTTATTTACTGTTATGTCATATATCATATCGATCTCGCTTTTGCTGTAGGTTAAATATGAATATCTACACGAATTCAGAAATGTCAGACATTCACTTGATGTATGGTGCTGCTAATGATAATGCTTATGAGGCGCGTCGCCTTTGTGGAAGCTTACCGTAACCGTATTTTGCCTAGTGATGAATTTTTTACAGAAGTGTATCAACGTCTATCAGAGGTGGGTTCATTTAAACCAAATTATCGCGATGCTGAGAGACCTCGATCTTTGTACTCCTGCAGTAGAAGAGGATGTTTTAAGAAACGTTGACGAATGTCCAGGTATTAGTGTTAGAAGGATCTTTGCTGCAGTAAATATTAGCGCTCCTCTAGTTTGGAGGACTTTACAACAGCAACGACTGTATCCTTATCAGGTCCCTTCAGAATAGGTTACAGATGTGGTTTATGCATGACGGCGAGCCTGCACATTGTTCGTAATTATTTAAATAATGAATTTAATGGTAGATTAATAAAGGTAGGGAGTCCAAATGCTTAGCCACCTGGATCACCTGATTTTAATCCGTTAGACTTTTTTGCTTGGCGTTACTTAAAGTCGTTAATTTACTCCACACCTGTAAATGACATAGAAGGTCTCCAACGACGAATACAAAACGCATGTGAGACAATTCAATTCGCCACTCTCCAGTAATCTTCGAAAGAGTGCGATATTCTTTCGTGCGTAGATATCATACATGTTTCCACATGGAAGGAGGTCATGTCGAACACTTAATTTAAGCATTGCTTGTTGAGTTGTTAATTTTTGTATGTATGTTTTCCTATTAAAAGAACATTTAGTGACTAAACCGCTGTATTCAATAACAATATTATTATTCAGAATAATTGAAACATACATGAGTAGGTAAACCCCACCAGTTTTGTATAATACAAAGGTATTTTTAATAATATAAAATATTATTAAAAACCTGGTGTGAAGAACACAAATACAGGTTCACTATTAAGAGAAAATACAGTTTCTAGAGGGATGACTGTGCCACCTTTGGAAAGGCGTCGTTACTTCACATTGGTTATGTGGACGGGACGAGGTACTTCGGTTGTCTGACAACAGGCAGCGCTGAATTTACTTATACGCCCGGTCTGGATAATTACGGTGATGTGGTGATGTGCTTCTTTTTTGTGAATGTGTCTGGAAATATTCTTTCTCCAGCAGGGACGTACCGATGAGCCTGTAGAAAGGTGAAATACGTATCTACATCTCTGGGGAAAGATATTTTCGGACACGTTCACAAAAATATTAATAGTGAACCTGTATTTGTGTTCTTCACACCAGGTTTTTAATAATATTTTATATTATTAAAAATACCTTTGTAATATTATTATTGTTTATATCTCCGAAACGACTGGTTTTAAGACGTAGGTTTACTAAGACTTTTTTCTTTATCTTAATGAGAACCATTAGTGGGTAAAATTTCTGAAATACTTTTTTTAACACATTGTATATCGAGCAAGAATAATCTTAGTTTATTTGTTTATTATAAACATCACATGTAACATGTAACTTTTGTCTTATTTAGGTAGCACGATTTGGATAAGTTTGCTGAAATAAGGGTTTACCGCAAACTTTATACACTAATTTTGCACCATCATAATGTAAATTCGAAAATTTACTGATATACTTTTTTACATTATCAAGAGATAGTTGCTTATATCGCCCTGCGCGCGGTGATACGTACTGAATTAAGTCTTGATATGCAGACACGATGGCCCACTCTAGTAATATATACAGGGCTAGCGTTGAGTAGCGCCCAAGCTATACGGATCTAAAGAATACGTGTAAATGTCTAACTGAAAATCAAAAAAGAAATTTCTTTGTAATTCACCAAAAATTTTCAATTTTTTAGGGCCAAAATGTAATTAAAGTCGGTCCATATCTTTGTTTTTTTTATATATTTGCCGAAATACAGCAGTATTTCAAGTTCATTAACCTACTAAAAAAATCGATAAAATTCCGAACAATACTTTTAATAATAAAGTCCTATTTATAGATAGTGAATGTTGTTGTTTTCTACCAAAACATACTCGGCCGCACATATGGCGATGTTTTTTTCTTCTGGATATCAATAATAGCCTAGCCCTTACGTTAAATATATCGACAAACCTATGCCGCATTAATTAAAATGTGACTAAAATTAAATAGTATGAACGTTAAAGTTCTTTTAAAAGTAAAATTATTATGTTAATAATAAAACAAAAATCGTTATAAAACAAAAAGCTTTATATAGCGCATCCAATGGGACAGATAGCTGATTTTTAATTATTTGTATGGAATTATTTAAATATAATTTTTTTGTCTTTAAATTTGTGGTTGTACTGACAAATACCGATAAAACAATATAATTGATCGGTAAAGAGAATTACTGATGAATTAGAGGTGGAAGCTCGTATATTTACCTATGACAGGGCTGGACTCGAATAAAGAAACGTCATTTTCTCATTACTACGTGAACATTGAACCGCGATTTTTTGGATTAAGGCATTACTCATATATATCTTTAAGTCAGTATACACAACTAATAATGTATAATTGTATCGCCTTAAATATACAAAATATGCAATGATTTTTGCAACACATATAAAATAAATAAATATATAAAGAAGTCCTTAACACTCTTAATATGACAAGATATAATTATATAGAATATAAATCCAAACTATTTTCCCAAAATTCTCTCTCATAAGCGAAAAAAAACGACAAAGATATTTAAAAATTTTTGTCACGCCTCTGTGCGATTACAAAAAGTATCAAAGACGATGTCTTAAAGTTGATCGGCAATAACAAAAATAATTGTTTTGTTGTTTTCCATCTCATCTAGCTGTTACGTATGTAAACATACGCTACAGCGTATGGTATAGGTATTTTTTATTTATATATATTCTGAATATTTTGAATTCATAGGCGTCACGTAATACAATTTTCGGGGTGTTTTTAATTTCGGGATTCGCATCGTAATTGAATCACAATATTTTGGATTTATACGCTACATAATTACATGTTTTCATTTATTATATGTTGTCTCTTTATTTCAAGGACAGCTTGGATATATATAAAGTAAAAAAAAACTAAAAGAGGTTCTACAAGACAAGAATTCTTAATGTTTCACTAGTTTAGGGTGAAATTATTTTTTTACCATGCATTATTAACCGCTCTTGATTAGTAAGATCACAGTCCCACAACTGTATAACAATATCTTTCTATGCTAGCATTAAAATATTACTTACAAATTTAAATTGTATTAAACATTGTTATAGAATATACTAGTGTATACTTCAACAAATAATGTCTATCGATATCAATGTATTCTAAAATTAATAATATAAAATAATTTTTTATTGAACTATACAATGTATATAGTTGTTGATAAAATATATCTATAAGCACGCATTTCTTACACTCAACTAACTTTTTTTTGAATGAAGCGGATAGGTCCTGAAGATGGTAGCAGCGAAGTTGCCGAAAGCTCGACGAAAAAGAGAAATAGGTTCATTCATAGATCAGACAATTATACAATGCGGATGGTATTCAGGAGTACAGACAAAACTCATTATTGTCGCGAAAAGCTACAAACAAGTATAAATATAACGACCATGCACACAACACAAAAAATTAAATTAAAATTAAGTAAATACTCAATCACCGTTAATCATAATATAACAAAAATGAAATAATTAACCTTGTCATAACTTTATAATTAAAATTATGACCCCAATTATAAGATTAAATCTTCCCTTACTCTACATCAACATAAAGAAAACAAAATGAGAGAATGAGAACGAAGACATCTAAATTTGTTTGTTTTACACCAAAACGATTTTCCTTAAATGCCTCGTTCTGGTCCGGAAAGAAAGGAAAAACCGTCCACTAATTGGTTTAATTATGGCAAAGGAGGAAAATAAGACTACCAATTTCATTCGCGAAAGTCGTCGGCCACAATGAAGTAATCTCGGGTTTCCTGACTGCCTCCGACCCAACTTGGGACCGTAAGAAGGGAAGACCCTTCTTTAAAAATTAATAAAGCGAAGAAGGCGTCAAAGAGGAGAGCACCGGAATGTAAATTACTGCTTAATTGCCGGAACGGGCGTTAATTAATTAAACAAAAGACGGTGATGCGGATGGAAGCCATGAGGAGAAGTTCGTCGAGTTGTAGACATCCGTGTAAACATGGTTTTCGAGAGAATTATGACAAAACACCGGGTATTAGCGCGATGCTAACATAATTACTGTCGGCTTACCGCTCTGCTTTTGAAATAAATATTCCTTCTATCAAGATCTCAGTCGGCGTCGAAGCATGGCCGTCTTTATTATGATGAGCATGACGAGGTTGTGTTGATAGTATATTTTGCCCTGTTACCCGTATGTACGTATGGATAGCATAACTTTCCTGTTGTTTTTAGATGTTTATGGAAATTTGTAAATTACATGTTTCTTTTTAACAAAGTAGTATTAATTTGTATACGTTTTATGTTTTATTTGTTGTGTATTCTTAATAGTTATCATTTTGCATGCTTTAATGAAACACGATTGTGTGATATGAGCTCTTGTGTGAAAACAATTATTTTTAGTTGTTTGTACAATAATTATATGCAGCGCTAATTCACGTAATTTATATTCTTTACAGATAAAAATTATGTATTAATTTTAAGTACCCTGATCTGTCACCTTACCTTCTGTATTAAGCTGATGGTGATGATTATGAAATTTGTTTTGAATTGCATTCTTAAATATGTTCCTCTTCTAGAAAATACTAAGCGGAAGTTGGCTACTATTAAAATGTAGCGGCATTAATAGTCATAATCTTTATCTTTTTAAATTGAGGTAATTTCCAAAATTATGTATTTCTTAGTTAGGCTGTGATTAGAAAATTATTCGATTTAACACGGACCACAATAATGATAACTTAAATAAACGCAAGATACTATTGGGAAAAACCAAAAGACGATCTTATATTTTTAAAATACCAAAATATGTAGATGATTTAGAAAGAAGGAAAGTAATAGAAATCTAATAAAAGCTATAGAGAGTGCTTACGAATTTAGCAAAAATTGTGTAACCATACGAAATAAAACCAAAAAAAATTATATTATAATAAACTAGAAAAATGTTTTATAGTAAGTTCCGATCCATACAATGCGCCAGTAAACATGTTCAAATAACAGTAAATAATATACCAGGTCCTCCAAACAATATGTTTACCACCCACCTTATTTCCGTATAGACAACATAAACTGCAGATCTGTATAGTCTATTCGCACCTTAGAAAACAGTACAGGCTCCTATAAGACTATATATCTCTTTCTAGTTGTAGAACGTATATAATTTTATTTATTTTACATATTTTTTAATGTGCAATATTGTTCGATTTTGTCAAACCAATTGAATATAGTGAAATTAACTCTGGATTATCTACCATCTTATTTTCTTGCTGATATATACCATTATTTTGATTTGTTTATCTATATATTTGAAGATGTCCCAGACATTTTTAAGAAATTTGGCTGTACACTCTCAAGTTTACTTCCATGCACTCAACCCGATAGAGTTTGTATGGACTCAAATAAAACATTGTATTAGAATTAAAAATACAACTTTCAAAGTGTCTGATATGCTGGCTGTAATAAACAAAGTATATGAGCATGTTTTATATGAACTAACCAGGTAAAAAAGGTAAATGCTTGATTAACATTCTTATTTGTTATTATTATTGTATAATTATATATTGTAGTTCAGGAAGAAAAGCGGCAAGTAAATAAAACTCAAGATAATATACAGGAAGTAATTATGTCTGTAAATGGTAATACACGTAGCACATATTGTAGTGACTCAGATTTAACTAACATGCCAGACCAACTACGAACAGCGTTTATTATTAAAAAATTTAAGAGATGTAAAAATTCCAGTACTATGGATTCTAATTTGCTGACCTACAATCATCAATGATACTAGAAAAATCAAATTCATTTGAATGAATTATAAAAGCAATGCTTAATATATCATATTCCCATGATATTTAATCGAATATATGTTTAATTTCTTGGTAACATAAAAAAATTAAATATATTTTACATACATAACTGCTTTCTTTAGTTTAGTATCAATGAATCTTTGAAACTCAAGCATTAAACAAACCTTTAATATGTGGTTAACATGTATAAATGCGTCAGATAATATCATAGAACTTATATATACAAGGTGAGGCATAATAACGAGCGATTTTTAAAAGGCTGTTAAATAAAAACACTTCGTTTAAGAAAATTTGATTTCATAATATTAAAATACAAGAAAAAGCATTTTCTGCAATAGTAAAACGTCGGTTATTTTTTGAAGATAACTCCGGTAAGATGTCTTCCGTTTAGACGCACACATCCCTCCAGCCGGACCTGAAGTGACCCATCACATTGCGTAGCATTGCCAGTGGGATTTGAACAACTTCTTGTCGAATCCGCTCTTTCAGGCCTTCAATTGTTCGAGGAGGGTTATCTTGGTAAACTTTACTTTTCAGATAACCCCACAAGAAAAAGTCACATGTTGTGAGGTCCGGTGAACGAGAGAGCCATGCAATATCCCCATTTCGGGAGATCACGATTTGGAAACAAACGATTGACAATATTCATGCTTACTCGAGCAGTGTGGGATGTTGCTCCGTCCTGCTGGAAAAACGTATCATCGTTCACGCCGTAGTGTGC
This sequence comes from Melolontha melolontha, assembly GCA_935421215.2. Classification (NCBI taxonomy): domain Eukaryota; kingdom Metazoa; phylum Arthropoda; class Insecta; order Coleoptera; family Scarabaeidae; genus Melolontha; species Melolontha melolontha. The sequence continues at coordinate 109,196,232 of OW285235.1, read as the reverse complement.
AAGTTGTGGAGTAAAAAAGTTTTCCAACATTTCTGCGTATCTCTGCGAAGTCACTGTTACAGCATTGCCAAGGCCATCTTCAAAAAAGTATGGCCCTATTATCCCTAATGAAGACATGGCGCACCACACAGTAACTTTTGCGGAGTGCAATGGTTGCTGATGCAGTTCTCTAGGATTAACGTCACTCCAAAATCGAAAGTTCTGCTTGTTCACGTAACCGGAGAGATGGAAGTGCGCTTCATCACTCATCCACAAACGGTTTAGAATGTCCTCGTCTCGATTAATCAAGTCCAAAAATTCTAAGCTGAACCGGCGTCGGCTCACATAATCTGTTTCCTTAAGGGCCTGAACCATTTGGATCTTGTAAGTATGAAAGTGCAAATCTTTGTGTAAAATTCGTCTTACTGTTCTGTTTGAAATCCCAAGTGTAACGCTGTGTCGGCGAGCTGAGCGACGAGGGCTTTCGTCAATGGCGACTCTTACACGTTCAATGTTTTCAGGTGTGCGCACAGATATTGGTCTCCCAGTTTTCTTCCTTGTCGTTGACGACGTCTCTTCAAACTTCTCAACCCACTTTTTAATCGCACAGGCATATGGCACTGGCCGATTTCGATTAATGATGAAGTGGTTGCGAAATGCACGACGTGCTAGCTGGTACGAACTAACGTTTTGATAAAATGCTTTCACAGCGTACGCACGATGCTGTGGGGTCCAACGTTCCATTGTGACTAAATGCTATTTCGCGCCGAACGTAACTGACACTATCCCCTCCACGTCCCTCCGACGCAGCTTAATTCGCGCGCTTTTTAAAATCGCTCGTTATTATTCCTCACCTTGTAATTATTTCTTTAATAATAATAATAATAATAATAATAATAATAATAATAATAATAATAATATTCATTTATTTACCAAACAGATTCACAAAATCCAGTTACAGGGTAAGAATTAGATGATATATAAAAACTTTAAATTATTTAAGCAAACTAAATAGACCAATTAGGGAAAAAAATCACTAGATTAATTAAACGAAAGCAAAGATAAAAAAAATAATATGTAACAACTATACTCTCCAGAATGGATCAGGATACAATCGATAAGCATTACAGCACATATGCAACAATGGGAATTTAAGAAATATATTCATAATACTCAGAGACTTTGGCGTAATCGATTATTTTTGAATCTTAATTATACTTGTTTTATTACTGAAAGGTATCGGGTGCCCTTGAAATAAAAAGACGACGTATGAAAAATGGAAAGATTAAATTATATAGCATATATATCCAAAATATTTTTCTAAAATTCTCCCTCATAAACGATAAAAAACAAGTAAAGTAAACAAGTTAAGTTCCGTTCAGTTGTCGATAGTAGGTACATAGAGTGTTATCAATTATCAAATAGAACATTAAATGCCCTTAGCGTACACATTTTACATGTTCTTTTAATATATCATCTTTAAAAATTCACACAACCCTAACTATAACAAAACCTAGACAAAATGTTAATTTCTAGCGTGTTTTATAAACATAAACATTGCCATCTTTAAAATCAATAGCGGCATTCTATTTCTTACTTGTTCTAACAAAAAAAAAACATTCACACAATACTCACGAAATGATGTCAGTTCTTAAAGTCCACAAATTATTTTTGGTATGATTTTTAAAATAGGTTTATAAATTAATGAAGACGTCTTAATTTTTAATAATTCACTTAGCATACAGGACGTTATAGTTTTTATAACATTGATAGCTGTTACGTATGTAAACATACGGTGTGTGTGTGTGTGTGTAACTTCAATAGAGGTACATGTTTATTATTTATACACATTCTGAATTCATAGGCGCAACATGATATAATTTTCAGGAGGTTTTTAATTTTGGGGTTCGCCTCGTAATTTACTCACAATATTTTGAACTCATATTCTATATAATTACACCTTTCCATTTTTCATACGTTGTCTTTTTATTTCAAGGACAGCCTATTTTATTAATCATTTTGTACATTATGTTTTGGTTATGTGCGTAACAGCAAATATCACATTATCATGCTAGTCAAATGCCAATTACGAATATTCAAGTACAGAAATTGATAACCCCATTTTTATAGTAATTATATCAGAAACTCATTCAATAATTATTGATATTAATTTTCGAACATTTCACAATAAAACAAAATTTCACAATTTATTATATTGCATTTACATGAATCTTTTATTAAAATATCTTCGACGACAAAGCGTGGCGCGCTGTACGGTATTCTCATAAGCGGTGTACTATTTTCTAAGGTGCCAATGGACTATAGTAAGCTAAGCCCTCACTTTCAGTGAAAATAGACCACCATTTTACCAGATAAAAGGACATAGAGATAAGCTTGCTACATGTCTGCAATTTATGTGTCTATACGCAAACAAGTTGTTTCATTGCTTCAGAGGTTAACTAACTTACTATACATAAACGAGAAGATACTGTTGAAAATTGTGGAATTAAAACATAAATCAAAATTAAGGCTTTAACAAACAATGAAAAACAGGGAACAAACATAAACAAATTATGTAATTTTAAAAACATGACAACAAAACAAATACACTGTTCCAAGAAATTAACGCAGCATGTGGTAAACGAATAAATGTTTACCTTATTTGCTGATAATTTGTAGCGGTTGGGGTTGGTTTGTAAGAACTTGGTATTTGACGTTCAGTTGTCAAACTTGTGTGTTGTTTTTGGTGTTAGTTACCTAAAATGAAATCACATCCAATAATTATGTAATGTACTATCAGTTTTAACTTGTGTTTATATCGTGTTTTATCTTATTGTTTCTTGTTTTGCCTTTTTGCCACTATGCAACGTGTAATTCGAAATTTGACGAGAAGAATATTTGCAAGCCGTGGTGTTATTAGAGGAAGACAACGATTCGTTACAAGAAAGTGTTTGCAATCTCAAATACAGGGAGCTCGTGGTAATCTCTTGTGTACAGACGAAAAAATTAACGTTATGCTCAACGCAACATTCTGAATACCACATTATTTTGTGGAGGTTATGTAATGGTGTGGAGAGGCATTTCTTGGGTGGTTCGTACGGACTTAGTAGTGTTAAGCAATAGAAGTATTAATGCTGATCTGTACATAACTAACATCCTTCAAGACTATGTTGTGCCATTCGCACCTTATATCGGACCAAAATTTTTATTAATGCAAGATAATGCACGACTTCACAGAGCTCGGATAGTTCAACATTATCTTGAGGAGGTTGGAATCGATACCTTGGATTTGCCAGCAAGAAGTCCAGACCTCAAGCCAATACAGCATGTCTGGGACATGTTTGACAAACGCCTGCAAGAATATCGAACCCAGCCAACAACCTGGAAAAGATAGAGCGCCGCCTTGTGGAAATATGGAATGGATTGTAGCAGAATGACAAAAGCTCGTCTATTTTGATTATGAGTCGTCAATTTCAAGCCATCATTAGAAACAGAGGTGGAAATACTCGATATTGGCGCCATTTCATTAAAAATGTTAATTAATATTCTTTGAAATTTGCCCTTTTTCATTGATTTTCACTGTGTATTAATTTGTTAGCCTTTACAAATTAATACACAGTTTAAAATATTAAACAAACTTTATTTATTGAAGGCCGTTAATTATCAACGAATCAAATATACTTCTGTATTTAGTCATATACTATTGTTTTATAAAGGATTCCCTAGTGTTGCATTAATTTCTTGGAGCAGTGTATTTTCTTCTAATTAAAACTATATTAGTTAAGGCAAATTAAAAAATTGTCGAGTTTCTGTAGCCTATCTCCACAAATGTCTGTGAAATGTTTACGTGGAAGGTAATAAATACGAGATTGCAAATTAAGCCAATGACTTAGTTTATTGAGAAAAGATTACTTGAAATGTTAAGACATTTACCACATGTAGCAATGAATAAGTGATCGCTTAAAAGGAGATGGAAATAAGGAAGAAGAAAAAATTATATAAAGGAAAATTAAGAAAATTCTAGAGAGTGAAAAAATAGTGAAGAATTGTAAAATATCTAAGAATATAAGTACATAGAATTTCTGTGGAAAGTGCTGTGAAATAAAAAAAAACCGCTCGCTCTGGGGTCAACAATACAAAGTTTCGGAAATATGACATAGAGCCATGATAATTAGAGAACGGACACGCTTACCACCCAGTGCAGTACTGGCGAAAGGCTGTATTTCTAAAATATTTAATTTTATTTATATAATTGGAAAACGAACGGGTGGTGATCTATAAAATTACCAAATACATATTTATTTGTTGAAAAGTTGTATTTTTAAAATTTTTAATTTTATTTCTATAATTGGAACATTTTTATTTGTTCATTTTGTCGTTCAAGTTGAGTGAAAGGAGTATTAATATTGACTAGCAATAGTTTCTCAAGGTTTTCTTCTGTCAATTTTGTTCTCTTTGAATTAAGTACATCCTTATAAATAGAAAACGTCCTTTCTACATCGCAACTGGTTATAGGTGCATACTGGAAATATTCTTTTATTTCTTCATATTTAGCCGTTAGATTTTGTGGAATTGTCTCCATACATAATTGCTGCAATGTAATTAAATCTGGATTTCTATTAAGAATTGCTTCAAACTTTTGCCGAAGGCCACATCCGAAGTCACTTGGAATACTTTTCAAATTATTAACAGCCACATCTAATGTAGTTAATCCGTCATTTAATTTGAGATTTCGATTTCAAAATAAGTGATTAGTTTTTTTGGCATTTTTCCAAAGTGTTCGTGAAGAAAGTACAACTGATTTTTTAAATTTGGGATTTGTGTGAGCTCCTTGCACTCACCAATACTTCTAGCATCCTCCTTTAGCAGTGTTACGAAATGTTTTAGACTATCGAAATTCTCAGCATAATAACTAGTAGCTTCCAGCCATGTTCCCCATCTAGATATTACTGGAGTGGGAGGCAGTGACAGAGATGGAAATTTTTCCCTGAAAAGAGCTACTCTCAATGGTCCTTTTCTGAAATTTTTTTAAAAGCGGATACAAGTCTATCAACTTCTGGAAAGGTGCTCTGATATATTCACAGATTCTGCGGAGAACATGTGCTACACAAGTAATATGCAGCAAATTAGGATATGTTTCCTTTAATATATATGCAGCTCTGTCACTTACAAATAAAAGTACTTTTTCTTTGTACCTGTCGTCGGAATGAAGTATATTTTGAATATTCTCATTAATCATTTTAGCAACTGTTTCCGCATCAACTGTATTTATAACTTTTGTTGCTATTACATATGCGTTATATGGAATAGTTGGATGTAGTACACCAGCTACAACATTTACCACACAGCGTCCTAATATATCCACCGTTTCGTCGGCGCTTATCCATATGTATTGATTTAAAAGATGGCTTCTAATGCGTTCTACTGTTCTCGTATAGCACCTAGAAACATAATATTTGCGTAAAGTTGATTCATCAGGAACATTTCGACCAGTATATTTTTTCAGAAATATTTTTAAAGTGAGATTGCTAAGTTTATTTAATGGAATATTAGCCGCCATAAAAGTTTTACAGAGTTCAGATGTGTTTGCGATCCTAAGTGACGAATTTTTGACGATATTTTACGGATTTTGTAATAAATTTCGGAATCACTGACAATGGACATACAATCAGTATGACCGTCAATCCAACTCGCCATTGTTTTACGATGCCGTTCTCGACATTCTTCCGTATCATATCTGAAAAAGTAACTTAAACAATGCTCTAGGTCTAAATAAATGAAAACTAAAAATGTGTGCGTAAGTTATTGAAACTCAACGAAAGTCAATGCACACTCTTACGTCGAAATAATTGGTAAAAATAGATTCAATCAAACGATATTAAACAGGATCTATCACAAAAATTACGATGTAATTAACAGTTAAAACTATGAAAACAAGAAACTTACTCACAGCACTTTATTTATCTTACAAAATATAAACTAATAAATAAAATACATTATAAAAACCCCGCTTCTATCTACGCTCATGAAAACACTTTAAAAAACACTATATTCTCCGAATACAATAGCTGGCTTGTCCATTGTTATCGCGGCGAGACCAGGTGTCCGAGTAAGTCAAACAAATACTTCATTGAATTACGCCGGGACGTACTGAGCGACGTTATACACAATTCCAATTGCCGATTGCGTTTTATGGAAATTGCGTTCCGTTCTCTAGTGATAATAATAAAATTTTATAATATTTCAATATCATTTTATATGTTAAGATTGTTTGTTCTAATGTAAACTATTCTACTCCAGCTCATAGCTGTATGTAATACAATTAAATGTCTGTTTCTACATAGATGTAAGTTTCTAGACATCGCAAATACATGTTTAGACTTAATAGTAAATGTAATTTTGTTTTCGTTTAAAAGAATAAATAAAAAATATGAAGTCAAATTTTGTGCACTTTTTATTTATGCATATCAATTATTTTAAAGACAAACGTTTTGAATTACGTACAACATATATTTGTTTAAGCATTTTATTAAAACAAGAGTACATCAAAAATACATACATACAATCAAAACCTGTACTTAACAGAAATAAGCAGTAGTTCCTACTTCAATGTTAATTTCCTAATGATGAAATTTAAAATGTTGCTACATTTTTATTACATGTATTAAAACTTACTTCAGCTGTATTCCTTGTTGCATAAGAGAAGCACTTTTATTCGACTAAAAAAAAAAACATGTGCACCCGCAACTCGGAATGATATGTATATATGTGCATTGATACGAAATTCACTTTCTTTTTGTCGTTCAATACATTATGCATGTTTCCTGATAAAAGAGAAATATCCAGGAGTAAATATTCGACGATCTGAAACAGAGCGAATGAAAGACAAGGACGACCTTTTAGATCCCTGTCAATTTTCCATGGTTTCTCTGCTTTTCCTTCTTGCGGTCTGAAAACTTCTAGCATTCTTCTATGCATTTCCTCACTCGCCTACTATTCGCTAGATGTCCAGCGATCAGGAAAAAAAGGTTCTCGCGTCTTGAAAAGTTCCAGGCGTCTCCGCAACGTGGCGACACTTTACAACTATTACTACTTGCACGACGTCCGGCGTCTCCCTGAATAGTTTTGACGTAGTTTCGGGCGGGAACGTGCCACGCTCGATTGGTTTTACTACACTGGTAGTTTCGTTAACGGTGTTTTCACTTGGGTTATTGGCGTTTCGACTTATGTGTACATACCTACTTTTCATTTGATTGTTATTTTGGTTCTTGCCGTAAATCTACAAGTTACTTATTATTAGCTATGCCAATTTTCAAGTGCCATTTAATAAAAAAATCTATAAGTATACAGAATTAAAATTTTAAATTTAAATATTAAAGATTATTACGTATGAAAATTGAAAACAAATTTGCAGGACTTGCTAGAGCTAGAAGTTGGTAAAAGACATTAATATATATTATTGCTAGAATAAATAATTAGTACATATACCAAAGACAAATTAAAATCCACTATCTCCTCTGAAATAACTTAATAGTACACCAATTTGTAAATTCCGCAACTTATATTTCCATGTATTCCGTAGCAAACTTTAATTTAGTACTGCGAACGACCTGATATGTTTTATTAACACCTTAATACACGTTTTTTTTTTTAATAAAATCAATTATTATTATGGAAAGCTAAATTTTAATCACATTGAAATGGCCTTTCATATTTACACCAAAGATAACAAACCATTAATTGATATGGGAGACACTTGTTGAAACTCCATAACTATGATAGTATAAAAAATGCACTGATTTTAAGTTTCAAATAATTTAATCTAACTTTCCACTACAATATCGTTTCATCACACTGTGACTTCATCAGGTGGATGAATAAATGGTGAATTTACAAATGTACAAGTTATATATACAAAGCCTGATAATTATAAATTTAATGAAAGTAGGGGGGAATTACAAATTTCTGTTTGGTCGTTTAATATTAACCCTAATTTCTTATATCTAGAAATTTCTAGTCTTCAGTTTAATATGATTTGGAATAACTTGATTGTTCTTGCACATATTGCAGTGGATTGTGCTTTTGAATTGTTATCTTAATTTTTCTTAATGACTTATCTTCACAATGCACAGCAATATCCCCGAACTTCACTCAGTCAGGTGGGCACCTTCCTTGAACTCCTTCCTCATCAGGGTTTTTTCTTTCGAAAGTCGTGTTTTAAACGAAGAAATAATACAAATTAAACTCAAGAAATAAAACTACCATTAACAACACAAACATATAATTTTCTTAAAAAAAAAATAAAAAAAAATCTACTTTATCAAATATAAAGCAGAATTCGTGACTAAATAGCGTCTTAATGAACGAGAAAAAAACTCTTATAAATAATGACTCGAATAAGAGTAAAAAAAAAACTCAAAGTGAAACCCGAACAATAATTCAAAACACAATATAAACAAACTTTATTAGCTGTCATATACTACTCTATTCCCACAAAATATCAAACGTCAAAATAGAACTTTCTATTTTTCGCACGCAACTCAAATTACCCAAGCACAAATATCAGCTTGTCACAAAATAATTTTCCCGCCAATCTAATATACTAATATCAATTAAATGAACATAAAAACTAACTTCAAAAACAGACTAATACGTTTCGTAAATATTTCTAATGATTACAATACAATTACAAATTAAATTTATCAATTTAAGAAGCTTCAAATATCAATCGAATAATAATTATAACTATATCTATAAATATATCAGATTAGAATACATACATTTTTAGTTTTTTTCACGTACGTTGCAAAAACTATTTTACGAGAGATTCTGATAGACAAAATATCAAATTTACCACATCAAAATATACATAATGAACTTAAAGAACAACAACTCAATCAAAACACACCGTAGCTATCAACAGAATTAAATAAAATTAAGTTTTATTTAATTTATCAAAAAACACAACTACACTTGAAAACCTCTATCGAATCTCTCCCGATGAATTTCCTAGAAACAGCCAGCTTCTCCCACCTAATAAAATATAAATCAAACCGGCGACCTAAGAATAAAATATATAACTATATACATTTGATCATATCTTCGATTTGGCGCGTACAACAAATATCAATCCACGCTCTTTCAACCTACAAACGTGTACAAAAATATACATTACAATCAAATTATAATTAAATTTAAATTTATCGTTCCCCGTCGAAATACAATATAAAAACACCAAAATAAAATATATATATTATAAATGTTCTTTAAATAAAGTTCAAAATAATTCTGTTATTTTTTTCTTTCTTGTCCATGGAAAAATCCATGACAATATGTAAAAACCAGATATTCTGGTCGTTAATCTTGAATTTTAAACGAAGTTTGAAAAAACATTTCCCTTGTTCACCATTAAACGACCAAACAGAAATTTGTAATTCCCCCCTACTTTCATTAAATTTATAATTATCAGGCTTTGTTTATATAACTTGTACATTTGTAAATTCACCATTTATTCATCCACCTGATGAAGTCACAGTGTGATGAAACGATATTGTAGTGGAAAGTTAGATTAAATTATTTGAAATTTAAAATCAGTGCATTTTTTATACTATCATAGTTATGGAGTTTCAACAAGTGTGTCCCTTATCAATTAATTATTTAAAATCAGCCAGTGATGGTGAACAAGGGAAATGGTTTTTCAAACTTCGTTTAAAATTCAAGATTAACGACCAGAATATCTGGTTTTTACATATGTGCAAGAACAATCAAGTTATTCCAAATCATATTAAACTGAAGACTAGAAATTTCTAGATATAAGAAATTAGGGTTAGTATTGAACGACCAAACAGAAATTTGTAATTCCCCCCTACTTTCATTAAATTTATAATTATCAGGCTTTGTATATATAACTTGTATATTTGTAAATTCACCATTTATTCATCCACCTGATGAAGTCACAGTGTGATGAAACGATATTGTAGTGGAAAGTTAGATTAAATTATTTGAAACTTAAAATCAGTGCATTTTTTATACTATCATTGATAACAAACCAACTTAACATAATTTGAATATCATTAATAATATATTCTTAATAATTCTTTTAAAATTTGTATGTTATGAAATTGCTTCCGGTCTTTATTAATGTTGATGAAGTTTAAAGTTAAAATTGTATAATTTAATCTTACAAAAGTGCAGAGAAATCAGAATATTTACAAAATATTACCATTTTTGTGATACCTTTTCTTAAAATATCTGTTCTTTAGGTTTCTTATGATTTCATCAATTATACTCTTCGTCCCAAATAATGGGTTACATTTACCTTTTTATTTTGTGCCAAATTATGGTATACAAAAAAAAAAGAAATATGTACATTTTTCTTGCATAAATTTTATTTAAACACAACTTTAACTTAATTTAAATATCATTTGAACAAATTTTGATTTAAAATTATAACTAACTAACTAAATTGTAGCAAGAACCTCATCAGTAGAGTGGACCAATTCGGAGCGAAAGCAGAGGCGTGACTAACGAATTGGTTCCCACATTCGGAACATTATTAATATCTAGAGATATACTATCACGAACGGTGCTGTTATTATGTTAGATACAAAAAAAATGTAAGACGGTTTTTCTAGATTATGAAACGTTCTCGATGATACGAATGAAAAATAAAATCTAAAATGTATGTAATTAGATGATTAAAAAAAACTTACCGTCTTATGCGTTTTCCGTGACTTGAAAATCTGGAGAACCGCGATGAAATATTGTTAACATAAGGTGCGTCTCCAAAGTTATTTCTCATCATTGTACACAAATCAAATAAGAACACTTCGTATTTTGTATCGGCACCAGTGTCTCTATCTTTATGTCTTGCGCTATGCACGTGGCGTTGCAAATTTGATTTTGTTAAATGGTTTATATATATATTGCACACTAAACATTTTACATTTACCCCATTGTAAGATAAACTAGGATGGTTCTCAATAAACCTATTGACTAACTTTGATGATAGCGGTTTTTTTACTGTACGCTCCTTCAACATTATTAAATACACAGAATACACTTTCCTGCTGCTATTATACGTGTACACACGATGACCGTGAACAACATACTAAGTAATCGTATGTGCGATGGGGCACGCGGGAACTAATTCGTTAGTCACGCCTCTGCTTGCGCTCCGAATTGGTCCACTCTACTCATCAGTACACCTTATCCACACAGGCAAACGTCCCTCACGGCGGCGAAGCTTTTCTTTGTTCATATGTTCAATTTTGTAATTGTTGCCACAAGAAGCCATCATAATTGACCTCATACAATTTTGAAATGTCCAAAAGACATCTAATTTCTCCCTACTTAATGCATTGAAAGCATTTTGCACTCATTGGATCAATTCGTTTACTGTCTTTGACGACTCTTGGTGCTGGAGTGATTGAATTGAATTAAAAAAAGCCAGGATCTAACACATTAAATCTGGACTTTGTGACTGCGATTTAAATTGAATGTTCCATCCCTTTTTTGATCCTTCAGTAAGCAGACCGTCATCATTATCAATGCGGTTTGGCATTGTCTTGTTGAATGTAGATGAGTTTTGCTTTATGTGCAACTGGAAACTTAAATCTAAGAGCTGCCAAAATATTTCCAATGGTAATTTTTCTACATTCGACAGCGTAGATAGATTCGATGGGTTTGGCTGTCCCTACTGTTTCGTTTGGCAGATTCTTGATAAACAAATTTTCAATGTCCTACCTTTCCGTCAAAATACTGCTTTTTGGTAGAATCATACCTCGGTCGAACTAATGCAGCCACAAATATCACTTTTGTAATACGCGCTTTCTTTTACAATGTCTCTCTGGCTCTTGCCCATCAACAGGACATAATAAGATGTTTAAATTTGAGTCAAGTAAAACCATTTTTCGTCTATATGCACGCAGACATACAAGTCATCAAAAAATTTTTCTTTAACCATCGATGCAAACTGCTAGTCGAGCTAGTTTGTTTTGTTCTGTTAACATTGGTTTCACTGTTGAAGATATCCGCCTTAGCTGTTTACATTCTTTAAATATGCGCAAAATGGTTGATTTTGGAATTGCAGCTGCAAGCGATAAACTGCGGATTGGACGACGATTAAAAGGGATATCCCGTATCTAACTCAAATTGTCGAAGTAATTTTTGTGTTTTCGACCACATTTTTATCATTTTATTCTTTGACCCTATGCCAAATTCGCGACACAAACGTCAAAATTGGAGACAGCTTCGTTAATAGCACCCCGGCTCAATTTGTTTCCGACTCTACAGTAAGAACTATAAAATTGTATTGGACTGGTTACAACTTAATTGCTTACTTTTTCGGTCTCTGATACACGAACCACTATTGTCTTCAATTACACTTTCCATATTTTCGCCGGAACGGGTTTAAATTTTGATTTTCTGCTCTTTTTGGTACAAGATGAGATATCGACATTTATATTTCGGAACAGCTAACTATAAAATTATAAAGATTAAATTATTCTTACAAACATAAAATTATAAAAGTACCTAAACATTTTCAAATTGCAATAATCAAAATATATTTAAGTAATGTATACCATAATTTGGAACAGAGGATATACTAAAGTTTACTTGACGGTGGAAATATTGTTGAACAATGTTTTATACTCTTAGCTGACATTTATGATTAGTTTCTCTAACTAATAAATCGCTCCACTCATCATCCAAACGTAATATAAAATAGTTCAAACATCGAAATTTTGTGGTATGTTGAAAATATAATGAGGGGCAACTATGGAATGAAATCTAGGATCTACGATTATTTGATGGGAAAGTGACTTTTAAATAAGTTAGTTATTTTAGGCCAAAAAAATATATACGAATGTAAGGTGAAAAATTCTCGGCATTACACAGAGATGGCGTTCCAATCAGCGAAAATTTATGATTCCTGCCTGCGTGCACCTGTCATTAGTTCGTATGACAAGTTTCAAGTTTCAACTTGTTCTGTTACGTAGTTTGTTTACACGAATTTTCGCAGTGGACGTCTTGAGTGTTTTTCGTTAAAATGGATAAACTTGAATATCGTGCTGTCATAAAATTCTTCATTTTGGATGGATTAACCCCTAAGGAAATTCATCCGAAGTTGACAAAAGTTTACGGGGACTCTGGTCGTTCAATGTCAATCGTTAAAGAGTGGGCAGCTGATTTTAAATGTGATCGCACGTCCCTCGAAGATGACCCACGTGAAGAACGGCCAAAAACAGCAACCATACCGGAAACCATCGGAAAGGTGCATGATAGCGTGTTGGACTATAGGCGTGTGAAGGTGAGTCAGATAGCTGGGGCCGTGGGGATATCGGAAGAAAGGGGTGAGACATCTTGCACGAAGAATTAGGGATGCGAAAGCTCTGCGAAAAGTGGGTGCCGCATTTGCTGAATACCGATCAAAAGCAAATGCGCGAACGACTTTCGCAGCAATGTTTAGACCGATTCAATAGGGATCCGACCGATTTTGTGCGACGATTTATTGCCATGGATGGAGACATAGGTCCACCACTACACGCCAGAAATGAAACAGCAGTCGAAGCAGTGGGTGAAAGCCGGTGGTCAGTGCCTAAGAAAGCGAAGTCGATCGCAACTGCCGGAAAGGTCATGGACAGTGTGTTTTGCGATGCGAAAGGAATCCTGTTTATTGATTACTTTGAAAAAGGCAGAACAATTACAGGCGAATATTACTCCAACCTTCTTGATCAGCTGGATGCCAAAATTTGCGAGAAGAGGCCTGGCTTGAAGACGAAAAAGTCACGTTTCACTAGGACAATGCATCTGCTCACAAAAATGCGTTGGCAATGGGAAAACTGCAGGATTTGTTGTATTATTTGCTCGGCCATCCCCCCTTTTCTTCCGATTTTGCACCCTTGTTCCTAAACTTGAAGGAATTTGTTTCTGGGAAGGACTTCGCGTCCAATGAAGAAGTCGAAGGGGCCGTAGATGAATATTTTCGCAGCCTTCAAGACTCTCACTTCCGGGAAGGAATACTGGTGTTGGAAAAACGCTGGACCAAGTGTGTTGAAGTCAAGGGAGATTATGCAGAAAAATAAAATCATTTTTTAACTGAAAATTGCAGTCTTTCATTGTCAGGTCGAGAATTTTTCACCTTACCCTCGTATATATCTTTTTTAACATAATTCTCCTCCAATCCACTATTATTAAGTCAGCAATTTTTCCAGTTTCTTTAAACCTTCTAAATTCATTGAGGTTCCCTCCCACCAGGCCATTTTTTAAAATTTGGGAACAAGAAAAATTAATCGGAGATCAGGTTTGGTGAAAATGTTGAATAAGGCAGCAATTCATATTCTAATTCGATAAATTTAGCGGTTGCCATAGCAGATGAGTGAGAGAGAGTATTTTTCTGACGGTGGGAAGCTTTTGTTCGGAAAGAACGAAGACGTGTTTTCTTCAGTTAGCCATCAAAATGTGTCAGTATAGCAGCATAATGCTGACCAATTACTGTGCTTCGCTTCTGTAAATAGTCAATAGAAAGTACGCCTTTAGATGACGTACTGTGGGGGTACCTACAATGATGCCTCGCCTCGTGTGTTTTCGGTGTTTACTAAGAAAACGCTAGTTAGTACACGAGAATACACGAAGCACTCGCATCATTGTACGTGCCCCCACAGTACGTCATCATGAGCCGCGCTTGGAAATTATAATACTAAACAGCTACTTTTGCGTTATGTACTTCACAAATTGATATTATATTTATATAACAAATACGGGAAACATATGAAAGCATATTTAAACAAATGCTGTAGATCAAGTAATATTCATATTCACGTAGCAGTGGATGTATTCGACTCTGTTGTACGGACAAGATTCGCAACCCTTTTCATGTTAACAGAAAACTCCTGCTTCTTGAATGTATAAGTTTTATAATATATCTACGGAAAAACCGAATCGAGTTTTGTATATGATTATATTTTGCTATTAATGCTAACGTGCAAACAAAAATACTAGCTTGTATCTAAATTCTTGCATTTGCGTTTTCCGACGACCAAATCGCAATTATTGTAAAATTTTGTACTTCATAAACAGAAAACTATAAATGGGCAATGCTAAATAAATAGAAATTTGAAGAACAGCTATTGCTTTAAATGACCGGGTGTGGACATAATAAAATACCCTCATAAACCTCTGGCGGCGAGCAAATTCCAGGGATATTTCAAGTGTAATTAAGGCAATTAGATACATTACAAGGAATTTTGAAATATCCACAAAATAAAATATGCTTTTGGAAATATCTAACTTCACTAAGGATTGTTTGTAAACTATTCTCTCAATGACAATACGCTGAACAAATTCTTACCTATATTCGAATGAACACACATTTATTTGTAATAAAAAGAAAAAGTCTACAGTTCATCCGGAAATATACCGTTGACTTTGAAGTAAAATTTAAATCCTATCCATTGCATTGTAATTAACGCACCATGAGGTCTAACCTTAACAGAAGGAGAGGCATTAGTGTACCAGGGTCAGTTTTAGTGTAAATTTGTATGTATTAAAAGTCATTTAAATAATAGCTTCAATCAATAAAATTCTAAGGCAGAGTGCACCTGCACATATTAAAATTCCAGGAATATTTTTGAAATGATTAATGAGTTCAATATCCCTATTTTTGTAGCCTTAAATTTTATAAAATAGTGGTAATTTGTATGTTTGAATACGGTTCTGAGTGTGGTTTTCTGTATGTCGACTACCTACAGCCGAAATTCCAGGTACTTGAGTTGGCTTAAACTATTCACCGTTTATATAGTCAACGGTATATTTCCGGATACACTATACCTTGGAAGTATTTAGATATTTGTCGGAAATATTTGCAATAATAAATTTTGCTACTTTATAATTGAATCCTACTAATTGATATAGGATAAACTATATAAATTTATAAAGCAAAAAGTATTTTAATATCGAAGATATTATTAAAGATATTGTGCAGAGAACACGTACATACAGAGTATTGCTATCCAGATTTACAGGCACGTGTATAGTCCTTTCCAAATAACAAGAAAATACCTTTCTGATGTGTAAATACTTTAATTAGACACCCTGCTGTGAGGGTCTAGAGAAAATCAAACTGTAATAATAATAATATCGTCATGAAAACGAGAGAAGTATTAAGTATTAATTTTTATTCTATAAGTGTTTCATATGTTTATTTTGTTAAAATGGAAACTGCGCAAAGTTTATTTTAGAGCAAAGGGTCATACTAAGAATGGTATAAAATGTGTACACGCATAAAAATATGTTTATTATACACGGTGTCCCGTATGGTTATGTTCAAATTTTAGGAGTGTAAAGTAGACTTCATTTCAAGTAACAAAAACGCAAGACTTGTATACCCATTTTTATTTGTTTCAAAGTTACAGATCTATGAATGTGGTTGTCAGATCATGAAAAAAAATGTAATTCCAAAGTTAATAAAAACTGATTTTATTTAAAAAAAGTTATACGATTCAATAACAGGCCTGTGGTTGTTAACGTCGTATAATAAAATGTTATCCTAAAATAAATAAACAGGTGTCGTAGTGCATACAGTAATTTCTTGGAGATCTGCAAAAGAGAGTACTGGAAATTGATTTAGGATAAAGAAGGTTCTTACTTATTTCGTGTGCTGAACCATGAATATCATACAATAAACAAATGTTCAGATGACTGTTAGCGTTGCATTTTTTAATAAAGGATTACATTTACGTTTCAGTTCATACAACAGCTTATTAGTGAGTGAACACGTTTTTTTTAATTCAAAATGCCCAATCTAATTTTTAAATTCATATGCATATTGCAAAGAAATGTTAAAACATTTTTAGGTTGAAAAGAAAACAAATCAAACTCCTGAAAATAATAAAAATTTAAATTTAAAATAGGTATTTGTTATTTCCAATTATTTAAATTTTTCAAATTATTATGTATACCTAATTTTACTGGATAAATAAATGCGTGGAAATGAGATAAATTACTAAACTTTATTATAAAAAGTTTAGTATTGCCGCCATTTTGAAAGTTTATAGAATTTTATTCGAATTCTGAATAGCTAAAGAAATGCAGCAAATTGGTAAAATTATACTTTAAAGAAGATAAGAAGAGAAATATAAGCAGTATTTGGTATAAATATTACTCATGAAAAATAGATATTGTCAAATAAAATATATTTATAAACTATTAGAAAAAATTATTTAAAGAAAGCTTGTAGAAGATCCTTAACAATCCTATAATACAAAAGTATTTTTAATAATATAAAATATTATTAAAAATGGGGTGTGAAGAACACAATACAAGTTATATATTTGTGAATGTATCTTCTCTCCAAAGACGCAGATACGTATTTCACCTTTCTACAGGATCGTCGGTACGCCCCTGCTGGAGAAGAGATACATTCAACCAAATATAACTACCTTGCTATCAACCAGAAATTATTAAGACAGAGCGTGAAAGAATATTCAGCGCTGTCTAGATAACAACTGTCGAACTAAGCAACGTGTTTCTCTAGACGGTAACATACCATATCTATAGAAAACTGTATTATCGTGTCTTCACTACTTGTCGGGCGAACCGAATGCGTATATAACAAAATAATTTGAAACATACATGAGTGGGTAAAGCAGGGGCGTACCGACGATCCTGTAGAAAGGTGAAATACGTATCTGCGTCTTTGGAGAGGAGATACATTCACAAATATATAACTTGTATTGTGTTCTTCACACCCCATTTTTAATAATATTTTATATTATTAAAAATACTTTTGTATTATACAAATTGGTGTGGTTTTTACCCACTCATGTATGTTTCAAATTATTTTGTTATATACGCATTCGGTTCGCCCGACAAGTAGTGAAGACACGATAATACAGTTTTCTATAGATATGGTATGTTACCGTCTAGAGAAACACGTTGCTTAGTTCGACAGTTGTTATCTAGACAGCGCTGAATATTCTTTCACGCTCTGTCTTAATAATTTCTGGTTGATAGCAAGGTAGTTATATTTGGTTGAATGTATCTCTTCTCCAGCAGGGGCGTACCGACGATCCTGTAGAAAGGTGAAATACGTATCTGCGTCTTTGGAGAGGAGATACATTCACAAATATATAACTTGTATTGTGTTCTTCACACCCCATTTTTAATAATATTTTATATTATTAAAAATACTTTTGTATTATACAAATTGGTGTGGTTTTTACCCACTCATGTATGTTTCAAATTATTTTGTTATATACGCATTCGGTTCGCCCGACAAGTAGTGAAGACACGATAATACAGTTTTCTATAGATATGGTATGTTACCGTCTAGAGAAACACGTTGCTTAGTTCGACAGTTGTTATCTAGACAGCGCTGAATATTCTTTCACGCTCTGTTTTAATAATTTCTGGTTGATAGCAAGGTAGTTATATTTGGTTGAATGTATCTCTTCTCCAGCAGGGGCGTACCGACGATCCTGTAGAAAGGTGAAATACGTATCTGCGTCTTTGGAGAGGAGATACATTCACAAATATATAACTTGTATTGTGTTCTTCACACCCCATTTTTAATAATATTTTATATTATTAAAAATACTTTTGTATTATACAAATTGGTGTGGTTTTTACCCACTCATGTATGTTTCAAATTATTTTGTTAATCCTATAATATATTAATATTATTTGTATTCCAGTTATTATTGTTTTCTGTCCAAAATTTCTCCTGCTCCTGCATCTGGATATAAAAGTTCAAGATGCAATCCTGTATTGTTAATACATATTCCATTTGTGATCGTTCCATCATATCTACTTAAGAAAATAACTGGGATCTTCTGGGATCTAAGAAGTTAATTTATTTAAACAATAAACGACGCATAAGATAAAATTGAAGTTAGTAATTCTTTTTTTTACTCGATAGTAAACTAGATAATATGTACATAGGTATATAAATTAATTGAATTATTATAAAAACATTTGGAAGTTGAACCACCATTGACTGAATCTTTCAACACCGCAAAGGGACTCAGACAAGGGCGTTGTCTATCTCCTACCTTATTTAAAATATATCTAGACCAATTCTTAAAAGGCTGGACACGCATAAGTCTCCAAGTTGGTGATAATACCCTATACACTCTCTTTTTCGCAGATGATCAGGTAGTAATTCGAGAAGACGACCAGGGTTTGAGTTACATAGTTAGAAAGCTGAATGAAGAGTATACACTAGCGGTTCTTAAAGTAAATCTGAATACATCATTATGGGCAGCGATGAAAATAACAACCTACCATTGGAAAACGAAACAATAAATAGCGTTGACAAAGCTAAATATTTAGGATTAATTTTCAATAAGCAAGAAAACAGCAAAGACGAGATCCAGGAAAGAATTACAAAAGGTAGAAAAAGTATTGGAGCACTCAATTCCATACTTTTGTAAAAAAAAACATTAGACGAGACACAAAACTTCGCATTTACAACTCAATTGTTAAGAGTATTTCGACATATGGTTCAGAAATTTCTTAAATCATTCTCTTTTTCAATCAGATCCAACAAATCTTTAGGAATATTTGTATCAGAAAACCCAACTTTGGGGTTCACTCCGAATAAAGCCTTATGCGGTGTACATCCTATAACTTTATGGTAAGAAATATTCTTTTGAAATTGAACAAGAAAAGAACCAAGTGACTAATTTTTTGATTGATGATCGTACATTCATGCTCTCAGCATATTTTCCACATCTTGATTACTTCTTTCAATGTTTTCCTGTGACTGCGGGTGTCTTGGTCGACCATGAAGTATTTTGAGTGAAGGCCACATTGTAACTAATTCAGAAATCACAAATGCAGTAAATTCACGGCCATTGTCGCTCTAAAGTATGGTAGGTGCCTCAATTTCCAAAAATATTTTAAGTAGTTCCTTTGCAACCTCTTTTGCAGTTTTATTTTTAAGAGGACGTAAAAATAAAAATTTTGTCAAGTGATCTTGATAATTAAGTAGTTAATGACAATCATTGTCTGGACATGATAGCAAATCTATTTTTACCTGTCCCCTAGAATAAAAATGTGTTGAAATATTAGGTTTTATGATCAGATTGGCATGCGACTTATTCTTTTTGTTTTGGCAGACCACGCATGTTTCAATAAGCTTTTCTATTGCACATCTTTCTACATCATATTTTGTGTTCAACGCGTGGATTATTTTATCTCGACCGCCATGACCAACATTAATATGAGCTTATACACAATATTGAACAAGTCTTCGTAAGCAACAACAGACACGTAATCTTGATTATTTGTATTTTTTTAGTAACGATTTCACTATCTCCAACTTCCAATATATTGTATAAAGATAACAGGTGATACCGTCTTCTTGTTCTTTTCCTGGAGTTTGTTTTGCCACTGAAATCTCTGTTTCTACCTGTAACAAAAACATATATTTTTTTGAAACAGGCGTTTTCGATTTTATCCCGTCAAATAATGAGTTAAAATCCACCACCCAGAATAACATTATTGTAGAAGCACACTTCTGTCACTTCTGTTAGATTCAATGGAATTCTGAAATCATGCTAAACGTGTAAACAGTGTATTTCGTAGGTAGGAAATGCAAAACATTGTTTTGAAGTTATGGATAAACAAGTTTAGACATTTATGTTACGTCTTTTAATTCTGCTCTATTTCCAAGGCTTTTTCTTATTTTCATTTGAATAATATTCATCCAGTTTTTTATATAAAATATCTGAATGCTGTAACAATTTTATTTTCTTCTAAAAACTGGTTAAATGTAAACAACTTTATACTCCCGACCATCAATTACATCGATTGACTAAATTAGGCAAACAGTGTAACCACGAATCGTTGGGCCAGTTACGGCTTTTCGCTAAAATTTTTCAGCTAGTACAGGGAATGACTAAAAGCGTTAGTCAAACACCGTAACGACGAATAGTACATTATTTGCCCGGCAATACGTGAAATCCCTAGTCATTTCAGGGAATGGCGGATTTCGCTAATTGACACCTATATATATATATATATATATATATATATATATATATATATATATATATATATATGTATATGGTACATTCAATTTGTTGGCGATTTAAGGTCTGGTTTTACTTCAAAATATATATATTTAAAATAACCCTATATGTTTCGGCAAATGATGCCTTTTTCAAGGCAAAATATATATATTTTGAAGTAAAACCAGACCTTAAGTCGCCAACAAATTGAATTTACCATAACATACAAAGGTCACGCAATAATTATCTATATATATATAAACATTTATAATTCATTAACTAAATAATTGTAAATAAATACCTACAATAATGCAAGCAAGCCTATATAGATTGTCTGTTCATTTCTATGTTGAAATCGTTCAACATATTTTCATATTTAATATATTGACCTTGAAATTATTCATCTAGATTAAATTCAGCAAACTATTTTTCATTAATTTACTACATATATAGTGTTTCGTGTGCTATATGTATGTAGTACATGAATACATGAATAGCTATCATAGCGTGAAGTTTGTTATAGATGTTTTTTACGAATACGCGTGGATGTAATTGGAACGGAAAGCATTTTTTTAAATAACGTCCACTTTTATTAGTATTTCCAGTAAAGTCAACGCAATGACGCCGCTGCTTGTCTACCTATGTGGCGGTCTTTAGTTTAGAATCAAAGAGAATGTTCTAAAAAATCTCTCAATAATGGACAAAAATAATTTAATAATTCTAAAAAATTTTAAATTTCGAACCTGGGTAATTTTCATCATATAAATATTATTTATATATTCATATCTACTATACTATATATGTATGTTTGTCTATATATAACTAAATTACTTCCTGACCTTAACAATAGTATCAAACTGTTACTAGAATAAATTACTTCAATTATTTTATTAGATACGTCTCAAGCGGAACATAAACAAAGATGTAAAATTGTTTCTACTGCAAAATAGTAAATATCTCAATATAAAACAGGCGTATATAAGATATATGTTATTTATTTCCCGCACATTTCATGCACAACTACACCTCTTCAATGCGTTTCTCGTTGAAGAATCCGAGATTAATTGAAAATCTAGCGAACCTCTAAATAACACGCTTACAAATGCGGCAAAGCGCTCAACTTATTCTACTACTCTTGAAACCTTGTAACTCATCTATTGGCGCGCAAATATTTCACAGGTATCAGGGATATGTTTTACTTCGGCTACTTCTACTTCTGCCAAGAGCAGTGCCACAGTATCGTAGATCTATGTATGTACACGGGTCCACAATGCTATTATTCACGGGATACAGAATTCTTTGCATTTTCTGCAGTCACAAAGACGGTACAACTTGGAATTTCGAATGCCAATGGTGATCTTATATTGGTGCAGTAATAATTACTGTATTCATGTATATCTGCCTGCTTGTACTTAGCATTAAGTTATAAAAAGAAAATGTTGCAATTAACCAACGTATTGTCGTAGTGGGGAACAATTTCTGAAAGGAAAATAGTTGCATTAAATGCACTTATAATGAGGTATGTAGGTATGTTTTTGTACAATTTTCGAATAATGTTTTTGCAGATAATCTGAATATTATATATAAAAAGAAGTTTAATTATAATTCGTAATAATATAATAATTTGTGTTATAAAAAATAAATTAGGCCTAAAAATAATGTATCATTTATCTTTGTTACTTACAAATATGTAATACCAAGCCTATATATAAATACCTTGAAACCAATCATAGCAAAGCGTACTGATTCTATGCAATGAATTTTTAAGGATGTTTTATTTCTATCAACCAGAACAGTTTCTTATGTTATCTACCTAGCTATGAAAACAATATGCTGTCGTGACAATTTTCTTATGTCAAGTTTCTGTGACATTTTATATTGTCATTTCCAAGTTTGGTTAGAATCGATTAACATTTGTTACTTTTACATTCGTTTAAAGAAGAGAAAATTATTTGAAAGTTGAACACAGAAACGTAATGAAATTTTTATCAAAGAAGGCAGTAGCCCAAAGAATATTCATGGGAGAATGGTGGCAGTGTCCTATTTCCAAGGGAAATTTTTGTGTAAGCAGTTGGCCGAGACATGGGGCAGAGTATCCATTCATGATGACTCCTGTCATGCGGAAGACCTGGAAGAACGAACTGAAGTACTCATGAACAATATTGAAGATTTGGTGTTGACTGACCGCCTAGTAAAAGTTTCAGTTATTGCTAGAGAAATAAGACTGTCAGAAACGAGTGTTTTCAAAATTCTACACGAAGATTTAGGAATGAGCAAAGTGTCGGCATGAGTATTCCTAGGCTGCTCAGTCCCGAACAAAAAATGTGTAGACGACAAATTTTTGAAGAGAACTGGGACCCTCCCACGAAACAAGAGTCAATGGTTTTCCAGGGGTTCTCCACCGCCCAAGAAAACAAACGCAATTTTCTGCGGGAAAAGTGATGGCCACAGTTTTCTAGAACGCGGACAGGATCCCCTTATACATTATCCCCTTATACATTAGAATATAAGCCAAAATCTAGACAATCTACAGGAAACTATCGTGCTGAAAACATTACTGCCACAGAAAAGCTAATAGAGGATAATCAGAATATCACGGAGAAATTTAAGAAGAACTCACGTTAGGATTATCTGCAGTAGGTATTATTTTATACAAACTTCTGCATGTTTGTTACATCATGGCAATGCTATTCCGTATACAGTTGCAAAAAACAATAACAATAATAGTTCAATTGATCACTCATCCACTATATAGCCCAGGCCTTGCCTTCAACGATTTCTATATATTATTGTTGATTAAAAGTTTGATGTGTAGAAAAGGGTTTCTTGCCGCCAATATGGCAGTTACTGGATTTCAGTAGCATTTTGATGACTTGCTAAAAAAGAGCTTTCCGCCTATTTTGAAAAGCAGTTCCAAAAAGTGATCAAGTGGTTTTTTAGCTAAGGGCAATTATTTTAAAAAATAATAAACTTATTTTCCTTAAAAATTCGTATTTTTTTGTAACTAAAATCTTTCAGAGCAGCCTATAAAGTGCACCAAAATAGTGTAACTTTACCGTTAAAATTATGAGCTGTATATTGTAACTGTGAAATGGTTTAAATATTAAATACAAAAATATAAAAGGCAACTTGCTATTTTAACATTATATTTAAAACTATTTTATATTAACTCTAAGTAGGGCAGACAATTAACCAAAGAGAAATATATTAATGTTAACCAATTTTCCACTAAGTTAATATTTATCTTAAATAGAAGGAAATTTTGCTAATTACTAAAAATATTATGGACTTATAGTTGCCGTATTATTAGTTAAGACTTTCCTATACAAATTCCCTTTCTTCTTCCATTAACGTTGCCACCACGCTTCCTACTTCCTTTTTGAAGTTACTGCCTCATGTATTTGACATTCACATGCATTACTTCTATAAAATCCATTGTTACAGTTAACACAGTAATATCAAATCTACATTTCTATAGGACTCAATAATATGAAATACGGAGAGATCTTTAGTATTTGCTTTGTGCATGTATGTCGAATAACACACGGAGTCTGCCTACTGAACAATTTCGATTATTAATTGATAGTTTAACAATAAAATTAACTAAATAAAGACTGAGTTTTGGTCACTTATCAAATTATTTAAATATTTAATATTATGTGAAGGAATGTTTTCCCTTATCATTTTATTGACAGACTTAATTATCTATATTAATTATATTTAAACAAGAAAACAGGCCTATTATCACGCTATATAAAATGTAAACACATATAATGGAGACAATATAATATGCAAGTACATCGCTAACACTCCTAATTACACAAAGTAAATAAATTATAAATTTTACTTAGGTACATAGGTCATACAATGTATATACATAAAATTAAACAAGCATGTAAAACAATGAACAGTGCATTTCCAATATGTAAATTTATGGATTGTGACTAATATTTAGTTTAATGGAAGGAATTGTTGTATTCACTTAATTAAAGATTCTTTTTGTGTATTACACTCATCATCAAAATTTCCAGTATGCACGGAATAGCTTTTGATTATGTGTATTTAACCAAGTTTTAAAGATACTGTTTAAAATATCTAGAAAAAACTAATTAAAACATTTAATTTTGATTTTCAGTGCTTGATTTTATAATTTAGAAAAGTTTACTTATTAATAATAAAATTGATCGTCTAATGCATTTTGGGTGCTAATTCTAGATTATCTAGAGATTATTATTGATAAATTTAAACAAAGTTTTTCAAAAATTTTACACTTCGTGATTTAAAACAATAATTTGTGTATTAGAACTTTAGACCCATTAGAGTAGAAATTTTTTTAATAAATTATCATTAACATTTGTTTGAATAAGTTACAGTTTAAGTTAATTAAACAATTAAAGTTAGTAATTTAATAATAATAATAATATATTTGTACCCAACAGATTTATCCAATTACAGGGCAACTAAATTGAAATTCAAAAGTTATACTTATTGCTAACTTGAAGAAAAGAAAAGAAAAAGGTACATTATGTGTGCTTATAAATAAAATATAAAAATACTTCATATAAGAAGCAAGTATTTCACAAATTATCCATTAAAAAGAATATGTCAACATACAGTTTATCGACATTCAATAAAGCATGCGTAAGAGGCGCTTTCATTGTGATATTAGTTCTACCACTAGGCACAGAGAATGTGGGAACGTTTCTTGATGAAAGACGCGGCACATGGAAACTAACTCGAAAAAGCGAACAAGGCGAATGAATTTTGTTGCTAATAATATTCCTCAAAAATAAAGTATTCATTTGCGCTCTACGCGCACTCCATCTAATTTGAAAGACATAAACTTTAAAAATCTTCTCTGCACTTTCTCAGCCATCTGCTGTTGAATTGTACAATAAGGATATCACAAAACCGATCCATATTCAAGCTTAGAGCGCACATATGCGTAATACAAAGTTGTTAATGTTCTGGGGCCATCAAAATCCCTGGTGACACGTATAATCAGGCTAAGTGACTTGACAGCTGATGAGGTAACGTTAATCAGATATTGCGAACAATTCACTTGGTTATCAAACGTGATATCCAAATCCAAAACACAATTGGAACACGTAACAGGTTCACCGTGGATGAAATAAGTAGCCGTCAATGCATTCTGTTTCCTCATGTAAGATACAGAACTGCATTTGCTAATATTAAGATTGAACTTGTTTTTCATGCACCATTCAACTATAACGTTCAGTGCGTTCTACAGAAAAGTGATGTCTAGTTTATTTAATATGGTACGATAAATCTTAAGGCCAAAACTTCACAAGGTATGGAGGTTAGCACGTTATTGACGAATATAATGAAAAGCAATAGTGCTGGAAATAGAGCTGGAAATGTAAGCCCTGACCTAAAGCCATTGTAATACCCACCAAAACGTTCTACCATTCCAGAAATGGTTATAAAAGCTTATGATTTTGTGTTATGTGACCGAAAAGTGAAAGTGGAGTAGACTATCAAAACTGTAGCCATATCTACTGAATATGTACACCCACATTTTGTGAATTAGGCATGTCTAAGCTATCTGCAAGATGGGTGCTATGTTTATTGAATGTAGATCAAAAACGTAAAAGAGCATGGATTTCCAACAATAATTTGAAGCTCTTTAACATAAATCTGGTAGATTTTTGCCCCGCTTTGTTACGATCGATGAAACTTGGCTCTATTACAATACGCCCGAATTGAAACGGCAACCTCAGCAGTGGAGGTATCGTGTCAGTTCTCCGCCAAAGAAAATGAAGACGTTTTCTTTGGCTAGTAAGGTAATTGCCACTATATTTTGGGATTAGAAAGATATTTTTTATCGACAATCTTGCAAAGGGCCAAACTATCCACGAGACATATTATACTGCCCTTCTGGATAAAGCAAAAGCTGCCATTATCGAAAAACACAGACAATGGCTCGAAAGAATATGTTATTCCAATATTCGATCATGACAATGCACCGTCACACACCAATCTTATTGTTCGAGAAAACTTGGATGAATTACAATTCCAGGTTGTGCCTACCCTATTCACCGGATCTAGCCCCTACAGTCTTCCACTTATTCCCACAATATAAGTGGTTTCTTGCCGGAAGGAAATTCAACACAGAGGAAGAAATTATTGCAAAAGTAGAGCAGTATATTGACGACTTTGACGGTCATGATAATAAAGTTGGTATAATGGCACTCCAGCACCGCTTGTACTCCAGCACCGCTGGTCCTACTGCATTAATGTTGAAAGCGAATATGTTCAAAAAATGTCAACAAATGCTGCAATAATTCATTTCAAGTCTAATGTTTCGTTAAGTCATCCTCGTACATAATATTCCGTAATACTATTCCGCCGAAAACATGATTGCTACAGAAAAGATATTTAAGGAAAGCCCATAGAGGGATTTAAAAATAATTAAAATTAATTAATTAAAAAATAATAAATAGTCCAATTAGTCACTCATCTACCATACAGTCCAGACCTTGCCTATTTCCATATTTAATTGTTGATTAAAAATTTTGAAGCGCCGTAAAAGGTTTTTTGTTTGTTGCTTTTAAAAAAAATTAGTTATATTTTGAATAGATGCCAAAAGAAGAGTTTTCTCCATTTCTTTGAGCAAGGAATGAGCAAGTGTATTTTAACAATCGATATTATTTTGAAAAAGAATTCAAAAAGCAATGTGTTAATTACAAGTAACAACAAAGACTGTCGAAATTGTAGCACTTGAGAAAAGAAGTGACCAAAATTAGGTTACTAGTGTTCTATGTATCAGGGAAATTTAAGAAATACATATTGCGTAAAACGTTCTGCGTAAATTACAAGTTTGAAATGTAATAATAAAGAGGAGCTGTCTGTTAACACCAAACTACTTTTTTAATACAATTGTTAAATCTGCCCTATTATCCAAGTGTGAAACGCAGAAAGTGATGTAGGAAGTAAACACATCTCGTTAAAATTTTATTAATGCAAATCTATAAAAGATATTACATTACCATCTGAATATAAGCAGTAGTGTGGAACTGTAAGCAAGAAATACGATGTAAATTATAAAGAAAATGATTCAAAGAAGAAAGTAGAATTGAAAAGGTTATACTGAAAGAACACCTGTGACATGAAGGAGATTAGTCGTCAGAAAAACTGACAAATAAATACCTTCTGGTGAGATATAAAAGTCTAGTTAAGAACCGGACCAAATGGAAATGATTCTTGACAGCCCTATGATTTACAAGTATGTATGTATATATCGGCAAATTTAAAAGAAAACAAACCAATAGTTAAATTAATTTAGAAGATTTTTATTTATTTCTTTGTTTTGATGTTAATTGTTTTGGTAAATCAATTTTATTTAGACTAGCTCATAACTGGTCTGGTGGAAAAAAAATTAATGAGTGTCTTATGATAGAATATCATTTTAGAAGTTCGAGCTAGGCCTTCACCGACCAGCTAAGGATTAAAAGAATAATAACTGTAACTTATATAATACTTATTTATGTAACGAGTACATAAAACGAGTGTGCTTGCGAGCGAGGCTATAATCAAGAGAAAGCTAATAAAGTTTGTTTATGTACGAGTAACCATATATAGGTATTTTCTTCTAATTTGCTTGCTATAACAACGCTATTAAAACACCGAAACGATGTGTTTATAATTTATAAACGCACTATTTTAGTCTAGTGCAATTTCGCTTTTCAAAGTGTGGTTAATTAATTGTTCAAATTCAAATTGAAACGTGAAAAAAAATGTGAAGTCGAATTTCAAAAACCTAGTTAATTAAACACCAATAAGCACAAATAAATTGTCCATAACGTAGATCGTTTATACCAAATGACCATAAATGGTTGAAGCAAATATTTAATTTGACAATGCTAAGATTTTGGCTTGCCTGGTCATTCGCTTTATATTTATCTTTTTGGGTTAGAATATTTTATATTAATATAATTATATATATTTATAATTATGTACTAGTAAGTCAATATTAACTGATATCAGAAGTGAGACTTACAAAATAATAGTTAAAACAAATTTTACGAACATAATACAAATATTTACAAAGAAGATGCTCTTCAACTGAGTACCGTAATTGTTGCAAATTGTTTATAGGATTCTGGAACATTTCGTTTTCAGTTTTCAAATAAGGGCGTAAAATGAAAACCCAGAGGCATCAAATCAGACAATCTACTTGACTATAAACCTATACTAATTAAATGGTTTGGCAAAAGTTGCCGTAAATAATTCATACTTTGTATGTGCAGTGTGTGGTATGACAGAATCTTGTTGGAAATAATTAATTTTAAAATAATGGTATCGTGTCTTTTGGCATTGTTTCTTGAAAAAATATTCGGCTAATAATTCATTGTCTTAGCACTCCCACCCAAATATCAATTTTAACTAGATGCTAAAGTACTTCTATTAAATCGATGGATTATCTGCCAACCAAGTTCTATAATTCTGCGAATTAACATAAACAGACAGGTGAAATAGAAAAAAAACATCGAAATTGAAAGTAATATTTTGCTGGTCAATATCTTTAGGCAGATGATCATTATACCACTGACAAAACTGAATTTGTCGTAAAAAATCAGGTGGGTGAATTGATGGACAGCTGAAAATTTATATAAGTGCAAAAGTAGTCTCTCCAGTTTCTTGCAAGTGTATTCACAGAAAAGTTATAGAATGCATGTAGGAAAGGTTAATTGTTAAAGTGGAGGTAACCTATTAGTTGGAATAGGCAATGTACAGAAAATATGAAGACTTTGTTCAACGATTCGATTCACATTTTCCAAAATATAGGGTGTAGCAATAGTGGAACGACCAGTATACCTACTTTTGTCAAATTACCATTGCTTAAAAAGCATTCATTGTGTTCTGAAAAGTACCGATATTCAATTGAATTTATTGCCTTGGATACATTTCAATCAATAAATTGATTATAAGTCAACTGTTTTGGAATATATCCAATAACCATTTCAATTTTTCAAGCTGTTTCTAAAATAGGCCGTTATAATAAATACATTTTGCTCGACTGTTAGGGTCATTTTGTTTCCAAATTTGCCAAATTGTTTCATTTATTTGAATGTTTGACTTGGGATTGTCAAATTTTTGACAAATTTAATTTAAAAATCAGACATGTGAACATAAAGTTACTAGTTTCAGAAATAAATTTTCAATCATTTATAGTCACCTTTATTTAAAATGTTTTGATTAATTTTTTTTTCTTATTTTTCATATTTCATAAACTGCTTTTCATAATTGATACCAGGTTTAACGTAAAGTAAATTAATTACGGTGTTTTTAGTAGTTTCTTTAATTTGACTTGGAGCACAGAAGAAAAAATTGTTCTCTAATGCAAAATGAATTAATGTAGGTACAAAAAATTTAGTAAAAACTGACAAATTCAAATTTTAAGTTTATTTCACGATAGTGTCTTCCGCCATGAAATTTTTCAAATTTTGAAATTTCTATTATTTATGTAAAATTTAAAAAAAAAGTACATAAACGACTTGTGATACTCTAATATAATATTTTGTTAAAACTCCTGTTTTATGCTTTAAAAATAAATAATAAATAATTACAGCTGTTACTTTATGACAATTTAGTATATCTAATATTAGCAAACTGGGTATTTTGTGTAGTGTATTTAATTCAACGTGCGTAAACTTAAAAAAAAATAGACATGTTTCATGAACATTTTGAACACAAATTCCATGAAAAATATAAACTAATACATAAAATAATTAATTAATTATTGTTTAGGTACAAAATTTTTATATTTTATTTTACTAAAATGAAAATTCTTGAGTCTATTTTGACATTTATTTGACAGTGACAAATGAATAGTCCATTTTTCAATTTTTGAAGTACTAGGATGATGAAGTGGTATTTTATGGACGTTGAACTAGTTCATAAAATAGCCAATTATGGTGCAATCGAACATAAAATACATTTAAACATTTCCGAATTTGTATTGGAGATTATTTTCATTATCTCGAAAATGAAATGCTGTAATTCCGACGATGTCAATTGTCAAGTGCAAATTATGAAACTAAATGTGAAATCTTCTTCGAAATCCGATAGAAATAAATGTTTGATTTTAAACCAAATAATGAAATGTTGTGGTGTAACTTTAGAGTAGATTATATAAAAAGTGTTTAATTAAAAAAACATGATTGGAGAAGATGTTAATGCCTCAGTATTTAAATTTGTGAATTTAATGATATATTTACATTGTAAACGTTAAAATATACAAAAATGAATTTGAAATTCGCGTTAGTTCACGAATTGAAGGCTTTATTTGCAAATTTTAAAAGTAAACAACAGTAAATTGTTTGCAGTAGAATGCAAAGCTTTATTTGTAAACTATATTTAAATCTTAAAATTTAAAAACTAGCTGTCTAAATACCTACTTCATGAGTAAAGACGGCGGACTATGTGCCCCAGCAGTGGCGTTGCGTGGAGAGTTTAGCAGAATAACAGTGCGCTTACTTAAAAATAAATATATCGAATCCCTATACAAAACGTTAAGAAAAAACATAAATAACTTACCCAACATGTTTACATTGTTGCAAAAAAATGCGGATGTGCGCGATGGAAAAACTGCACCATAATATATGTTTCTGTATTAGTCTCGGAAAGGTTCGTACGTAGCGACGTATATATATGTTTATATACAGAGAAGGATTGTTCGACGTTGAGAGATGTTATATTTGCATAGTTAAAGCGGTCTTTGTATATGTACAACGGATCTTCAGTATTGGTTAAAAGTTGCCCTAATTTTGTAAAATCTACATTTTTATCTAATACACTGTTGAATTTTTCACGGACACAATCACTTTTTTCATCTTCAAGGATATGCAGCACTAGTTTTACGTGGTCAATAATTGCTAATGAGTCCGATAAGGACAGCGCAGTGTTCTGTAAATTTTTTATTGCGTCCAGTATTGGAACGTAACTCTCGTAAATAAGAATTAAATTTGCTGCAACTTGAGGATTGTTAAATTGAACCTGGCTGAGCCGTATTGCAGCTGCTTCTTTGGCATCTAGTTGTAAAATCACTGATTTAATTTGTTAAATTGGGTTGGTACTTTAGCCACTTCCACATAATGACACACTTGATGCTTGACAGTTTCATTTGGTTTCATTGTAAAGAAAGGTTATGGCATTGAAATGATACTACAACAAAAAAGAGAACAAATAATTTATTTAATATCGAAATCATAATCAAAATTTACATATAGCTACAGAAGTTGTTGAAAATGTTGTCCATTTACATCTAAACACAAACCAACTCTTCTCCGCAATCCAGCAAAAACTTTATGCAGCATTTGCGGTGAGTTGTTGATCTCTTCACACTTTTCTGTTATGCGAATTCTCAGTTGTTCCAGATTATGAATTGGCGTTGAATAAATCGAATTTTTTATGTATGGCCATTCGAAAAAATCACATATGTTTAAATCGCAAGACCTAGTTGAATATGGGATTTCAGTGTTCCTGCTTATTATTCTGTTATCAAAAAATTCTCTGGCATATTCAAGTGTTTCTCTGGTCGTATGTGCTGTTTTGGAAATACCCATTTTGTAATTCCTCATCATCCAGTTGATTTATGAATGAGCCGAGTATGTCATTGCGATATCGTGCAGCAGTAAGTGTACCTTCAAAAAAAATGGGACCCACCAATCTTCTTCGACATATTCCAACCCAAACACAAACTTTTTGGGGATGCAATGTTTTTTCAACAAAAAAATGAGGATTTTCGGAGGACCACCACCTCATGTTCTGTGAATTAACATATCCAGAAAGATAAAACCAGGCCTCATCCGTGAAAAAAAACTGTGTTAAGGATATTCTGATTGTGTAGATTATTTTGAAACCATTGACAAAATTCCACCCGTCTTAAATAATCCACTTTTCCACTTTTTTTTGTATGGATGACAATGTAAGACTTTTTAAAGAATGAATTGGCACGTACCATAAGATAAATTTGTTTGTTGGGTCACTACTGAAATGGATGTTTTTGGATTTTCATCAATAATATGCTGAAGGGCTTCAATATTATCAGCTGTACGTTTAGATGGCCGTCCACTTCCAGTTTTTCGACCGACGCTACCATTCTCTCTGAATAACTTTATACAATTTATCAAAACATTGTAAAAATCATTGTAGTCAAACACTAATTCAGGATGTTCTTCACTAAAATCAGCCATGCATTCCGTAATTGAATACTGCCACTCGCCATTTACTTTCCCACCTGTACAGAAGTAACATTCGATAATTTTTGCTTTTTGTTCTTTGTTGAATACCATTTTTTAAATAAATTTAATTTTCTTAATAAGAGTTTTGAAAAATTTGACACAAACTTATAGTTTCAATGTCAAATAATAAATGTCATTATGTGGATGTGGCTAAAGTACCAACCCAATTTCACAGTCTACTGACTGTGAATTGGTGACTATATACTGACTTTGCCAAGGCATTTGATCGAGTGGATCACGCTATCTTGCTAGCTAAATTGGCGAGTTTTGGATTTAGTAAACCGCTGGTTGACTTTTTAACTTCATATCTACATAATAGGCCTCAACGTGTATTCTACAACGGATATTTATCAACACATTACATTGCCACTTCGGGAGTTCCGCAAGGCTCTAACTTAGGTCCACTGCTTTTTATTATTTTTATTAACTATCTCTTAGACCAGCTCGAATCTAATAACCTTTTCTTTGCCGATCACTTAAAGTTGTTTTCTCGAGTCCCTGATTCGTGGAACTGCCTTCGACTTCAGGCCGATCTGGTTAATACTTGGTGCAAAAATAACAACTTACCCTTGAACCCCATTAAGTGCAAGATTTTATCTTTTACTAAAAGGATTAATGTTATGCACTTTAATTACCAACTTGGGGATATAAGTATATCCCGTGTTGAATCAATTAAAGACTTGGGCGTTACCTTCGATATGAAACTGACAGCAATGTGTCTAGGCAAGCCACACAAACTCTTGGATTTATTATCCGCAACAATGGCGAATTTTCTAACGTGAGCGTATTGACTTGCTTATTCAACCCATTAGTGAGATCACGCTTGGAATATGCCAGCTTGATATGGTATCCATTTTCTCACGCACAAAAACGTCTACTTGAGTAAGTTCAGCGGCGATTTTTGAAATACATGTGGTTCAATGTGGACGGCGTCTATCCCGACAGGGCTTTGATCACACTCAACTCCTTTCTCGCTTCAACGTGCCTTCTCTCTCCTTTAGACGTTTTGTAGCCAACCTCAACTTCCTTCATAGGCTTCTTCACAACACAACACTATTATCCTACTTTAATTTTCTTGTCCCACCATTCTTCACACGTCCTTCTCGTACTTTCTATCTTCCTTTTCCTCGAACCAACGTGTTGGTCAGGTCTCCTGTCTACGTTATGAGTAGTAACTACAATTAGGTTTCTCCTAAAATGGATATACATTTCTGTGGTTTGGTGACCTTCAAACGGCGTCTCTATAACATTTGCGATATGTATTCGTTGTAGTATGTATGTATCTTGACAATTAATTTCTGGATGTTCTTGTTTCTTTTTTTTTGTTTTTATTCGTTTTAATCACTTGTGCAGACTTTTGTTTATATTCATATATATATATTATTAGCTTGAATATTGTGTATTGATTTAGGCTTCTTTGTATTTTTTATATTTTGGATGTTAAGTCTTTATATTACTTTTTTGTTTCTAATAGTACTTGTTGTTATGTG
The DNA here is from genome assembly GCA_935421215.2 of Melolontha melolontha. Lineage (NCBI taxonomy): Eukaryota > Metazoa > Arthropoda > Insecta > Coleoptera > Scarabaeidae > Melolontha > Melolontha melolontha. The sequence continues at coordinate 109,161,483 of OW285235.1, read as the reverse complement.
TATGATTTAAAATTTTTGTAAATGGAATTATAATTCTGTTGGGTAATAAATAAATAAATAAATAAAAATATTTTGATTGATATAAGGCGCAAATGGCATAACATGGTCTTGGAAGATGCTAGTTATGTACCGATGAGCATTAATACTGCCATTGTTTAACAGTACTAAGTCCGTACTAGTTGCCAAAGAAATTCCTCCGCACACCATTACAGAACGTCCACCAAATAATGTATTTAGAATGTTGCACTGAGCGTAACGTTCATTTGGTCGTCTGTAGATACGAAAACGTCTATCACAGTTATAAAGATAAAATCTGGATTCGTCTGTAAAGAGAGCTCGTTGCCAGCTGTTACCATGATTCCTACCAAAATTCAAGCGATGTGTTCCGATGTTCTACGGACAAAACTGGACCTCGGGCTGGCACACGACATACCAAATGAGCTTCTCTTAGGCGTTTTGCGAACTGCTTCTATGTTAATTCGAGTACCAAGAACCTGCTGTAGCTGAGATTTCAAACACCCGCTTGTAACGAATCGTTGTCTTAGAGCATAAAGTCTCAAAAAGCTATCCTGGACACGGGTTGTGGCAAGATGTCTATTTTGCCTAGGTCGTCGGATATGGTTACCAGTATCTCTATAGCTTAGTATCATTTGAGATACCGATGTGTGAGACACACCGAACTTCTCTTTTATTCGGCTATAAGTTCAGCCTTCCTCTAATAACACCATGGGTTGCGCACATTCCTCTCTCGTAAAATTTCAAAATTCGCGAGTGGCGGAAAGGCAAAACAAGAAGATATCTTTACCAAGATGAAACACAATATAAACAGAAGTCAAAACTGATAGTACATTAAATGATCATTGGATGTCACTTAATGTTATGCAACTAACACCAAAAACAACACCAAAAGTCGACACAAGTTTGACAACTGAAGGTCAAATACCAAGTTCTTACAGATTAACGCTAACCGATACAAATTATCAGCAAATAAGATAAACATTTATTCGTTTACTAGATGGTGCGTTAATTTCTTGGAGAAGTGTATTTGCTCATTATGAATACACATGTCTATATTTATTTACTCAAAATATGGTATACGGATAAACTCAATACAGAATCACAATAGATAAAGGTACACAACTAATTTACTATACATCACATTAAACCTAAGAGAAAAAAACATCATACATAATAAAGCGAACTAATCAAAAAATAAAAGAATGAGAAGCAATAAAAACATATCTACTGGTAATTATTCAGTTCCTGGGCCATGCGATTTATAAGTGTATTGCAGCCATATACCGTGCGATAAAAAGGTAAGAAATTCCCACGCCGTAATTCTAATCAAGGTGAACAAAGAAAGGAGAAGACAGTCGATAAGGTTGGTTATGTTTAAACTCGAGTTTTAAGAGAACAATTTTACGCCCTTTAGATAAAGATTGAAAGTTAAGTTGTTTTAGACCCTCTAATCAAGTATAGTTGTGTTTGTCGATGTTAAGTTTATACAAGACGTAGTTGCTAATATTTATGTGGACTTCATTAAATTCTGTTTGAATGATGAATTCCAAACCGAACAGCAAGCAATATTCTAGCATAGGAACTCTGATAGATATTGCTAAAATCACGAGTTTGGCCTTATATAAGCCGCACACTCTGTTCGATCTACATATGAGATCATCTGTATACAAATAGGAAGTTACTAAATCGAAGAAAATTGTCAGATCTTTGATAAGAACACTCTCTTCAGCAAGCAGTCGTCAATAAAGTACGAGTATTTCGTACATTCTTTCACATTCTTCGAAAAGGCGATAGCTTTACATTTTTTCACAGTTAGTGTATTGCTGTCACACCGCAATCAAATGGCATTTATGTTTGCTTGTAGGCAAATGTAATCGTGTTGGGAGGATATTGGTAAGTAAAGTTTAGGTCGTCGGCAAACAAAAGGAAATTGTTAAAGTTTACACGCCGTTTACTAATATTTATAAAAAATAAGAACAGGATAGAGCCGAAGCGACTATCTTGCTGAACACCGGCACCGGTAAGAAATTGTAGTGCACGAGATCTACTGGAGCCAAATATTATCATTAACTCGTGCATATCACTAGGAATGCTTTCTAATGAGACTCATCTCTGCATTAAATGCTTACTGCTGCCAAGTACATGATGCTATGAACAGGATTTACCAAAACCATTGAACGTTTACAATAGAGAAACATGGGGCATTGAATGTGTATTGCTCGGGCTTGTTATACCGATTTTATGGTTAATGTTGGTTCGTGGACCAAATGTTTGCGATGACTGACTCCGGTCTCTGGTTGTGATGCTTCAACGTTAGTTACTAAAATCACGACACCTATGTTGCTTCACCGTGCACAGGTTGAAAAACTGTATACACTTCACTTTTAAATCTTCTGTGATTGTGTGTTAAAGGAATAAATGTACTTTCATCTATTTACATTATATACATTTATTTTGGATCTGCTGTTGAGGCTGGTGTGTCTTGTTAAAATATTATTGCTATTTTGAAGTTTAAAGTAAGACGGTGTGTCCTATGCTGTTGTTAAGTTTTATACTGTGTTTTAGTTAATGCTACACTATAACATATTAAAATCGTATTGGTTGAATAGTGTATTGATTGACGTCATAACGGGGAATGTGTCTTGTGTTATTTCGTAGAAATTATACTTACGGCAACAATACCAGGTTTACGATAGAGTCCTAAAATGCTAATCTTAACTAATAAATACATAGTAAAATATAATTACTAATTAAGTATTTGTAGGTGTCATAAATCTAGGCATGTATTCCCGGTTGTTCCTTTGTTCAGTAATGGATTTTTTTATGGTACATACATATTTATACATATTTAGTTAACAATGGGGGGGGGGGGTGTCATATTAAATAAATAACCTTAGACAATATAACAAGAGGTCTGATGTATAAAGAAATAAATAAATTTAGCAAAAGATGCCGATTATTAATAACCCTAGGAAATAAATAGATTTGCAAATGTAAAGGATTTCGCAGTCTTAGAATTTAAAGAACGCTTTTATAATGCGCTAATAAAAGTATGTTATACAGTGTTTTAAGTTTGAAAATGGACGTTAAATATTATATAAAATTGGAAATGTTTATTTTTGAATTCCTAGATTTAATTATATTTAATAATAGAAAATATTTGAAATTAAAATATTACGAAAGGATATTAAATGTATCCTGAACAGAATAAAGTATGTATACGAAATTTTCTTGCCGTTCTAAGTAACATTTCCTTACGTATTTTAATTTGTGTTTTTAAAGTTATTAATTGAAAATAAATGTCATAATCGAATATGTACCTTGAATCATTCATTTAGTACATATACGAAAACCTTTGTAACTGATTGAACAAATCTATATACATATCCAATAACATACAAAATATTTTGAAATACGGAATCTATTCGGAAACAATTCTGTTTCTGTTTATTCTCATTGTTTTATATTATTTTTGTGCTTCCTTTATTTCTTTAAAGATCCTCATTTATCGAAACTTCGTGTCGCCCGTACTCTCGCTTGTTACGAATAAACTGCCTGTAAGTTAAAAAAAAATTGACCGCATAAATATATATCTACTGTACGCCAAGTTAAATAAGGAAAAATGAAACTTTCGAAGATGAATAATAGAACATGGACTTGTAAAATTGCATTTGCTTTTGATTTATAATTTCATGTCTGGGTGCTGTTAGCTATACATATTATGCAATAAAGTATATTCCCAATACTTTGTACAATATCTTCCTAAAATAATAAAAGTATAATTTTAAACGGTTGCACGGTTTTATATAATTTCTGTAATAAATTTCATATTGTTTCTTCTATTTCCGAAATAATGGCCATGCAATCGATTCTGGAGTGCTTCTCAGGGTATACTGGAAAGTAATAAATTAAAGAAAATGATATTTAAACCCAAAGAAATAATGACAAATTTCAAATAAAAATAATCTAGCTCTATTTAGATGCCGAAGCACAAGTCTTTCATACATAAGTTAGTTGCATAAATCTGTATACAGCGAGCCTCCTCTATTAAGATTATAGAGCGTACTTTACCAAAATCCGAAAAAGGACTTGAAATATACCGAATGTCTTGAAAAATATAATTACATGGTTTTGTTTTTATTTTTGCATAAAACTGATATTCCCCGGTACAGCAATTCGTTTTTGTACAATAAAACCTATTGGAAATACTGAAAGTGAAAATACGATAGTACTTAACAAAAGAGAGAAATTTTTTACGAGAGAAAGAGAGATTATTTAAAGGAGCGGAAAGAGGAATGGTCTAGTGCAGCTATTAAAGAACACTTGTGTAATAATGCAAAGTAATTAGTAAATGATTTGATGATAGAGTGAATGATGTTAGAAGACAAAACCTGGAAGAATACTGAAAACTAAACGAACATAAGAAAATAATATACAGGTCAGGCAATGTGTGGGAACACCAGATTTCTGGCAAAATTATGTATTCTTTTAAAAAATAACCTTAATAAGACTTTTTGTAGTATTTCTATTCTACTCTATCACATATTTTGTTTTTCTACAACTTTCACTTGTTTCGAGATATGGCGTCATCGATTTTTTTAAATGGATCACTGTATATTTTAATATTTTTGGATTAGACACATTTTCAAGAATTACAATGATATACGGTTTATATCTTATAACATATTGGAAAATGTTAGCAACAAGAAAATATTTAAAACAAGGCAATTCATAATAAATGTTCAAACTGATGACCTTCTGCAGCCTGACAGTAGTCCTAGTCTATTAACGAAGGGCCTTAAGGACTTCTGAATCAAGTCTTGAAAGGCCATCTTAATTCGATCTTCCAACTCTTCGAGCGACTGAGGTTTAGTCTTATAGACATTAGTAGAGAACCGACATTCTTACCACATGACTCGGCGTAATTCAATGAAGTATTTGTTAGTATTTTTCGGCCATCTGGTCCGCTGAGATTACAATGACAACACCCTATTGTATTCGGAGGATAAATATCCATTAAACGCAATCGGCAATTCGGAATGTTTATAAACTTCGCTGAGTACATCTCGACGTAATTACAATGAAGTATTTGTGTTTGACTTTCTCGGCCACCTGATTTCGCTGCGTTAACAATGGACAAGGGCTATTGTATTCGGAGAACTTAATCATGTGGTAAGAATGTCCGTTCTCTAGACATTAGGTTTCAAATGCCCCTAAAGGAAAAAAAAATCGGGCGATCGCGGATGCCATTCAATATGTCATCTTCGACCTATCCAAGCTGTGAAAATTTAGGTATGCACGCCCGTCAATTCCATAATGCGGCGGGGCACCATCTTGCTGATACCAGATGGCATTTGAGAATAGTGCAGGATTTATGGGGTTTGGAAATAAATGAATTAATGCTGGAACAATTTCCTCGCGCAATAATTGCAAATAACGAATAGCGTTCAAATTTTCCCAAAAAATGAAAGGTCCGATTATGTATCCTCCGATTGAACCTGCCCATACATTTAATTTTTGAGGATATTGTGTGTAATTTTCCTCCATCCAATGAGGATTCCGATCACTCCAGTAGCGACAGTTATGTCGATTTACATGTCCATGTAGGAAAAATGTCGCTTCGTCGGAAAATAAAATGTTATTGTTAAAGTTGCCATTGCGATCAATCATATTCATCATTTCTCACAAAACTGCATCCTTCTATCGGAATTATCTTCATTTAATCCTTGTACTAAATGTACTTTATACGGCTGAAACTTATTTTTCGACAATATCCTCTTTACCGATCTCTGGCTAATATTGTGATATAAGGACAGTTTTGACAGTGATGTTTGTGGTTCTTCTTGAAGATTAATAAGAACATCCAATGAATTATCATCATTTGTAGCAATTCTACGTCGACCGGTTTTTGGCAAATTTTTAACACTTCCCGTTACATTAAACTTTCGCAACACTCTTGACACTGTTGATTTTGAAATATTTCTTTCAGGGAATGTGGTATTAAAAATATTGCATGCATCTTGTAGAGATCTCTGCCTGTCTCCAAAACCAACCATCATTAACAAAGTAATTCTTTCACGTTCTGTTACTTCGACCATAATGAATGTCTATTTTTGTTGAATGGAAACTATCTGTTACGATTGAGTATGACTGTCAATAGTACTAAGTAATTCCAATACTTTTACTTTTGCTTAAAAGGTTTGCATGGCAACACAAAAATACAAATATAAGATGTATCTGACAAAAATATATTCATAGCCAACCTTTTTTTTTTAAAATTTCAAGTCACGCACCAACCAAACCATTTATCATTGTAATTCCTGAAAATGTGTCTACCCAAAAATGTTAAAATATACAGGGCAATCCATTTAGAAAAACCACCGATGACGCCATATCTCGAAATAAGTGAAAGTTGTAGAAAATCAAAGCATGTGACCGAGTAGAATAAAAATAGTACAAAAACTTTTATTGAGGTTATTTTTTAATAGAACACATAATTTTGCCAGAAATCTGGTGTTCCCACACATTTGCCTGCTGTATATCGCGCACCGTGAATAAAAAATCTAAATAATTCATGGGGAACAAATGGGAAGACTTTGCTAACGGCAGCCATTGCACTGGCTTACTCTCCTGCTGAATACCGTGCTGCTCTTTGGTATGGAAGCTATCACGACAAGATAGTAGATGTTCAACTTAACGATATAATGAGCTACGTCACCGATACCGTTAGATCCACTCTTAGTCTCTGGTTACCGATTCTTCCTATCATTGCCTCGTCGGATATCAGACGTCTCGTCGCATCTTTGCAACAACTTTGATCTTCCCATACACGATGACTTGGAAAGCATCTCCAGGACTCGACTGAAACCTAGGAGACCAATTTGGCTGGACACGGAAGTTCAGCATCCCATCAATGTGAATGATTGCTAGATAGTCCTCCTCGAACAGCACCCTGAATTCAGGAAGAGATTTAATCTCTAATCTTTGAGAACCTCTGTCGGACGTAATCCTCCCACGTAGGCTAGGCAATGGTCTCAATTTAATAAGTTTCCGCACAGGCCGCGGAAAATGGAACTCAATGCTGTATAAATGGAAACTAGCAGATACTAGTCTTTGCGTCTGCAGAACAAACTGTGGCCCACTTAGTAAATGACTGCCCCAGAAGAAGTTTCCATGGTGGCACCCACAAGCTGAGACAGACAACTCCTGCAGCTCTGGACTGGTTAAAGAATTTAGATATTCGTGTATTAATTAGTATTATGACCTTTTTTGGCATAAAAGGGATTTATGCACTAATATCAAAATGTGTATTTCGCTTCTCATATGAAATAAATAAAAAATAAAAATCTGATTTAAAGTTAATGTTAGTTAAAATATTATTATAAACACATTTTGGCACAACTTCACACTGTTTTTACAAGCTACACTGTCGAGATCTTAGGTTCGTAGGCATTATAAAGCCAATGTTGCAGTAAAGAAATATCAACTATCAACAAAAAGAAGAAATTGACATTTGGAAAGAAATATCTCACAGAACCGAACCTATAGTATTATGGAGAAATGTGCCTTTCTTCGTGAAAGCAAATTTAATATGCTGGACAATGATGACATGATGAGCAAAAATTGGTGTGGTGGCGACCTGGGGGAATGTATCTTATTAAACATATGCAAGAATACTGTTAAATATTGAGCAGAAAATATGAAAACCTAAAGATAAAAAAAGAGAAAATTTGCCAGAGGAGATTCAGTAAAATATTAATTTAATTACTTCAGTATTAATGTAATTAAGTTTAAGATCTGTACTTAAATTTTTGGGACATACTACTATTTCTATGATGAAATAAAGTATTTTAAAATATACATAAAAAATATTTCTATAATAATGTGAATGTGTAATGTGACTAATGTCACTAATGTGTGTATAAAATTGTGAGAATGTTTGTTTTTAATATTTTATTTTGTTATCTATTAAATGAGGAAACCACAAAAATCTTACAATAGACCTTTCAGTTAAACATATAAAAAATAGTAAGTATTAAGGGTTTTCTTTGATGTTTTGCTTTGAAACGAAGGCATTTTGTGGAATAAATCAATATTGTACTTATTATTAGTAGTAATAAAAGGAATCCTTAGTATCTAAGAAATATATAATTTTTCTTGAAGCTAGACCGTGAAAGATTCGTTTGTTTGTTGGTATAAAAACAATTTAAGTAAAATATTACTTTTTTAAACAAACATATAACAGTCAAGGAAAAGAACTCTAGATTCTTTACGATAATTAGGGACCACCATCTGGGTTTGATAACAGTGCAGTCCATTGCGTTGGATTTATCGAAAAAAAGTGCGCGTTAGTTAGAAAAATGCTTTGCATTCGTAATACACCTGCGCGTATTCGTAAATATACTTATAAACAACTTTGCACTATTAACGCTATTCATGCACTAGATATACAGCACGCGAAGCCCTTGCTAGGTGGAAAACGTCGACATGAGCCAAGAATAGCTCCAAACCTACCGAACTTTTTGCTCTCTACGACACTGACCGGACTCAGAATAGTGTCGAGTGATAATTAGAGTTGTTAATTTACCCCACGTTCCAGAGTCCTACTCAGTACAAGTTAATATGTACATGTGTCTTCAACGTACATCGCGTTTTGTAAAGAAGGCATGTACGTAAGAAATTATAACTCAGCGAAAGTAAAAATGCATACAATGAACCTGCTTATCTTCAAATTCGCAATCTTTCTTTTGTAACTGGGTGTGTCTCGGAAAAAAAACTTTTCGAAAACATCCTTACAATACTTATTGTTAAAAATAATTTTGATTTACAAAAGTGTATTTTCTCCGTGACAAATTTTTGCATAGGAGTTTAATTAATATTAGCCAGCGGGAATTCCAGATTGAGAATTGAATATTAACCATATGGGTATAAATAAATTGGGGCGAAAATAGCAAGAACATAATCCAAATACAGTAGTTAAGGGAACAAATTTTAAAACCAATATAGGTACTGGTTAAAGTAAATTGACTGCGGTAGCTATAAAAAGTAATAATTATGCCAAGATACCTTTACTAATTATTGATAATCACCAGAACAGATTAATATTCGCTGACATTTCTCCGCATGGAGACAAATATTTTTAGATTTAGTGACCAGGCGTCAATCGTATTTTGATATTGTGTCTTTCCAACGAGAAACGAGATGTAAAGCTCAATATAACGAACAACCTTTTAGTATTCGTTTCTCTACAGCTGTGCATCTTTTATTTGACAAAAAATCATAAAGCATAAGAAGTAAATGGTACTTACTGCACAAGATGCACTGTCCAATATTATGTTGCTTACTGTTATAGCAATGCACAGTAATAATTTTGTATTTCATCATCGAGATACGTAGGAATTTAAAATAATTCTGTGACAGATGGAAGTTGAAAAGTTAGAAATATTGAATTGGTTCGTAATCTTTAGGCATACAGAGTATATTAAAATAACTTAAGACGTCATATCAAAAGCACCTGGACCTAAACACTATTTGCAAAAAATTTAATCTATGCAATATGCAATCTATGCCTTCTTCCTTGAAAGAAATTGTATTTTTAGTTGATATCTTCCATTGTACTTATAGATATATGTATGTACATTTATCACATCTGTATTTCCATATTTAATAAATTAAATTTTTTGCATAAAATTATTGCCTGTAGTTGTGGTAACTTAGATGTTGAGAGTTGTTATATTGCATGGAATATATTGCATATATTCCATCTATAGATACAGTCATAAAGTGTTTCTTTGCAGTCACATGACCAAATTTAAGGCATAAGATTCTCTTAAAATGACTAACGCGTGTAGTATTACAGCTCGTATTTATGCATGCTAGAAGAAGATAAAGTACACGGTTCACATTTGGCCAGTACGAACTGCAAAGAAATACTTTATGAACTGGAGAATGTATTGAATTTTTGTTCATGCTAGTACAGATGTTTATTCAAAAAGATTACGGGAAATAGAGATTGGTATTATATTATAGAAATCTGTACCTAAATAAAAAAAACTTATATTATTATAATTATGATTATATTTACAAGAAAATCGCATTGATAAGAATTTTACAACTAAATAAAAGGAATTTACATGTTATTGAGATTCCAGGAAGGTCTGGAAATTAATAGTTAGCTCTACAAAAAAAGCAGCAGATAATATATATTAATATAAACTCCTGGACAAAATTAAAGCACCACTTTATTAAACTTGCTTAATTTGAACATTAAAATTAATATTATAACCAAAATAACATAAAACCTTATATATTTGGTTATCCATAGATACTTCAGGAAATTTAACTCTGGACTGTCTGGTAGCTTATTTCATAAATGGAATATCAACAACATTGATATAGTCGATAATTTGCCTAGCTTCACAAAAGGAGCAAAGTGCATTTCATTACATGTTCAAATACGATATTTTCTAGATAATAGTCCGCATTTATAGACCTCACACCCATAAGGGCCAACTCTGTGTGGCCGTTTAAACAGATTCTTCCCCAAAACATTACAGAACTACCAACAAACGGGACCTTTTTTTACAGATTATAAGCTAACTCTTATTTTATCTGACAGTAGAGCCATATTTCAATCATTAACAATCCATTGGTGACTATTTCTGGCAAAACTCAGTCTTCGAATTTTGTGGTTTCTGGTGAGTAGTTTTTTCTGCCGGTATTCCGCTGTTTATTCCAGTTTCCTTTGCACGTCTTCTAAACGCCCGAGATAATATTGCAAGATGCCCCTCACTTTTTAGTGTATTCGTAATGCCACTCCTGGTTCTTAGAAGAGATTATTTAAAGAAAACGTTCGTTGCTTGAATTGGTACAGCGTTTTCTCCCATGTCTTAGACTTCAAAAGTGAGATCCTGTCTCGTTAAATGGTTTAGGCGTACTAGTTATCCTGGAATAAATTCTTGTTATCAAATTAGCCATATAACGGCATAGAGTACCTAACTCTCATTTAACAAAGTTCACACTAGTACTGCCTCCTTCACCGATAAATTTAATGGGCGAACTCATTTCTTAAGATCAAAATATGCGCCATGGATAAACTCGATAACAAAGAAAAAACCTTTTGTAATAAAATATTAAAAAACAAGTTTCATAAGGCACCGTTTTGCCGCATGAGTTCAGTTTAGAAAACCAACCGGGATGAGTTTTCTAAGGAACGAGTGCGACAAAAGGTCTTACAAGAGTTGTTTATACTATTTTTTCTATTTTGCATTTTTTACATTAATAAATTGAAATTATTTAATTCAGAGTTCTGAGTTTTATTTTATATAAAGCATGCAGTTGGTCACATTGATACTTGACATTTTCAAATTTAAATCTTGCTATCCGCGAAATATATTATGTATATTACATATTATATTAATATTCGTTAACATTATTTTTATATTGCATTTAAAAATATAAACATGAGTGACATAGAAACTAATATATTTTGTTGCTAGCTGATACAGTATACGTTGTTTGTGTAACCTACGTAGATATATCATATCTGCCAAACGTACTTAAATTCTTAAAATCCAATGACAGCAATGATATCTATTTTTGTGTTCAAACAACGCCAACATTGAAAAATGAGAAAAAGCGGAACGAAATGAAACTCAGGAGTTTATTTCTAAATTTTGTAACGGATAGGAAATATTGTAATTTGTTGTAAAAATTATGAAGGTTTACAACAAATACAGATACATATTTTGATAAACTAATAAAACTAATTCCAGGCATAATTTACAAAAATAGAGAACAGGAAACAGTTTTAGAAAAATGCTGGGGTACGTTATATGCATGATTATCTTGTGAAAACTATATTGAATCTAATAATTAATTAATATAAATATCGTTGCTGAAATTCGGATTTGTGTTTATAATACATGATTTTCAATTGCAAATAATTTATTCCTTACCTATATTTTAACAATATATTTTTATTTCACTAATAGGAAGTATCCTAGAATTTCGCTGATTCGCGGCTATTGGTTAATAACCGCAGGAGTACTGACAACACTGAAAAATATAACCTCCCATCGTCTGTGGAATGCGCACAAAAGAACATGCCCATGCCTGCTCAATTGGGAACGTTCTTGCATAATATACATCTATTAAAAGAATAAATACAGAAAACGCCTGGAAATTCGGTCAATTTTTTTAATTTATTCTGCCACCTAACTGCTTTAATGAATAACCAGATATACCCGCACAATAGATAACAAAGAATCGGGGGAAAAGAGAAAGAAAGGAAAAAGAAATAGTATAAGTAGAAGAAGAAGTACTGAAATTGTTGCAAATCCACTCTAAACTTATTTCGCGAGCGTTCAACCGCGCTTTTCCCCCACCAGTCATCATCCCCCCACCAATTCAGGTGTTTTCAGGGTGGTGGTGGTACGACATCCCCCTCTACAGCCCGCCCCTCATTGGCTGTCAACTTATGAACAACACAGTTCAAGCTCTAACATCGTGCTGTTATGTTGTCCGCGGAGACTTATAACACGTTTCCATCTATTTATTATTATTATTATTGTCATTACTATAAACATTTATTATAGTCGTTTGTAATAAACCGCATTTTGCGATATATAATTTAATTATTCATTACAGTCATACATGTAACGTTTTATTTTAAGTTTTGTTTAGTTACCGGTACTGCAACCTATCATCAAATAAAAGTATAGTAACTAACTGCTACAACGATCAACAAATAACTTCGACGCGGAAAAAATGAAGAATTAATATCACAGTGTGCTGTGTTTTGTTAGTTTTTCCTTGTGTTGTTGTGTTTTTTAATGTGTTGCGATTGTTTTTGTCCGACTGTTTATATCACCTATATACCTGTTTCGTTTCAAACTGTGGTGTTTGTGGATACATAAACAGGAATGATAGCAGGTATGGATTTTGCATGTGAATTGTATGCAAATAAGAGCGCGTATCCCATTGTGAGCTGAATAACTACGAAAGGGTTCTCTAAAAACTATTTGTACAACCACGCGCGCGTGCCGGTAAAGGAGGAACGGGTTCAAATTTAACATTTGCATATGAAAAATAATATTTAATAATGTTGATATTCTCCAGTAAATGTAATGTATAATTCGGCATTTATTTTGAAAATTAATGTCTTCAAAAATTACGTAAGAGTTAATTATCACGATATCTTAATATTTTGTATAAAGTAGCAGAGAAATATAACAAATTGAATATGTGTATATAAAACAGAATTTAATCTTCTGTATTATTCATGTTTTATCTACAACTGAAATTTACACAAACTCGGACAACATGTGGTAGTATTTCATGTTTAGAAAAACTGTTCAAAAAATTCTGCCAAAGTTGCCTGTGGATATAAAAAGTATTTCAAATTGTATTACATCATATTGAATTTATAATTCTATTTCCATATTTAACAATTAAATTCTTACTAATTCCGTCTGGAACTCTATAAAACCTAAGGTTTAAATGCCAAATATAATGCGAAATTTTAAACGTTACAGTTAATAAGAGGCATTCATTTTTAGCCCACAATGGTTTGAAGAAACCACAAAAATTATAACGCTTTTTAATTTGAATAGGAACGGAATATATTTAAAAATGTTAACAATTAAATTTAAAATAAAATAGCAAATTGACTGGATTGTAAATATCACAAAATAACCACAAATATTGCGGTTTGTAGGAAATATTATTTTTAAAGTGATTTTTGTATCAGTACACATAATAGATGAGGAAAAAGTGTTACAAAATTTTTATCAAGCAATTCTAATCACCTATTATGTTGGAAATTTTTCTTTGCTGTCAATATTCAAATTGTTGAAATGCAATATCTAATATATGTTTAAGATGTGTGAATAATATATTACATAATAATAGTTCATACAAAATTTAAGTTTGTACTGGTTACACCTACGTAAAAAAATTGTAAAATGTTTGCTATATTTTGATTCTAACTTTCTTTTTCATTGAACGATTTTTTTTACTCCTTTTCGTTAAATGATACCTGTCTGTGTTAGATATCATTTAGGATTTTTTTTTATGTTTTAAATCTAACATATAATTAATTCAAGAGTGCAACAAAAAAATGCAAGATTGCATGAATTTTAAAAGGCAACATTGAAAAATATATTAATTTATATCTTTCAAATAAAAACGCTTATAACTAAAGTGTTATTTACCTCAAATCTACACCTTTTTTCTCTGACGAGTTCACGCTAAAATCATAAAGTAGATCAATTATTTGTCGTTTGGAAACCGCCGGACTTTTATTTAATTTCTTCCGTTTTTACGCCTGGAAAAGAAAGTTAAGATTCCAATGACAATTATATATATATATATATATATACTGTGCGACAAAATTTAGAACATAGCAGGTCAAAAATAACAAATCGAAAATCGGGAAAAAAAGTGGAACAAAAAGGTAGTGAAACAATATTCGAAAAAGAAAAGTTATTAAAACGCATGACTTAACTAATTGACACCGTCAAAGCACGCTTGATATTTTGTTATACATTTACATTTTCTCAGTTCGGTGAACACGGCATACTACAGAACGCGGCAGCACAGAGCGATGTTCTGAAAAACTGCAACGAGGAACACTCTCACTTTGCTTTTTGATTGCGCCAACAATCAGGCGTCCGCATTCAATAGCGACAGGAAAAACATTGCACAAGTTCAAGGATTACTCGACGATGTTCCAATTTTCTGTTCTGCATATTAGTTGTGGTTTTGTTTTTCAAGAAATAGAATACTTATGAATACGTACTAGTAGATCTTATTACAGATTTTCTTTATGAAGGTTGTTGATAACGGTAAAAAGATTAATTGTACCTAGAAGTAATATTAGCAGAATTATGTAGATATGAAAGAGAAGAATTTGGGAAGATGGACAGCAATCTGTGCCTGAAAATACATAATTTTTAATTTGGACGTTATTTCCGCTCAGATTGAATTGCTAAAACAATTAGGTTGCTAAGGATTGTAGATCTTCAAAAATAATAACTCAAAAGTGTAATATGGAAATTATCATAGTTTTAATAACAACACGAAGAGGATTCTTAATCTCAGTTTCATAATTATAAAGCTTTAGAAACTTGGAACATATTTCTTATTAGCGTATTTCGTGCTTAAGATTTATGCCGAGTGTTAAGAAATAAAATTATTCATTTAGCAACATGGAATCTTTCAAATTCATTTAGAAATTCTATTGTTGATTCGTTATTAAATGCGATATATAAAACTTGTATAAGACATTAATTTCATTAAGTAGGTATATCTAACAAGAAACTATTTTTAGAAGTCAATAATTTGAATGTTTATTAGAAAAGAAACTCTTATAGTAAGGAGAAAATGAGATGTAGAGGAAAATATTTATTATTTTATACTGAAGGAAATCGCTTCTGCATTGCAAGTAAAATTTGCCTATTTCATTGAAAACGATTCCAAAATATTAGTTATTAAAATTTATTTATGTTATATCTTAATTTTATAGGGGTTAATATTTTAAAAAATGTCAACTAAATTGTAGAACTGGCTCCGCTAGCGCTAAACTTAAGGCAAAATTTTAAGTTAAAGAAGTTCATAGTTGACGGTTTGAACTAAAAGGATTAATCCTATGCAACTAAATAATTTTATTTAAGGTGATGAAAGAACTCCATATATTTATATATATAATTAAACCTAACATTTTTATATTACTTAGAGTTAGAGGACAACATAAAATCTGTTCGCTGTATATTTATAGGCTTCCGTAAACTCTTCATTAAGATATACCATAAATTAAATTCACTTTAACAATTACCTTAGTTTATTTGTATAAATGTATGCATTACCTTTATGAATAGGTTACATGCACTGCAGAATTCTTAGAGAGAATATTTAGTAAATATGAAACCTGTATTTCTATATGCTGTTGTAAAAGCATTAGAATATAAAATAAATATAATAAGAGTTTAGTATTCAAAATTTGGATTGATTCGACTGTTATTTGATGAAGATCTATAATTCAAAATGGAAATAAAACTAATTGTTAAATCTTCAATTGGTACAGCGACAAAACCGCGAAACAATTAACGTTTTACGTTTATATATGAATAAAATAAAGTCATGTATAGAATTCACGGTTGGCTCTTGGTGAAACATGATTAATAATTTACTAAATAAAACACTTGATTGCATGTAAACTCAGTTTACATGACTCTTTGAGAATGACTGTATAAGTCGAAACATATGTCAGAGATATTTTAAATACATTTTGTGAAACAAATATACCAAGTGTTTTATTTAGTAAATTAATAAAATAAAGATTTAACTATTAAATAATTAACTGATGTGGGTATTACTTGATGAAAATCCATTGTAAAATTAAATTGGAAAGACTGTGACTTCTTCAGACACATGGTTAGTCTGAAGAAGTGAAACCGTTGTTACTACGAGTATACTAAGCTATTTGCGTTTCTTATTTGCATTTGTTGCTAGAATTTTTTAAATACAATTTTGCCATACCTTTTCCCAAATTCTTGCAATAAATTATGCACCAATATTCTTGAATACTGAAAAAAGTTTTAATTTGATTGCTTTCTAACATTAGCCCTTCTGTCAAGTCCTCTTCAAGATCATTTTATATTAATGATTTAGAACAAATGCATTTTAGTATGTATCTAAACAGTGGCGGAATATTAAACAATTTATGAAGCGATGTTGTACAATTTTTAAGTATTAAATTATTATTCGGACCTTAAGACTTCTATCATCACGTTCCGGCGTATAATCCTTTTAGTTTTGCAAAGTCTTACCGAGCAAGAAGGAAAATATATATCATCCCATAAATAGCGAAACGACCGAAAAAAAGTTATTTGTTGTTGCTGCTTTTGCTTTTCTCATCGTTACTGCCTTGCTACTGCTTGAGTGTGTTGCTTACCGCTGAACGGCTGACCAGCTTGCCTGTAGTGTGAAGTGCAGACGGAGCGAGTGTTGAACGGTACGTCTACCCGATACAAATGGCACGTCAGACTCGTAGCACCCTCATCCTGCCGACAACCAGTCCAGCTAGATTCCGATACGATAATTATAAAATTTGGTATCGCTGTTTCGGAACTCGCTGCGTAGAATGTATCTCCTTGGAACACGTGTATGGTGCGAAATTAATTTCTTCACGATCTGGACTCATTTGTTAATCAACTCCAAAATCTTCAGACAAACAAACTTTTTCGCTTTAGTCAGAAATAAAATGGAATCGGATGTAAAACGGCTCTGTTATATTACATCAATTTGTCGGAGAAACATCGTATTGTGTCTTTATATTCCATTGCTTTAGTCCTATGTTTGTAATTATCCGCTCCGAAATAATTTTATTTTAATTACAATGAAAGGAAAACATACTGAAACAAATTTTACTAGGAACGTGTACAAGAAGGAAAAATAGAGTGGGGAAATGAAACCCGTCACATATTCTAATCATACTGAAGATCAGTACAGTAGGACTCTATCGTTCTTGTGTTGCTTGCCTAAGAAAGTGTAACATATCATTTCGTAATATATTTATGTTGAATATATGATTGATGCAAGATAACTCAGTAAAACAAAAGTATTTCTAAAAAACTAAAATTTTAATGTACTGCTATTTACAACAAAGATGAAAATATACAAAAATAAATAAAGCAGTAACAAAAATTTAAACATTTGAGCATTTGATACTAAATTAGTGGATCTGATTAAAAGAAGTATGTATGTTAGTGCCATAATATGAATATAATCGCAATTAAGGTTTAGTAAAATTTTTCTCAGTAGAGTATTCATTCCATTGAAACAAAATTTTGTTTGTTACTTAAGTATAATAAATCCAAATATTTTTATTACATTTCAGATGCCATCAATAAAATATCTCAAACAATGACTATAATTGAATATGTTCAATATTCAATATTTTGATTAATGTACACATAATATTTACTTATTCTTATTAATTTCTTAGTTGTTACTCGAAATATTTAGATTTGAAGACATTCTATTCAGTATTTGGTTTTAGTAAATGTTCTTTATAGAATTACGTAGTCGTGAGATGAAGTGTAGGGAATACACGAAAAGAGTTCGAACTTGGTCACAATTGATAAAGTATTCCTTTGCAGTTCCTACTATACTTTATCTCTTTGTAACACACATACATACGCTCTGCAATAAGTACACACGTTAGTTATTTAAGGTATTCTTATGCCTTAAAGTTGGTCATGTAACTGCAAAGAAATATTTTATGAACTGTAGATATGTTTCGTGAAATCGTTAATAACACTTATACCTAATACTACAACGATGAGAAATTAAAACTAACTATATGAACACAATCCGAAAGTTCAGATTTGGTCGAAAGGGATAAAGATTCTGTAAAAATAATAAGTATGTATGTGCCGAAATCAAAATTCCCCACTTGAAAACCAAAACCCGTTGATACCGTAACTGAACAAATTACAAATAATATGAAAATTATCAATTTTAGGCATTTCAGGAACGAAGATTTTTGTTGTAATGTGATGAATAGAGTTGCGCTATTCGTCCGTACAACAGAATTGGGCTAGGCGATTTCGGACCAATTCAAACATATGACGTAAAAATTATAATACTTTATAAATAGAGATTATATTTATATAATAAACACGGGAGAATGAATGCATATTTAAACAAATGCCGTAGATCAAGTCATATGCACATTGACGGAGCGGTGGGCGCGTTCGACACGGTTGTACAGACAAGATCCGCAACTCGCAAGTTATGAAACGGTAGAAGAAAATGAAAATATTTACTAAACAAGTTCCAAAACTATGGTAAAGAGTGATCTCGGCAATATCACTTTAGTTTACACATTTTTGTTAATGCTATATTTGATACAGTCTCGTGAAAACTTTCCAGCTGTCGACAAAACTAATATTATTTACTGTCAATAGAACATTATTGTAGCTGATTTAGTTTTCCCTTATATATACATATATTTTCAGTTCATATATTATACCCAGTAATAGAAAATCTAGTTACATTGGTACATGGTTTCACTGAAAAGAACAAAATAAGAGCTTCGCGTTACCATTTATCATAAGATGCAATTAGAATTACTGTTGAAACTGTATTTAATGTATTCAAACTATAACTTGTGAGCATAACTTGAAAGCATAATAGTATACCCAAATTGTAAGAAATATATAATACAAAACCAAGCAAAATCTATTTTTCTAGATTAAAGTAAAATGGTATAAGGAATTAACTAAAACTTCCAGAAGATAGTTTATTTCAAAAAACCTCTATACCATTATAACAACATATTTTACATATCTTTAGTTACCTCCGAATAAAAGCAACCAGCTTCCACGTTGTTTCGAATTTGAAATGCTATTTTGGAAGGAAACATCAAGTAAGACAAAGAATTAAATATTATTCAATAAATACAAATTCATGTGGTATAAAAGCACTTGTTTAATTTCCGCATATTGAAAAGTAATGTACAGATTTTATTCATCGATGATATCCATGTTAGGTTTATGACATTATAATGAAATTCTTATTGATTAGTCCGAAATAACAGCTGCATAAATGTTTTGTATATATAATGTAAAATATTATGTTCTATGTGTGTCAAACAAACTGATACAAAATCAGTTTTTGAAATCAATATCTGTTCAGATTACAGTTAACTGTTGCGGAAGAATATTTATGATTTTCTTTGTTTCGCGAGCGACAATGAGGTTATAACATTTTATGTATACAATTTACACAATTAAATCTTACGAAATTTTGATTAGGCACGCAGCCAAAAAGACGTGCATAATGTTACTACGCTGAAAAGAATTGACTTAACTTAGAAATTTCTTTCAATCACTTTAATAAATGTTTATCTTTGCCTTTCAACCCCAACAAATAGTTGTGATGTATATGAAGAATACTGTATTATTTCCTATATTATAGGTTTTATAATTTTTTTTTATATCTATTAAAACAGTATACAATTTAATTAGTATTCGTGGTAAATATCAAAATTGGTTAGGACTAACAATTACTAGCAGGATTCTCAATTTTAGAGAATTATCATAACATATTTTGCATCCAAAACTCTCTCTTCCAAATTATAATTCTTACTAAATTACTTATTTAATAAAATAGTAATTTTTAATTAATTCCAACGTGTTTAGAAATGTGTGTGTTTGGAAATTAGAAATTATTAGATCTAAATAATTTCTAACTATTTTCACAGAATCTAGACAATTTACTTGAATTATTGCCTTTTTGAAATTTTATAACATAATTTAATTGAAATTATATCATGTAAGATATATGAACTTTCCGCATTTCTGACATTTTAGTAATTACATAATTAACTTTATTTAATTTATAATTTAGTATTACCGGTAGACATAAAATTGTCAGATTAGAAGTCGGCGTCAATCCAAATAATTTACAATTAGACCTAAACGTAATTTTATTATGGATTATGTAAAGTTTTTTTTTTAATAATTGTAATTCGAATACTACTAGTATATTTCTTGATGCAGATTCCAATAATTTATTTTCTAATTGTTATATAATATGCAAACGAAATATTACTTTTCATTAAAAGTATACAGGATGTAAAGAGTGTGGCTGCCATTTTTAAAATGCACATATATTTAAATAAAACAAAATTTCTAGTTAAATATTGTATTGTATTGTATTGTGAAGGCGAAGTAAGGAAAATGTGGCAACGCAGCACTATCTCGCATATGTATTGAATGCATGTCGGAATATTTATTGAATATCCGAAGACATAATTGAACCTTATACTAATAAGCTAATAATAAACATGTATTAACTAGGTACTTACTGTTTCTGCAACGAAGGTTGGGAATGTCCGCCGTAAATCAACAACATGTTATGGTATTCCCATACACTACTCGTCCATAATAAAAAAAAAAATTTATTAAGAAGAAGCCAAGTAACATAGGAAACGTAAACTTAAACATATAAAACAAACGAAATTACTATTTTTTTAATTTTAAAATTAAACGTAAACTCTTTAAGTGCTAAAAACTAATTGATTGTTGTTATGAATCGTAAATTGCACGCTGAATAGTTCTATTCATACGAATATTATTGTTAGGTCAACGGAGTAAAAGATAAATAAAACCCCCAATAAAGATTGAAGTGAGATAGGTCGGGGTCGGAGTTATTGACAAATCGCGGGACGACGTTATAGGAACTTTTTTATCGTTTTTCTTCGCGAAAATTGTTAATTGTACAACAAATTGTTATTACAGTTTTTTTTTATTTTCTGTTTCTGCATTCACTATATAAAACTCAAAAATATGCATTATTATCAGGAATAAGCACCTTAGAAAAACGAAACTTTCTTTTTTTTTTTACGCGGAAACTACTGATTTTTGCCATACATTTTATTAAGCTTTTCTATTTGTTTTTATAGAGTCTATTTAATTTCAAAAAGATGGCAGGTATTCTTCTTACATATATGTATATGTTTATTACTAGCACCAGCGACTTTAAAAGAAAACTGTCTAAGGAGGAAATTTTTAGCTGTTTCAATATATACCGATAAGACCAGCTCTCAACGGGCCATACCGAGTAATAAGTGGCAATAGCTAATCCCCTCTACGCGCAATAGCTTACATTACCATATATTGCAGAGTTATGAATTTAGTAAGACTTAAACCGCGCAAGGATATAGTCGTTTGCATATTCGTTCTGTATACGTAATTTGCCCATTTGTTTCAGATATAAAAAGGTCGTTATATCTCCAAGTTATTATTATTGTATTCTTAGCTGCTACGGAAAAGTAATTTTAAGTAATAAAAAAACAATAACGTTTTCTAAAAGATAAAAGTAAAAAAATCAATAATTCTGCAGAATAAATTTTAATTCTAAGAAAATCACTAAATATAGGATTCGAAAATACCGCACTCTCTCCCCAAACAATAGCCGAGCCTATTGTAAAACTCCCGCCTCACTCCCTCGAGATTTCTAGGGGTTATTGTCTCGAAAATTCTAAACAGTTGAACTTGCAACTGTTGCAACCTTTACATTTGCACAGCTAGATACGAATGACGGGCAATCTATTGATCTCGATCATCGGACTTATGTATGCGCACGCGGAGTGGCGTCGTACATACGTTGCCACATCGCATTATGTTCCATACGTATATTGTTCCGTATGGCCCGTTGCGGGCTGGACCTATCGGTATACTGGTGGAGTTCGTGCCGACATCAAGCAAGGTCTTATGTGATTTTATAAACCATTTAAGCAAACATTCTTGGAGGTAGTTTTACACACATTTTACCCTTGGTACATATCGTTTTGGGCGCAAGTTTAGCTAACAATGTACCTCGAAGTTTCGTTGCTATTGAGTATCTGATCGCTGGATATGTTGCTCTTAAGCTAGCACGCCAATTTCTGCGATTTTCTTTGTGTTTCAGATTTTTATTGGAAAGTAATGGAACTTGTTCTAAAGTATTTGGAACTGTTCACACCTGTTATGTTCAAGCTGAGCGTCGCATTCATTACCGGAGTCAAAAATGTGAATCTTCCACAATAGCGCGCAGTTTCTCAATAGTTAATGTTCTTATGACCTCCAAGGTATAGGCCGGAGGCTGTTCATATTATTGAGTACCGATTCAAGAAACAAAACAACATTTATAAGTTATTTATAAAAAAATATTATACTTGCGGGTCTGGTCTGGTGGTATCCATGCCGAAAATTTGTTTTATAATTTCAAAATTAATTAATTACTAATTACCTACTGTGATAAGATTTTGTCCAAACAATTTCAAATTATACATACGCAAAATGCCATTTATCGACAATTAAATAAAATGTATTCGAATATTAAATGCTTGGGACCCGCTTGGACTCCACCAGACTAAGGGATATAATAGTAAGGAAGAGACTTGTAGTAAGTCTTTGGAGCGATGCACTTTTTTTTTGTATTGCATTGAAAAATATAAGCATAATTTTTTATTAATTTTGACGTTTATCGATGGGTTCTCCAGTAAAATTTCCATACAGAAAATAAAGTAAATACTCTTTCTTAATATATGATCATTTACAAAAATATGTATCTACCTTATTTTACGAACGCAGAGATAAATAAATGTTACCGTTTTGCTCTTGTTAAATGTGCGCGTTTCGTGAAATATATATCTATTTGCATAGAAATAATGTTTTGGCCATATCAGTAAATAACTACATGTTTAGATAGTACGCAAATTGAAAACAATTTGGTGGTAGAATTATCGCAACAAAGTTCAAACATTAAAATGCAATACTTAAGTAAATGTGGGAGTAAATAAATTCTGAAATTTACTTCTAACCATTATATATTTAGAATATTTACTAACTTTGTAATTACAATATTATATACCTAGCTAAAGTGCTATGATGGAAACTAATATATAAGTAGCATGTAGCAATGGTAGAATTTAACTTATCGGTTTGTCACTTATTTTCCATTGTGTGCACAGAAATCTTAATAACATCCACAGAAAAGGAGAAATGCAGTCTAAAAAAAGCTAGCAATGAACTCTAAATAAATAAAACGAAATAATTGATCCTTCAAATAATAGGAAACGAAAATATTTATTTCAGAGATTATTTTAAAAAGCTGAACATGAATCTTAAAAATAAATACATAGAAGTTAGACATTCTAAAAAGTAAAATCTTGAGATTAAGCATATTTTGAATAAATAATTATCTACAGGTCTCGCAGTATAAGTTGGCGAGCGGCGGGGATGCGCCGTAAACGTACCGCCAACCTGTCTGATTCAGTTACTGCATAGCCAATGATATGCAATGATACGCAATTTACCTTTCCTCTATATGCGCGAACTCACTCCCACCCTTCGCCAAGTTATAATGCGAGAGCTGTATCAGCATGTTTTATTTTCACAGAAACAATTAATCGTTGATATTTTAATATCCCGCATGGCAAACAATGTCAAGTATATAATAATCAGTATATACATAATCAGTATATAATAACACAACTTGGAACTGCAAGTAGTTTAAATCGTACTCAAAATGTCGTAGGTAGCTTTTTACGCAAGGTGTCTGAAAACTACGGCAGCTAAGCAGACTATAGATATTCTCCAATAAAAGAAAAACCGAGCTATTTTACGAGAAGTAGTGAGAACAGAAGTTTCGTTTTCGAAAATTAAAATTGAAAACTTTCTGTAGCTAAGCAATAGCCTAAGCAATTATAAAAGTTCGTAAATAAAAATAAATGGCGTCGTTTGATGCCATTCCTATATTAGTATATAATTGGGTGCTGCACCTAAATTGGTAATGAGACAGCTATTATATTGATGCCAAAAATTTTCGAAATTAATATCTGGAAAATTTTGAACGGCTGAAACTATCAAACAATTGTATGTAATACTTACTATTAAAATGAGTTGTTATAAAAAAGATATCATAACATTGTTTTCTATTATGGTTATCCAAGCATTTGCTTATAATATAGAGAATACTAACCTATTTATTTCGTATGAGAAGTGAAATATAAATTTAGATGTTAGTGTATAAATCACTTTTATGACAAAAAGAAGGGTCATAATACTACTAATTTATACACCAATATCTAAGTTTTTCAATCAGTTTAGAGCTACAGGAGTTGCCTTGTTCAGGTCATAGATACCACTAAGAAAACTTCTACTGGGATAGTCGTTTACTATGTAAACCACAGTTTGTTCCACATTTCCTCAGTCATAAAGGCTAGTACCCGCTAGTTTTCATTTATACAGCATTGAGTTGTACCTTCTGTGCCCTGTGCGGAACCTATTTAATTGAGACCATTGCCTATGTGGGAGAGTTATGCTCGGCAGAGATTAAATCTCTATTCCTCAATTCAGGATGCTGTTCGAAGAGGGCTATCCAGCAATCATTCACACATAGATGGGATGCTGAACTTCCGTATCCTGCCAAATCGGTCTCTTAGACTTCAATCGAGTCCTGGGGACGCTCTCCAAATAATCGTGTATAGGATGATCAATGTTGTTGGAAATCTTAGTCCATTCATTCTGTGTTGCAGCGAGACGCCTGATATCCGGCGAGGCAATGTTAGAAAGAATCAATAACCAGAGACTTGGAGTGGACCTAACAGTACCGGTGACGATTCACATTGTATCGTTAAGCTTAAGTTGAACATCTACTAGCTTGAATATCAAACCGGTCTAATATTACGCCCAGATATTCAGGGTGGGGGTTGTGGTTGATCTAACTACCACCAAATTCAACATTCGGCTCTCTGTTGGTTTTTTTATTACACAAATGAAAGGTACATGATTCGGATTTGGAAGTGTTTGGTTGTAAGCGCTATTTCTTATAATATTCGTCTAAAGCTTGCAGATTTTCAGCAAGTTGTAATTCTCTATTCTCTATATTCTTGGTTTGGGATCACAGCCAAGTCATCTGCATATAGAAATTCATGATTTTATTCAAAATTTCCCGAAAATAATTGTCTAATCACCTAGCCTTAATAAAAATACTATGTCCATATCACTTAGTCTTTTGATTATAACATAGTGGTAGACTATAAAATAGTGCTTCCTTAATACAATGGAAAATGTACGTAGTTTGAAGAGGAGAAATATTCTAAATTATGTTAATGTTGCTTGGCAATACGGTGCACAGGTTATATATATCAAAAATAAATATGTTTGCCCTTACAAAAATTAAGCAGGGATGCTAATATATTTTTTCTACTCATGACATTGAAATCAGTCATTTTGAAATCGATTGCGGTGGTTGAAATTGCGAAGAACTTCTGCCACTATGTTAGTTAACGCAGGAGGCAACATAACTATGTTGAAAAGGCACTGCGGATGGAAATTGTCGGTTATAGCTGAAAGCTACATCGATAAATCTTTAAATGCAAGAAAAGATATAGCGACCAAGTTATTTACAGGTAAACCATCAACAGGCTCAAGCTCCTCAAATTCAGTTATCTCTGATGAGTCTTGTCAAATAAGTACAAATACTGCCTATAAATGTATAAATACAATTGGCGATAATTGTACAAATTGTTCTATTATAGTTAATGTATATCAAAAATAATACGAAATAGTTTACTAACGTTTATTTTAAAAATTTGTAGAAAAAGTACTATGTATATGCAATTCGTGGCTGATAAAATTTCAACGTCTCGAGTTACTTTTTTAACTCGCTATCGCTCGTTGAAAAAACGAGAAAAAAAAGATGAGATTTTATTTCAACCACTTGTCCCATAATATACTATTTTTTAATGATTTAAATCAATGCTTTAGAGAATTATCGTTAATTATTATGTACAATTTTTATATTCCTCAAAGATCAAAATAAATTTCAAAAAGGAGAATTGTTATTATAATTTATGTTACTACATATTAATATTATTAATGAAATGAGAAACAAATACTTCGATAATAAATATCGAAAGCATTGGAACCCAATTTAAACAAATTTTGTTTTTGCTGGTTCATATAAAAAGAAAATAATCGGATGTGTTCAGACGCACGTACTTTACCTAAAATTCCGTAGAACTAATTGTTTCAATAATACAATTTTTTGTAATTCGTACTACTAAATTTCACTCTATATCTTATCCAACCCCTCACAAATATGTCAATATAAATTGCGAAGCAATTTAAAAAGAGGATATCAATTTGTTTCATTTAGTAGACAATTAGTTTTAAATTCCCGGCGTGTAGATAAAGAGAGATTTCTCTGTTTCTCTTTAGCTTGGAAATTTTCGAACTCGAAGTGAACCTTTTCGTGTATATGTATCGACTTAAAGGCCAACGTAATTTAGATAAAGGATCCTTTTGATGATGAACCTGATTTTTATTGCTTTAATGGTGCGAATTTTATGTATTCTTTATCTCCTTACATATTCAAATGTTCGAGACTTTAGTGTGCTTTAAATTTGGTCTGAATGATATGCCAAAGATTTTAGTCTTCTCATTTGTATTGCAAGAAGATAAAGGTATTCTCTGATATTCTCGCTAAAACAAATTAATGGGATCCTTTTAGAAGAAGATTCATATGCAAATATGTGTTTATAGACTTAATAATGTATAAATTAGCTTATATGTTTTAGATATATTTGAATTTGTTATTTATGCAAATTTCCTTAGCAGTTAATACAGGGTGGCCCAAAATGACCGAAGGGGTTTGAGTTCATTATAACTTCTTATTTAAGACATAATTATTAAATTTATTTTATTTTAAATTCAGTATATTAATTGAGAAAATTTTTAATTTAATTATGAAAAATTATATCTCGCAAGTGGTGGCCATTTTCTGCTTCGCATATTCGTGCTCTTTCCAAAACATTTTCCATAACCTTTCGCAAAACTTCAGGTGTTATGTTGTTGATTTCGTCGCGTATATTATTTTTTAATTGCTGTATGGTTCGAGGCTTATTAATATAGACTTTTCCTTTCAAATAACCCCAAAGGAAACAGTCTGAAGCGGTTAAATCCGGTGAACGCGGAGGCAAATTAAAATCGCTTGTACGGGAAATAATTCGTTCACCAAAGATGTCGCGTAAAAGAGCCATTGTGTCCCTCGCAGTGTGCGCTGTGGCTCCATCCTGTTGGAACCATACTTGTGGATGGTTTTCCATGGCTGGCCTTAAAAAATTTTCCAACATTGTCCGATATCTAACACCAGTGATGGAAACGGCGACACCGTGTTCATTTTCAAAAAATATGGGCCAATTATCCTTTCCGACGAAACACCGCACCAAACGGTACACTTAAGTGGGTGTAATGCTCGCTTTTGAACTACTCTTGGATTTTCCGTAGCCCATATCCTGCAGTTTTGCCTCTTAACGAACCCATTTAATTGGAAATGGGCTTCGTCGCTCATAATTAAATTATGAATAAAATCATGATTTTCTTCTGCTTTTTGACGAAAATAAATTGCATAATCAAGTCGTTGCTGGTAATCTGTCGGTTTCAATTGTTGGACAAGCTGAATTTTGTATGGAAACATTCTTATTGTATGCAAAATTCTCTGCAGCGACCCTCTTGAGACGCCAAGTTGTGTCGAACGTCTCCTGGTTGATGTTTCTCCACCTTCCCGCATACTCTCCTGTACCCGTTCAATATTGTCATCCGTGTGCACCGTTCGTCGTCTGCCGGCACCAGGAAGGTTCCTTACTGCCCCTTGTTCTCGAAAATTTGCAACCAGACGGTTTATTGTTGACTCTGAGGGTCCAACCCGCACATTAAAATAACGACGATATGCACGCTGAGTCAAAACAATGGATCGTTGATTTGAGAAGTTCAACGATTTTGGCACGTTGTTCAATTGTGTACTGTTCCATTTTAAATTCCCCAAGTCGTCTTTACAAAATACTGAAAACAAAACAAAAAAAATATATAATAAAAAAAGTTATAAGGAATTAAAACCCCTTCTGTCATTTTGGGCCACCTGTATTTAGTTTTTTTTGATGTAACAATCAACAAGTCTGATATTTTAATTAACTAACACAATTTTCACTATTATAATTTCATTAAATTAGTATTCGTACATACCTTAAATTAATAATTGTAATTTTGATCTAATACTACCACAGGGAAAAACATTGAATAATTATTCAAAATACTTTTAATTAAAATTTTCAAAATACCCATTTTCTTTATGCAGTTAACTTGGAAACCAAGACTTTGGTAAAAATTCATAATATGTATTATAAATTAAAAAAAATCCCGCGCGTATGTATTCCCAATTTGTATAACCTACTAATCGCCAAGTAAAAGAAGTCGCTCGTAATTTGAGGAAAGTGCTTCAGCGATTCGTTGCTTTGGACAAGAAAATATATAAATTCGTAGAAGACGAAGCAAAGGAATTCCCTGAGCTTGAAGATGAATCCTAGAATTATGACCTCTTTTTATTTTGCGATGTTACAACAAATCTAAATTGCCTTAACGTCAAACCTCAAGGCAAGCAACAATTTGTATTTGATATGTTTGCAGCAGTAAAAGCTTCCGAACTGAAAATGAAAGTTTTCAAACCCCAGGGTCACATCTCGACTTGTGTGCCGCATATTCCTCAGGACAAAAAGTTGGTGTTGGCAAAAAATTTTGCGAATGCAAAAAATTTTGCGAATGAAATTAATCTGTTGATAGAAGAATTTGATAAAAGACTTACTCTATTAAAGATGAAGAAATTTAGTTTTACCTAATTGAAAATCCCTTTTCTCTGAATCCCGAAGACATACCAGTTCAATTGCAGCTGGAGGTTATCGAACTACAATGTTCGGCAATTTACCGAAGCAAGCACAGAGAGAACAGCCTGGAGAATTTCTACAAAAATCTTAACTGTGAGAAGTACAAGAATCTTTATGAAGTTGCACTAAAAACGTTTAGCGCATTTGACACCTCATATATGTGAACAAACATTTTCAATTACGAACATTAATAAATGCAAGCAACATTCATGTTTGGGTGATGATCATATGGAAGACATCTTGAGAACAGCTACTTCCAATATATCTTCTGAATACGACAAACTTGTTAAAGGAAATCGATACAATGTATCACATTAAATTTATTTCCTAAGTAACGAAATATCCTTAATTATTATTATTATTATTTTAATAGCCTTTCCTTCCTGTTCTATTTTCTTTCGGTTCCCACAAGTTTTTCATAAAGTATTACGGCACGTATTACATTTTGAGTTGTACAAGCCTCCTCTAGGTTATTCGAACATTTTGACTACACTTCCATTTCTTTTCTCAACGTTCTATACTGCGGTAACTTTGGTTATTCTTAATATTCTAGAGAAGTTCATTACATATAACATTTACGGCCCATTGTTGGTTTCTGTCTTTAACTAATTTGCCTATGTGTATCATATAAATAGTAATAATCCTTATTCGACCAACAGCGGTTGCTACTAACAGAACAATATTGCATTATATAATTTGTGGGGTGATTAACAACATTTCATAAAAATATGTTCAAAATAGTACTTAATAATATATAAAAGCAAAACGAATTAAATGGGATATTGATCGATCGTATATTATATACAGAAGGATAGAAATAAAAAATAAATATAACCAATAAGTATGATAAATGAATGCAATTTTATGTATACATCTATGAAAATAAGTAAGAACTAATTATAAATCTTGTCAAAAGTCTTATGCATAATATAGACCGGTGACTTCAAAAGTGCACTGGTTTTCACTCTGAGTAATCTAAAAGTAGTGCATTTGCGAGTATTGGAAAGTGGGTACGTTGAAGTCAATATATTTAGTAAGAATACATCTCTCAACGATAAGAAATATTGCATACTATGGCACTCCAGAAGACTATTGTAGTCCATTCTGAAGGAGAAGTATATCAGAAATCTTTTCTGGACTCTCCCAACAGAAATTTATTGATAGGTATAATAAGGAAACCACATTAAAGACGCATATTCCAACTTGAATCATTCTAAGGCATAATATAAATTCTTACTGGAAGCAGTGTTGTTGAAGTTTCCTCACGACCTTATAAGAAATCACAATGATTTTTAAAACGAGACACAAATTCACATGTTGAGAAAATGTAGACTGAGAGTAAAAAGTATGCTCAGATCATGTAGCTCAGACTTTCTAGGTACCAACTCTGATTTGGCAGAATAATAAAATACTCAGTACATCAAGTTATATAAGAAACAACACAGTACTTTAGAAATATTCAACATAATTTTGTTATGGTTACACAATTCTTCAAGTTAATTTGCAATTTGATGCAATCGGAGTGTGTGCAGATAATGTCGTAGCTTTTAAGATCTCAGTATACCCCAGAAATTGACATTTTGATTTATCTAAGAGATCATTAATAAACATGCTGAAGAGCAGGGGCCCAAGATTTGAACCCCGATGAATCCATTGTAAAACACGAGGATATCGTGGTCTATGGAATCAAAGGCTTTAGAGAAGTCTGTATATATGACTTTAACTTGTCGGTTGCCAATGGCTGAAGAAAGAAATTGAGTAATGCTCACAAGATTTGTGGTCATTGATTACTCAGATATGAAACCATGTTGGTGACAGGATAAAAATGGTTTAATTTATTTCTAAATTTTATAAAACGGAATTTTTCAAGAAGTTTGGCGAAGTTGAGTAATATACTTATTGGCCGATGATAAACAATCTTAGATTTATCGTCTTTCTTGAACACGAGTATGATTTTACACACCTTCCATATGCTTGAAAATACTGATGAATTTATAATTAAATTATATAGAATTGCTAATGGACAAGCCAACATAGACGCATCGGTCACGCACTAAGAAATTGGGTATACGATAGTCATCAGCGGTTGCGTCAGATTTAAGCTTGGCCGCCCCAAAAACACATCTTCCTCCCTAATATGTCTAATACCAAACGAAGGATAATTCCCGAATATCACCGACGACAAGAATTGACTTTGGCGAAAAGATTTGCAAAACTCTGCAAGCTTGTTCACAATTATGTCCGGTTGTGTTAGTTCATCTTAATAAAACATGTGTCCAGAAATTCTAGATATTGAACGTTTGAATATTGCATTCCTCCCGCGTGTTCTCGTTCCGTGCCGCGTTTCGTTTTATTTTCACTGCAGTGTTTAGAATTCGCATTTCTATAGACTGTAATTTTTCTTATATTTAACAGCAGATCTGGTAAAAAATATATATATTTTGCTCCTCAAATGCTTAATTATACAATATTATTCTAGCACATAGAATGTGAAAGATTCTTATGTTTTAACGGTGTTTCAAATATTGGATTTAACTTTGAAAAAACTTATGTTATATAATACGCAGTATTATGAAAGGCCATGTATGCATCGGAAAATGTAATAGTAACTTATAGTGCTTATATAATAAATTAATTTGTTTCCATCTCGGTGTAAATTGGCACTACAAAAATTAACGCGTCACCGTTATTTACCAAGTGACAATAAAAACAATTTCTTTACTTCTAAGTAGTTAGAAAAATATAAATATTTTTATTGTTTGCCATTATCTCTCATTAGTATAGATGGCGTTTTAGAAATTGATTTAGTACAACAAATAAGTTCACTATGTCAAATGTTATGTTAAAGTATTTGTATTGTATTGAAAAATTTATTAAATAGTAATTTTTTCATTCTTGAATAGTAGCCAAAGCGTAGTTTTCGGATGACAGTTACATATCTCGTGAATATGATTTGCACTCAATTGTGAAATGTGAAATGATCATCGTATTTACTTATACCACTAATCTGTTAGTAAATTTCTCATTAGAATTAATAATAGGAGTTGTTGAACCATTGTATTCAGAACAAAGGCGACCATATGTTATACCAAATATAAATTAATTATCTGAATTTTCCACATATACACATTAAATATTTTTATGAGTGTCTAGGGTTTCAAGGCTTCGCAACATTTGTTTGCAGATTATGCAAGCACTATCAATTGCATTTCTTACAATATTATTTTCATCAAATTCTATAGATTTAGCATTCATGAAATTGTATTGTAATTTATTAAACTTCCAAATTAATAAATCGTAAAAATAGATTAACATTAATAAGTATTGTGTTGTACGTAGCTTAAACAAGAACTAATTCAGGGTTTCTTTATTGGACCGTTTTCGTTTGCAGTTTAGGTAAACGCCATATACTATTATGTAATGTACTAAAAATATTGAGATTTATTCATACAATATGTTTAAAAAAGGTTGTTGGATATTTTACCCAAAAATAGTTCTGGTGGAAACGAAACAAAAAAGTTTTATGGCAACATGTATTCGCAAACTCAATTGTTTGTAACATAGTCGATTTTCTGCATTAAAATCAATAATTTATTTTTTGAGTTTCGAGAGTGGTTGCCTTTGTGAAACAACATATTGGAGGCTAAAATTAGTTCTGTGAGACATTTGTCTCCAGGTTACTTATCATTTGCGTCAATTTTCTCTTCTTAAATTACGTTTGAGTACATAAATGTAGAAATGGTTGAGAAACATTTTATATATAGTAGTGCAAACATTTCGAAAGGGTTGCTACAGAGCCATAAGATTTTCTCTGGACTTCGTAACCTGTTGTCCGAAACTGGTTCATTTAAAATTAATTGAGGTTCTGGTAGACCTAGATCAGTTTCTAGATATTTTGAAACGGATGGAAGAAAATCCTAATATTAACACTAAGAGACGTCGGATAACTGAACGTCAGTCATCTCTTGATTTGGAGAATTCTGCACGACCTGCAGCTATATCCTTACCAAATTCAACGCATGTAAGTTCTTGCTGCACTCGATTATCATGCAAGTAATTGGCAATGGGTGTGACGAAAATTGGTAGTATTTTTTTTGCGGCCCAGATTTTATTTAGTCACGTATACTTGGTGTGTATTCAATTTGGAACTCAAACGAACTCTTGCACATTTTTCTAACATATTTAGAAATTTTTTAAATCAAGATTACAACGGTAGATGGATAGGACGGGGTGATTCAAATACATGGCTTCCCAGGTCCTCTAATCTCATACCTTTCGACTTCTATGTTTGGACAACGAAACGTAGATTGTGGAGGAATTCGGAGGACTCCAAGAATTTTCAAAAGGGTGCGCCGATCTTTCGTAAGAAAGTGCGAAGCGTGCTGATAAATGAACGTACAATTTCTTTAGTTTTGCATACATCAGAATTTCTTTCTAATTTTCATCTTAATAAAACTATATTAAATCGACTACATATCAGAAACAGTTGAGTAGCGTATCCATGTTGACTAATACTTTTTGTTGGTTTCAACCAGTACTATAAAAATATAGAAATAAAAATTACAGAAACAAGTATTTATTATTTAAAAAAAGTTTCGAGTGCAATCTTTAAATCTAAACAAATATAAAGTGTAAAATAAAATACTTGATTTTATCTTTGACTTTGATTTGTCCTTTGAGTATTATATTTCAATCTTCACGAAGGATTACATAAAATTCATGTCATATCCTTTACATATATAGCCCTGAATTGGAGTTAAACTTATATTCTCTTGTTTTCCAATTGAATACGTTGACCACTACATCACCAAAGATCCTATGACATAATCTCCTAAATGCCTTAAACTACATTAGGGATACAGGTGGCAGAGTCCATATGTGATAGTTGTATTACATAAAAACAAACTACCGCCGTCCCTGTCAACTGTTTCGGTAATATAATTAAGGGGGTTTAAGAGATTAACATGCAGTTAGGCATTTCTCATAGAACTAAATTCGGATTTCTCTGCCATTTGTTTCCATAATGTAAAAATTGAACATTTAAAAAATTTAAAATATTTTCTTTGGAAGCCATAAATTGACAATTTTTACATACACACAAATAACATCATGTAATTAATGGCCATTAAGAAATATTAAAATTACAATAAGCACGGCAATTGATTGAGCAAACAGCGAATTGATAACTACTTTGCCTATCATATAAAATACATTATTTCAATATAAAATTTTCTTTAGTCAACAAAATCTCCTTAAAAAAATCTCTGCCTTGATTGAAAAGCTTTTACCTTTTAAATGTTTTCTAAGTTTTGGGAATAAATAATAGTCTGATGATGCTGAATCCGGAGAATAGGGCGGGTGTTTAATCATTTCTAAATCCATTTCATTAATTCTTTCCATTGTAATCAACGGCGTGTGAGCAAGGGCGTTGTGTTGCTAAAAGAACACACTGTGGCAAGTTTATCGAGGCGTTTTTCCGCAATTTTCTTACTTAATTTAGTTAGCAAATATGTTTACCTAATACTTGTGCTCTTTGCCATCTTTGTCCCAAAAAGAACTGAGGCAAGAGCTTTACAAGCTTGCAGATTTTTGAACACGGGAATTTTTTGTGTCATGGAGGACCACGATGCTTCCATTCTCTGGATTGTCCTTTAGTCTCTGGATCGTGGTAATGGAACCCATTCTTTGTCAATAGTAACAAGCCAATCGAAAAAGTTTAAAGTTGGTAATTGAGTGCGCCTCTGATCAGCAATCAGCAACTTCAGAGTCCATTCCGCCGAATGTTCAGTGCAAAAAAAAGACAGTGCAAGTAATGCAGGGTGACCAATTGAAGAAACTAAAATTCCTAAAAATGCAGTCAACATGACATTCAATCATTTTGATACAAGTACTATTTTGTACGATTCCTAAACCGATAGGTAAATCAGAGCCGATATAACGTGTGTTCATTTGAAAAGTCAATTTAGCTAGGTTACTTTGAAATTTTGATAGAATAAGACGCATATATATTAGTATGTGTTTGTTGTTCCGTAAACGTAAATCCAAATGACATTTGATAATGTCAATCACAAATATCAGTTAGTGCATAAAATAATCGTGCGTCGATTCTGGTTTCAATAAATTGCTTTGAACGGAGGATTGATCTTGAAGGACAACATTTTCAACATTTGTTATAGTTTTCAATAAATACCTACCTAGTATTTGTTATTTATTTGTGTGTATGAAACTGTCAAAATATACGACTTCGTAGGTTAGGTAGTAAATTTTAATTTACGACATACTTCAAAATTTTCTCAGTAAATCACATGCTACTAGATTGACTTTTCAAATGAACACTTGTTATGTGTAATAATTTTATATACGAATATGAACAGACAAGTTGAGAACCCACAATACAACTGCGTACTCAAGGTAACAATATGCAATTGACGTAGCAAACAGATACTATCGCGGTCAGTTGGTGGATGGATGACCAGTAAAAAAAAATCGACTACGGAAGGTAGCAGAGGGATAAAAAATAAAAACGAAACTGTTTATTTCTATACATTAGTGCTATTTTCTTCTATCAACTCTAAGAATTCCTACGCCGGATAGTGTCTTTCTTACCACAACTTATTATACTATTTTGCCACAACTGCGTTGTACGAGCAATCACTTTCATAAAATACTGGTCAAAATACAAATAGTAAAAGCGCTCCGGTTGTACTGAGAGCTTAGTTATACTACTACTTGATAGAGGGCGCCCTATATTAATCCATGTCAAATATAATAAGTATGGATTGTTTAAAAATGATGTCTTAAAAGCTCAAAACATATTTTTTTAATCTTGTCATTTAAATTACTCAATATTACCGTATTTATACTGTAATTGCCATACTATTGGCAAACCTGGGTAGAAGTGATCTTTGCATTTCGTGGCTAGATATTCTAACAAATATGTAGTTTCTGCGGTCTTCATGCAGTGCTGCCAGATCTACTGACTTTGTCTTTCATCTACCGATTCATTGTTAAAACTACCGAAATTAAGCAAATTTAATCATACTTAAAATAGTCTACGTATATGTGAAACAATATACAAAATAATCAATTTATTAATATTAAATCAATATTAAGCGCCCTTATCACTTTCAAATCATAGATGGAATCAATTTCAAATTTTCTCCATTTGCTAAGTCTCCATTTAAAATTGCGGAATTACTTTCGGTTATATATATCGGGGAATAACCGAAAATTATTCCCCGTTATATGTATTTTATCCTGTGGGGAATAAATAGAGCACGTAAAAAGACATTTTACCCAATCTTCTCATTTCCATAAAGTTTGCGTTACGCGACACAAATTAGTTTTTATTTATTTTTTAATAGATATATGGATATATGTAATATATTTTATTTGTATTTTGTATTAGAATTTTTTAAAATTTATTTACTGTTATATTTTATAAATAAAGTTTATATCAAATTACCCCCAAATATTTTATTTTGTGAAAAAAAACAAAATTACCTGATTACAAGAAATCTACCGAAATTTGGAACCGTCTACCGAAATTTCATTGGTAAAATACTGATTTTTAGAGTCGGTCGTCTGGCAGCACTGTCTTCATGTTAGTTTGCATTCTGTATATATAAATACGTGTAAATTTTGTTTATAAGTCC
Source organism: Melolontha melolontha (assembly GCA_935421215.2). Classification (NCBI taxonomy): domain Eukaryota; kingdom Metazoa; phylum Arthropoda; class Insecta; order Coleoptera; family Scarabaeidae; genus Melolontha; species Melolontha melolontha. Next base: position 109,124,535 of record OW285235.1, on the reverse strand, counting down.
GTAATGATTAAATTGTTGGCCGTTATGTATAAAACATTAAGCCTTACGAACCCATTTTTAAAATAAATTAATCTATAATTCATTTCAATAAATACAAAGCATTCATATGTAATTAAAACTTCAAAATTTCTTAATTATACTGACAGGAAATTGTTTTATTAGTAGTTTTTCTATAATTTTTTTCAATCCAAATTTCCATGTTAATACGAGGCATAAAAACTGATTCGATCATTAATTCTGGCGATCCAGCATTAAGAAATAATATTTATAACATATATAATAGTTATGATTGCCAATAATGTTGCTGCATTAAAGGTCATTTTTTATTTATTGTTTGAGTTAAATTATTCATGAATTCGCGCTCTGTTCGAAAAAAGTTTCTAATGAATATCATTAATATAGTGGCCGGGTAATAATAAATTACCTAAAGCTGTTATTATTTTAATGTTTTTGAGATGTTAAATTGCCCTACTAATTTCTGATCATCCATAGAGTATTAAGATGCAACAGTGGTCGAAGAATTTACAGGTGTTCTACAATAACTACAATTAAAAATTATTTTAAGTGGTCCAAACTTGACCGTGTTTTTTTAGAATATTTAGCAGTATGCTAGAATATTTACTAGCATACTGCATTAAATTTCAATAATTAATTATATAAATTTAGTTCTTAATTAATATTGCATCTAGCCTTGAATATTAGTTATATCATACCAACAAATGAGGCCCTGGCGATTGGTGTGTGTGATATATGATGTGATATCATTCAATGCTCAAGTAAACAATAGTACTTGCTATTACGTGCTTGGATTGAATATAAATACTTGGTAAAATGGTATGAGAGCATATATTAAAAAAAAAGATCAGTTTAAAGAGAGCTAAGCATGAAGCTCATATTTAACGACCAAATGTATATTTATCAAAATTATACCTTCATTATTTTACTCCATACATGTTTTGAAGAAAATTCATATTACAGCAGTAAATAGCAATAGGAAGATTGTATATCCGAAATAATATCTCCATGTAGAAAGCGCAATGTATTATAGGAACTATTTCGAAGAGCTAAACAGGGATTCTAAAAATAAATAAAAAGAAATTAGACCTAAATAATGATAAATGAATTCTGAAAATATACAAAATAGTTTAACATCTTTTTCAAAATAAATCTATAATTACAATCAAACATTTTTATCATCCAGACACAATTGTTGAGATATATAAATTTTGAACCTACAGCAATAGTTTTCTTAATACGTTGTCTATTACGGTTTGGCGAACCGTGATGTGGAAAAAGTAGCTACTCAGTACACTAGTATTCGTTACACGCGCGACCCCCAAGTAACGATTACCTAATTGAAAATGTAATCGTTACTTGAATAATTTCGATACATATCGTTACATTCGTATTTGATTACTTTTGGTAAATATCGTTACATTACTCTTGATACACATCGTTACACTCGTATTTGATAACTTTCGGCACATATCGTTACATTCGTATTTGATTACTTTCGGTAGATATCGTTGCTCGTACATATGCGTTACACGTATATAGTATAAATATCCGGGTACAAGATATCATATTCATTGATTATTTATACTCTAGTCTATAGCATACTTGTTGAATATTGACATGTCAAATATAAACAAGAATTTTGCAATCCAATTTACTTTTACAATTTGCGTAATAACCTGATCATGTTTACCAGTAATTATTTTTAATTGATTAAGTATTTGCGAATCAATACAAAATTGTAACATAGACAAATACTGTATAAAGTTAGGATTTAAAATATAATTTGATTTGATAAGATCAGGAGTCTCGGTTAGAAATTTGGTTAGGGAAAGTTGGTGGAAATACACTTTTAATTTTTTAATTATCTAATTTTAATCAATATTTCGTCACTCAATTGGTGTGTTTCATCAAGGTAAAGTAACGGTAATTTAGTTGTACCTAATACAATCTTAACGCAATTAATCGCTGAGACTATCACGTTCAAGTTTGAACCCTTGAAACCAGAGATATATTGTAGTTTTAGATAGTGCTACACTACCAAACGCAGAATTCATTCGCTGGACACATTCTTGTTGACTTGAACCACTTCGAAAATCATAATAAATCATGGCACGGTAGTGTTAAATTCATTTTGTTACTGTATCGCTAACTTCTATCGCCGTAAAAAACTTTGACATTTCTTGGTTCTGTCACTTGTTTTCACTCACATAAATGTTAGCCGAATTTGTATAAAGCATAGGTTAGGTACCAACTATACTGCTGGTTCCCAAAATTTTCAGTGAGTCCCTCGTATGTCAATTGGAGAAAGCGTCCACTATATACAGGTCATATCCTTTCCTAATTAGTTTCATGGCGTGTCGTGAATATAGTCGCGAAAGATTGTATAAGATACGTATTGGAGAATTGTTCGAAATATTGCTAATGTTGCACTTTGACAGTAAAGTCCATAAATAAAAGTTACCATCATATGCAAATCTCTCTTCTCTCGTTTAGTACATATTCGTACAATTTGCTTGACTAAAATTATCTAATAATAATTATTTTCTTCCTTGTTCGTACTGGTTTGTTAGGTATTTTTCAAGAGAATATTGAAATGTGTCGTGGTCTTATTCTTTGTTTTTTTCTTAGAAAACTAATAGACAAAGAACGAAATAACAAGTCTGAGGATAGTAATTTTCGTTGCGGTAGATTAGTATATACTTCTTTAAAAAAATAATCTGTAGGAAAATTGGTATTCGCGTAGTAATTATTATTACTATTATTTTTATGTTTTTATAAGTGAAGGGAAAAGTTAAGAGGTGATAATCGGTTCGGAGAAATAAATTACTATGTTCTTCTTGCCTAAGAAACACTAAACTGGTAAATTAATTTGCTTGCATGAGTTTTTAGGGAATAGTACAGTTAACGAGAAAAAGAATAGTTGAAGTGAAATTTGCTTCTTATCTACAAAAAAGAAGTGTTTGTATAAAATTTAAATCAAGTTTTATAGATTTTCTTTATTACAAAAATTTTTTGAACGCGCCTTCAAAAACTTTCCTCATTAAAGACGGCCATGCATTTTTTAATGGTCGGTGACGTATTCTGTCACAAACGTATAATTTTGATAGTTTGGTTATGCCATGTAAATTGTCTGTAATAATTAGTAATTTAGTTTTTCCAAACATTTTTATTTCAATTGTCAAAATAAATAATACTAAAGCAGATGTTGGAAATGTTCAACATTATTTTGAAGACAAAGTTGCACTCTACGCTTCATGCTTTCAAAGCCCTTTATTAGTATTTCTTGGGATATGTCAGCACAAGAATTCAAAATAGCATTACAAAGCTCTTCGATTGTGTGATGTGTGGTCTTGAAAATGGTATTCTTTAAATATGGAAAAATAAAAAATAGTCTAAAATTGTCAAATCTGAAGATCTCGGAGGAAAATTAATAATTCTCGCAAAAAAGCTATTGTTTCTCGACGTTTGTGCGGCTCTAATAATTCATTTCGATATCTTTCAGCAGTTATGGTTTGATTAAAAAATATAGGCCCAATAATTCGTCTTTTTGAAACTGCTAGCCAGACGCCTATTTTTTGTGGATGTAGCGTAGTTTTCTACAAATTCATGAGGGTTTTCTGCAGACCAAATTCTCATATTTTGCTTGTTTAAATATTCTGAAAAATGGAACCAAGTCTCATCCCAAAAGAAGCATTTGTCGAAAATCTCATTATTATTTATGTTATTCAAAAACCATAGACAATACTGTATTCTCGTAGCAAAATCTACCTGTTCCCGTTCCGAAACTGCTTGAATTTTATATGAAAACAACTTTTAAGTCCTTTATAAAAATAGTACGACATGTTTCCACTGACAGATGAAATTGTTGTGATAGTTTTGCAATTGAGTTTTTGGATGAGTTGTCCATTCGACGTCAAATATCTTCTATGCAATTCGTCTATTCTGTTCGTTTTCTGGGTGTTCCACCTCCAGCTTTACAAGTTATTGCCCCTGTTTTACCAAATGCAAGAACACAAGCTTGAATATGTTTTTGCAGTTTTGCATAGGTAACTGGTAGATTAGGATACTGTTGATGGAAATCCTGTAAGCACTGACTAGTGGAATAAACACAATCTCCATTTTCTATTTTTTGGCCAGTTTCTATAGTAACTTTGAATAATAAATATTTTATGTTGTAACTCTAACCATTATAATAATATAATTTAAAAAATATAAGCGTTAATTTGAATTTATGTTTGACAACTGTCAGAATTTGAAGTTTTCTAAAGCTTCGCATGTGCACCAATCTTTGGTTACTTAATTACTTTAAAAACAGTACCTACTACAATGAGGAAAGTTTTCGAAGGCACGTTATATATTTTCTAAATGTAAATACATTTTGTGCTAAACATATTTCTGGATCTGAAAATATTCAACGCTCCAAGTAGTATATTATTAATTTCCAATATTATTACAAATTCCATATTCTCCTCGTGAATAGTACTTATATTTCATGTGCGCTTCAGACACAACAACAATACATAAAGTTGTAATGTAACAACGTAACACGTCGTCAGGCAAAGAACACTTTATTTCATTAGTTTAATTATAGTTGAAGATGGTAAACGTTACAAGAACTTGTTTATTTAAAATTCGTGTCGTCTTGTATTACTTCGTAACATCACTAATTGTCTAAACAAATAGATACCAGTTATTAGCAAATCGACGACGAAAGGTTAATAAATACATTAGTTAGAAATCATCTTATGTTAATTTTCGTCTTTGCTTTCGATTAATTATCGCATTTCGTAAACTCGAGAAAAGCACATTCACAACATAAGTGATACTTCTTTTGCATTTACATGCTTTGGATGTTGAATGTGACCAAAATCATTTAACTTAGATTAGAATTCCGTTTGGTATAATATAAAAAATACGTTGAATTTATAATTGTAATTATAATGTGAGAAATAATAATCACAAAGGAACGTAGCTCTGAATCGGTATCATAGAAAGAAATGATACCAGTTGTCGGGAAAAATTATGCGATGGAGGGCGTATTCGTGACTCAATAGTTGATAGTTTAACACATTTATAGTTAGTTTTATTTATCGCCTGTCTCATTAGAAAGTGATATGTATGTGAACAGCTTATATACACAGCTAAGCTGAGCTTTGCCTGAACGTAATACTATAAATTTTACGTACGGCAGCAAGTGGAATTGACATGCATAGATTTGCATACAGGGATAAATCTAAAAGTAAAGTAAATTGAAATTAAAAAATTCGATTTTTTTAAATTTTCTGTATAATATTGTCTTCTACAAATAGGATATATCTTATTTACATTCTACACATTTTAATTAAAGCAATAGATTTTGTTTTTTTGCAATGTATGTTTTAACAATATTATTCAAGATTTGTTGGAAGAATTCTTTTTTTTAGGCATTCGTCACTGGCCATTGGCATTGGCCACGTTAATAGGAAGTAAAATGGTTACAAAAATGAAAATTGAATAACTGGGGAGGGAAACATTGACCAAACATGTTTGTTTCACTTCCAGGGCCTATCGGATGACTTTGCACACAATGAAAACGATATTCGGAAAAAAGATTTCGCCACAAAGATAGACTAAGATAGGTTTAAAATACGAATTCTAGATTCGAAAATGTAATCTATCAATGCATCGTAACCATTATTGGTATTATACATTAGAACACATGTAATACTAGTAGGCATAGTCACCCCCTCATCAATATGTCTGCCCATGAATTCATCTCGATGTTTGGGGCATTCGAAGATTACATAATTCTTAGCGGCTGTATTCATGCCATATGTACAAACAGGTGATTCAGTGATTTTTAGTGATTCCTTATGCCAGCATCGAATCGTTAGATTTGGGTGTATTTTTGCGTAGTGTGGCGTTTTGTTATATATGAATACTTCCAATGTACTTGCCAATTATCTTTCAATATTTTGGTTTTAGCATGAGCAATAAGATAATCAGATGGTACTTTTTCCGTCATCATGTTTTTACTATTTATAGCATCCTAAACAACCTCATTAGATTCTATACCTGAGTATCCTTTGATCCAGTAGAATTGAATTTTTACATGCTTTTTTTTTAGATATCTAAAGCGTTCACCGATGTTCAATTTTATAGGGTTACATTTTCTTGAAGGAGGTTTTCCTATGTAAAGATTCCAGTACGATTTTGGAGTCTGTCATATTCATTGTATTCCCAATATTATATTTTTTTACATATTTTAATAATTCCTAATAAATTTTCCAGTCATTGTTTTGAAAAATCCTTGCCAATACTATTAACTACCGCACTTTCTCAGGGTTAGTCGGATTTGTTTTTAAGACCCTTTGTCTCCGGTACAGCTATTAAATCATTACAAATAGCATTGGCTAACGCGAGTATAAGGAATTGAAAAATTTTAGGTGTTTTTGTTCATTATAAAAGCTAGAAACATCTCGTAGTAATAAAGACTAAGTATGTTTATAGCAGTAGTTCATAGTAATAATATCAAAATATAATTTATTGAATTTTCATTGTATTTAATAAAGAACAAAATTGAAAATTACAAACAAAGAAATTTAATACTTATTATTTAGAAGTTGGTTGTACTTCATAGATTATAAAGAACAGTTATTCAATAAGACTTTCAAAATGACTACCGTTAAAATAATTATTCAATTATAGTCTTCATTAGATACGATGTTTAAACGTTAAAAATTTAATTTTAATTTTTCTGAGATATAATAGAAAAATAATCAAAGTTAGTCGGAAAAGAAATATAAGCGTCTATTAGATTTTATGTTTGATTTTATTGGAAGTTTGCTCACATTCATACTATTTAAAATAATTACTTTACATTACAAAATAATTAGTTAGTATGTAATTAGAAAAAAGTATTCAAAATTTAAATATTTTAAGTGCATCTGTATATTTAATCATATACAGATGCACATATTAATGTAAGTGAGTTTACTCTTAAATAATGCACATTTGGTAGGAGGCGCAGCGTCGTAGTCGAAGGGGCTTGGATTACACGTGCATGTGCTATATCATATATGTACAGTTATATTAAAAAGAAAGGTTGACAATCTACAAGAGCCGAGATTAGAATAGTCTTTCAATTTTACCCACAGGCCTCGTCCATTGATGAAGCGCATACTATAGTAAACATTACTAAATACACTAATATAAACACTCTATATCCCTTATTAGACATATATTAATATATGTTAGAACCGATTCTTGTGTCTTGGATTCAGAATATATACTTAAAGTTACACACAGCTCGTACACAAATACGTCACCATTTTTTTTCTGTATATACTTTGCGCTATTTACATGTTTTTGGCAGTTATATTTTGTTGTGCACAAGAGCGGTATTTCACAAACTTTGCATTTTGTTGTAGTATCAACGTAAACTAAATCCGGAAATCTACTTACTAATTTCTGCGCTTCGTGATAGAACGATCTCTTTAAAGCTTTCGATATTATTGATTTATTGTTTTTCACTTTACATGCAATAACTGTACTATATCGCAGCCGGCTTGGGACTGGTCACATATATTGGAAACATATTGCTATGAATAGTCGTTTGAGAATTGGGCACCCCACTATCCACAACCAGTTTTCCCAACTAGGTTCCTCAGCTGGAGAATTTTCAAATATGAGACTTCTATTTTCTCGGGTTCCAATTCGGCAAGACGTGTTATTTCTACAATGAGTTAGGCGCCAGTGAAAAGTTCACACAAATATTTACTTATTTTATATTTTGAGCTTGAACAGTAATATAGATATGGCAAATAAAACAAAACACAGGATAAAAATTTAAACTGAATATTTATTACAAAACTAAAAAAAATAAAAAAAAATCTATCTAATACATCAATAAAAACACTAATCAAATAATTAACCGATATTCAATATAATTAATTATATCACACCAAGCTACCTTCTAGTACGAGATATTAAACAGGTCTCCCTGAATTTATCTCTAGGGCTCTCGAACACATTGGCCTCGGAAAAAAAACAGTTTTTATATTCGCACATTTAAATAACATTTAAAATACAGTGAAAGTCAAAAAATATGTACATTCATTTTAAATTATTTTGAAATATTATTTTAGAAAAAATCCATAGCAATATGTACATATAATATGATATGATACATGCGCGTGCAACCTAAGCCCCTTCCACTACAACCCTGCGTCTGCTCCCAAATGTGCATAGTTACTCTTAAATCATGAATCGAGCAAGAGCATAATGTATATTATTAGACATAATCGTCACACTGCGTTTAAATTTCCCAATAAGATAGATCAGTATAGTGCAATGTTATGACCCGACAAAAGTTAGCGAAATTGAAGAGAAAAACTCTTTCAACAAGAGCTAATGGCTGCTTTACCCAACATTAATAACGGAGCTACATTAGTAGTTATTAGTGATTTTATATGTCAAAGTGGAAGTCGGCGACATTAAAATGATAATGGAGATTAACTGATCGAATTAACTCTAGAAAATAACCTTGTGAGAAGAGGTAATATAAGGACTGTTACAAAAAGAAAATAATGAGAAAATTATGTTGCATTAGAACTACATAAAAAAAAGGAACACAATGCATACTTAGAGAAGGCAATTCGGTACATGCGGAACAATAAAACACCGGGCACAAATAAGATGCCATCAGAGTTTTGAAATTAAGAGAATTAATAACGTATTTATTAAGAGAAGTATGAGAGAAGGAAACTATGCCTGTCGAATGTGAAAACAGTGTCCTAGCAAAATTAGCGAAATTGTCTTATGTCCAGGAATGGATAGCGACGTTGTTTTGTAACAGCAGAGTCTACCATAATGGTGGATTAAAAACAGTGAAGAGAGAGTTACAATTCTGGCTACCTGCAATGCTTCTGGTTCTTTTAAACGAAAGCCCCTGCTTATTGGAAAGCCTAAAAACCCAAGAACCTTTAAAAATATCAAGTCAAAAGTCTGCCAATAATATACGGCAACCATAGAAGTGCATGGGATGGACAGCACAATTTTTAGTGAATGGTTTTATGAAGAATTTGTTCCCGTCACTGAAGCATTTACGAAAAATCGTAAGCTCCACAGGAAAGCCATTTTATTCTTGGATAATGCGCCATCTCACCCAGATGCCAAAGAACTGTGCCGAAATGACATTAAAGCTATATTTCTACTCCCTAATGTAACGTCACTTATGAGATGAGAGTGTACGTATGCCACACGCCATACTCTAGTTTCAGCGTTGGCGTAACGTATCATTCAAGAGAGAACAGAGGTTAACTTAGAAAACAATCAAAGATTTTTTTAAGAAATAATCTCACGCTTCCACTTGCTTACAAGTCTGTAACTATGTTTATTTTACGTTTTTCCTGATAATAAACAAATTTCGTATATTTTTCAGGATTTTTTTCGTTATTTTTACCACAATAGCACTTAGCGAGTCTACTGTGTAGACATACCTATATGACTTTATTTACAAATTATTTTTAAATAATATTTTATCAAGTTCAACGATTAACATCTAACTTTGTTAAATATATGTTACACATAGTTTTGTACTTTATAGGTGCTTGTTTTTTTTTGTTAGTTAGAATTGAATTTGTGATCAGAGTTATTATTCATCTATACCGATAGGACCAGCTCTCAACGGGCCATACCCAGCAATAAGTGGCAACAGCGAATCCCCTCTACGCGCAGTAGCTTACATTACCCATACATTGCAGAGTTATGAATTTAGTAAGACTTAAACCGCGCAAGGATATAGTCGTTTGCATATTCGTTCTGTATACGTAATTTGCCCATTTGTTTCAGATATAATAAAGTCGTTATATCTCCAAGTTATTATTATTGTATTCTTAGCTGCTACGGAAAAGTAATTTTAAGTAATAAAAAAACAATAACGTTTTTTTAAAGATAAAAGTTAAAAAATCAATAATTCTGCAAAATAAATTTTAATTCTAAGAAAGTCACTAAATATAGGATTCAAAAATACCGCCCTCTCTCCCCAAACAATAGCCGAGCCTACTGTAAAACTCCCGCCTCACTCCCTCGAGATTTCTAGGCGTTATTGTCTCGAAAATTCTAAACAGTTGAACTTGCAACTGTTGCAACCTTTACGTTTGCACAGCTAGATACGAATGACGGGCAATCTATTGCTCCCGATCATCGGACTTATGTATGCGCACGCGGAGTGGCATCGTACATACGTTGCCACATCGCATTACGTTCCATACGTATATTGTTGCGTATGGCCCGTAGCGGGTTGGACCTATCGGTATATTTTCCATGCTATAAAAAAAGTTATCAGAACAGAAATTTTAAAGTGTCTAAAATTAGCCTTTTATAATAAATAAGATACTTTCAATAGATAGTCTATAAAACATATTATATTAATTAATATGCTACGTTTTGTTGTAGTCTCTTAATAATCTTAAAAGCAGACTTGCAGCTGAAACGCCAACGTACATATAATTGATACTATTTTTCGTATTATAATGAATAAATTAATTTTCCAGGAAAATTTTAGTGTCTTAAATAATTATAAACCAGTTAAAATATTTTCGGTCAAAATGTTTTTTTTATGGCATTCGCATTTTTTATTTAAAAATAAACGGTTTCTATATTATTAGAATAATTAAGGAAATGATTTAGGAATCTTTAGCTGTTCTTCTCGTCACATAATGTGCTTTTAATTTGTTCGACTCTAATTTCAAGTAAAATATAATCAGGCTGCATGAATACGAAGTTTAAATTCACAAAAATTTAGTGTGCTAGTATAGGAATTTTTTTTTTTTTTAGAATTTGGACCGAAATACATCAAGATACTTCATTTTAAGTAGTGTATTTCCGTTAATTATTGTCTGAGTTATCTACGAATATAATATTTCAATGAAAATATAAAAATGTGTGTACATGAAAATGCTATTGTTGTTATTTATGATAATGTACGAAATTTGATCACTAAATAGATCGTGTATCTGGATATAGCGAAAAATAATTAACCAGGTTTTTAATTATATACCTGTATATATCTTAATTATATGAACATTGCCATACAGGTTACAGCAATAAAACACTGTCTTGTGCAACCCGTTTATTTTATATATGCATGTATATAAGCTTTAATACCATAATACACAAATGCTGAGTCAGACTCATTTCAAATGACAAATCATTTCCATATTAGTTTATAATAAACACGAAATTATCAGACACTGGAAATTGTTAATTTAGCGAAAAGTATATTTGCGATTTACTTTATTTAAATATTAAAGTAATAGAAAACTTTTAATCGCTGTGTTCAGCCATTTAGCATCTATTATTAGCTACTGCAGTCTAAATCAGTAGTTATTATCGAGAATACTAATTTTTCGTATAGGTTTAAGGATTAGGATGATTTAACGAGAAATGAAGCCAATGGGCTAAGTCATTAAACTTTTTCCTCCAATTTTTCAACATATTGCCTTTCAAATTTAATCGCTGAAGTGTCATTATGTCATTTTTACAACGATTTTTCTCAAGATCCTCAAAACACTGATCCGTTAAGTAATAAGTTCTTCGCCCGACCGAAACTTTTTCCCAGCAAGGAAAAGTTTGTGTTTGTGGAATGAGTGGAAATTATTTGGGGCTAGATTTGATTAATAGTGTGTGTGTGTTTGGGAGGTGAAATCTTATTTAATACTATTTTTCGCGAGCAAGTTAACTGGTGTGAGAAGGCGTATTGTGGTGCTGAAAGAGAACATTTTATGTCGTTTTTCAGAAATAGCTGCCTTCAATTCGTTTAGTAGATCAGCATAATGCAGCCTATTAACAGCTTGACTTTTTCAAGATAGTCTGTGGGGATTATACCTTTGAATAAAAAGAAATCGTTGTCATTACCTTGCCCGTCAATGGAAACATCTTGGCTTTCTTTAGGGTTCTTCTATCCACTGTTGAGATTGCAGTTTCGATTCAGAAATTATTGAGGAAGCCATAAATTGCGAGTTTATTTATTTTAGGATTTTCCATTTAAACACTTTATTCACACTGCTGCATTGTACTTTCAAACCAAATGCCACAAACTAACCATGTTTCATATGTGGCCATAAAAAAGACGACAAAATTAGAATACAATAAGTTTTTCCGAAAGCTTGCGCCAGTACTCGAGTTTCGCTTGTCGCCAAATTATATTCGAAAATACTTAGAAGTTAATTTAGATTACTATAGATTGCGGAAGAACAAAATTTGTTTAAATTTTTTTATTTCATAAATATTTTTATAAAATTTTGAAGTAGTAATCAAATAAGTTATAGTAGAAAATTTTCGGGTGAGTTTAACTTTGCATTAGTATACATTTGTTGCTTCGATAGTTTGTCTTTTAGCACTTAGCATGTTGCATTTTATTATTAAAGAATTTTTGAAATTCGTTTCTACTAGTGTATACAACATTATTCTGTAAACATTAAATTGAGTAAAGTAAATTTTTGCTTAAAATAGAAACCTTTCCATACATTTTGGATCAGTTATATCATTCTTGCAAATAAAATAGCCGAATTCTTGGAAAATAGATATGTTGTAATAGGTTAGAGCTAAGTTTTTCATTTGGATTAACAATTATTTTTTGAATAGTGAATCTCATTAAAACTGTGTATTAAAGACTGAATATTATGTGTAACTTGATGTAACTTGAATTATGGATAACTTATGTATTTGGTTTGGATCTGATCTTTTGAACCAAAGGCTGCTGTGGCTTTCTACAACTTTGCATATACTTTTCCATACACATCGTATTCATAAGAAAAATACGAATAACTGTAATTTTGTATACATATACTTCAGATTTATCTCATGGTTTTATCAAGTTTGTAAATATATATGTAGTATGCTTTTAGACAATATACATTTCCAAGCAATAAATTTATATGATTCAAACAAAAAGTACACCTAATAAAATCTGGATCCTCAAAGCTAGTGCCCTTTGTACGCGCTTAAGTAATAGTAAGTACTTCCCAATCCTGGACGAGCGTGTAATCGTTTTATCTTTGGTTTAGTAAACATTGTAAATATATATCTTAACATATTGAAATAATTTTATTTCTGCGGGCTCCATGTTTATCTAAATCGATCGAGAGATTAGTGGCAATGATTATCGTGATTAAGTAAAGCGATGTTTACAATAGTTTGTAGAAAAACATTAGACTTATGTTTTTCGAGTTAAAGAAGAGCATATTAAAGAGTTTGAAATTGTTTCAATACCTATGGAGAACATTTTCTAACACATCCCTAACATAGGAGCATCGAAGTATGTATTTCCGTACGTGTCATGTGTCCACACACATGGATGCCGTTTTGTACTTCAAAATCAAATGATTATTACTGATCTTAGGTATAGTGTTAATGTTAGTTGATAGAAAACTGAGCCTTCTAAACTTTATCTAGAACAGAGAAATATTCGCAATATTTAATTTCCTACATAGACTATGTAATAGGGGAGTAAAGTGACCATTTTAATATTTTAACCAGGATTTTTAAAAAGTAGAAGTACTCTATATATTCTATGCCTGTTTATGTATTAATCTTAACACGAATATACTGTTATTAGCCTTTCCTGAGATTTCATCAGCTGATGACCCAATACCAATGGCTATTATTCTAAACAATTCGTTCTTTTTCCGGAATGCCGCAGGGGTCTAACTTGGATCCTCTGTTACTAAACACTTACATTTACGATTTGCTCTATATATGTTTAATATTTTCTGAAATCAGCAATTTTAATAATTGCGCCAATAATATCAAGCTGAGCATAGACAAATGGTCTGTGGTTACTTATAATAAAACGCGAAACCCTTTGTTGTGCGAATATAATATGAACAATACGCTATTAACTAAAAGAAGGGAGGTTAAGAATCTAGGTATTTTATTTGATTCTACATTAACATTTGCGAAACACATTGCAACCGCTAAATCTGCTCAGAAATTCCTGGTTAACCCTTTGACAGTCTTCAAGCTCTCAAAACATTATACTACACCTCCTTATGAAGTAAGTTAGAGTGCGATGCCATCATATGGTATCTACCAGGAACTTATTTTGGAGAGGGTACAGATGTGTTTCCTAAAATATCGCTCTTTCAAAGTCGACCATATCTGTCTACCTATCTGTCTGCGGTGGTTTATTGAGACGCCATTCGTTTGAATCGTTGACTGAGCGCCGAGTGAAAAGTAACCGTAGTAATAGTTTAGAAATTCTAAATAATGAATTGGATGTCCCTTGATTTCTCCGAAATTATTTCACCTTGCCTTCTCGAACTGTGAGATTATCAAAAGTGTTCCGTATTCGGCCTAGGACTAATATGTTAAAGAGATCACCAATTGTATCATATGACGACTAATTCAAATAATTATTATATCGGAAATTAAAGATAAATTTTATAAAATCTTACTTTTCTTACATTTTTCTTTGCGAACAATTAGTTATTATCTATGCACATATTTTTGGTAATCTTTAAATTTTTCTTCTTTTTTCTTCTTTTTACTTTTCTAAGTTTTTATTCTAAAGTATGTAGGTACTTTTTGATCATTTTCATTTTATTTAGTATTTATAAATATGCTTATTTACTTTTTTTGATATCCAATTACTTAGTATGAAAATGAAAAATAGCTTTTTTTTCATGTTTGAATGTTTTTTTCTTGCAATAAAGTGTTTGATATGCTCGCGTAGTTTGCATAGCGTAGTTACTTATCATTACATACAAATTTTGATTAAAAGCATATAGATCATTCACTTAATTTCCTATAATGTGTAGCTGCATATATTAAAAAAAAAGACAAAGTTATGTATAGTGCATTCAGAATTATAAGAAACTAGCTTTTAATGTTTACAAATGTTACTGCACCCCCTGTGGGGATAATTCTCTCATTGTTATTGAATGGATACGGTTCACCTACCTGCAGTATACGAATCCATTGGTCGTACTGACAACAAATTACCCCACCCCAAATTAAATAATAAAATGTAAAATAGAAAAATTAAATATAAAAAAAAAGAAATAATATTCATCAGTTTTATTTGTAAAAATATATTACAAGACTTGTGGTTATATAGATATATCAAACCCATAGGTGCATAATTGTATATAAGTCATGCTCCATATATGCATAAGTATTAAACGTAAAGTAACATTAAGTAAACAAACGAACATTGTCTCTGGGTAGAACCTTGTTTCATTAATCATCGTCTGTGCTTGAGTCGTCTGGTAAATTGGCGTCTTTGTCTGAATCGTATTGCAAATTTGTAATTAAAGGTGCTACAATATTATACATGTCTAAATATTCGTTCTCTTTTGTAATTTCGTCTTTAACGGCATTTTCCCAATTTTCAGCACGTATATGCTCCATAGCATTGTTAATGTACGTTATGGTAGTTTCACTAAATTTCGGTGTTTTATTAGTTCGCTTCTAATTGGCTTCTAAAAATTCTTGAATACCTTTTTAGTTCTACATTTTGTAGGAACATTTCCTTGTGGTCACGAATGATATGGAGAGTTGTCTATGACTTATCACACTACCTACTGGTAAACTTCGTAATAAAGAATCACAAAACCATTCTTCAAATAAAGATGAGGTTCTGAGGTAATTTAAACTTGTTGATTTTACATTTTTTGCAGATAATAGACGCTTTTCAGTTCATCCTTTCTCTGACCAGCATAACAAATAATAATTCTCTTCTCTCTCGAAACAGGCACGCTCATCTGACACATACTTGAACTGTCTACCATACCTTTGGTAACAGTATCATGAGTATCACATACTAGTTTCGTCTAAATAGCATATTAATCGTCTTTCCTCTCTATCTCTTTTAACTGCCATTAAGTAATCAAATCCAAGTTTTAACAAGCTTTCGGGCTTTCCATAATTGTATATTTGTGTATAGTGCCAAACCTAAATCCAGCTTTCTTTAATGTCGGCTACAAGTTTGTTCTTTTATGCAAGCACTCAAGAATAGGTACAACATTTTGTCTATACATAGAGTATATTTGCTTCCTTATAGTATCGAAGTCATAATCATTGACTTTTCTCGACGTTTCTTTGTCACCTCTTTGCTTGCGAGGGCCTCCGTCACCTTTACTTATCTTATATATTGTTCATGTAAGTACTTTTGTTAACTGCCGCATTCGTTCAATATTCTTGGTTTGTCTATAGTTACTTTCTCCCATCAGGGTGTGATAGATATCGAGAATGATTTGTTTTGCGTCTTATGATAAATGCTTTCTCTGCTATTTTCCAATATCACCATCATTATTCACATCGCTCTCACTATCACTAAAAGGTCGCCACATGGTAATGAAAAAAAGAGAGAAATGGTAAACTGTGACGTTCAAATATGTATGCAGCAATAAATACTAACAATAAATGATTAATGCACTAAATATTATATGTATTATACTACTTACTTGAATTATATTAACGGTTACAGTTAGGGACCTATAGGTATGTTTATTACGTATTTACTTATTACGTATAGTACGTAACAGATCATCCTATTAAGCGGTCCGCAATACTTACAGTGCAGAGTAATACAATGAAACCATTTGCAAAATTATAAATAATAAATAATTAAAATAGTATTGGTTCCTTTTGCATTAATTACCTCACATACTTAGTCAGATATACAAGTTGCATGGAGTAATTAAATTCAGGGCCCTAATTTGTAGTCAATACGATTCGTATTTGGTGAATCGTATCCATTCAATAACAATGAGAGAATTATTGCCACAGGGGTTGAACAACAGTTGCAAACACATTAAAAGTTAATTTCTTATCATTCTGAATGCATTATAGTTCCAAAGTCTTTAAAAATTTAAAAAGTTTGTATAATTGCTGTGTAATTGTCGAAAGTCAAATATGAACAGTAATTGTTGGCACATAGGAAAACTAGGTTATGGGACGAACTCTTCCCGTAATAAATTAATAATTACCAGTTTTTGTCCTTGCGACATCTAACATCCAACTTAGTCGTTAAATCAATCTGAAAATCGTTCACAATAACAAAAGAACAACAACGTATGCACATTAGTCCGTTGCATTGCTACGTTTTAATACGAAGTAATGACAATATGAAATGATTACAGACATAATTACTAGTCAGCACGCAAAGGCGGAAGGAACACGCACGAGAAATGTAAAGTTTCAACCCTCCAACAAAAGCTTCGCGACGTAATACACAACACATACAGAAGGTACCTACATTATATTAACGGCAGGCCTATCACCCTAATAAAATTAATTTAGGAATTAATTCTTGCGCTGTTTTGTCTAACAACCTTCGATTATATCGATTAAATATACAGTTTTAGTGGTTCGCGTAGTACTTGAAAAGGCACGAGTTCTCGAGAATTATTACTTCTACCCAGATTACAGGAAATGTTTATGGAAATTACTTAAGAGTTACAGGTCTGTTTATATTAAAAATTATTATTATATGATATAGTATTATGCTATGTTTCTATCTTGAATATGTATATACTTTGAGACTATATTTTCGTAGATAGTTTATTTTATTTAAAATAAAGATAATCTATTTCTAATCCTTCATTTCTTTAGATTTTGTGTTTCGCATTCTTGAAAATAAATATAGGAAAAATTTACACTTAATACGTAGATATCGCGCTTTATTATCTATTTTATTTCCAGTTGAAGGAAAGGTGTAAGGAAACCTGTAATTTGTAAAGATATTTATACCAGGTGCTACCTAGAAATACCCAGAATTTGATGTGGAAGGGATGGTAGTAGAGCTCTATAGCACTAGTTCTGTCAAACGGTACTTTGCTAGGTGGTGACAAACAGTTTTTGTGTTTATATTTTTCGAGTTATGTTTGAGGTATTCTGCAACACAAATTCTGCTTGAAGATTGGTAAGTCGAAACTCAGAAAATGCTTAAACAAGCTTTTGGTAAGAATGCTTTAGACCAGACGCAAGCTTATAATGGTACTATTGGGAGCATAGAAATTCGAACGCCAACAGTTTCCTATTGTATACTACACTTTTATATCGTCGCGATTAGTCTTGATATAGTTGACATATTAATAACATGCAATTAAACTGTCACGCCCTTGTCAAATTTGCAAGTTCAAAAATGGTGCATCTTACGGTTATGCAGAAAGTAAAAATTGTTAGTATGTTGGAAAGTGGATATTCAATGCGTGTTGTTGCTGAAGAGTTTAATGTATCTTAAGTCCTGTATATTTTACGTAAAAAATAAATGACGCGACCAACAAACCGTAGCAAGAAAAATTGGAACAAGTCCTCGAAAAATATCAACGCAACAACAAGACCAAGAACTAATATATTACTTACGAGAAAATTGTTTTGAAACTGCAGTGTCAGAAATCCATCAAAATAATTTTCCTGATTCGAAATGGACTGCCTACAGAGGAATAAAAGTTTCAGATTTGAGAAATCGAAATGCTGTACGAAAATCATTTCTCACGGCGCAACACAAGCAAGCTAGGAAACCTTTGGCGCATAATTATGTCGATAGAGGTGATGAGTTCTGGAATTCAGTCGTGTTCTCTGATGAAAAGGTTTTCTCAGTCCTGCCATAACGGGCCAATACGCGTCTATCGATCATGGAATTCCAGATATCTTCAAAGATATACTAAAAATTGTAAAAGTAGTGGTCGATTTAGTGTCAACGTTTGGACATGGATTTCCAATAATGGTCCAGATGTTTGTTGGAGAGTGGGTGAAAGGCTTACAGGAATTTATTATAAAATTATTTTAAGTGATATTATGTTACCGTCTGTTTTACAAGAACATTTAAACAATTTCATATTTCAACAGGACAATTGTTCTGTTCATGTCCAAAATTGCTTACAAGCAAATCATATTAACGTCTTACCATGGTCATCCTTAAGCCCCGATCTAAATTCTATGAAAAATGATTGGGCAATGATAACTAAAAAATTTATAAAATAAATTTTCGACCTGCCAATAGAGAAGAATTGTGAACAGCAATAGAAGACGCTTCGGAAGGTTTAGTAGAAAATTACATTAGAAATTTGGTTGCATCCATGCCTTGTAAGCAATTACGGAAACTAATAGTGATCTTACAAAATTTTGATTACTTACTCTATTACAGTATTCCGTTTTTCAAATAAAAATATTATGTTTTCGATTATTAATTATTAATATGCTAATCATTTGCTATGTTTTATTCGAGTGCGTATAAAGTCACTATCATAACATTAACATAATAATTTTCCATGCTCCCGATGGCACAATCGGTTTACAAATGGACCTGCGTCCGTGGATGATGATGAGCGTTCCAGTCGTTCATCGATAGAAAACACGCCATAAATTGTGGTAAGAGTGCGAGATGCTATCCTGCAAGACCGAAGGAGAACAATTCTTGACATTTGTAATATTGTCGGCTTGTCGTTAGGCGTTTGTCAGTGTTATCTGCCCGACGAACTCAACACGCGGCGTATTGCTGTATTGAGCAAAAACGACACCACGTTCATGTGTGCACAGAGCTGAAAGAAACTGCAGAAAGGGATGGGAAATTCAGTACCAGAATCATTACTGGCGGCGAATCATATGTGTATGGGTTCAGCGCGGTGGAAGACGCCATCGTCACTACGGCCAAAAATAAACACGAAATGTTAGAAGCAACATCAAATCGAGGTTGATTTGGTTCATTGACATTGATGGCATCGTGCACAAAGAACTTCTCCCAATAAGTGAAACAGTTAATGGACGATTTTATTGCCATGCTTTTTGGCAACAAAGAGAAAATATTCGACGTCAGCAATTCGTCAATCCTAGACCACGACAAGACGCTAACACGCACGTCACTTGGTGGTCAGTTTCTAGCCTCAAGGAACCGGCAGTACCACCTTTCCCTCCCTGCTCCCCAGATTTTGCCTCTTGTGACTTTTTCCTGTTTCCGAAGTTGAAACTGAACCTCAAGGAGCGTCGTTTTGAGATGATTGAGGTGGTCCAGACTTAATCGCAGGGAGTGTTGAACACCTTAACACGCAAAGACTTTCACACAGCTTCCAGTCATGGACAAGTCGCTGGGATCGGTATATTCATATGGATGGTGAGGGGATGGTAGGAAATGGATTATAAGAACAATTCAGTGTTATTTTAACGTTCCGGAAATTTCTGGGTAGCACCTCGTATTGTACTTGTGATAAATACAATAAAGCAAATAGGTATTGTTGATCTTCACCCAAAATAGCTTACCAGTATGTATATATTATTCAAATTGAAGTAAAACTTTTTAGAAACCTAGCCTAGCCTTTTTTTATAAAAATAAATCTATTTGCTCTTTAAAAATGAACTAGAAATATGTGTGTTTTTCTTATATAATTATTAATATATGCAATTTATTCAGTTCAAGAATATAAACTGAATGAAAGCCGCAAATATTAAACTGTAATAATCAGAGTAGATGAGCAACTTTAACAATAATTGTATATCTGCGGGAATTCAGTGTGTACTTCATTATGACCGAATTAGTAATCGATTTTCTTGCCTCATCTTCATTCCTATGTTTATTAGATTCATTGTTACTTGTAATTTAGCAAGGTTATATTTATGACGAATAAGAAGCTCGAAATATATGTTTACCACTACGAAAAGAAATTACTAAGAAAAATATATAGTGGAAAGAAAACATAGGCTACATGACAGAGAGCTAATAGAGCACTGCAGACATTTAACAAACTTGCCATAGTAGGAGTTATGAAAGGATATGGTTTGATATGGTTGGGATATGTAGCGAGGCTGAGTTCCGAAAGAATCCCAAAAAAGTTATTGGAGTTAGGGAAGAGAAAACGGTGAGGAAAAGCGAGAACAAGATGAAGAAATCTAAGAACAACATGCAGCATAATATATCTGGATGGAAGGACAGAACTCAAGATAAGAAAGCGTGTAAGAAACAATGAAACAAACCATGGCCCTTCTATACTCTGTACTACGAACACAAACCAATCACGATCAAATCACGTGCGACACATTTGTGACGTTACAAAATATCAGCTTATAAAAGTCAGATTTACATAGTCACATTAAACCTTTCACTATTCTCTTTATTATTGACTATTTTGCAGGCTAATAAAAGTTTCATTAATTACGAACTACTTGTGAAAGGTTAAACTTGAGTAATATAATAATTATTCCCATGATAAAATTTTAAGTCTTTTTCTGTATTTCTAAAATTGTTTGGAATTATTATAAATGATTTAGGGCCGATATTATAAACGCAGATTTTATTTAGTAAGCAAGTAAATTTAATTTATTCTATAGATTGGGTATTATAAATAGCGAATAAGGAAACTAAGCAAGTAAATCTACTTATAGCCTAGAAAATCGTGGTATAAAGTGTTATTCATTGGTTAAATGCGATTAGCTGTTTGCTTCATTGTGCTTCAAATAAACATAACCTTATTTTTAAAAGTTTATATTTTGTGTGTTTGATAACTTGAATTATGACAATATCAGATTTATCGGTTTCATCAGTGTCTTCAGTATCATCAGTTTCAGGAGTATCTGAATTATCAGACGATGAAAAATGCCGTCAACGTCTACGACTTTGCCGTCTGCCAAGGGTATTTTGCGAAAGTACCGATCTATTCCAAATGTATTCAAATGATGAATTTAAAGCAAGATTTTGTTTAACAAAACAGATATTTCAATATGTTTTAAATATTATTGAAAATAATTTGAAACCAAATAGGTTTCTGGAACGTTCTCTTTTTTTATTTTAAGACATTTTATAAATACAATAAAATTATAATATGTGCAATAACAAAATTAATCTAACATCACAGACAAGTGCCAAACCACGGAGGAAACTAAAACACAACCTACTATTCTGCAATAACAAACAAAAAAAAATCATAAAGAATTAGTTTTTTTTTTGTATTTTTCGATTTTATTCAGTGGTTCGTTCCATCGTTTATCGAAACGCTAAACTACCAAATACATAGCTATTCAGAGTTATTCTACAAATACATACATATTTTGCTTGCTTGCTTGCATTTTTTATAATACCAGATTTCAATTTATTCGTTGAATAAATTTATTCGTGCAGTTGTTATTCATAGATTTATTCGCTGTTTATAATACTGGCCCTTAGAAGACAAAACACTTAATTTCTTTTGAATGTGTTGAATCGCTTTATAAATGTTGACTTGCCTGCAACATCTAGTCTTTTATATACTTGCATTCCACCTCTATATATCTTCTTTATCTTTTTTCTAACAACGTGTTAGTAAGTGAAATTTGTGATTGGTAATAAATATTTAGTTTTCGCTAGGTGGTAGCTTCTTATTACTATGTTAGTATACCGGCTGTTCTTGAAATAAAAAGACAGCGTATGAGAAATTGAAAGATGTAGTTATATAGAATATAAATCCAAAATATTTCCCCAAAATTCCCTCACATGAGCGAAAAAAATAATGAAAAAGATTTAAAAAATGTTTATCTCGCCACTGTTGCGAACGACTATATTATAAAAGACGATATCTTAAAGTTGACCGACAACAATAACATCTCATTCAGGTGTTACATATATAAACATACTCTGTAGCATATGTGTGTCTGAGGTATTTACTATTTATACACATTCTGAATATTTTGAATTCATAGGCGTCACGTAATACAATTTTCAAGGTCTTTTTAATTTCGTAGTTCGCGTCGTAATTGACTCGCAATATTTTAGATTTATGTTCTATATAATTACATCTCTCCATTTATTGTACATGGTCTCTTTATTTCAAGGATCAAATAGAATTTTTCTCCAAAGCAGCGAACTTCGTCATATTAAATTTCTTAAATTTATCAGATAATTTAATAACTTATGGATTACATACAATATGAAAGTAAAATTATAAACAGAAATTATTACACAAAATGCATACGATTCATACTAAGTATTTTCATTTATAGTCCTAATTTGTTAATACATATTTGTGATTGTGGGTATTAGAGATTAGTATTTTACGTTGATTCTCTCTTTTCTATTTTATTGTAGTTTCAACTCACCAATATTTTAACAACAGTAATATGAATATCAGTACAGCTGAAGATGACAAAGGTATGTGCTATTTTGAGATTATTTACAATTCCTTTAACACATGGAGGTTCTTTTAATTATTTTTAATTTTTGTTTGTGGTAACTGAAATCTTATAACAAACACTTTAAAGCTCGAGTGATTACACTTCTAATAAATGGTTAAGTCTCATTAACGTTACACAACTTTTGTAGTAATCGGTTTGATAACACACTAAACACAGCCTGGTTTTCTGATAGACCAATAAGTGTAGTTTATGTCTTTTTTCATGCTGATTCTGAATCTGATTTAAATTGCTCCATCACGTCAGGATTTTGAGATATTTTCTTGGTTTTTCCAAAATTACTTTTATATACAAAAGTTACCAATAAAAATATTGTTGTGTGGATATGTTTGAACATGTCCTTGCATATTTCTACGTCGGAGCACTTATACCGCGCTCACTTTTGCTCTGGAACCAACCAAATTCATAATTGATATATATCTGGTTATGTGGGTATATAAAAAGTTAACACACGTCTCCATTAGATTCAATGCATGGGGGTTTATCTATAATAGACGGTTTTTAGATAAAACTTTAGTATTCTCACATATAACAGATGTCGCATCTAAAAGTTTACACTAATAATAATAATATTTATTTAATTGCACCCAACAGTAATAAAAACGGGTTACAACAACATAACTCTAAATGTATATAATAAATTTTAAAATGAAAGTTACATATTGAGTGCATTTCAGTTCAAAAACCAGAAAGGAATTGAGAAAAAACTGACAAAAAAATAAAACATCACTAAAGTCACTAACTAACACTTAGTCCCTATGAAAATGTCTTCATAATAAGTATTGCTAAACTTGCACATTTGAAATATGGGGCTCCTCAGCATAATTCCCGTGCGATGACGAACCGTGTTAAATGTATTAACATGTCTCGCGGTCATCCTCGGAACGCAGAAGCCAATATTTGACAAACGTTGCCTACAGTCTAATGGGTTGTGAAAAAGTTTATATAAAAATATTACGATAGTTGCCTCACTACGTGTTAGTAGAGAATCCAATTTGTGCTCATGTAGTAGATTTGTAACACTTGTATCCCTCTCTGGATACGAACTGTCTCTTCTGTAGGAGAGGTACTTTAAAAATCGCCTCTGAACTCTCTCTAATTGAATTTTGTGAGAAACGTAAGGTGGATGCCATATTATCGAAGCGTATTCAAATTTACTGCGTACCAATGATACGTAAATACACTTAATAGTTTCGGGATTGATCAAAAATTTGGAGTTACACATGACAAATCCAAGAGTTTTCGAAGCCGACTTACACATACTAGCAATGTGTTCATCAAAGCTAATCGAACTATCGAATAGAACTCCTAGGTCTTTTATTAATTTCTTGCACTCCAATAGGTGATCGTTTTATGTTGTAATCATGCCTTCGCCTCGATTTCCTAATAATACAGCACTTTTCTATATTAAGGGATAATTTATTATCCGAGCACCGTTCTTTGACAATTTCGAGATTATGCTGTAGGTTCATTACATCTTCCAAGTTATTTATAGTTTTGTACACTTTGAGATCATCTGCATACGTGAGTGCAGAACATGAAAATAATTCGAATAGGTCATTAACAAAAATTAAGAAGAAAGATAGCTTTTTAACCAACTAATCCAATATCGTTTCGTGATCCTTTGTTAATATCGCCATTGTGACAGTAATGGCAAAGTTTGGTGAATGTGAAGTGTGCAAACAAAATTTTGTATCCGATTCATCTACAGTAGCAGAACATTCCCTTGCAGCATTTAGAGCGTATAGAACTGGAAGTTTAATATATTGCAGTAAAAGCTTTTTTTCAAACTTGATGTGTATATATAATATAGTCAATAAACTATTATCAAAATTATGCTCTTAAAACAAAGTTGAAGAAACAATTGTTCATGTATCAAACCAAGTAAAATTCAATTTTTGTTATGAATGCAGTCTTTATAATAATGATACAGTATCTTCATTCATAATTAAAACATTTTTTGGACTAATAATTTTTAATTATTTTAAAAGTTTAAATAATGTATTAAATGGTAAAGACACTCGCAGTGTTATATGTGATGAAATTTTTCAATTTTCCCATAAAAATTTTTTGGAAAACAAGGTAATTGTGAAATATTAATTTTTTTGTAATTATGTAGTATGTCTAAGCTTTATTAAAAAATTTATAAAAAAATTTAGAAGTTATTTCCGTTATATAAAATCATTATCTCTTTTAAATCATGTTATTGGATTAGTTTATGGAAATTATTTTTTGTTTATATTTTCTTTAGAGATGAGGATAAGGTTTGTCAATTATGTAATTTTCTGATCTATATTGTATTTGTAAGTAATAGACAATGTTCTGTGTGCCCAAAAGTTATTGGTGTACTAGTTGCATTATTAATTTGAGAATATCCTCTAGAAGTGTTGACAATTATACATCTCAAATGCTTTTGTATCTATAAACTTAAATAGAAAACCATTTTTTGAGGAATACCACATTTACTTTAGCATTGTCTTATTGAGACATAGACTCATTGTGTTTTGTAAATATGTACATACTAACGATAGTTCATACAAGATGTTATGTTTATTATTGCATTACTTTAATAAACTACTACGAAAATCTTATGTTTTCTCCCTAATTTATATTACTACTACTTGATAAGTAACAGTTAACAGATTTTTAGTATAGACGTTTTTGCATGTTTAATGTAGGTATATAATTGTGAATATCACAAACCTTGTTCTAAAAATCATCAACAATTTTAGATTAAGCTTTGATTAAAATATTTACGATTATATATATTAGATTCATAAAGAATATTAAATTTTAAATACCTACAGAGGTTTTCATCTGAAATAGTTTCCTCACATATTGTAGGTGTCGCAAAACTCAGTTTTCTATTGGTACTAAAAGTTGCCTATCTCCTTAGTGTATCATCTCTGCTTCAATGTAAGTGGGTTTGTGATAGCTCAACGTCCATTTATTTCATAATGTCGCGTACATGTATAAATAATTCAAACAGTTCCTGTTATGAATGTGGAAAAATCACTATTCACCAACATAAGCAGAATATTACACCTTTAATAGAAAAGTTATATTTTCAGTATTTTGGTTAAGACACTGAACATCAATTTTACCCTCAAATTCAACTTCCATAACAAGATAAAAAATTTGAAGGAACTTTAAGTGGTTTGGAGCGTGTTGCGTGTTGAACGCTTTTAAAAATGTGACCCACAATTTTCTAGGAAACAGAAAATCTGGCAATTTTATAGCACCTGTTAATGGACTTCTTAGAAGTTACCATAAATTGAGATGTAACATGAGCTTTAATGATACATTTTTTGCACTCGCATCTGGATTTCCCCCGAACCTCGGCGGCGTGAGTGATGGACACGGTGAAAGGTTTTATCAAGACATTTCTGTTATTAAAAAACGTTATCAAGGCATGTGGAACAATGAGATACTTATTGATTATTGTTGGACATTGATATCTGAAAGTGCCGAAGAACAGTATAACAGAAAAGTAGAAAAAAAAACATTCTAAATACGACGATACACCTAAATACACCTTCATATAATGTACATACCTAATTAATATTATTTCATTTACTTTTCCAAAACCTGACGTGCCAGAATAAATTTGTTGTTGTTACTATTGTTAAAACTATAAAGCAAACGAATATTGTATATAGTTTCTAAAGAAAAATTTAAAAAAATGAAAATTTGTTCAATGTAATTAATGGGATGTCGATATGCTAAATTTGTATGCATTTAATAAAATAGATCTTTCCTGGAAAATTATTCAGCTTCAAATTCTATACATAATCGCGTAAAGCAATTAAATAAAATAAATTTATACGAGGGTAAGCTGAAAAATTCGGTAACTAACTATGAGATGGCGCTATGTAAAAGGAATTTTTGACGCTATTGTATAGCTTGATGTTTCAATGATATACGCGTTAAACTTCATGTCGATCTGTGAAGTAGTTTGTTATGTACATTCGTTCAAAGCAGAGTACTTTTGTCGCTTCTTAAAAATGGACAATATCGGAATTCGCACAGTGATTAAATACTTGTGGAAAAAATATTCTTCGCCTAGAGAAATTCATGTTTATATGGTAAATGTGTTAGGCGAGGAAGCTCCTTGTTTTAAGACTGTTTGCAAATAGGCGAACGAATTTAAAAAAAGTTGTACTAGCGTAAATGACGATTCGCGTTCTGGACGTCCTAAAACAGCCACCTGTGCAGAAAGTGTGCAAAACGTTTTGAAATTTGTGGAAGCTGATCGCTGATACACATTGCAAGATATTGCTGAGGCTACACGCATCTCCAGAGAACGTGTGTCGTACATTTTAAATGTTGAATTAGACATGTCTAAGCGGTGTGCTAGATGGGTGCCGCGTTTACTAACAACACAGCAAAAACTTAAACGCGTGGAATGTTCTACAGTCATTTTGGGGCGATTTCGGCAAAATCCAACAGATTTTTTGGACAAATTTGTGACATGCGATGAAACGTGGGTCCACCACTACACATCGGAAAATAAACAGTAATCAAAGCAGTGGACTAAACGTGGCGAACCGGGTTCAAAAAAGGCCAAAGGCAGTCTATCGGCAGGAAAGTTGATGGCTTCCGTTTTCTGGTATGCGAGGGACTCTTGCTTATTGACTACCTGGCAAAGGGACAAACGATTACTGCACTATACTATTCTAAACTTTTGGATCGATTGAAGGCAGCTATCGTCGAAAAAAGACCCGGAAGAAAGCATAAGAAAATCATTTTTCATCAAGACAATGCGCCAGTCATACGACCAGAATTGTCAAAGAAAAGTTGGCCAAACTAAAGTTCGAAACGCATGAGCATTCCCTTTATTCCCCGGATTTAGCTCCGTCGGACTATAATATGTTCCCCAAACTGAAGAAGCACCTCGGCGGTATGAGATTTGCTTCGGATGAGGAGCTGATAGCTGCGGTTGACCACTATTTTGAGGAGCTGGAGGAAAATAAGTACTGTGAAGGTATAAGGAAACTTGAGCATCGACTAAATAAATGTATTGATCTTGAGGAAGATAATGTCGAAAAATAAAACACATTTCACTGAAATATTGTTTTCTGTTATACTTTAGTTACCGAATTTTTCGGAGTATGAAAATAAGTACATTTCTCCGTAATTATTATTTATATACACGTATTATTATTTATACATTTTATTAAGATTAAGTACATCAATCTTATAATTAAATTGTACATTAACATAAACCATCACCATCTTCTAAATACGTATTTCAACTTTATTTTATGGTACTAGATATTTATTGTGTTAAATTGCACTTAATCTACGATATAGATATGTATATAATAAGACATAACAATATTCTCCCTTCAGTATAGCAATATTTCCCGGTGTTTGCTAAGACATTGTTTAATTCGTCACTAGATAAGATAAAGGCGTCATATTTCAATAGTTGCAACTCCTCAAGGATTATCTAAGGAGGGAAGTGTTCGAAAGAGCAAGAAGTTACGAGGACACAACAGAAGAAGAACAGTGCTCGAAGCAAGCGTTTGCTCCATTGTTATCAAAGGATCAGATAAGCCGCTCATGCTGCTGCCCTCTTGTGTCTAGTCGCGTGAATAACATGGGGATATACGTAATCTACATACGGTGTTTGAGCATTCTTTTTTGTGATGTTATCTTCGATCATTCTTCTTCTCTTTTGTCGTTGGTTTTGTGAGATATTTTACCGATGCGAGCGTGGCTAAAAATATAATCGACAACTTCTAATGTTTATCAATTACGCTTAACTCGAAAAAATTAAGTAATTTGTGTTAATTTGTATTTTATCAGATGCGACACGAACACATGTTCTTGCCAGTTTGTATCATTTCTTTTTATTATTAATATTAAGAAATCTATTATTGATAATACTACTATAATCGAAGTTTACAATACAAATTTTATTAAAGGTAATAATTATATTTAAAATGCATAAATGTATATATTGATTTATACTACTTTTAAGGTTATCTATTTATTTCGTATTGAGAAGCGAAATTCAAATTTAGATATTAGTGTATAAATCAATCAGTTTTATGACAAAAAGAAGGGTCATAAAACTTATTTATACACTAATATCTAAAAATTTTTAACCAGTTGTGAACTGCAGGAGTTGCCTTGCTCAGCTCGTGCATGCCACCATGAAAACTTCTTCCGGGGGTGTCGTTTACTATGTGGACCATAGTTTGTTCCACATCCGCTTCGTTTAAACTTTCATATATACAGAGAAGCAAATATCTGCAACCGAAATTATTCGAAGCAGTCTCATCCTAGCAGCAGAACACATCGTACGTCGAATAGAACCGATACTGATTGAGACCATCGCCTATGTGGGAGGGTTACTCCCGGCAGAGGTTCCGAAGAATTGGAAATTAGATTACGGTACTATTGGCGTTAATGACTAAGTGTATAACACCACATCTTTGAAAACATATCTGTGCTTTTTATGTAATGCTAGATCATTTTGACGCATCGATCGTTTCGTTGGGTGAAATCGCGACCGACTTCTCTCTTATCACGAGAACGATTTTCGAGATACGATTGGCATTATTGGCGAGGTGTGCAACAGCACATTCCTTAATTTTGGGTTATGTTCGAGGTGGGCTAGCCAGCAATTATTCGCGTGGATGGGATGCTGAACTTCCGTATCTAACAAAATCGGTCTCCTAGATTTCAGCTGGGTCCTGGGGACGCTCACCAAATCATCGTGTATGGGAAGATCAATATTATTGCAAATCTTAGCCGATTCATTCTGTGCTGCAGCGAGACGTCTGATACCCAGTGGGGCAATGTTAGACAGAATCGGTAACCAGAGGCTAAGTGTGGATCTAGCAGTTGAATATCTACCAGCTTCGTGTGAGAGCTTCGATACCAGACAGCTGCACAGTAATCAGCAGGAGAGTAAGGCAGTGCAATGGTTGCTGTTCGCAAAATCTTCATTCGCTCCCCATGAATTTCTGGCAAGTTTATGTAATATGATATTACGGGTTTTCACCTTGTAGCTAATTTTATAGAGGTGCTGCTTGAAGATCAGAGACTAGTTTAACGTTACGCTCAGATATTTTGACTGGGGCTTGTGGGTGATCATATTACCACCAAATTCCACATTCGGCTCTCTGTTGGTTTTTTTTGTTACACAAATGAAAGTTACATGATTCGGATTTTGAAGGGTTTGGTTGTAAGCGCCATTTCTTATAATATTCGTCTAAAGTTTGCAGATCTTCAGCAAGTTGTAATTCTCACATACACGGTTGCAAGTTACATCTTGAGCAATACTGTGAATAGATGAATTGTCGTAAGCTAGTCATACACTATCATAAGTTACATTTATTTATTGAAAAATGTCTCTTGAATCGTGTATTATAGCAAATTTGACGTCAAATTTTTACATATATTTCTAATGAAAAAGTTTGACGAAATAGATCCTATCTCAAATTTCAAGGTTATTCACATGTATTTCTAGGGATTGTAGTTTTTAAAATTGGTTGAAAACATAAGTTTTGGCATTATGACTGCATATATCACATAGTTTTGTATTTGTTACGAGTTAGGTTAATGGCATTGTTTCCTATAGTAATAGAAGCTACTGCATCAGATTCATTATTTTTTTTTAAATATAAGTCTTTCAGAAACTCACAATAAATTAAAAAACACAAGATAAGTTATTTCAAGTTACTCCAGTACTGCCAATATTTTTTACTATCTACCAACGAAAAAATGTCGTTCCCCTTTGTGATCCTTGATTTTAAATATTAACGTGTACTGTGGCAATAAGCGCTTCAATTTCTATATGTACTTTTTTATGTATTTTTGTGATGGTGTATTAACAGCTGTACTGTATTTAGATTGTACTGTCTATGGTTCTGCTTTCCTGATCCTTTTCTCTAACTGAATCGCGCAGTTCTTATAGTAATTCTGCTGCATACCATGCTTCGGAATATATCATGAATTGTTTTGCGCACATTATCTTACTTGAACGGAGTTTGCTTAAGTTTGATCGCAGATTTCCTGCTACAATGATCTTTAGCAATGCATTTTATTCAATTCACACTGTTGCAAAAGATGAAATAAGGTAGTTAGTTCAGCAGATACCCATCAAGCGCTAATTTTATTCATCACTAGATGGTTATGAAGTTGAAGAGGATAATTTGGTTATCCATTCTCCCATTTGTCATTTCTTTGACAATTCTTGGCCACATTACACTATTTTAATATCCATATTAATATACTAATACTACAAGTTGGAATTTCTTGCCTCACTCTATTAACACATTTCGCAATATGGTGCAAGGATGTAATCTTTTCAAATATTCACAAATACACTAGGCAGAGAATGTATGGTGCCTTGCTACGAAACTAAACATTATACGCTACAGTAATGTAAATGTAAAATAATATCAAAATATTAAGTAATAATATCTAATCATAATTGCAGTTATTTTATATCTGAAATTTGAAACAAGGAGGCTGCCCTCATGTACCTAATTTTTTTGAATATGGAAAAATTGTATTTAATAATATCTATTCTAGAAACAATTATAATAATTGATTTAAGAAATAGACTACACAAAGGCAAATAAAATATACAGCTTTATTTGACTTTAGCTGATCACTCAAGTTGGAGGTACATACATCCTCGTATTAACGATTGGAAAATTGTGAATAATTGATAGGCAAAATTTTAAAAAGTCATAAAGTCGTTGTCTTTAATTGCCGTTTACACACTCATACTAAAACAGAAATTACATATTAAATGCTTCATAAAATCTTGAGTATAAAATAATTACTTAATTAAATCCGTATAAACAAACATGATTTTATACAAGTCGTTTGTTTTCAAATGTCAACAAAATAATTAAATACTGCAAACAAACAATTTGTTGAAATTAACACATTTCTTTCTCTATATTATTGTGAATATGAAGGCCAAATTTTAATAATCAGGACAATGGAGGTTTCTAAATTTTAAATGACGAAATAATAATTACAGTATTAACAACTTTAGGAACGAAACAAGATGTTATTTAGAGTCGAATAATAGTCTGTCTAGGTTTTTGTTACTAGTTGAAATTAAACAAAATTAATAATTCACTGACAAAGAACTTAATTTGATATATCGCGAAAAAGTAATTAAAAATGGTAAACATTTGGCAATTGTTAGAAATTCAGTCTAAGTAAAAGTATAAAATCGTTTTTATGTAATTTAAAAAAATTAATGACCAGGATTTCATCCGTAGTTACGAGCACATTATAAACTTATTCATGTATTTGTAGCTGATAAATATAACACTGCATAATTTCAATATATTGCACCATATTAATATATATTTGATTGTCTAAATTTAAAATAATTATTTTAAACCTTTAAACTCGTAGTTTTTAATAGAACTGGTACTAATTTGTATTTTAATTCTTATCTGTACACAAAAAAGAAATTAGTTCGAATCTGCACAATAACAATTTTCATAAATTCAATATACCTACCTAACAACAAATATGTAATATCATCAAATCATCTAAATAAAACTTTGGTATGTAACTTATAACTTCTTATTCATATTTTAATTAAAATATAGTTACTAAAAACGGGAATCTTAAAGTATTATTAAACATATTCATAATGAATTTAAATTCGTTTTATAGGTACGTGTCTAGTCGTCATTAATTTAGTATTTTTTAATTGATTAAAAAATTTAATAGAATGGATTTTATATTGACCGGAATAATTAATATTTAAACAAATGTATTATATTCAGTTTTTATCTCTTTCGCATAAATTAAGAGAAATACATATACCATTACTAATAAATTCTTTAGCGGATTTAAAGTGTGGATTCTGACTGCATGAGCCAGCTCGCTTTCGGTTTAACATATTAAGAACTCTCCCACAATTTTATACCTACCTGAAGAGGTGACTGTATCTTTTTCTTGACTGCAAATAGTACAACAAACTAGTTTCTAATGTTTGTTCCACTTACCGCCATAGAAATTTCATGCTTGTATACTCGTGCAATAGACTCGTAGTAAAATTTATTTTGCATAAAGTTTAGATATTATTTGTTATAAATGTAATTGAACGAATAGTCGAATTTTATTGAAAACCTTAAAACGTACTTTGTATATTATTCTTTCGATTTTATTCTAAAAGTTTCGTATTATATTCAGAAACTAGAATGAGAGGAGTTATTAACGTTTGCGGTTATATTAATTATATTGTTAAATTTTCAAATAGATAATTATAATTATAGTTTATTGAAAAATTAAAATAGAAATTGTTGTAGAATGCAGACAAGCAGCGTTTAAAACAAGCATTTTTATGTCATTTTATTGGCTTTATTAAATATGTTTATATCCAGAGTAATAAGTTTCGATAACAATTACTTTTAATAGATTCTTCTTACCGGTTTTGCAGTCTTGTGGTTGTCATAGTTAACGTTTTTCTCTTTCTACTCTCGGCTTCTTTAGGAAAATCGCATAAAAACAGTATTACATTAATTTCTTTATGAAAATTTTATGCATTAATTATAAATAAAAATATAATATACAGTACAACACACTTTTTGGTAGTAATAAAACATTCCCAAGTTTATTTGTATAAGTAGATTCTATAATAAAATGTGTGATGTTCGATTCTCCGTTCTTTCGCGTTCGATTTTTGTCCTGTTGATAGACATTGTGTCGACGTTTCGTTAACATCGCAGCTATCAAGAGAGCTAAAGAGAGATTGCTCGTCACGAGAAAGTCAAGACTAGGATAGCTGCAATGTTATCGAAACGTGAAGATGATCTGCGTCAACAGGACGAAAATCCAACGCTGAGGAACCGGGAATCAAACATCACATTACACCTGCGAGAACATCGGATATACTATAACAAAATGATATATATGTATATATAATTTAATTAACACTTGGTTACTCCATCCTTTGCTATTAAAATATCTTCAGTTCTTTTGGGTATACTGTTTATATATTTCTGGGTACATTCTTTAATTCTATAGATATTTACCCATATACCTAGACTGTGGTACCGGCGCTATCCCGTATCGGGTGTGATTCATCGGTGCCGACAATGTATAATCGATCAACTTAACAGTTTATATGGATGTTATATCACGATGGTATTGACAAAAGTTATCTGTTTGTACGTCTTTCAATGCAAACAGACGGAGTGTGAAATATATTTCGCCAGAGTCATAATAAAGCCAATGAAATATATATACGGAAATTTATTTTTAGGAAAATAAATAGAACGCTGAAGTTAAATGAATTTAAATTAACTTGAATTGAAATTAATTCAAGATATATATATATATATATATATATATATATATATACACACCCATGCATTTACTTTATACAGAAAAAATTCAAAATATTGAAAAACTATAAACTTGAAATTAATTATAACACCTATATATTAAAGTGAATGCTTTGTCACACCACAGTAAACATTTTTTATTCACATTAATTATTGTTCCGTAAAGTGCGTTCTTCTATTGGATAGTATGTCTTTAAATATAGAAAAACTTCGCTCAACATCAGAGCTAGTGAGTGGCGCATAGAAATAATAATCTTTAAATTTAATATATCTACCGATTTCCGTATTTTGAACATTACTACAAAAGCCTTTCGGGATATTAAAATCAGGGCTATGAGCGAATATTACATCAATTTTATTATTAAGCGAAACCGACTCTGTCTCTACGCCTGTATGACTCATTAGAGGATAGCCTCTGTTCCGCAGTCTACCTAAGCTCTTCAACGATCTTTAGATTAGTAGAATTTCCCAACCATGGTAGTATATCGATATGTTTTCCGGTTTTAGAAGAGTTTTTACTTATTTTTCTATATAGCATGAAGCACT
This sequence comes from Melolontha melolontha, assembly GCA_935421215.2. Taxonomy (NCBI): domain Eukaryota; kingdom Metazoa; phylum Arthropoda; class Insecta; order Coleoptera; family Scarabaeidae; genus Melolontha; species Melolontha melolontha. The sequence continues at coordinate 109,089,490 of OW285235.1, read as the reverse complement.
ATGATATACATATATATATATATATATATATATATATATATATATATATATATATCTATATATACATATGTGTGAGTCCAAATCGTTTGCATATGGCTAAAATACAGTTATACTGTTTTGCTCCATGGTTTCGTCAACCTAGTATACTAATCTTTTCGAGGTTATGCAGGATCAAATCATGATCCAGGGTGGATGCTTCAGGAGCTCTATCGGTAACTAACTGTTTTTATGCATATGTCGTCACTGAAGTAGCCGAAAAAGTTGAACTAAAAATTAAAATTGATTACAGATATTTTTGAGTAATTTACTTAAATGATTTTTTTTACATCGACTCTAATCGTTAACTGTGTAATTTTTGATTCATTTAAAATGCAGTTTCATCAAGTGAGTAATTAATCTCGGTTTCTGATGGGAGGATCTGCATTTTAGTTTTTTTTTAATAATCTATGGATTGTCCGTTTGAATATTTTGAGTACTTTTTCGGAAAGGATACCTTAATGCTTTCTCTTGCTATTTTGATAATGCGGCGGTTGACCGGGTGATTGCTTTCATTTTTCTATCACAATTTGATCTCTCAGAACTTATTGAAGAATGCCTTCTTTGATTAAATCGGCAATATATGGCGCATTTGTCGAGAATCTCTTTCTATTCATGCATTTCCAATAATCTCCATTCTCTAATAATGAAGAAATTCGCCTTTTTTTTATCGCTGGAAGGGTTTTTTGTTCTACTAATAAGTAAAATTAAAATTAAATACACTATAGAAACACCACCAATTGTTTTCAACGCCACTATAATTTTTAAAACGAACAGAATCTCCTTTATTTTATTTACGATTTGCTACTGTTTTTTATATTATGTATATTCTGATTCAAAAAAAATTGTTCATGTAATGAGTAACTGAATGATTAGTCATAGTAGATAAAATATTCTATTTTTTTTTTGAAAATACAGATGCTATAACTGGTAAATCCAGACTTATTTACGAACCTGTTGCACCTTACAAGTAGTAGTAATTGTAAGGTAGCTCTTAATAAAGCTAATTTTCAAATGAAATACTGCGCTGACAAAATATGCTGTTTATAAGAAATATATTCTCTTTATGTTGAATTTAATGTACGTGATCATTGGCCGAAGCAGATATAGTATTAACAAGTTATCTTTAAGAGTTGTTAAGTATTCTAATGAAAGGAAGAATATTTTAATCTCGAATCGATGCTTTAATATTTATATGCAGTGTCAGTGTATGTTTATTTATTTTGTTGCTCTTGAAGAATTTTACTTATATTCATATTTTCTATTGTTAGCTTAACCAGAGGATTAATTATAGCATTTATGTCAAATTACAAAATAAAATTATTACTTAATTTCGAAATTTGTTAACAATCAGGCCAAAACTCTTCGTCACATAAAAATTAAGAATAATCATGTTTTCTTAATCATAAGTTAATCATAAAATCGTTTATGGTATTTTATGTTTTAACAATTTTTTGTGAGCGTTTGGAAGAAATATAATATAATATTTTAAAAACTAATAATGCCCTCAGTCATTAGTAAAGCTGTGCACATAAGAAAAGTTTGTAACCTTAATCATATTCAACGCAAAATTTTTTTATAATATAATTTTGGGTAGGTACTGTGAAATCATTCTATAATTTTGCAATTAAATATCTACCTAAAAATATGACTACTACAATACTTTCACTTATTGCACTTGGAACAAATTGATTACCATAAAAAGAAATGTTAGTAATAATATGCATTTAATAATAGGCACTTCTTGTTATAATATAAAAACTGAAATTAATTAACTGAAAGATTTCCTGTTTAAAATGTCATAGGAACTTTGCTTGATATATTGTATATATATATATATATATATATATATATATATATATATATATATATATATATATATATAATAATATAGAGACAATTTCCTAGCCGTTCATTTAATATATCATTCGATAAATTCTTGGAGTTTCGGCTTTATATTAAATATTTTAAATATTTTTAAATTAATATGTTATTTCACGAAGTAATGTGAATGTAAACATTGCTGTCTACAATTACGATGCTAATTATTCGATATTTTTATTTTAAAAATTTAGTGCTAGGTGGGACTATTAATATCTGTTCCTTATAAGGCGTTTCCAATAAACTTGAGACCATGTTCTCGCAGCTCATTTGGTAGAGCGATGGTCCAACAAACCGTGGATGTGGGTTCAAATTCCACCTAGGACGAAATTATTTCATATATATATAAATATATATATATATATATATATGTATATAAATATATATATATATACATATTTTATTATAATTTAATAGATAACTGCAATCTCTCAAATGATCGCAATAAACAAAGAAAGAAAATACAATTAGTTAAACGAGTAATTTCCACTGAAAATACTCACTACATTACACGAAAACTTAAATTTAAATAAATCTTGTTAACAGACCAAGTATCTTCATAAATCTGACAGTTAAATCGTTGGACTTGAAGCGTTTTAATGGGCGCATACCTTCATTTGCACTGAATAACCTTCTCGCGAGAGTGTTTGCGTGGACACTCACTCTTACCATTGCAATTTTTGAATTGAAATTTGATCTTCTGGGGTGCAGCACTACGTGGATAAAAAATAATATATGCCACAATTTTAGTTTTGAAAAATCGAGCATGCGTTGAAAATACACTGTACATATTTAGATTTTTTGAATTTTCCTTGAAGGAGAAAGCTAATTTTTTATTTAGAGTACATACTTTTTCAGAGTACTTGACTTACAAAAATTTAATATTTTTTAATATGACCTTCATTACATTGTATTGAAGTATAATAATTGTAGATGTGTTTACTTGTTTAGTGTTCACTTTAGAAAATTATAGTAAAAATAATTAACATGGCAATTAAATGTACTAAATTGTATCTTTGAAAAACATGCTAACGATCTTATACGTTTACATTCCTTTATCTGCACATTAAAATAAAGCTAATAAATAAACAATACAGCATTAAATTTAGAAAATTGAACGGTAAATGTTAATTTATAATGATATTTAAACAGAGCACAGCGATTATTTTCGTTTATTAAAGTAACCAACCAATTCTGTTCGAATAAAAACTAAATTAGTGTTTTAGATCCAATGCTATTTATGCCAAAAACTACATTTAAAAATAGTAGAAATAATCACCACATACTATTTAGTACAGTGTAGATAATTTCCGAAATTAATTCGTGCTTACGAAATGTTTTGTTAACAATAATAATTTCGTCATTAAAATTTTGACAAAAAGGTTTTTGAGAAAGTAAATTATTTAATCACGTAATTATTTCGGTGATATGATAACTTGTCTACTTAATTGATCAATTAATGTCTTTATATAAGTAGATATACCGATATTTACATGTCTTTAAACTAAAAATAGGAAGAGATAATATTGATGTTATTTTAAAATGAAATATACTAGGAACATATACTGTTATAATTTATAATCCCGATTAAATATTTTTCCCACGCGAATCAAAATACGTTTAGAGAAACAAGTACTTACCAAGTAGGAGTAAGTACATCTTCTCCAGAAGGAATACCTACTCCAGGGTTTATAAAGCATATCATACATCCTGACTGTTCACCGTTTATATACAGGGTTCAAATGATAGCATATCGCCAATAACACAAGTTTACAAATTCCGGTCAACTTTTGGATCAGAGCAGATGAGAACAAATCTTGACGTTATTTGAGGTGCTGAATTCAAATCCGGGTTTCGTTTTTCCAAAATTGGTTCTACTTTGTGAGCTCGAGCATGTTGGCAGCACTGCGCTATCATAATGACAGTCAGCTGTTGGCGCCGCTAGAAACAATATTTAATTTGTATTTTTAAAGTTTTTTTTTGAATCCAAAACGTGTGAAAATGCAAAGACAGAATTGTAAAGTTGATTCAAAGTGTTTTTGTTATGTTTGCGGATGTTATATGATCAGAAAAAGTGGCAAAGTTATTACTAATGTGATCAGAAATGCATATTTTTATTATTTTGGTTACTCTGTATCAAACACTCACAAGCCGTGGGTACCGAAATTGTTTTGTAACGCGTGTAGCACAATATTATACAAGTGGTCACGCGGTAAAAAAGTATGTTTTTCATTTTCATTGCCAATGTTATGGAGAGAGCCGAAAAATCATGTAGATGATGTTACTTTTGCTTGATGAATGTCGTCGGTGTAAATGCAAAAAAACTATCAAAATATAAATATCCTGAAGTATCATCAGTGTCTAAGCCAGTTCCCCATGCGAGCAATGATCCTTTGCCAATTTGTCCAGGTACGAGTGCAAATTACATGGAAACTTGTAGTTCATCACCGACGAACAGTGGAAGCGATTTTAACATGGAGGAAAAACATTTAGTTTCGCAAAGTGAACTCAATGATTTGGTTCGTGATTTGAATTTATCGAAACAAAAATCAGAATTGCTCGCATCACGGATGCAGGAGTGGAAATGTCTTGACACCCAAACAAAAGTCACTGTATATAGAACCAGAAATGAGGCGCTTTTACCGTTTTTCAAAAAAGAGGAGAATATATGCTTCTGCTGTGACATCAACGGTTTGTTTGATGCGATGAATACACCATACGATGTAAATGAATGGCGTTTGTTCATAGATGGTTCAAAATACAGCCTGAAAGCTGCTCTGATACACAATGAAAATATAAAACCATCAATTCCGATTGCTCATGCAGTACAAACGAAGGAATGCTACGATACAATATGTAAAATTTTTACCAAGATAAAATATAAAGAGCATCCAAGGAAAATTTGTGGCGATTTGAAGGTTTGAAAATAAATTTCAATTCAATTTTAAAGAATAAATGATTTATATACTATTCCTACAGGGTATTGGTCTCTTGATGGGGATGCAATCTGGTTTTACCAAATTTTGCTGTTTTTTGTGTCTGTGGGATAGCCGTGCAACTGACCAACATTATGTGAAAAAAGATTGGCCAAGCCGTACTAATTATGAACCAGGAAAACAAAACGTCTCTTCTTTACCACTTGTGAACCCACAGAACATTTTCTTGCCACCTCTCCACATAAAGCTTGGCCTTATCAAAAACTTTGTCAAAGTGCTCGACCATGAAGGACCGGCTTTTGAGTACTTGACCAAGTTATTTCCCAAGTTGTACGCCAAAATCAAAGAGGGAATATTTGTCGGACCTGATATTCGAAAATTAATGGCCGACAGAAACTTTACAAAATGTTTAACGCCCAATGAAGCAGCAGCATGGGTATCACATCAAGATGTTGTTCACAACTTTCTCGGTAACCGCAAATCCCCGAATTTCAAGCAGATAATAGACAGTTTGTTGCAAAATTATTGCAAGATTGGAGCTGGAATGTCTCTCAAAATACATTTTCTGCATTCCCATCTTGAATTTTTTCCTGAAAACTTGGGTGATACAAGCGACGAGCAAGGAGAGCGACTACACCAAGATTTGGCGAAAATCGAAAAACGATACCAAGGATTTTGGGACGAGGGCATGATGAGCGACTACTGTTGGACTTTAATGCGTGAAACAGGTCCCAAACAGTACAAGCGACTCAGTTCGACTGCTCTTCATTTCTAATTTAACACTTTTTAATGAATAAAATGGAGATTAATTGTCAAAAATTGTAAAAATTGTGTTTATTTAATATCTCGAAAACTAGAACCAAAATCAAAAAACGGAGTGCAGATTCGGATTCAGCGCCCCAAATAACCATAGAAACAGCTTTTGGTTGCTTAGATCCAAAACCGTGTATACTTGTGTAATTGTTCCATAGCATGTGTCAATAATTGCCTGTCACCTTAAATCCATTTATACATTGAAAACGACCGCTCTACATCTACCGATGAAATAGGGGCATATTGAAAGTACATAAAGCTTTTTAGTGACGCCACATTTATCTCCGGTTCGGAAAAATTTTCTTCACCTCAAGTCAAGAATTCGGCGTACAGTACAAAATTCCGAATTGTTATTTAGAGCTGCTTCAAATTTTATTTTTGCATTATCAGCATCAACTCTAGGCAAGATTATATACAATACTCGTAGCGTTAGTTATGTGTTGTGTGTTGGTCGGAGTAACCTTTAGATGGCGAATGGTTACAGGTATTCTGGAATAATGTCCATGAATATTGGCTAAATCTACCTGAATAGTTGGGTCCATAAATACTAAGCGTTTAAAATAGAAACAGCATCATTCAGAATAATTAGCTGTATTATACTTTTCATTTTTCACTTGTATATTATTTGTCATTTATATCTGTGATTCGAAATATATAAAGAAAGCCGTAACGCCCAATAATATAATAATAGTCTACAACATTTGTAAGTACATCACGCAGTTATTGAATAGCACTATTCATTCGGTTAACCGCACACAAAAAATAGATGTGCAGTTAACCGAATGAATAGTGCTATTCAACAACTGCGTGATGTACTTACAGATGTTGTAGACTATTTATATCGTCCGTCGTAATGACGTCCATTTCAGCCTGATGTGTCCGGTCTCTAGTAATAATCGAGCATTGGCTTTTTCAGCTCTCTCTGCGACTATGTATGGGAACTCGTTCACTCATAGTTCATAGTAACAAATTTATAAAAGCCATTCTACCTCACACGCGTCAATAACTTTATTTATAAACAAATAACCTCATCGCCATGAAAAAAAAACAAAAACACGCACGAAGTTTTGTCTATTTGAATAAATACATATTCAAGATTTTCGTATTATTTACCTATTTAAAGTGAAAAATAATATTTTGCAGACACCACGGGAATTATTAGATTTTTAAGGCCCTCGGGTGACTTACAAACCCCGGGCCGGAGGTTCTCGGCCTTGTAAACCTGTCGCCCTCGAACGGGCATAAACATCTTCATAACACCTTTGCCACATAAATAACTATAACGTCGTCAAAATGCATGTGGTAATAGGACGCTTCTTGTATCAATATGCTCCAGCGCGTTATAACAGGCTCTGGTAGTAGTGGCACATGTGGCAGTTTTTCACGAAATGAATTCTTGCGTGCAGGTGCCTTCA